>JAVHYY010000078.1:0-600000 GCA_035221665.1 Okamejei kenojei
TCAAACGCTTGTTTAGAACAAGTTATTTCTGTCTAATTTAATCTTTTACTTTGACTTGTGTTGGGTTTGCAGGGTAAATCCTTCTAAACACCAGGCACGAGTTTTATCCAGACCCTATAAAAGTTTTTCACTCTACTTACCTCCGTGCGTACCTACCGCGTCGAGGAGCTGCCTCTGCGGGGAGCTCCTCTTCTGCCGTCAGCGTCGACGTAATGCCGTTCCAGCGCCAGGCGGGCCTTCTTCACGTATACTCACGTGACTTCCTAATAAAATTTAATGGAGTAAGACTCCAACAATAAATAAAATAAAAAATGTAAAAAAAAAAATTCATCCAAAGTTTAATAGCCCAATATCCCTAAAACAACCCCTGAGGGTTTCCATATATTTATATATATGGTGGAATTTAACAATGTGGGAATATCTACCTCGGATTGTTTTTGAGTAGTCTCCTCGAGGAAAAACTCAGGATTACCAGGCAGTAAAAGAAGAGGAAAAAACTGACCCTAAAGTGCAGTAGATAAGTGGTGCTGGTCCGTAAAGTACCAACCACATCACAAATATATATAAACAGGTGTACTAGGTACAATACCTGATAGAAGAGTGAGCTATTGAAAGTAACAATGGAAAACCAAAATATTTGGTCTTCTCACGAAAGCTAGTTATGGTTTGCAACACGCAGAATATTGATAAACCTTTTATGTTTTATTAGTATGATCGTGAATCCTTTATGAACCCATGTCTCAATTAATGAACCATAAGGAAATACGATTTCAAAGTATTTCAAGACTGGTGCGTGGCATCACTCCTTATTAAAAACTAATTAAACATTGTACCAATAATACCAAAACATTTTAAATAAAAAGACAAATTGCCATCAGTTTGGGAAGCACAATGGGATAAAATATATAATATTATATAGGTGTGTTTGGGGTGGGTGGTGTGTTGTGTTTGTTGGGTGTGTGTGTTGTGTGTGAGTGTGTGTGTGTGTGTGTGTGTTGTGTGTGTTATGTATATATGTATTGTTATTGGACAATTTTGCAACTTTAATTGCAGTCAAAACAGATCAAGTTATGTTCAACTCCTGATTATATGGAGAAAAACCTGCCTCAGATAAATCAAAGACATTGATCACAAAGGAAAGACAATTGGTCCTTAAACTTTGGCAAAATTATGACCAATGTAAAGATGAAAATGATCAAACCAAGGCAGGAGTATGATAAATAAATAATATCCAACCCCAGCCTTATTGAGTAACCCAAATATTGGGAAGAGAAAGCTTCAAGTAATTCAAAAGAGTGGCAAAAAACGGTTACGAGAACAAAGAGGTTACAGAAGAATATGTTGAAATCACCAATAGTGGGAATACAGTGTGTTATGATCAATGATATGCATAACAAAAGAACGACAAAAAAAATGTAGTAGGAAATGGTTTCCCTAATAGGCAAACCAAAAAATTGAATTTTAGGTTTGCACCCAAAAACTCTCCAATACAGAAGGAGGACGTAAATTTTGTAACATATATTTCCCCAGGAAAAGAAGATGTGGAGTGTAAAGCCATACAAAACATCATTTTAAAATACACTTTTTTCAGTGTAAAAACATTTTATTAAAATGGACATCTTCACCATTGGAAAAACAGTTGTTATCACAAATTGTTAATCACTAACTATAAAGACACGAAGGATTGGTATTTAGTACCAATTTATTATCATATTACAGTGCATGAAATTAATTCAAATGGGTCACTGTTGGCAAAGTTAAGAGATTGTCTAATGGATTAAACTTAGTTCTAGGCTGTTTCAATAATACTGGAACAACAATTGTTACTGATAAGAAATCAGCACTTGTACGAATGAGGACATGGTCATGGTTTATCTTGATCACATATTAAATCGAAGGTGAACAGAGTTCCGCCGCAAATGAGTGCAGCAATTACACACCTGTTGTAGAGCAAGGGTCCTGGACCCATCCAATAAAAACTATTTTTTAGGCATTCTAAACATTCCTCTCAATTACTATTCGGGTTTAGGTAATTCCAGCTCCAGATGAGGGGGAAAAATGTTTCGAGATACAAATGACCCTCATTGCTTTGTTGACAAACTTTGTCCTCCATCAAGAAGAGCTTAAAAGAGTAAAAAAAGCCCAAAAAAGGGAAAACACAAGCATTATAAGAGTTTGCAAGCCGGTTGACAGGGCCTATGCAAATACCAAAGGATAACGTTTATCATATTAAAAGTGGGTGATAGAATAGGTTCCACAAGTTGCTTTAAATATATAAGCTTACAGCTGTTACAACTGAAAGCAAGTATTATCCGGCTGATGGGATAGCTTCTGTGTATTATTTGGGTTAAGATAAGTATAATATCTATCTTAATCAACTTAATAGTTGATACGTCCCTTGTTTCGGGACTATGGACCTTAACACCAGGGAATGTCAATGGATTGTCCTAAGAAACTTTTTCTCCAAAACATTTGATTAATTATTGGAGTATCATGAGCTTTTTAATGATTTAAATGCATATATCATATTATGAAAATATCAGGTGAACAAGACCACGGCTGTGGCATATATCAATCACATAGTCAAGTAAAATCAGTATCCAAGTGATTATCTGGGTAACCAGATGTGGCTTACCTCTAAAAATGTTTTAATTCAGCTGTTTATCTCTAAGAGAAACAATGTGGTCGCAACCAACAAATCAGGGGAAAAACATGGTCAATAATATGGATTACTTTACCATTTAATCTGTGTATCCAGATTAAAATCACCGGATCTCTTAAATGTTTCTCGGGAAAATCCCAAGCAGAGCGGTGGATGAATTTCGAGCTAATATACATAAGGAAAGATGTCTTTTTTAATGTTCCTCATTTTTGTCTGATAGAGCAGTGTCTGATGAAAATATACAGTACGCTCCAGCGGCCTTTGTGGCCCAAACCGGACTTCATGTTCTCATTAATGTGAGAAGAGAGTTTGAACCAGTTTTATGATGACCTCATAGTTGCAGTAATATTATTGTTGTACAAATTCATCCAGGGCATGAAGATAAATGATTTTGTTTATCTGCAGGTTTGACCAACCATTATAAAACAGTTGAACGGTCCAAAGAGTCTATGAATTTTTAACTAATAGAGCAATATTAACAATTATGTACAAAAGAATGTTATACCTGCAATTTGGAGGAATAGTTTTAAAAAAACAATATTTTGATTAAAACAAATTGGAATCTTTTGCAGACAGTAAAAGTTAATTTATCATATAATATACGTTAGTTCCTTGTGGATTGCATTTTTTTCTCAGCATCTAAGTGATAGACAATACTAGTGCTCATAGTGTTTATCGTCCGATTTAGACAAATTGCTGACTCAATAATTTATTGGCTCATTTGTAATATCCCGCTATGAAAAAGGGATATATATAAGGAATCTCTCTCTTCCTCTCTCACTCCTCTCTCCTCTCTCTCACGTCACTCAATCTCTCTCTCTCTCTCTCTCTCTTCTCTCTCTCATCTCCTCTCTCTCTCTCTCTCTGTCCTCTCTCTCTCTCCTCTCTCTCTCTCCTCTCTCTCTCTCTCTCTCTCCTCTCTCCTCTCTCTCTCCGCTCTCTCTCCAATCTCTCTCTCTCTCTCCCTCTCCCTCTCTCTCTCTCCTCTCTCCTCTCTCCTCTCTCCTCTCCTCTCTCTCCTTCTCTCTCTCTCTCTCCTCTCTCTCCTCTCTCTCTCTCCTCTCTTCTCCTCTCTCTCTCACCCTCTCTCTCTCATCTCTCTCTCTATCTCTCTCTCTCTCTCTCTCTCATCTCTCTCTTCTCTCTCTCTCTCTCTCTTCTCTCTCTCTCTCTCTCTCACTCTCTCTCTCTCTTCGCTCTCTCTCTCTCTCTCTCTCTCTCTCCACATCTCTCTCTCCCTCATCTCTCTCTCTCTCTCTCTCTCCTCTCTCACTCTCTCCTCTCGCCGCGAATTTAGCCTCTCTAGCTCTCTCTCTTTTCCGCTCTCTCACTCTCGCTCTCTCTCTCTCTCTCTCTCTCTCCTCCTCTCTCTCTCTCTCTCTCTCTCTTCCTCTCTCTCACTCTCTCCTCTCTCTCTCTCTCTCTCTCTCTCTCTCTCCTCTCTCTCTCTCTATTAGCTATATATAGAGATATGATATCTATCTATAGATATTATATATATATATATCTATTGAGATTATATATAGATGTATATATATTTATATAATCTGTCCAGTTGAATACAGAAATTGTTTGTTTGAGGTCCATAGTCCTGATTTGCCTTGGGCAATGGACGCCAATTCTATCATGATTCAAAAAATAAACATTGAAAGTAATAATGCTCATGACTTTAGTATCAGCATAAGAGTGCAAACATTGCAAATGTTACGTTATATAATTGCAGAGGCTACAGATTATACATTATCTTATATGTTATGAATTTTACAAACAAGCAGACCAGGAAGAGCTGGAACCAAGGTAAAAAATTAAGCATATCCTGTCGGCCAAAAATTGTGTGTGGGTCAACATTGACTCAATATGTTAAAGTAGGTAAGAGCCTCTGTGCTGGTGGGACAGCACTACAAAAACCACATTAAGTATCAGTAAAAACTGATGGTTCTAGATAATTGTATTCTAGATGGTTAAAACATGTTAACACTCAGTGGAACTAGACATTGAGATGTGGAAAATCACTCCATTAAGGAGGTAGATACATTCAAGGAATGGCACAGGATGGGCCGCTCGAGCAAAGATTCAAGGCCGCAGGAGGGTGTAAAATAAATATTAAAGTTACAAGGAACCAGTCACGGTGTCAGAGGATTGGACACGGAGTGTTGGGTTCTCTGTAATTGTTGCTTTGGGGTTATATTACTATCAAATTATATTATCAATTGATATTTTGGTGATAAATTTGCCTTTCAATGAATAGGGCATTATTCTCATTCTTTTATAATGGGAAAAATTTATCACATAAACTGAGGCAATGTTTGGGAAAAAAATGTGTTATTTGCTCATTACTATGTTGGTTGAGCCAGAGTGTCATATGGAATGAGTCGACGACATAAAAAACACAGAAGCTACAAAATCTTCATATAGTCACTCACGTGACTCCGAAGTAAAATAGTAAGATTAAATGAGAACTTACCAGTTCGAAGTTTTATCGTTATTTTATGAGGAGTAACGATGAGGGATTACGTGCCCTCCACTCCCGACCCTCATAAAATAAATGATCATCTGGTAGTTCTAAATCTATGTTGAGCCTTACTATCTTACTCTGGCTATTATGTTCTGTGTTTTTCATGCTGCTGCTTTGAAGTATGCCCATCAAGCGCCAGGCGGGGCTTCTTCATGTAACCCCTCATCGTTACTCCGCATAAAATAACGATCAAACTTCGAACTGGTAAGTTCTCATTTAATCTTACTATTAGCCTACAAACCTGCATATCCTTGGAGTGTGGGAGGAAACCGGAGCTCCGAGAGAAAACCCACGCAGGTCAAGGGGGCAACATACAAACTCTGCACAGACAGCACCCATAGTCAGGAGTGAATCCAGGTCTCTGGCATTGCAAGGCAGTGTCTGAGGCACCATTGTATCAATGGCTGTGCTGAGAGATGGGAAACATGATAAGCATAGATGTGTAGTTGATGTCTAACATTGACACAGCTGGCCAAAAGACTGATGACCATGTTCTATGACTCTATGACACCTCAACATTTATCAATCTGTTTATTCAATCATCCTTTATCCACTCCAAGTAAGCACCAATAACGTGTTCTAATTCTGTCTAAGCACAAATGATCTGATTTGGCACCACTCCAAGAAACCAAACTCATGGTACAAGCCATCCTTAGGCCCAGGGCACTGTCCACCCCACTCCCTCGACTGAAGATCCCTCCACCATTGCTCTGACTAACTTCCAATCTGTCACACTTTCCTTTTTTTTGTAAAATATTTTTATTAGAAGTAAATACATATTAAGAAGGAATAACATTAAATCAAAAAAGAAAAAAATATATAATTTGTCACATACATTCTTAATATTTTTAAAGTTTACAGTCGTTCTTATTTATACTTCTATATTTTTTATTATTTTATAACAGAAAGAAAATAGTAAAGAGAAATATAAAAAGAAATAAAATAGAAGTAGAAAATCAATAAAACGAGTGGAGTATAAAGCAAGATATTCTTCATTGGAGATATATGTGTGGTCTATTGTATATAGTTCTTCATCTATTCCTTCATTCAGGTTTCAGTCAGGCCCTCGAACTGGACCTCCTTGACCCTTTAAGTATTCAATAAATGGAGACCATATTCCTCTGAATTGATCTAGCTTGTACAAAAGGACAAGTCTTTCCAGGTGAAGTGTCTCCAACATTTCTGTAATCCACATTTTGATTGTGGGGGTGTTAGGACCTTTCAAAATCTTAGTATTAGTTTTTTACCAATTATTAAACTATAACCAATAAAAATTATTTGCTGTGTTGTTAGTAGATGATCCGTTTCTATTATTCCTAATATGATTAATTTTGAGTCTGGAGTCAGGATTTGCATTAAACTACTTTCGAGATTATGTTAAAAATTCCTATCCAAAAATTAGTAATTTTTTATACATTTTGTGAATGAATGCGTTAGATTAGCTTCTAATGCTGACATTTATCACATATAGCAGAAACATTGAAAAACATTCTGTTTATTTGGATTTCGAAAAGTGTAATCTATGTAAAACTTTAAATTGTATCAGGGAGTGTCTGGCATTTAATGAGCAGTGATGTATATGTTTGTAAACTTTTCAATCCATACTTCTACACTAATTGTTTGTCCTAATTCGTTTTCCCATGCTTGCCTATATATTTCCGAGTTTGGTAAATCATTTTCCAGTAAAATATTATAAATATATAATATTAATTTTTCTGTATTCGGATATTTATTTAGACACATTCATCTAAAATTTCTGTCTTTCTATTTCTAAAATCCTGTGTGTTTGATTTAACATAGTCTCTAATTTGTAAAAATCTAAAGTATTCTTTTGAGTGTAATCCATAATTTTGTTGTAATTCCTGAAATGAAAGTAATAAACTTTCCCTGTAGAGATCACCCATCTTATTTTATTCCATAGTTCTTCCATTAAAAAAAAACCTTTATCCATCATGAAGGTTTAAAAGTGATGTTATTTGCAATGAGAAGAGCCAATAGTATACTTTCTAATTTTAATGTTTCTTTAATTTTTTCCAAATACATATGCCACTTTCTATTATTGGATTTCCTCTATAACTTTTTTAAAGTATTTTAGTATTAGCAAATAAAATTGAGCTAATTTCAAAAGGTGAACAATCTTCCTTTTCCATTTTTAACCAGTTTGGTTGTTTATCTACTTCTTCCAACCAAAAATTCATATTTTTAATATTAACTGCCCAATAATAAAACATAAAATTAGGCAATGCAAAACCTCCATTCATTTTTGATATACATAGATATGTTTTATTTATTCTATGGCTCTTATAATCCCAAATAAAGTTGGTAACTATAGAGTCCACTTTCTTAAAAAAAATTTTTAGGAAGATATATCGGAATCAGTTGAAACAGGTATAATAATTGCGGAAGAAAAATCATTTTTATCGCATTAATTCTACCTAGCATTGAAATAGGTAATGTTTTCCAATATAGGATATTCTTAAGTAGTTTATTCAATAGGGATGGGAAATTAGATTTAAATAAAGAATCATATCTTTTTGTTACATGAATTCCAAGATATTTGATTTTTTCATTTGCCATCTTAAATGGATATTGTTGTAATATATGTGATTTATTTCCCATTATTGGCATAAGTTCACTTTTATTCCAATTAATTCTATATCCTGAAATAAATCCAATTTGAGTTATTAAATCTAATAAGGAATACTTAATTTTCCGGCTTTGTAATATAAAGTAATACATCATCTGCGTTATTAAAGAGATTTTTATTTTCAGTTTCTTTGGTTTCATACCCGTAATATTTCAGGATGTAATCTGACGCGCTGTGGCTAATGGTTCAATTGCCAGTGCGAACAGTAGTGGAGATAGAGGACAACCTTGTCTACAGCCACGGAATAAATTAAATTTAGTTGTTAACATTTGATTTATTAATATTCTAGTTGTTGGCTTGGTATATAGTAGCTTAACCACCATGTATAAACTTCTCTCCCAACTGAAAAGTTTCCATAACCGAAAATAAATAAGACCATTCAATCTGACCGAAAAGCTTTCTCTGCGTCCAATGAAACAATTGATAAATCTTTATTAATATTTCTTTTCAAGTATAAAATATTGAACAATCTTCTCAGGTTGTTTGAGAAGTATCGTTTGGTATAAATCCTGTTTGATCTGAATGAATGACTTTATTAATCACTGTATTTAGTCTTTGTGCTTGTATTTTGGTTAATATGTTTTGATCAGTATTTAAAGGAGCTATGGCTCTATATGACCCTGGATCATCCAGATTTTTATCTAACTTAGGTATAAAGTGTTATAATAGATTCATTTAATGTTTCTGGTAACTTCTGTTGTGCATAAATGCTGTTCATAAAGTGACTTCAAACGTGGAGCTATCATATCATAGAATGTTTTATAAAATTCTGATCAATCCAATACCTGGAGTTTTGATACCCATTTTTTAATGACCTAATAGCTTCTTCGATTTCTTTAGTAGTTATTTCAGCGTTGAGTGATTTTTTTTTTTTTTTCTCTATTTTCTGAATCCAGTCCTTTTAGATTACAATTTTTAAAAAATGTTTCTACTCCTATTCGATTTTCTGTCGTTTTGGCTGAATATAAATTTTTATAATATTGCAAAAATCTCTCAATTATATCTTTAGTTTGTACTAATAATTCCCCTTTGTCTGATTTAATCCTATGGATTAATTTTTCTCCTTCCAATTTTCGTAATTGACGAGCCAATAATTTTTGTGGTTTATTCAAATTGTATTTGTTTAGTATACTGGTATAGTTATACAACTTGGTCTGACTGTATTTTTTTTAATGTATATTTGATTGCAAAGATTTTATTATGTTTTATTACGGTTGGGTTAACAGCGTTTTCTGTATCTAATTGTTTGATCTCCTTTTCCAATGCCTGTTGTTCCCTCCGCTTCTCTTTATTATAAAATGCTTGAGAGGATATCATAATTCCCAGAAAATATGCTTTAAAAGTTTCCCATAATAGGGACGAAGATATTTCTGGCGTTTCAATTATTTCAAAGAAAATCTTGATCTGTTTTGTGATGTATTCTTGAGTTACTTTGTCTTTTAAAATTTGTGGGTTAAATCTCCATTGTCCCTGTTTTTCCGTTTTACCAGTTATTTTCATCATAAAAGTTAAATGTGCGTGATCTGAAATTATAATATTATGATATTTTGAATTATAAGTGAATGGGATAAGTTTTGAATCTACCAAAAAATAATCTATTCTTGAGTAAGTTTTATGCACAGGTGAGTAAAATGAGTATTCCCGTTCAGCTGGGTTTTGCATTCTCCAAACATCTTTAATATTACTAGTATCTATATATGTATTTATTAGATCACTGGAATGCGATTTAAGTTTCCGTTGTTTTGATGATCTGTCCAAATAAGGATCTAGTGTACAATTTAAATCTCCTCCAATTATTAAGTTGTGTTGTGATAATTCCGGATTAGTATTAAATATTTTTTTAAAAACAGTGGGCTGTCAAAGTTTGGGCCGTATACATTGACAAAAATCATTTTTTGTGTGTATAATTCTCCTATTACAATAATATATCTACTATCATTTTACTTCGGAGTCACGTGAGTGACTACGTGAATAGAAGCCCGTACAGCCGTTGGTGCGTCATGACGTCAGACGCTGGTGCAGTCGGCCGGTTGGAGCAGCAGCGCTCCTCCGAGCGGTAAGTTTAAATGGAGGGTTACACAAAAAGCTGGAGAATTCAGCGGGTGCAGCAGCATCTAAGGAGCGAAGGAGATGGGCGACGTTTCGGGTCGAGACCCTTCTTCAGACTTCACCCTCGATTCTCCAGCATCTGCAGTTCTTCGTTAACAAGTTTAAACGGAGGTAAGGTTTTAAAAAAATTTTTACCAACGGTAATTTTCTGCGACGGTTTGGAGTTCTGGTAGATATGTTGCAGAAAGTGAAGAAGGTGTCGGCGAGGCGCTCCTGGGGTAGAAAGGAAAAGTGGCCAGGAGAGTGTTGAGGATGGAGGCCCGTCTGGTACACCTGGTCCGGTGCTGGCTACACAGCCAGTGGTTGCGGACCCACTGCCGGGGGGCAGTGGAGGCTTGCCAGTAGGGCGGAAGGCCACTGGCAAGTCTCTGTGGCCCGTAGATGAGTCGGGCCTGGAGGTTATACCCTCCATAGGAGAGTCCGTTTGCTCACGGCTCTCCCACGTCGAGATTCTATTACAAAAGAATGCTCGACAGGGACCAGCTCCATGAGGAGGAGTGGTGCCCAAGCCAGGCTGATGGAGAGCTTGTGCTAGCAGCACCTGTTAAAGGGCTGCAGAACTATCCTGCCTGTGAGGAGGATGTTCTATCAGTGCAGTTTGCTGACACTGATTCTATGCTGGGGGAGAGCAGTAAAGGAGTTCGGTTGGAGGTAATTCCGAACATTGCTGGGAAGTTTGCTGAGCGTAGAGAGGCAGGAAAGGCGATTGATGTAGAATTGGCCGAAGCCATTCAGTATATGCTCTCCTACCAGTTACAGGAGCTAGCTATGGATGAAGTAGCAAAAAACTATAAAGCTCCTGTTAATTGTGATCTCCTGAAGGTACCGGTGGTTAATCACCAAATTTGGTCACAGATGGGTATGCCTGCTAGGGCCCAGGAGATGAAGTTTTAAAAAGTGCTTAAACTGTTGTCAGCAGGTATTACAGCTGTGGTGAAAGTTATTGATACAAGCAATATGGTTGAAGCACACCAGGATGAACTGGGATTCCTTTGTAATGCATTTTGAAATTAATAATATCGGGAGGGCCGCTATTAGGCCAGTGCTAATCCGAATTTGGCGAGTTTGTGCAAACCGACCAGTGTACCACCACGAAATCTGTTGTTTGGTGGTAACCTTGCAAAAGGGTCGAAGACTGTCATGAGGTTGTTAAAACCATGGCCCTCATTAAGCCAGCTGGCAAGCAAGGCAAAAAAGGTTCTCTACAAGAAGTCGAGGACAACAAGGTCCGCAAGGAAAGATGCAGGTAAGGAATATAACATTGACAGACGATGAATTAACTGATGTTCCTGTTCAAATTGGGGAAGGTTAAAATTGTTTCTCAAACAATGGCAGCAGTTGACATCAGATTTGTTCATACTTAGTGTATTGAAGGAGTGAAAAATTGAATTTTACTCTAAGGACAGTCTACCTAATCAACATTTTCCTAGTCGTAAACTTATTTTTTCAGATGAGGAAAATGTGCTTATTCCAGCAGAGATTCAGTCGTTACATAAGAAAGGGGTAATTGAGCCTTCTGTCTATCAAAGTCAACAATTTCTGTCAAGTATATTTCCCAGATCTAAAAAAGACTGGGGGATGTAGAATTATTCTGGATTTATCGAATTTGAACAGATTTGTTTGTTATAGGCATTTCAAAATGGAGACCTTTACCACGGGCAAACATCTAGTGTCCAAAGGGTATTATATGGCAACCATTGATTTAAAGAATGCGTATTACGCAGTGTCTATTCATGGTGATGATAGAAGATATTTGAAATTTATTTGGATGACTGAGCTGTGGCAATTCAGTGCATTGCCGAATGGATTAACTTCAGCTCCTAGATTATTTACTAAATTGGTAAAACCTGTGTTAGCATTACTTAGAGCTCAGGGGCATGTGGTAGTGGCCTATTTAGATGATATTCTGATTGTTGGAAAGACTCATGCTGAAACTCAATCATCAGTTTCAGTTGTTAAAATCACTTTTGAACAAATGGGATTTGTTATTCACCCAGATAAATCTAAATTATCACCAGTCCAAATTATTGATTATGTGGGATTTACCATTAATTCCAATCACATGTTGGTAACTTTGCCCAGGGATAAATTGAATCAGTTAATTGAGGACTGTGTTAATCTCGTTGGAGAAAAACGGCCTTCGATTAGACAAGTAGCCAGTTTAATTGGGAAGTTGTTGCAGCCTTTCCAGCTGTGCAGTATGGTCCTCTGCATTATCAACAATTACAACGATCAAAGGAACAGGCACTGAGTATACAAAGGGGCCATTTTTGATAGGCCTATGCAGTTGTCAGCTGGGGCGATTGCTGACATACAATGGTGGATAGTATATGTTTCAAAAAGTTTAAGGAAGGTTTTGGTGGAATCACCGTCACTGATATTACAGACTGATGTAAGTGCACTGGGTTGGGGTGCAACAGATATGTCTTCTAGTTGTGGAGGCAGATGGAATGTGGATGAGACATCGCTTCCTCAATTAAGAGGGATTAATTATTTAGAGTTGTTGGGCACCTGGTATGGGCTCAAAGCTTATTGTTCTACAAGGAGGGATCTGCATGTGCAGGTCAGATTGACAACACCACAGCAGTGGCATATGTAAACCACATGGGTGGAGTTAAGTCACAGTCTTGTGATAGACTGGCTAACCAGATTTGGAGCTGGTGACCAAAATATCTGGCTTTCAGCACTTTATTTGCCAGGAATAGGTCACGTCAGTTTAATGACAACATTGAATGGATGTTAAATCAGGATGTATTTAACCAAATGATTGATCAGTATGGATTGCCAGATATTGACTTGTTTGCATCTCGATTAAATCATCAGTTACCTAGATATGTTTCATGGTAACCAGATACTGGGGCAGTAGCAGTGGATGCATTTTCGCTGCATTGGGGAGGAATGTTTGTGTATGTATTTCCTCCATTCTGTCTCATCAGCAGATGTTTGCAAAAGATCAAGGAGGACTCCGCTTCAGGGGTATTGGTAGCGCCAGATTGGCCTACACAAGCATGGTTTCCCGTTGTATTACAAATGGCTAGGGAGCCTTACATGCTTATGCCCAAGAATAAAAATCTACTGGTAAATCCAGTCACTGGGGGATCAACATCCTTTATATGATCATATTGATCTGTTAATTTGCAGATTTTAAGGAGGCCATACCTGGGGAGAGGACTGTCTCATCGGACTGTGGATGTTCTCACGTCGGCCTGCAGGGATAGTACACAGCAGCAATATATCACATATATAAGGAAGTGGGAGCAATTCTGCCTACAGCAGAATATTGTATATCACACTGCAGGGATCACGGACGTATTGGAGTTTGTCAACTCTTTATTTTGACCAAAATATTAAGTTACAGTGCGATTAATTCAGCCAGAAGTGCTCTGTCTTCTTATTTACCTATGAATGCAGAATTGCATACAGTAGGGACACATCCATTAGTTTCACGATTCATGAAGGGAGTTTTTCAATTCTAATCCTCCTAAACCCAGGTATGCCGGTATTTGGAATGTGAGTGAGGTTTTTATGGTTCTTCGCCAGTGGGCTCCAGTTACAAGCCTATCAGTAGCCAAATTATCTATGAAGGTGGTTCATGCTTATGGCGTTCGTTTCAGCTCAACGTGTACAAATGTTGCAAAAGCTACGGCTAGATAGAATGCATGCGTCGGCTGATGCCATTATATTTTATGTCTATGATTTGCTTAAACATAATAGAAGAGGCATGACAGGATGTAAGATTGTGTTTTCAGCATACCCCGCAGATGATCGCTTGTGTGTAGTCTCACATTTATCTCGTTACATTGAGATTACTAAACCTCTGAGAGGGAACAGAGTTGGCTTTGTTTATTAGTCACAAAAAACCAGACAGTAAGGTGTCGGTGCAAACTTTTTCAAGGTGGCTAAAGCAGGTCCTGGCAAGTGCTGGAATTGATACTGATAAATTCAAATCTCATTCCACCAGGGCGGCATCAACTTCCGCGGCAAGGGCGATGGACTTGCCAATAGACCATATCCTCGCGGCCGCAGCATGGTCCAGTGAGCTAACTTTTCAGAGGTTTTATCACAAGCCGATTTCAAGGCTCGGGGTGTTTGCTGATTCTGGTTTCAGTACTGTCACACTTTTCCCTGAGTTAGAGGGGTTTGTTATGATTTGTTTGTAAATAAACTGTTATTTCATTTAACAAATGTATTACTGATGCATGATTGATTGTTAACGACTTTTGAGTCAATCCAGGCAGTGTGAACGTCGGATTTGGGTCTGCGGCGTGAATTCACAGTGCTTTGAAGTCTTCACGTAGTCACTCACGTGACTCCGAAGTAAAAATAGTAAGATTAAACGAGAACTTACCAGTTTGAAGTTTGATCTTTATTTTATGAGGAGTTGAGTTGAGGGGACTACGTGCCCTCCGCTCCCACCCTCATAGATCTCATCTGGTAGTTCTAGTTTTTATCATCTTACCATTATACTTCAGTCATTGTTAGCTGTGAATTCATTCCGCTGCTTTGAAGATTGACGCACCAACGGCTGTACGGGCTTCTATTCACACAGTCCCTCAACTCGACTGCTCATAAAATAAAGATCAAACTTCAAACTGGTAAGTTCTCGTTTAATCTTACTATTATCGGTTACTGTTGAAGTGTGTTTAAATGAAGTGCCTTTACAAATTAATATTGCTACACCTCTAGATTTGTGTGTGAAAGAGGAATGATACACTTTGTCAATCCATTTAGCTTTTAATCTATGTTCTGCCTCTTTTTTTAGATTTGTCTCTTGGATGAATACCACATCTGCTTTAAGTGCTTTTAAGTGTGCTAATACTTTACCTCTTCTTAATTGGTTTGTTAATACCTTTAACATTCCAGCTACAAAACGTTATTCCTCCATTCCCCATATTCATTTGTAAGTCTTGCATCTTTTATCTAAAGGAATATATAATAGGGCAAATGGTTCAGCTCGACATACCCGACTTTACACCCGAACTTCGAATAGATGAATTTCAAGACCCTTGAGTATCTCTCACGTATATACCTCCTTTGCATTAATTTATAACTCCATTCAAAAGTAAATATAATAACAAGAGATAATATTAAAAAAAGGATAGATTAAGAGATTAATAGTGTGCACAAAGAAAGAAAAAACTGCATCTAATATTGGTGTAGTTAGTGTTAGCTATACTACCATGGCTAGCAATCTATAGACTTCCGTAGTTGATATTACTAACTTATCCAATTCCATGATTCATTAAAATTGTTATTCCATACAAATATTTAACCAGGAGTATTAAACTCTGATGTGTACAAAATCCATCAGTCAAGTATTTGATAATATCTATACTTAATACTTATTAAAAGCAATAATAATAAGAAAATATAAAAAAAGTAATAATAAAAAATAAGAAAAAGGGAAGAAAAATATAGAAAAAGTAAAAAAAAATAATAAGAAGTACCAGGGGGGATAAATAAAGTCAAAGTTTATATTTTGTGTATTTATATTTACTATTTACTTAATCCTAAGTAAATCAGCTATAGTTAGTTGTTAATCATTAATTGGTAGTTATTAGCTTTAATTAATAATAATACCAGAGTATTAATTTTCGTATGTGTTAGTTATTAATATTAGTAGTGTTACTATTCTAATTATTAGTATCCATAGGAGCGTCTCCAATCCGTATCTCCCCGAATCTTCCATCCGCATCCTTCTCCATCTTCTTTAAATGAATCAAGTCCATAGTCCAATCTTGAAAATACAATTTAATTGTTGTTATAGTTCATCTTTGAAGCTTTTATTCAGTCTACCTCTTGCTCCTTAATCCCTTTGTCAAAGCTCATCAGTAATTTTGCCCAGTAAGTCAGATAAATGTTGATTTTCTTTGAGAAGTGTTTTTGTAGTCTGAGTACTTGCTTCGACTAGTGCTTCAAGGTTCTTTATGGCTGTCGACTGTTCCTTGATTTCTTCCACCACAGGTTCCATTTCTATTTCCACCTTATTTTCGATTTTTTCATTCATCTCTTCCACTATACTTGCAGATTGATCCGTCAATATTTCAGCAATTTCCTTTTGGAGTTTGTCAGATAATTCCATGGCCAAGGTATTAATTTCAGACTTTAACTTCTTATCTCCTCCTTGATTTTTTCTATTTCTTCCTTAATATTCATTTTTGCCAATTCAGTCTTTAATTCCAACTTGAACTCAGCCATTTCTTGTACAAAAAAAATTTTAAGTTCTTCAATTTCCGATGTTTTTCTTCGGTTTTTTTCGACACATCTAGGGATAGTGTCCTACCTGAGGCCGAGGCTTCAGTCGGGCCTTGTTCTTGTTCTGCCGTTTTCCTTGTATCCCGGAGTTTTGTTTTATCTGCGGGTGGGGCTGTGCTGTGTTGCCATTACGAGTCGCGCGCCTGATGACACTTTCCTGTGCTTCTCTGCCTCAAAACTCATACTTTCGCTCTCATGAGCGGGAAAAGACTACGAATCACCTACCATAGGTGAAGCTCAACACCTTGGGCACCACAAAATTACCACTTAAGCGGGTGGGTTTCAGCTAGATTGACAAGGGATAGGATCCAATGAATGAATGAATAAGTTTATTGGCCAAGTATGTACACATACAAGAAATTTGCCTTGGTGCTCCGCTCGCAAGTAACAACACGACATACAGTAAACAATTAAGAATAAACCATAAAACATTAAAACATTAAGAATAAAACATTATAGTTTAAACATGTGAATGAAGTAAAATACCAGAGCAAAAGGAGGCTACAGACTTTTGGTTATTGAGTAGAGACTGTGCAGGACCGAGGCAGGTGAGACACTGGAATTCATTACGGAAGACGCTGAAATAAATTTCTGAATAAGCAGTGGCATGGCAGGGAGCGAGGGAAGATTGTTGGATTGAATTGCATTTGTTTCAATGCAAGAGGTCTGAAGGGTAAAGCAGATGAACTCAGGACATTGATAGGAACACGCGACAGGGACGTTGTAGCTGTTACAGAAACCTGGCTAAAAGAGGGACGAGTCTGGTGGCTTAATGTCCCCCTCCCCCACCCCACAGCTTGCCCCATTCTTCCACTAAGAGTGACTTCCACTAAATCCTCTTGGGATCACAACATCCATAGCTAACAATCAACCTGTCATGGAACCTTCCTGCCTGAGCTCATCTGTTGCTGACATTTATTTGTTCTGGTTTTCTCTTACTTCCAGTCCCGCACGTCCTTCATTCCACAATCAGTCTGAAGAGGAGTCCCAACCCGAAAGGTCACCTATCCATTTTCTCCAGAGATGCTGACTAACTCCAATATTTTGTGTTGATCTTTAGTCATTTTATAGAGGTGTTTAAGATCTTGAGGGGAATAGATGAACTTTAATGTACGGAGTCTTTTATCCAGAGTAGTGGAATCAAGGACCAGAGGACATAGGTTTAAGGTGAGAAATTTAATAAGAACTTGAGGGGCAACTTTTTCACACTGGTGGGTATATGGAAGGAGCTGGCAGAAGAGATAGTTATGGCAGGTACTATAACAACAATTAAAAGACATTCGGATAGGTAGATGGATGGGAAGGGTTTAGAGAGAAGTGAGGTAAATATGGGGAGGTGGGACAAGTGTAGATGTTGGTCGATGTGGGCAAGATGGGCTGAGGGATCTGTTCCCTTGCTCTATGACAAGTTATCAGCCTCCACAGGAACAGGAACAAATGAAATTTGGGCTGGTCTTCATATTGTTTCAAGGTTAAAATGTTTTTATGTTTAGGAATAGGAATACTTTATTGTCATATGTGACTAGGCACAGTGAGATTCTTTGCTTGCATACACAATGTATACAAATAGCAGCCACCTACAACACTGAAAAATTACAAAGTAGGCCGGCTCCCTCTTGTGTCCACCCCCCCACCCCCCAACAGTTCCTCTATGCCGGGTCCCCATTGTCTTTTGTCCCCTCCCTCCTTCTATTGTCCATTTTTATTGTCTGATTCCCTCAACATATCTGCTAATCTTTGATTTACCCTACTTTATTTTTTTTACCGCAGAACAGCCATTTATTGCAAATTCACATTGCAAATGTCAGTACGGATTAACACATATTTATGTAGATAAATTTGTCTCTAGGTTCATTAGCAAATAATCTGGGATAATCCAAGATTATAGAATGCTTTTGATACCTGGATGTCAATTACTAGACTACGTGGATTGTTGTTATGTGATTATCTTGTGTTAAACCAGAAGTGCCATTATAAACGTAGTTTTTGAATCATTCAACCAACAGGTGATCCACAAGAAATCTGTGTAATTCTGCCAAAATGCTACTCCACAGTTAATGACGTTTGTCGTCTGCTTCAGGTTTCAATCAACAAGCCAGTTTTCAATTCAGTTTATTACATTTTCAGTTTTTCCAAGCTGCTGGACCTTCATTATACTTGGAAATAAAGCTTTGTCCATTAACTCTGAAAAACAAAGTAAATCGTGCTCCTTGAATAACCTTACTGATTTAGTTACCTCCTTAATGAGTTCCAGAAATGTTATGTAGCACAATTGAATCTTTCCAAAACAATCCAGTGTTTGTCTCCTAATAAGCAGCATTAGCCATTGCAAAAAATAAAAATGTTCTTCTCCTGTGTTAACACAGATCAGTCTATCTTTTCAGTTCATGTTTCTCTCCTCATTATTATGCTAATATAATTTGTAACTTTCCTTCTGCAGATGCAGCGCAAGTATTTATGAACTGCCTCAGAGTATTAACTTGATTGCAATCAATTCAGGTAACCATCATTCCAATTATATGAAGTCATCTTGTCAGCTTGCCCTTTCACTTCACATTTTGATTAACTGACTGGCATTTATGAGACCTAGCCATTACATCTTTTTTATAGCCTTGTTTCTTTTTTTTTAAATATTAAGAAGAACCTGTTTGAATTTTAGCCTGATGTGATATTCATAAACTGATTCGATTGCGTTTTCGCACAGGTTTTTTGGAAATTGGCATCTGCTTGCTCATCTTGAGCAGGCTGTTTTCAAGTACCAAGGCTTTGTACGCTCTACACAGCGTTTAAGAAGGAGCTGCAGATGCTGGAAAATCGAAGGTAGACAAATATGCTGGAAAAACTCAGCGGGTGAGGCAGCATCTATGGAGCGAAGGAAATAGGCAACGTTTCGGGTCAAAAGCCTTCCTCCTGAAGAAGGGTTTTGACCCGAAACGTTGCCTATTTCCTTCGCTCCATAGATGCTGCCTCACCCGGTGAGTTTCTCCAGCATTTTTGTCTACCTACGCTCTACACTGCATTTAGCTTAGCTCTGTCATCATTAGCTATATTTGTATAACAGCCTTATCTTGACAGCTGGATAGGGCTCTTAAAATAGCAGAGTCAGGGGATATGGGGAGAAGGCAGGAACGGGGTACTGATTGGGGATGATCAGCCATGATCACATTGAATGGCGGTGCTGGCTCGAAGGGCCGAATGGCCTACTCCTGCACCTATTGTCTATTGGCTATTCACATCTTACTATATGCATTTAAACATGCTTGGGTTAAAGACAGTGAAAAATGCAGACAGAGGAAGATAGAGGAAACATTGTACAAATAAACATATTTTTTTCCTTTAAATCCTGTGAATCTGTGTCCCAGCAAACACCTCCCATTCCAATAGTGACCTTTGTCCTGGCCTCCTCCACTGTCAGTGAGGCCCAACACAAATTGGAGGAACACCATCTCATATTTCACTTGGGCAGCTTACAACTTAGCGGCATGAATATTGACTTCTCCAACTTCGAGTAACCTTTGCTTTCCCTCTCTCTCCATCCCTCCCCCATCCTAGTTCTCCAACTAGTTTTACTGTCCTCCTGATTAAATATTACTGATTGTATGCCTCGCTGTCAACTTTTCCCTCAGCTAACGATGATCCATTCTACATTTTCTTTGAGTTTCATCTCCTTCTATCTCTCGTTTCACACCTTACCCTTTCAAATCTCTGTGTCTCCCTCTCCTCTGACTCTCAGTCTGATGAAGGGTCTTGACCTGAAACATCACCAATTCCTTCTAACCAGAGATGCTGCCTACCCTACTGAGTTACTCCAGCATTTTGTGTCTATCTTCAGTGTAAACCAGCAACTGCAGTTCCTTCCGACACAAACAGGAATACAGTGTTGTTGTTCCATCCTTGTTTGAACATTGGGATGAAGGAAGTTGGGATGAATGCAGCTGAATGGCAGATGACCAGTGAAATCATAGAGTAATACGATTATATTTCACAAGTGTTTGCCTCAAAACCGCAGCTTAACAGCTTGTGTAAGAATGTAAGACACGGACAAAAGGTAATCAAATTTACAGAGATCACAGAGTATAATCAGCAAACACACTCAAACACCTTTACTTCTCATTTTGTGTTTAGAATTTTACGGTTCACTTTAACTAAAATTATAAGTGAATGCAGTTAAAATACAGGAAACTGCTCGCTATTTTTTTTTTCTGGCCACATTTGCCGAAAGTTATAATTTGAAGTTTATCATTTGGCACCCTGCAATGGAGCACATTTAGACCATGAGAACTTTTGCAAATGGTAGAAATAACTTGGTACTAAAATTTGTACTGAGCCCGTGCAGAACTCATTGATTTCATTAACTTTACCACTAACTTCCACCTTCTCTTCAAATTCACTTGGACTACCTCTGAACACCTTTCTTGATATCTCTGTCTTCATCACAGGGACAGACTATCCACTGACTGCAAACCCATCAACTCCCACAGTTACCTGGACTACACCTCTGCTCATCCTGCCTCTTGCAAAGACACTATCCCCTGCACTTAATTTTGCTTCGGAGTCACGTGAGTGACTACGTGAAGAAGCCCCGCCAGAGCGCATGCTTGTCATTACGTCAGACGCATTGGCAAGCACCGGACTGGTGGGGCAACGATCCTGCCGGCGCTAAGCTTCAACCTAGAAGGTAAGTGTTTTTTACTTACCAGCGATCTTTGTTTGAGCAAGAGCCTCTCTTTACAGAGGGTTCCTGCCGAATTTATCGGAGGTCCGATGCCTAAGCCAGCTATTGGGGGGGGGGGGGGGGAACCCCGGTCTGACCGCAGAAGCGGATAGCCGGCAAAAAGATCGGGTTTTCTGATAACAGCCGCTGACAAAGCAGTCAGTGGCTTCCAGCCTGCGGGGTTGCCGTTTAAATAATGCTAGAGTCGCTGACAGTCGGTCAGCGACTCACAGACACGGTGCCCCAGGCATGGAGTTAAATTGGAGGGAGAGAGAACTTGTGCAGCCCTATTGGAACTCAGGTGAGTCGGGCTGCAAGGGTTCCTCTTCGATAATAAGGGTATTTCACCCTTTACAAATTCACAGTACCAAATTAGTGAGACTCCACTATAATAGCGCAGGACCATGGGACAGGCCGCGCCAGCAGCGCCTGGAATAGGGCTGCTTCACGGGAAAAAGAGCCGCACTCTACGAGAGGCGGCGCCTGCAACGCCTGGGACAGGGTTGCTCAAGGTCTCCCTGCTGGAGGGGGAGACCAGGATGGGTCAGTGTGCTACTGACGCCAAATCTATCACAGCGCTGGCCTATGGGAGAGCCGCGCCAGCAGCGCCTGGATAGGGCTGCTTCATGTGTGAAAGGCACGGCCTCTACGAGAGGCTGCGCCAGCAACGCCTAGAACAGGGTTGCTCAAGGTCTCCCTGCTGGAGGGGGAGACCAGGACGGGTCAATGTGCTACTGACGCCAAATCAATCACAGCGCTGGACTACGGGAGAGCCGCGCCAGCTGCACCTGGATAGGGCTGCTTCATGCGTAAAAGTGCCGGCCCTCGGGAGAGCAGCACTAGCAGCGCCTAGGACATGCCTGCTTCATGTAAAAAGCACTGGTCTCTACGAGAGGCTGCGCCGGCAACGCCTGGGACAGGGTTGCTCAAGGTCTCCCTGCAGGAGGGGGAGACCAGGACGGGTCAGTGTTCTACTGAAGCCGTATCTGTCACAGCGCTGGGCTATGGAAAGCCGCGCTAGCAGCGCCTGCGATAGGGCTGCTTCATGTGTGAAAATGCCGGTCTACGGGAGAGCCGTGCCAGCAGCGCCTAGGAGAGGGCTGCTCAAGGTCTCCCTGTGGGAAAGGGTAGACCAGTTCGGGTCAATGGTTGCTGACACCGAACCTTTTCACAGCGCAGGCCTACGGGAGAGCCGCGCCACAAGCACCTGTTGACAGGGCTGTGTGTATGACCTCCCGTGAGCATCAGCCGGGAGAGCCAGGGCAGTTGGATGCTGACCCTGAAGTTTGGGGACCCATCACACCAGCACCTCGTTTAGGGCTGTGTGTGACCTCCTGTGCGTATCAGCCGGGAGAGCCAGGGCAGTAGGGTTCTGACCCTGAAGTTGGTGCACTGCTTCTGTGCATACACCAAAGCACAAGAGCCATGCTCCAGGTGTGCCAGATGTGGTTAGCAAGTTACCATACCGGTGAAGTCGGGAATGACAATTTGGCCGGCAAATTAATGGTCCTCACCAGTTCCAGGACTTCATAATGGGGAGCAATTCACATATCAAACACCTGTTTACTGTACATCGCTCTAAAGGAGCGCATCGTGAGGGCGCATGAATTAAGGCTGCAAAAGACCTAAAAAATAAATAAATAAATATCCAGCCTATGCTCAACCCACGGTTCACAGCCTTGCGCAGATCCTCTAGTACCCAGGGGAATACCTGGACGATGAGACTAAAACTGAGGCCAGGATGCCACCTCAAAAACCGTATCCTTTCAGATTATGAAACAGTAAGTGAATATAGGACTGTATCCGGGGATCTTGAATATGTATCTCGGAATTACATCCACTCGTACAAAATAGACACAGTTTGGTATTGGGGTTCAATACCACTAACTCTATAAGTGGATCATGCATATCAGCCTTAACAATTGTGTCCAATTCCCCACCCAAAAGGACGATGGTGGGTGTCGAGTCATTCTGGGCCGGAACATACTTAACCCTTAAGGTCCAGTATAAAAGGTTTAAATAAAAATGTCAGTATTGTAACTGGGATAAAAAAGGGTGTTATATTGGCAGCCATAGATCTGAAAGATAAATATTCAGCTACCACACACCTGTTAGGTCCTCACCCATCTAATTAAACTTCAATTAGTACCATTTAGAATGATTGGCTATTTGAGGTCATCATTGGTTAATTAACATGACAGTACTTTGGCTAGGGCCAAAATTTTAACTAATGCCTCGAGATGTACTAGCGACATTCTGACTCAATAACCTTAGTTTACAAACTGATGGGAGCTTCAGGATGAGGAGCCACTGATATCAAGTCTGGCTGGGACGGCAGGAAAAATGTGAAAGAAGCATTAACCCTGCAGAGGCTGGGGTAAACTGCATAGAATTGCTGGGTGCATTCTATGGCCTAAAGAATTCTGCTCAACAATGCATGATTGCATGTGCAGTTTCAGATTCACAATTCCACAGCTGGTACCCATATCAATCACATGGGTAGAATGAGGTCATTATTCTGTAACAGTCTGCCTAGCCTTATCTGGCACTGGTGCATTACAAGGAACGTCTGGGTCTCAGATATTTACCTACCAGGTAGAGATAATGCGGAAGTTGCAGACACCAGGTCATGTAAATTCCATGACAAACATAAAATAAATTAAGAATCCAAAAGTTCAAAATCATTGTTAGCTGGCATGGATTGCCAGACACAGATCTGTTGTATCTGGGTTAAATTATCAGTACCTGTATTCAGCATGGGAACTAAATCTAGGGGCAGTAGCGGAGGATACATTCTCGCTACATTGGGGATGTATGTTCTTACGCTTCCCCATTTCTTCCTTCATTCAATGTATCACCAAAATAGAGTATGACTACACTTAGGTGTTTAGTGGGTTCTAAACTGGTCCATACAGCATGGTCCCATTGGTTTGAAACGGATGACATAGCATTCATGATCATCCCAATTACAGTAACTTGTTGGTTCACACTGGGACAGGAGGAAAGTTCCCCTTTGCATGAGCATATTAATTTATTGATTTGTATCTTCTGATCAGACTGCTCCAGGGACTCAGACTGTTGAGTAGAACCATCGATGTGATTACGATGGTCTGGAGAGACAATACTAAAAAACAATATGTTTCTCATATTAAGAAATGGGAGATGTCCTGTTTACAGTAAATATCTTATCATAATTTGCAGGCATACCGGATGTATTGGAGTTCCGGGCTACATTGCATTTTGACGAGCAGTTAAGTATAGTGCAATTTATAGTGCTAGAAGTACTTTGTTCTCCTACTTAGGGCAAGGGTCCGGACAACACTCTCGGATCTCATCTATTGGTGGCCGATCCATAGGAGGTATTTTAACAAACCCCTCCCAGACATACATATTCAGAAATCTGGGATGTGAGCATAGTTCTCACACTGCTTTGGCAATGGGCTCCAATTACATCTCTGCCTTTCAGGATGTTAACGCTCAAAGTGATCATGTTCATGGTGCAGCATTATGGGTCCAAATATTACAAAAGGTTTGACTGGAATGCATTCTTCTGTAGACGATATTGTGTTTTATGCATACGATCTAATCAAACAGAGCAGGCCAGGGATGGCTGGAACCAAAATAAGCTTAAAATATACCCATTGATCTAAGACTATATGTAATTACTCATCTGAGCTAATAATATCAAGGTCATCAAGTGTCTCAGAGGCTCTGAAACAGCGATGGTCATCAGCCACATAAAACCTCATACAAAGGTGTCAGTACAAGCTATTGCTAGATGACCGAAACAGGTTTGCATTTTGCTGGAGTAGACACTGATATGTTTAAATCACTCCACCAGGGCAGCATCAATGTACGCAGCAAAGGCGCAAGACGTGCCATTAGACCAAATCCTCACCGTAGGATAGTCCAGTTAAGGAACCTTTTAGGGTTTCTGACAAACCTGTCCTCGCAATGCAAAGATTGGGCAAGCTGTTTTGGGTTCTGTTTGAGTTCTCCTTTGTAATTTCCCCTGCGAAAGAGGGGTTATTACTGTTGTGTAAAATTTTATTGTTTAAGAGATTTATTGTACAAATTAAACAATGTTTGATACATTATTTGGTTATCCTGTGTCAACCAAGGCAGTGTGTCGTATGGAACTGTATCTGCGGCATGAAATCACAGAGCTTTGAAATCTTCACGTAGTCACTCACGTGACTCTGAAGTAAAATAGTAAGATTAAACGAGAACTTACCAGTTTGAAGTTTGATCCTTATTTTATGAGGAGTTACGATGAGGGATTACGTGCCCTCCGCTCCCACCCTCATAATCTAAAGGATCATCTGGTAGTTCTAGTCTTCTAAAAGCCTTACTATATTACTTCAGCTATTTGGTTTCTGTGTTTTCACGCTGCTGCTTTGAAGTATGACAAGCATGCGCTCTGGCGGGGCTTCTTCACGTAATCCCTCATCGTAACTCCTCAAACTGGTAAGTTCTCATTTAATCTTACTGTTTTCTACTTCTCAGCCATATCTGCTCCCAAGATGAGGCTTTCCATTTTGGGACATCTGAGATGACCTCCTTATTTAAAAAATGTGGTTTACATAAGTGGATCCCTCACCCGCATCTCCTCTGTGTCCCGTAGTTCTGCACTCGCTTCCCTCTGCCCATCCCCCTCCCTCCAGAAGGAACATGGATAGGGATCCCTGTCCTTACCTTTCATCTTACCAGCCACCACGTCCAACACATCATTCACTGATGGAAACGCTGCCTTCGATGTGATCCCTTCACCAGTCACACCCATTCCCTTTCCGCCTTCAGCAGAGACCACTCCCCCGCTGCAACTCCTTGATTCACTCAGCCCACCCACCCATCCAATCCAACCCCTCCCCAGGTACTTTCCCCCGCAACCGAAGGAAATGTAACACCTGTTCCTATACCTCTTCCCTCACATTCATCCTGGCAGAGGCGTAAATCGCTATCAAAACATGGGAGGGGGGACACAATTTGAGGCGCGCTTTCTTGGAGGCCGCGCGCACACGTGCACACACACATGCGAGGCAACAGCCGTGGGGCCGGTGGACGGTAACATCGGGAGCTGACCTGGTTGGTGACCGACTTCAAACTCCAGCAACAGCAACTTCGTCTGCCCCGAATCGTGGGGCTTGAATCGGCACGTTCGCGGGGGCTTTAATCGCCCGGCGCGGCTTAAAATCGGCCAGCAGGGGCTTCAACATCGGGAGCCCTGACCGCCTTGATGCAGCAGTTTGATCTTAAGCTGCGCCGGGCAATGAAAGGTGTCGCGAATGGGCCGATTCAGCCCTTAGAAAGCATCTGATACCTGCTTGAATCTTTCAAAAACTACAATGATAAATAACACTAGAACAAATACAAAATGAAGCAAACAGAATAACTAACCTTGGAGGGGGGAGAGAGAGAGATGGGGAAAAAATATTAAATAACAAGCGTGACCGTGAATGAGGGATTTATCTGCATGCCAGCCAAGGAAACCAGTTCGACTCATTTAAATCTTTTCCATTCACCAATACATCCAATTAGTTCAAATGGTAATTATACCCACATCAGACAGCTTTAAAAAATTCTCTGTGAATAGCTTCTGTAATACTTGAAGGTCAAAACATAATTGGTAACACATCGTGTTAATACGATGTTAATAGACATTGAACAAGCGCTTAACAGTGACACCCCCACTGTCTCAAGGAAAGCAGAGATTTTAATAGATTTTTTATCACCAAATTTCAAAATCCAGATTACAAAACATGGGTGGGGATTTTCCCTGCACCTCTCAAAACATGGGAGGGATGTGGTCCCCCACCCCCCCGGGATTTCTGCTCATGCATCCAGGGATCTCAGCAATCCTTCCTAGTGAGACAGAGGTTCATGTACACCTCCTCTAACCTCATTAACTGCATTTGGGGTTCCAGATGTGGCCTCCCTTACATTGGCGACATCAAGCGTAGACTTGGCGATCATTTTGCTGAACAGTCTACCAGGTCTAACAGATTTCCTGGTTGCTGATGATTTTAACTCCCCTTCTCATTCCCATGCTGACCTTTCTTTCCTGGGCCTCCTGCATCACCAGAGTGAGGCCATAGGCAAACTGGATATATATATTCCATATTGGGTAGCTGACAAGATTGCATTCTCCAATTTTGGATAACTAACCTATAAACAATCCCCTTCTTTTTTTCTCTTCCTTTTCCTCCTCCACTCCTCCCCTCCCTCTCCCCCCCATTCCTCCACATGGACTCACACCCATTTCCATCCGTCTTCCTTCCCTTCCCCCTGTATTCCTCCCTCAAACCTTGCAATTCACATCTGACTGTATCTCACACCTTTTGTCTTCTCATCTCTGACCTTTGTCCAACCATCCACTTATCAAAACCCCCCTTCACTTGTTTTCACCTATCACTCACTGGGCTTTGTCCTGTCTCTCCTCTCTTGCAGTTTTCACCCCCCTACCACAATCAACCTGTAAAATGGTCCATATCCACCCATGTTTCCCAGTCACCCTTCCATATTCCCCAGAGATGCTGCCTGACCTGCTGAGTTACTCCAGCACTTTGTGTCTTTCTTTTAACATGAAGGACAGAAATGTAATATTAATTCCAAGAATAAATCTCAGATTTACCACCAAGGACTACATTAATACCTGTTTTAATTGTTAAGACTGATTCATATCTTTAGTAAGGGATGAACTGCAAAGCCATTTCTTGCCTTAGTTTATTGTTCAGAACAGTTTGTTTAGAGGTATGCTGACACAGCAAGCTCACAATGCCACATAGATAGTTCAAAGGGTATATTGAAGATAAACTCCAGGGCAGAATTACAAGGCAATTCAATCTGAATTAACTATTCAGTAATCACGATTGCTCTACAGTTCAATCAGTAGTAATCTGTGTGAAGGTTGTCATTTTCTCTCAGATGTTAAATACAGATAGTGGGATCTAAACAGCATAGAATAAACAAGTGGATGGAATTTTAATTTTTCTTATGTCATTCCAGTTTTCATTGTATTTAATTGTCAGATTCATGGCAGGTTTATTCCAAGTCAACCATATGCATATTCACTAGAGTGAAAGCCATATTAATGTTGAAATTCATTAAATAAATTATAGTACTCTTACCTTTGGGTGAGAAGATCATGGGTAGGCTCAGTGCTCAAATGTCTAATTTGAGCATTAAACATCTAGGCTGATACTCCAGTCCTGTATTGATGAAGTGTTGGCCTATTTTCCATGATATATTTTGAATGAGACAGAATATCAAGATCCTATGAACTCTCCAAAGTGGATGTAAATGATTCCATGCTAGTATTCCAAAGAAGATCAGGGAGGCTATTCCTGATATGTTGGCTAATATTTACCGTTCACTCAATAACAATAAATCAGGCTATCTGGCCATTTTTCAATTTCTGTTTTTGGGGGTAGAGGTGTTTTTCTTGTGTTCAGTAATGAGCAGACCAAAAGGTGTTGGATGGGCTGCTGTTCACTGTTCTCCAGTGCTATGGTATTGCCCTACTCCACCCTGTGGGCTCCTGACATTCCAGATTAGTAACAGTGATGTTTAGAGCCTGCCAAGTGATCCACTTCCGATCACCCAAAATGTTGTTCAATCATACAGACAGTAAGGCAGGAGAATTCATGTACTATCCATGGGAGTCTTTTTGACTGCAGATCCAGTCTTGGCATTCACTGACTAAGCCTAAAGTACCTTAACATTTCTGAAGAACAACAAAGACATCAGGGTCTGCACAAAAATAGGCTCAAGTCACGGCCCATATTGATTATCATATCTGCCAACCATTGAGGTTAATGTTGTCAAACTTATAAAGTTGTGCTTCTAAAAGAGATGTGTAATGTGTTATGTGATACATATAATTAATGGGATTTTTGTTTTAATGCAGTGTGATATTGGAGTATGGAGATAAAGTTTGTAATTTAAAAATATGAGCTGGTATACCTGGTAACACTGCATAAATAATAGAACAGAGTTTATATTTTCATGCTTTAAAGTAACCTAATCTTGGACAGAACTGTGCAAGGGTAGCCATGACACATATCCATTTAGATAATTCCTGTAAAATGTCTTCAGTGAGATTGCTTCATTCCCTTTTCTTACTATTTTTTAAGAATTGGAAATAGCACCAAGTGGTAAATACTGTAATGGGGGAAATGTGGACAAATC
This sequence comes from Okamejei kenojei, assembly GCA_035221665.1. NCBI lineage: Eukaryota > Metazoa > Chordata > Chondrichthyes > Rajiformes > Rajidae > Okamejei > Okamejei kenojei. The sequence goes on from JAVHYY010000078.1 coordinate 29,090, forward strand.
ACAATAATTCACAGTAATCTTTCTACCCGAGAAGTCAGTGTAATGATGGACTCAAGGTCTATAAACAAGGACATTCTTGACTCCAGGGGCACTGTTGAACAAACGTACATTCTTCCCAATAAAGATCAACAAGTCTCAGCAAATATCATCTGTTGCCAAGTAAGAGAGGAAATCATAAACTACCAACTTTTAGCTTTATCATAAAAAAAAGGATTTTCTGTTATTTCTATTCATTCTGAATTGACCCCATTCCATCATACTGTAGCCAGATCTAAATGCATGGTACTTTAGTTGACAAGAAAATTGTCTGCATTTCATCAGATTTTGTCTGTTTCAGTTCTATTTATTCTGTGTGGCAGCTGGATTCATAAATTGATCTTATGGGTTGACCTAAAATTCTAGGTTGGACTTGTTTTCCTTTCAACTATTATATATATTTTTAGAATGACTCAAAACATTTGTAAATGCACATCATTCACACCACTTGCACTGAGTGTCCTTGAAGTCGAATTAACATAATAAACTGCATTTTGTGAGGTATTTGTGAATGTATATAGGAAGAAAGATGTTACTTTTGGAAAATGATCAATAAAGATGGTGATTGAAAAGAAATGGGAAGGTAGAGAGGAATGTAGAGAGTGAGTCTGAAGAACGGTCTAGACCCGAAGCGTCACCCATTCCTTATATCTAGAGATGCCACCTGTCCCGTTGAGTTACTCTAGCTTTTTGTGTCTATCTTCAAGGTAGAGAGGAAAATGTCTGACCCCCTCTCTAGATTCCTTCCTTGTCCATATCTGTTCTTGCACATTACGTCTTCTGCCGAGCAGAGGCATTCCACAGATCCTCTGTTGGTCACTGTCCATGTGTGATCTCAGACTAAGTGCTGGTTATTCTTCGAGTCCGTTGCAATCTCAGATGTCGTTCTACCAGTATCTGGCGCAGGTCACAGCTGGTCGGGTCGGTTCAGCCAGGTCCTGGGGGCTGCACTTGGGGGGTGTCATCACACTCCAGTAGGTGGGACATTGTCTGTACTGCTCCACAGCTGCATGTGTCTTCTACCTGGTAGTTCCATGCTTTCATAAGTGCTTTGTACCTCCCCTGCTCCACTCGTAATCTGTTGAGGGTCTTCCAGGTTGGCCATGGGAGGTCGTGCCTGCTGACGAGGCATTCAGTCGGAGTGATTCCTCTCTCCATCCAGTCGTGGGCTCGTGTGTTGAGCTGGTTCCATTCATCTTTCCAGATGTTGGTCCTTGCTGTTTCTTTGGTTGTCTGGAGAGGTGGGACTGTCTGCAAGAAACTGGCTCTGGATCTCAGTTGGGGTGGAGGTGTCCCTGCAGGGGGTGCCTGGTATCGATCTCCTGTGCTGTCCACTCGTCTTGGGCGACGATGGATCATCTGATATGTGGGGGGGGGGGGGGGGGCAATACCAGCTAGGGCGTAGAGGCACTGGACTGGCGTTGTCTTTATCATCCCATGATAATGCGGCAGGTGTCGTTGAGGACTGTGTCAACCAGTTTGGTGTGGTGGGAGCGGCTCCAGCTTGAGCACGCGTATTCAGCTGTGGAGAAGCATAGGGCTAGGGCAGTTGCACGGATGGTTGGTGGATCAGCGCCCCACTTTGAGTTTACCAGTTTGCGCAGGATGTTGTTGCGAGTGTTGACCTTGGCTTTGGTGTTCTGAAGGTGGGTTTTGAAAGAGAGTGTCCTGTCGAGTGTGACTCCGAGGTACACGGGGTGGAAGTGGTTGGAGAGTTTGTGGCCAACACCATGAGATGCTCAGTTGTTTTCCTGCATCTTGATTTTTAAGGTGGAAGCTGCATAGTTGGGTTTTTGATGGGTTGGGTTTCAAGGTAGTTGTTATTGTAGTAGGTTGTCATCTCTTGGAGGGGGCTTTCCAGGACAGACTCGAATCTTCTGGAAGTTCTCCTGTTGGGTGGTGATGCAGAGGTCATCAGCATAGATGAAGCGGCGGCATTGTGGGGGGAAGTGGTTGGTCGTTGGTGTAGATGTTGAAGAGGAGGGGGGCCAGTACGCTGCCTTGTGGTCGGCCATTCTTTTGGGCTTTCCATTTGCTCTTCTTGTCGTTTAGTTGAACGAAGAAGCGCCTGTTGTTGAGAAGGCTTTTGATGACTTGGCACAGGTCGAGGTCACCAGTCATGTCAAAAAGTTTCCTGATCATGGTGCGGTGCTGGGCAGTGTCGTAGGCAGCGGTGAGGTCTATGAAAGCTGCTCCGGTGAGTTGCACTCAAAACCGTCCTCAATGTGTTGGGTGAGGTTCAGTAGCTGCCCGGCACAGGAGCGGCCAGGGCGGAAGCCAGCTTGATCTTTAGTAAGCTTGGAGTCTATAAGTGGCATAAGGCGTTGGAGTAGTAGCCTCTTGTAGAGCTTGTAGGTGATGTAGAGGAGGGAAATGGGTCTGTAGCTCTTTGGGGATGATGGGTCCTTTCCAGGTTTGGGAATTGCGACAGTCTTGGCCTTTCTCCATACAGGTGGGGTTGTTTTCTGTGCCATGCATGAGTTCAGCATTGCTAGGAGCCAGGTCTTTGCTTTAGGTCCCAGGTGCTGTATCATTTCCGTCAGTACATCATCGATTCCTGCTGCTTTCCCAGGTTTCAGCATGCTCATTGCAGCTTCGAGTTCTTCTAGGTCGAAGGGCTTGGTGAGAGCGCTGGCTGGTTGTAGGCGGTCTGTTACCGCTGTCTGGCGGTATTCTCCCGTGTGTATGCGCCGGTTTTGGCTATGACCGTTTGCCACCAGCTGTGCTGCAACTGAGTTTGCTGTGACTGTTGAGAGTGTGGACGGTGTGGTATGGTCTTCACTGAGGCGGCGGATTGTGGCCCATGCCTTCCTGCTGTTAATGGTCAAGTTGGTGTTTTCTATCAACTCCTTCCAGACTTGCCTTCGGACCTCCCCAACTGTGTTTAACAGGATCTCTCCGAGTTCCATGGTGGTGGAGGAGAAATGGTCCTCATGGTATGCCCTGTGGTAGGCTTTCAGTAGATCACTGGATGTTTCCGACAGCCCGGGGATGTACTCGGTCTGGCATCCTCTTGGTATATGTAGCCTGGCTGACCTTTTCAGCAGTTCTGTGAACATGGTATAGTTGTTGGGGTGTGATGGAATGCTGGGGATGGAGTCTTCGATCTCCTGTTGGAATGACAGCCAGTCGGCCTTCCGCAGATTGAACCTTCTGCGGAAGGGACGGCTGTTGCTTGGAGAGCAAATCGGATGGTTATGGTGATTGGCTGGTGTTGTGTATGGGGGATAGGGTCCAGGACCTCTTTCACAGCTCTGGATGATAGTTCGCTGCTCACATAAACAAGGTCTGGGTTATATCCTCATTTCCACCTGGCACTGTGGAAAGATTTTGGCAGTTTGGCGTCATGGATCAGGGTCTGGTGTTTCGACACGAGCCAGGTTTCGACTTCATCTCCATCTTGATTGTTCACTTCATAGCCCCACAATGAGCTGTGGGCGTTGAAGTCCCCAATGCTAATGTGGTATTTCCTCTTGCATCTGTTTGGCAGTTCAGAGTGGAGGAACGTACTTTGAGGGGGTTTATACACTGATGTGTGTCAGAGATGTTTGGGAGGGCAACTGTGATGGTTTCCATTTGCCCTTTGGTGGTGTGCGTGCAGACCTCTTCGATCGCAAGGTTTGGTCTGCTGAATACAGCTGACCCATACTGTCTGTGTCGGATCTCGGCCACCAGCTTCATTCCAGGGATGGCTGGTTGGTGTTGTGTAGGGCCGGTGTGGGTTTCCTGCATGCTCACTATGTCGAAACCTTTGGCCGCTGTCGTTAGTATGTCTGCCTTGCTTCTGGAGAAGCCTTCAATATTGATTGAGGCTATTGACAGTGCAGGCCCCGGGGAGGGCGAGTGTCTGTGGCGCTTCGGCATGGTCACCTAGTAGATTGCTTGGGTTAGTATACAGATATTGGCCTACTGGTGGTAATAATATCAGATTATACCATTCAGTGTTTCCCAGGCTGCACCAGGGGGAGGTTTCTGTATTAATGAACTGAGCACGTTGAACTAAGTCAACAGATAGGCCCATTCCTGACTGAATGAAAGGGGGCATTTCATTATTGGATTCCACAATGAGCAACCCTTGCAACATAGTCTTTAGGCTGCAATTAATGACCTCAATTCTGAATCCTGATATGGGCTGTGACTTTGCCTGCAGGAAGAATTTTCGTTTAACCCCTACTGACCTCAGTTTTGCTTGAGGTCTTAAATGGAATGCCCAACCGAATGTTGGTTCAGCTGAAAGTCGAATCTCTGGGCTTAGTTCTTCCGATTGTGATAAAGTGAAGAATGGAATGTATCTGTGACTAAATGGCTTTGGTATAAGCCAAAAATAAGCACTGTGAACGACTTATTGTGGGCAGATAGAATCTGTATGAATGATTGATGATGTTTTCGCTCACTTTATTGAACATTTATAGAATTTTGGCTGCAGAATATACTTGGATAATTTCTCAATATATCATTAAGTTAATGGGTTTTACAATGACCTTGCAACTTTTGTGATTAATTTAACTGGTGATAAATTGGAAAAGGTCAAACCACAATGGTCCTTTAACGCAAATCTCTGAAAGCAAACATACGGGTACAACAGGCAGTGGTAATATCCTCTACAAGCCAAGAAGGTCAATTAGTCTTCACTATAAGTGGTTTTTAGTACGGGAGCAAGCATGTCTCACCACAATTATACCGAGCTCAGGAGATCCCATTTGGAGAATTGTGCACATTTCTGGGCACTTTGCCTAAAAATGCTATGCTTGCCATGGAGGGAGTGCAGCAAAGGTTCACTTCCTTGAACATTGAGACTGTTGTACAAGGCCTGTTGGATCATCTAGGCCTGTGGTCACTGGAGTTTTGAAAAGTAAGAGATCTCATTAAATTATACAAAATTCTGACATGTGTATGACAGAGAGAGCACAGGATTGATGTTTCTGATAGTTGGGTGCTCTTAAACCAAGGGCTATAATTGCATAATAAGATATGTAGGACTGACACAAGGAGAAATTTATACACTCAGCATGTAGTGAGCCTGTAGAATTCTCAACCATAGTTGCTGGATATATTTACTGTGGAGATGCACAAATTTCTGAAAACAAAAAGCTTTTATGGTCTTGAGGAGAGAAGAGGAATATGACGAAGTCAGATAATTAGTCATGATCATATTAATTATTGAAGCAGACCTGAATGGCCAGAGGCCCATTCCTTTTCCTATTATCTGTTTCCTGAGACCAGCCCAAAACTACAGTTAAGGGTTATTGAATTAATTTCATTAATTGTCACATAAGGCCATGAACTTCCAATATATTCATCCATATTTTATCAATGCTATTTATACTCTATTTCTTGATCGTTCCACAGTGCTTAATTTTCCATATGGCTCATTCCAATGCTGCAACATTTATACTATTCCATGTAAATTGCTCTCAGGTAATAAATCCCAGGAATGATAATAATTACCCCAGTCAAAAACCTTTGAATGACCAAATTCCTTTTAAAGCAAGAAGCTTACATTGGAATTGTATGGTTCAAAGATCATATGAGATCAACTGCTGAAAGGTAAAAGTAAAATGATTAAAATACACTTACCGTATTTCCCGGCAATGAAGACGCACCTGCGTGGAAGACGCACTCCCATTTTGAGTTGCTAAATTTTGAAAAAAAGGCTGGCGGGACAGGATCAAGGGTTTGGTTTAGTCCAGGGGTCAGCAGCCTTTTTTGCATATGGGCCAGGTACCCATGTTTGTGAGAGGATGGTGGGCCACATCTATCGCCATAGTTAATAAATGGAGGTAATAATACATACTAACTAAATTAGTAATTAGTAATAATACATACTAATAATACATAAATTAGTAATAATATATACTAATAATACATAGTTTTCCCGTGTTTTTCAATTAGTTTTCTGTCGTTTCCAGATCGCCTGTGTGACCCGGGACTGGCTGCAGTTCCCAGATCCCTCACGTCCCCGGGACCAGCTGTAGCACCCAAGTCGCCTGCGTGCCCCGGGATTAGCTGCAGTTCCGCTGTCCGGTCCTGGCGGCCACTAGCATCCACCCGAGCTACTGAGTGAGTTGCTGGCATGATCCCCGACCTTCTCCTTCTCAACGCTCTTGCCCTCCTCGCAACTTTACCCCTGGCGGCCCAGCCGTGCTGACCCAGGCCAGACTCCCCACATGCTGTGGAAGGAACTCCCCCCCCCCCCCCCCCCCAGCGGTGCTGTACTGAGGGATAGCCAAGTCTATCTTTCTTGGCTAACAATCTAACCTTTGAACTCCAAGACACAGGTAAATTCTCGGGCCTTATTTTTGGATAAAAAATAGCGTCTTCATTGCCAGGAAATACGGTAATGCAGATGAAGGTACTCTTACTTGTGGATGGCTTGTGTGATGCAACATGTAGCAGCAATTATTTCCTTATGCCAGTGAGAAAAGCTGAGGGTTTTTTTAAAAAATCGCAGGTGCCGGATTCATTGGCAGTGTATTGGTTCATCTCGGGAATAGAGTGTCTTGTTAAAATACCTTCAGCTCAGTTAACTATTGACTATATTGACTGTGAGACTGAAGATGCCCACAGGGAAAACCAGGCAGGATTGGAAGTGGCTATAGTGACCTAGCTCAGATCATGGAGACAAAGAGTCAAAGAGTGATACAGTGTGGAAACACACCATTCGGCCCAACTTGCCCACAATGGCTAACATGTCCCACCTACCTGCACTTGGTCCATATCCCTCCAAACGTGTCCTATCCATGTACCTGAACTGTTTCTTAAACGTTGGGATAGTCCCAGCCTCAACTACCTCCACTGGCAACTTGTTCCACACACACACCACTCTTTGTGTGAAAAATTACCCCTCAGATTCCTATTAAACCTTTTCCCCTTCACCGTGAACCTGTGTCCTCTGGTCCTTGATTCCCCTACCCTGGGCAAGAGACTCTGTGCATCTACCTGATCTATTCCTCACATGATTTTATGCACAATAAATATGACAACATATAGAATGATATTACAACAATCTAATAGGTTCGTCATCACTTTTACCAGTATAAAATTATATTTGCAGATATTTTAAAACTAATTTCAATTTCTCTCATTATCAGGTTGTGAGTTCTGAAATACCAGTTTAATAAACGCATGCAGTCACCCACAGTACTCCCATACCTTCAACCATTCAGGGCGGTCACAGTGGCACAGCGGTACAGTTGCTGCCTTACAGCGAATGCAGCACTGGAGGCCCGGTTCCTTCCTAACTACGGGTGCTGTCTGTACGGCGATTGTACGTTCTCCCCTGGACCCGCATGGGTTTCCTCTGAGATCTTCGGTTTCCTCCCACACTCCCAAGACGTACAAGGCTTGTACGTTAATTGGCTTGGTAAATGTAAAAATTGTTCTTAGTGGGTGTAGGATAGCGTTAATGTGCGGGGATCGCTGGTCAGCGCAGACCCGGTGGGCCGAAGGGCCTGTTTCCGCGCTGTATCTCTAAACTAAACTAAACATCCCTAAATGAGTCAAACAAATTTTGACTGTGCCAGCATATATTGTGATTAACGTGGATGAATTGCAGTTATTGTAAACATTTTACATTGTCATTAAACACACTTGCTTCTCTGAGAAAGTAGTGGAAACATATGTGACATATTTAACCTGATATCACCTTTTATCGATGATGAATTCTTAAAAGCAAATTCTTTAAAGAAGTCTCATTAAAATAGATGACAGACTTAGTTTGAAGGGTTTTTTTCTTTTACTAACAGACATGGCGATATCTGCATTTACTGGAAACATTAATTCATTATACAGTGTACACTGTAACAGACAACAGGCACTGCATGCTCTGCACAGATAACTTGAAAAATGTCATCTCTAGCACACTTATAACGTTAACCTTACACATGTGCTGTGGCACTTTAACAGTGAAGTAGTCCAATGACTGTGTTTCAGCATTATGGTTTAATTTGCATGTATTAAAAATGAGAAAATGCTATAAGTCTTACATTACCAGAATGATCAGCTTTTACATATATTAGCAGAAGAATATTGATGATAAAATGCAACAAAAATCATGCATATTTCAGCATGTACTGTATGCCTAAATATAGATTTAATATATTTCTCCATACAAAATTGAAGAGCCAATACTCTTTTTAATCTACCTTGTGGGAAAGATTTCTTTTGTATGCACTGTGTAATATACCTGAAATCTATATTGAACAGGCCAAGGACTCACACACGGCATGTTAAAGAAATCACCTCCGCACTTGCGAATTAAAACAAAAGGTCCACGATTATCTTACATAATGCAGAATTCTTTCAAAAATGTATTAATCTGACGATTTATTTCAATGAAGCTAGCAAACTCATGAAAATAATTACAAATTATAAGTTTATACTTTGAACAAATTGCACATTATATATTTATTATTATAGGGGATTCTTTAACAAACATTAAGATGCTACTTGTGCTAACCACCAAAAGGCTACAGCCTCTTTGTTTGAATAGTAATACTCATTTTGTTTTTGGTTGTTTACTTCGAAGAAACCATTTACATTGATAGAAAAATAATCAAGAGCTTCAACGTAATGATGATAAATCTGCAGACTACATTTTGATTAATGCCTACGTTGTGACAACACAAATGCATCTTATTAGCTTGAAATACAAATACATAATATAATACTACTCTTATGGTACTTTTGTATGTGCTGTACAAATATATATGTATACATAGAAATATGGAATTGCAATTTGAAATTTGCACAATGGGTCATGTAAACAAACACCTAAGCATTATACAAAACTTATATGTGATATTTTTTCGCGTTAATGACCTAAATTTGTAGTCATGAAACTAAAAACTACACAGTAGTTTCATTTTTCCAAGGACCAGTCCTTATGTTTCCTGTACTGTCCGAAGTATAAATCATGGCTTCATGCAGGATTCCCTTGAGTATTCCATTTTGATTGGTTATACCTAGTGCACATGATTGTCTTCGTGACTGCATCTCAAAAGCGACTCCTTGGTGCAAAGCTTCTGTACTGACGCCACTGTCTACAGCTTTGCTGCACCCGTACAACGCTGTGCTGGCATCACTGCTTTCGGGCTGGCAGACGTTGGGACACTGCTCATTTTTAGCACACACCACCTGCCTTTGGATGGACTGGCCATCCTGGATACTGTGATGACTTTCTGTATGTGAACTGTGAACGCTTCCGTCTACGCTGGAGGGAATGTGATATGCATATTCTCTCTGAGCTGCGGACCGGTTGTGCCGAATGAACTGTCGTGGTTTCGTTCGGCTTTTCTGGCATCTGTGGATATGCATTGTCGATCTGCATGTACCATCTGCCTGCAAGTGGATGTGCCCGTCATCGTCCATGATTTGTTCATTGTGCATTTTGGCACAACAGGGCGTTGCTGGCGAAACACAATTCACGTGATTCTGCACGGCGTGTAGATTAGTTAATTTGCAGAGCCCAGACACAGAATGATTACAACTGGATGATGTCTTACTAGGGCAGGGAGAATCCAGAACGCATGGGACGTGAAGCTGGGCATCACCATTCATGGTCACCTGGGGTCGAGCACTTGTCTGAACAGCGAATGTGTTTTGATTTGATTTGCAGCAGGACCACCAACAGTGCCAGACATCATCGCGTTTTGCACAGTGGTGAACCAGGATAAAAAGTCCCAAGGTCACCGAGACCGCTCCGTAGAGGCAACTAAAGATCATATCCAGGAAGTGTCCTTGTGAGACAGCGAGGGCTCCAAAGGTCCACATGGCAATGAAGAGGAACAGAGTGAACACTGAAGCACGAAGTTGAGCTTTAAACGAATGCTCGTTCTCCAGCATCGAGGAGGAGATCATTGAACATGTGTGTGACACAGAGCTGGAGTCTGTTATATGACTGGGGCCTACCTCTGTGCTGGCCAGCCGCTGTTGCTCTTCAGTCATCTCCTTCAGCTCATATTTCTTCCCTGGGTGACGCTTCAGTTGTACTAGTGTACAAAGGAAATAGCAGCAACTAACGAGCACAATGAAAGCAGCCGGCCCATAAAAGGTCCCAAGACTAGGCTCCCATGCCATCCAGCAACTGTGGGGAAAGGAAAGACCTAGATAAGCAAACGTGACACAGAAAAACAGCAGGCAAAATATTGAACCCAAAAAATTATCCCCCAAGTACTCCAACTGAAGGATACATTTGAGAAGAAACATTGGTCAAAAAGCAAAAAAGTGCAGATGCAAAAAATCCAAAATAAAAACAGAAGAAAATGCTCAACGGGTCAGGCAACATCAGTAGAAATGGGCACATCTCACATTTTAAACGATGACCTTTCATCAGAATTGGAAAATGAAAAGGCAAGCATGTTTTCAGTTGCAGTCATGGTGGAAGCTTGGAGACAACAGAGAGCATGTAGGTGATCCGGTGGAGACCTTGAGAATACTCAGATGGAACAAATACTCTTTATGCCATCTTATCGGCATCACCCAGATCCTTGTGAATATACACCCTAACATTTCCTTTGCTTTCTCCATCCTTTCCCTTGCCTGTAACAAAATATACCTGCTTTCTCATTTTTTATGAAAGGTTCTCCACCTGAAGCTCTGTTTCCCTTTTTCTTCACAAATGCTGCCTGACCTGCTCCACCTCTCAGGAATGTTGTGCTTTTTTTTTTTGAAGAACCATCCATGGCTTACTTATATTTATTTTAATATTTTGGTTATGTTGTGAAATATTCTGCCCACTGAAATATTGGAAGTGAAGTTCACATCGGCAGTTCGCAGATAACCGATGATGTAAAATCTGAAGATAGCTTCACACACCACCCAAAGATTAAAACTAACCATTGAAAAGGAACTGCCAAAAAAGATGTATGAATTACTAGCAACAGCAATTGGATTTGGTACCCAATAATATGATGCAACAATTGGCAATACAGTAGGAGTAGATCACAGCTTAACGTCAATAGGCTGGAATGTGTGGTGCAGGGCAGTCCACAGAGAACAATAGACAATAGACAATAGGTGCAGGAGTAGGCCATCTGGCCCTTTGAGCCAGAACCTTTGGCTAATTGCAGTTATGGACCATTTGTGGCAGGATTTTCCAGACTTCCACACTTGGCCGCTGCAACAGAGAGGCTGGGAATGCATTGAAATAGGATGTGCATGCATACAATTTCCTGTTTTATTCCTGGACTCACTCTTGTGTCCCTCAATCACAAGTGTCAGAGGTTATGGGTAGAGGGCAGGGGAATGGGGTTAAGGTAGGGAAAGATAGATCAGCCTTGATCGAATGGCAGAGCAGACTTGGTGGTCCGAGTGGCCTAATTTTGCTCCTATCACTTATGAACATGAACTATCAAATCTGATATGTTTTCTAAGTAGCTGAGATGAAGGGCTGAAATACTATGTATCTGACTGCCATCTTCACACTGACATCCATTTAAATCATCATCATTCACTTAAGGTGTAAATTTAGATTTTATTTGTTTATTTCATTTTACTTCAATATGTATATTTTTAATCAATTTAACCAAAACGACTATGGCATCGACACCAACAATATGTTGGAAAACACATGCCATCAAAATGGGTTAGTGTGGAACAGTGACTGCAATGCTCATTTTGTGGATTCCCCTGGATCGACACAAAACATTCACCTGGATCGACACAAAGTTCTGGAGTAACTCAGCAGGACAGGCAGCATCCTTCCGCATGGAAGGACTGGGTGACAATTCTGAAGAAGGGTCCACCCGAAATGTCACCCAATTACTCCAGTGTAAAATATAGAACGCTAGGTTTTCTCTTTGAAAAAGTGATTACATGAAAACGTGATTGAAATATATCAAGGAATTGCGTACATTCACAGGAGTGAGATCCACTTTGCACAGAAAAGCTACTCACTATGGTGCATTGTCTTCACTTCCATAATTGTTGATGTTTGTAGCTGCTGTGATTCCACAAATTATGAATGGAATGCCTCCTCCAATCAGATAAGATCTGGAAAAGATTGGCAAGTAGATTAATAAATATATAATTGTAATTAAATAGGTAGAGTGACTGTTCCTTAATATATTATGCTGAGAAGTGGAAAAGTAACACAGAGAAAAGATTTGTATCAGTTGCGGTGAAGTTCAAGAACATAATCAAACTGTGATGACAGCTGGTGATGTTTAGTAAGTAAAAGAATACTGGCCACTGGAAGTTTAACAGGGTGCACATTGCAAATGATGTGGATCACTAAAGAGATTATTTTCTTTTAGTGTAGCGTGTTGCCCTTGCACAGTGCTATTGCTCAAGCTATGTAGACAGGAACTACCAATTGTTGGTTGGGACATTTATACTAGATACTTATGTTCAGTCTTAAGTCGAGGGAAATGTGCCAAGTTTGGAATTGGAGGTCACCATTCTTGTGGTTTTGTAAAGAATATATTCCATTTAATAATCGATAAGGAAGTTAATGCATTTTCATGTATTGTCTGATCCAATTATATTGGAACATACTCCAGCTTGAACCTCATTACACTGCTGAACCAACTAGAGAATCAAATTGGCACAATATTAAAATTATTTCTGCAGAGCATTAAAGGTTACAAAATACATAAACATCACATTATGGTATCAGAAATTCATCCAAATCAATTTCGTCCAAAATAACCCCATGGTTTTCATTTGGTACTATAGCTATAAATCCTTAATTAAAATGACCAGAAATGAATGCTTAACCACAAGAAATTATTGGCAAAATACCAGAGCTCTTCAATGACAACGTGGTTTTGCATTATCTTTAGAGCACAACCACACAGTTAAGCTGTGGGCCTCTGAACTGGTTTGACAAATATTGATGTAAGGCTACAATAAGGATGCATGCAGACAAACAACTGTGTGTTGGTAGATAAACCTGGCTGTGCCTTATGTAAGCATGCTAGGACAGCGGTTAAGTAACTCAACTAGAAGGCAGAGGTCTAGAGACAAGAGCTTGAAGCTTGAAAGTGATTAAATAAGTCAAGAATTTAGAAATAAAATCCAGTAATGGTAACCATGAAACTACGCAACTGATATAAAATCCCATGTGGTTCATTACTGTCCTTCAATAAATGAAATCTGCCTTCCTTACCAGTCTGGTCAATTCCAGACCCATCAATGATGTTGATTCTTAAATGCCTCCTGACTTTGGCGACAACTCGGACAGACTATATAAGCAGACCTTGTAAATGACACCCAAGTGCCCGAGCCGGCTGCCTGCCCCAATCAAGAAAATGTATTTGATTTGTTGTAAGTTTTATACTTTGTTCTGATATTCCCAATATTATTAAATTTGGATATTGGGAATATCAGAACAAAGTATAAAACTTACAACAAATCAAATAAATGTTCTTGATTACAGTATAATTACTGGGAAAAAAATTAATACTAAGATTTTGGAAAAATCCAACAACCCCCACATTTAAAATGTGGGTTACAGAAATGTCTGAGACCTTACATTTGGAAAAAAAATTGATTTGTCTTAATTGACAAACCAGAATTATTTGTTAGAATATGGTCTCCATTTATTGATTTTGGATTCAATTATTTTTGGCTAAAAATATAGACACCCTAGTGAATGAAGTGGAATTGTGTTGTAGCTGCATTGAGAGATCCTGATCATTTGATCAGCAGAGATGTTGGCGGATAACCTTCAGTGCACCGTTACATCATTTTACATTACACACAGGCTTCATAGTGTCAACAAGTAAATATGAACAAACATTCAAAATACCTGAATTTATTATAACTGCCCATAATTTTAATTTGGCTACAAATCCCTCATTTCCAAATGTTAATTAATTGTGGCTATGAATAAATGGACAAGTGGGTCCCCGAGCAATTAAACGCATTTCTTCCACAGACACGTGATTCAATCAATTTAAAATGTTATCTGAAATTATATTGCTGCTCTGCACCACGGAATCAAATCAAACTTAATTACCAGGCATCCTAGAGCACTTTGAAAGTCAATTAACATCAAGATGTCCTTCTTCGTTTCACAAGAAGAGATGCACTATTTACCTGTCACCGGTAATGAAATTATACATCTGCCTTTTTCTGAGGAGAGTATTTTGGAATCTTTCAAGCAAAAATATGCGTAAACTGAAATGGAGCATTGAAAAATGGATATGAAATTAATTTACTGCATCAATCATACTAATTAGACTAATTAGAACATAGAAGTGTACAGAGGAATAGGTCTTGGTTCTCGACATTTTTACCCAAGTAAAAACGTTCTGACTGTCTACCTTATCAATTTTAGATATTTCTATCAATCTTCCCTCAAACTCTGGCGTTCCAGTAAAAACAATCCAAGACATTTCAAGGTGTGTAGGAAAGAACTGTAGATGCTGGTTTAAATCGAAGGTAGACACAAAATGCTGGAGTAACTCAGCGGGACAGGCAGCATCTCTGGAGAGAAGGAATGGGTGATGTTTCGGGTCGAGTCTGAAGATGGGTCTCGACTCGACCCGACCCGATATCCGGAAGTGGCGGCGCTGCGTGGCAGCTGCGGCTCACCTGCAGTCCGTCTGTTTTTTCTTTTTTTTCGTCCTTTTGTGTCTGTTTTTAGTTAGAATTTTGGTTTATTAGGCTGTGTTTGTGTGTGTGTGTGGGGGGGGGGGGGGGGGAGGGTGGGAGAAACAAGGTTTTAGTCTCTCCCTTCGGGGGGATGCGACCTTTTCTTGTCGTGTCCCCCGTCACCGTCTCCGTCTGTGCTGAGGCCTAATGGCGGAGCTGGTGGCCTCGGAGCTGTGGCGAGCGTTCAGAGCTCCAGTGTTCCAGCGGCGGCCCGGCTTCGGGGCTTCGGGGCTTCGGGGCTTCGGCGCTCCAGCAGTTGCTCCAGCGGTGCTCCAGCAGTTGCTCCAGCGGTGCTCCAGCAGCGGCCCGGCATTGGCGCTCCGGCGGCTCTCCAGCGGGTGTTCCAGCAGCGGCCCGGCTTCGGCGCTCCGGCGGCTCCGGCGGCTCTCCGGCGGCTCTCCAGCGGGTGTTCCAGCGGCGGCCCGGCTTCGGCGCTCCGGCGGCTCTCCAGCGGGTGCTCCAGCGGCTCTCCAGCGGGTGCTCCAGCAGCGGCCCGGCATTGGCGCTCCGGCGGCTCTCCAGCGGGTGTTCCAGCAGCGGCCCGGCTTCGGCGCTCCGGCGGCTCCGGCGGCTCTCCAGCGGCTCTCCAGCAGGTGCTCCAGCGGCGGCCCGGCTTCAGAGCTCCGGCGGCTCTCCAGCGGCTCTCCAGCGGGTGCTCGGCTTCGGCGCTCCGGCGGCTCTCCAGCGGCTCTCCAGCAGGTGCTCCAGCGGCGGCACGGCTTCAGAGCTCCGGCGGCTCCAGCGTTCCCGTGGTCGATCCTGGCTGGGGGCTGTGGTGGTGTTCTGCCGTTCCGGCGGAGGCGGCGGTGACGGCCTGGCTTCGGAGGCTCGGCCGCGGGCCTGGTGGACGATGACATCGAAGGCCTGGATTGCCTCAGTACAGAGGGGGAACAAGTAGGGGAAAATGACAAAGACCTTAAGACTTTTGCCTTCCACCACAGTGAGGAGGTGCTTGGTGAACTCACTGTGGTGGATGTTAAATTATGTGTTTATTGTGTGTTTTGTTTTAATTTATTACATGTTATGACTGCAAGGTAACAAATTTCGTTCAGACCGAAAGGTCTGAATGACAATAAAGGAATCTGAATCTGAATCTGAATCTGAATCTGAAACATCACCCATTCCTTTCCAGAGATGCTGCCTGCCCTGCTGAGTTATTCCAGCACTTTGTGTCTACCCAAGATAGTTCAATCTCTCCTTATAGCTAATTTCCTGTAAGCCAGGCACAGTTCTGGTAAAACTTCTCAGCACTCTCTTCAAAGCCTCAACAACCTTTCACTAATGAAACGACCAGAAATACACAGAAATATACACATTTCCTAATGTAGCCTAACCAATGTCCTATGATTCTTATAATTAATGCCTTGACCAACAAAGACAAGCCTACTATATGGTTTTTTACCACTTTACTTGCGTTGCCACTTTCATGGAGCTACTGATTTAGACTGTAGGATCCCTGTGTCCATCAATGCTTTTAGCAACCTTGCCATTAACTGTATACATTGCCCTTACTCTTATCCTCCCAAATTGCAACATCTTAGACTTGCTCAGATTAAACTCTATCTGCCATTTCCCCACCCATTTCTGATCTATATCCCATTGTATACTATTCTCACTATCCACAACTCCCCCAATTTTGGTATCGTCAACAACCTTACTAACCATCTACGCATACCACACACACAGACACACGGAGACTGGTCTCATCACATATCCCTGCAGAATTCCACTGATCACAGACCTCCAGCTAGGATAACACCCTTCCACCGCTAATGTCTATCTTTTATGAATAATCCTCTTCCGAATGGAAAGTACCAAGTCACCGTATATTCCATGCATCCTAACATTCTTACTATCAGTCTACAATGAGGGACGTATTACTAATTACCTTATTACGTATTATGTATTACCTTACTAAAATCCATGTGGACAGCATCCACTGCCCCCTCCTCATCGATCACCTTCCACACTTCCACAAAAAAATTCAATCATGACCTGCCGTGGACAAGGCCATGATGACTGTCCTTAATCAGGTCATTCTCTTCTAAATACGTGATTTGTAAATTTAAAAAAAAGCTTAAATATCAGAGGCATCACCAATGTATTTCAGACATCAATTCAGATGTATATTTTACAAGGCACCTCTGTAATCTTTTGCAACAAATGATGGAATATACTGTTTGAATTTTGGGTCAGAGAGTCGTGGCTTTTATGCTGCTACTATTGTCATTCCATATTCTCTTTGATTATTTGCTTCTTTTGAGTGCTGCAGGTTCACATCAGGCAACACTGGACTGTTTTAGAAGTAAACATATTGATTCACCATCTCCCCACTTCAATAATGGAGCAGTCCAAGGTCATTCTGCACTGCTTCATTGAGAAAGATACCAGATGGTTACTGAATGTTTGATAGAACTGGACCAAAGTCCACTGAATGTCAATTGTGCTGCATCATTTGTATTTTACTTCGGAGTCACGTGAGTGACTATGTGAAGACCCGCCTGGCGCATGCTCGGCATTACGTCGACGCATGTGAAGCTCCGACAGGGTGGAGAGCGCAGCTCCCACCAGCGGAAGTTTAACCCGCAGGTATGTCGCTGTTGAACTTTCTTGCTAGTGGGTTTAAACTCATTAAGTCTGCAGAGCCAGCTAGAGTGCTGATGTATTTTGAAATTTATTTTAAAACTCTGTAACTCTGGCTCGAAATACGGAGCCAGCTAGAGTGAATGTATTTTTAAACTGCGATAATTGAATAGATCGCGCTGGAACCGCAGTTTCCGATTTAGATCGGATCGGGAGATAAGGGCTGCTTTAAAAGCCGGCTCCCACTATTTACCGCTATTTAGATCGGGTTTGGAGATAACGACTACGCTAAATGCCGGCTCCAAATACCCAATAATTGTAAAATAAAGTCCGCTCTGAGTATATGTTACCAGATGCAGTTTTCTTTATGGAAATGTATATAACCCTATGTGATACTGAGGTTAATACAAATATTCTGCAAGCAGAATGTGCCTGTCAGAATTACAATTTTAAACATATGTGGTTTATGCACAAATACAACACAGTAAAGAAGTAACTCTCCTCCGAGGGAGGACAAGAATGTGGGGGAGGCTGGAAATGGAGAAAATGCTCCACACTTGACTTAGTCAAGGGTTCTTGACCCAGGTATGTCTTCCTGTAAGGCAGGCTCCAAAAGAGTTTACATACGCTGAGTATGGTGCGTATGAAAATGGGATTTTGATTCTCCAGTATCTTGGTTAGGTCTGGATGAGATCCCTAGAGCAAGATAAAATGCTCCAAATTCTAATCAGTTCCAATCAAGGGTTCCAAAGACCCATGAGATTCCAATGCTGGCTCCGAAGGAGTTTTCATACACTGAGTATGGTGCCTATAAAGAATGAGAATAAAGAATGAGAATCTCATTCACCAGTGCCTTACATAGGTCTAGATGACATATTTAGAGCAAGATAAAATGCTCAAAATTCTAAACAATTAAGGGTTTTAAGACCCATGAGATTCTAAGGCAGGCTCCGAAAGGAGTTCCCAATCACTGAATATGGTGCCTATGAAAAATGAGAATCTCATTCACCAGTGCCTTGTTTAGGTCTGGATGAAGTCTCCTAGAGCAAAGACTCGGGAGTACCAGGGCAGGATGAAACTGACCCTGAAGCTGGTGTCCCTATTTACACCAGAGCACAATAGAAACGCTCCGGGTGTTCCCGATGTAGCACCAAGTTTTGCTATATCGGTATGGACTGGTGAGGCTATGGATGAACCTGGCGGCCAACAATATTTGGTTTCTCACCTACTCCAAGAAACTGTTATGACTGAAACAGTATAAAAAATATAAAACACCCGTCCATTGTGCCTCGCTCAGGGTGCCAACAATAACTCAGTAATTGGGCACCCATGAGTGTAATGATGCAAAGACAGGAAATGTGTTCCAGCATGTCCTCTAGCTGATATTCAGTTGGCATCACTGCATTTGGGGAAGATATACATGGGTAGATAATGTCCAATACTTTTAAGACATGCTTGCGTTGCTCTGCAATGCATATTCAAACCCAATTGTATGATGAAAATTGCCATTTGGCTAACATTAAACCCAAAAAATGCAGGATTATGTGGGCAAGCTATAACCAGATTTATGATTGACGAAAAACTGCCCAAACAATTAAGGATATTTGCCTTATAAAACTTCTCATCCCTGCTTTGAGAAAGCAAACAGGTTGAATACGAACCCCTATATTAAGAGAAGGAGATCTTCTGGTTCATTTACGGAAGTACAGAAACGTCATTCCATCACACATGGAATTTCTGGGAAACAACCTCTGGTTGGTTGTAAGATTACAATTGTTTTGTAATTCTGCATTAAATCTGATCAGCTTGGTGTTTGAATGTACCAGGAACTCGTCAGGTAGAGATAATATATCCCAGACACAAGTATGGGGGTTGCAGATTCATTCTGGGACTCACAAACTTAAATTTATAGTTCAGTATAGGCATTTTTAAAAAAGTACACTTCAACACTGTAATCACAACAGTTGTTATCACAAGGTTGCTATATGGCTATTATTAGACCTAAAAAAGATGCCTTATTATTCAGGTACTTAAATTAATTGGATGGGTCAGCTGAAGGAATTACCTAATGGGTTAAATTCAGCCCTCAGATTGCTCACACAATTATTGAAACCAGCACTGGTGTTAATGAGGGCTCAGAATCACATTGTAATGACTTATCTAGAGGATATGTTAATTGCAAATGGGAGACAGCTGAAGAACTGGGGTTCAGCAACCATAAGCCTATTGAAAGGCTAAGGTTCTGTACATCCAAACAACATGTAAGTTACAGGCATCCCAAACAATTGATTATTTGGGGTTTGTCATTTATACAGTTGATATGTCAGTAACTTTACCAACAATTAAGGTTGGGGATGTTACAAATGCCTGTACTTGTCTTGGTAAAATAACATTATCCCACCATCCAAGAAGTAGCTACGGTTACTGGTAAAGTGATAGTAGTAAAGTGATCAAAGTCTGCAAAGACCAGAGAATAAGCGTAAAAAGCGTGCAGGCCATTGATTAGGTCCATGCAGTTACCAACTAAAAGATTGAGCTGAATTGCAATGATGGATTCTCATTGTTGCACAAGTTACTAGAAGTAAAAATGTGCTTGTTCAGTAGTCTTCGGTGGTATTACAGACTGATGGGAGTGCTCTCGGATGGGGAGTGAAGGACAACGACACCAGTTGTGGTAGTCGATGGACTGTCCAAGACGATTTAATTCTCCAAACACATGGTATGAATTATTTGGAGTTATTGGGGGCGTTTTATGCATTGATAGCTGTTTGTTCTACAATAAAGAACTTACATGTTCAATTACGAGTAGACAATACCACAGCTGTGGGAGAAGACAATATTGTGGTAAGCCAACAGCCCACAAAAGTTCAATGACAATACAGAATGAATGTTAAAATTCAAAAAGTAAAAAAAAAAAAGATTGTCAGACAGTATGAGTACCAAATGTTGATCTGTTGTGTCTGGATTAAATCTCCAGTGGTCTAAATGTGTCTCATGGGAGCGAGACCCAGGAGCATTAGCGGTGGATGCTTTCTCGCTACATTGGTGAAGTATAGTCTTTTATGTTTTCGCCATTTTGCCTCATTAGGCAATGTGTCACCTAAAATAGAGCAAGTCTCCGCCGCAGGCATTTGGCGGTTCCAAACTGATATTGCTTCTCGGCCTTTTGGCCAAGATCAAGTGTAGTATCTGTTCTTATCAGTTTACTATCTGATACGTCCCTTATCTAGGGACCATTACTACACAGCCATTGGTCCCATTGGTGCTCAGAATGATGATTCAGACATTCATGACAACTCCCAGGTGCAGTAATTGTTGGTACATCCAGTAACAGCAGAAGTTAATTGTTAATCTACAGGTTCTGATGGAATGTCGGATAGGACCATGGATGTCATAACTGCGGCTTGGAGATATAGCACTAAGAAACAATATACGTTTCATATAAGGAATGGGAAATCTTTTGTATACAGTCATATATATTTTATCATATTGCAAACATATCGGATGTATTGGAGTTCCTTGCTATGTTGCACCTGAGTTATAGTACCATTAATGGAGCTTGGAGTGTTTTGTCCTCCTATTTAGGACAATTTTCAGAGCGACAATTTATCGGGTCTCATCCGTTAATATCCTGATTTATGAGAGGAATTTTAATAAAATCCTACCAAACCCAGATATACAGAAATCTGGGATGTCAGTATAGTTCTCACATTGCTTCGGCAATGGACTCCAATTACATCACTGTCTTTTCAGAAGTTAATATTTAAAGTGGTTATGCTGATGACATTAATATCAGCACAATGAGTACAATTATTACAAATGTTGCGGTTACATTGTATGCAGTTGTCTGTAGATAAAATGATGTTTTATGTCAATGATCCAAGCAAGCAAAGCAAGCCAAGAAAGGCTGGAACCAAGGTAATCTTTAAGACATACTCTGTCAACTAAACATTGTGTGTGGATAAGCATCTGATTTAATATATATTGAATTAAGAGTCTCCGAGATTGTGAGACACCAATGTTCATTACCCACAAGAAACATATAAAAAGGTGACAGTACAAACTATTTCTAGATGGATAAACAGGTTCTGGATTAACTGGAGTAGACACTGATGTGTTTAAATCTCACTCCACAAGGGCGGTATCAATGTCCGCGGCAAAGGTGCAGGACATGCTGCTCGACCAAATTCTGGAGATCGCAGGATGGTCTAAAGAGGAACTTTTCTAGATTTTATGATAAACCTGTTGTCACAGTGCCAGGGTTGCACATGCTGCGTTGGGTTCTGTTCAAATTGTTTGCTTTGTTGCATATCATTTGTTGTAATTTCCCCTGGGATAGAGGGGTTATTACTTTTCTTTTTATTATTATTGTTAAAATATTAAAATATTTATTGCATAATTTCAAGCAATATATATTTTTTACTCACTACTGTGTAAACTCAAGCAGTGTGTCGTATGGAATGATCTACGGCATGAAAATCACAGAGCTTCAAAATCTTCACGTAGTCACTCACGTGACTCCAAAGTAAAATAGTAAGATTAAACGAGAACTTACCAGTTTGAAGTTTGATCGTTATTTTATGAGGAGTTACGATGAGGGATTGCTTGCCCTCCACTCCCAACCCTCATAATATAAATGATCATCTGGTAGTTCTAGTCTATGTAAGCCTTACTATCTTACTCCGGCTATTGGTTCTGTGTTTTTCACGCCGCTGCTTTGAAGTATGCCGAGCATGCGCCAGGCGGGGACTTCACGCAATCCCTCATCGTAACTCCTCTTTAAAATAACGATCAAACTTCAAACTGGTAAGTTCTCGTTTAATCTTACTATTACTTGTGCATGCATTGTACACTGTGTTCTCATTGATTTTGTTTTTTTAACCCTGCCCTCACAGCTCCTTTCTTTTCTTTGATATCTATTTCTTTCATTTAGTTTAGTTTTGAGATACAGCGTGGAAACAGACACTTCGGCCCACCAAGGCCGCAATGACCAGTGATCCCCGCACATTAACAATATCCTACACTAGGAATCATTTTTTTACATATATACCAAGCCAATTGACCTACAAACCCTGTCTTTGGAGTGTGGGAGAAAACCAAAGTTCTCGGAGAACACCTATGCAAGTCACTGGGAGAATGTACAAAGTCCATACAGACAAGCACCAGTGGTCAGAATCGAACCCGGGTCTCTGGCGCTATAAGCGCTGATTGGCAGCAACTCTACCACTGCCTTGCCACCTGCTCTGGTGTTCTTACACTGCTCGTTTTCCCTCCAGTTTCTCCATCTCCATTATCCATTTCCTCAATATTCTATTCTGCATAGCATTGTTTTAAATCCTAATGTGATTTTAGTTGTTGGATTCTACTGCAATGTATCCTTTTAACTAAATTGGATTGCAAGAATTGTACCAACATTCACATGTGAAAGAATTGTAAAACATAAATCCCCCCAGGGTGCCCCTGGACAGCGCATATTCCCTGCCTAGTGACACCTGGGTGTGGACGTAACCCTGGAAATGGGGCAGGCAGCCGGCTCGGACAGAGCTCTCTTCCGCCTGGCGCTGTGACTTCTGCCTGGCGCCATGACTAGCACTGTGTTTTTAGAGAGCTAAGGAACTCTCGGGAGTTAGTGCTCAGCCTATTTTGGGCAGACAGTGCTCAGTCTACCTGAAGAAGACAGTGAACACTACAACATAAGGAGCCAGTGCTCGGTTCGAGCAGGGAAGCAGCACTCTGTCTATCCTAAGCAGTCAGTACTCAGCACATGGATGGAATGATGAATAAGTTGGGCCAGTGCTTTTACATTCTTTGACCTTTAGAGAGGCCAATAACAACCTTCTACAGGTGCACTATAGAAAGAATCCTGATACGGCAATTCCAATGTACAGGAACACAAGAGGCTGCACTGAGTGGTGGACTCAGACCAGTCCATCACGGGCGCAGCCTTCTCCACCATTGAAACCATCTACGTGAGGTGCTACTTCAACGATTCCCGGTACCCAGGCCATGCCACTTCTCACAGCTACCATCGGACACAGGTGCAAAACCTTATATCTCACACTACCGGGTTCAGGAACAGCTAAGGATTCAACCATCAGGTTCTTGAACCAACCTACACAGCCTTAATCCTACACTGACAACGGAACACTAAAGCCCGGCTCCTGCACTACCATAGACTTTTTCCTAATCGTGTTCGCATTATTGTCTTGTTTTTTGCACAGACATTTTCTTTTCACTTTTTTGCAGGATTTATGTAAAATGTATGCGTTCATGTGTTATCTGAATCGATATTCCTGTGATGCTGCTACGAGCAAGATTTTCATTGTGCCTGTGCCAACCATATGTGTGCATATAACAATAAACTCGACTTTACGACTTTTGACCTTACTTCATAAACACTAATATTTTAATTGAATTTGTTTTATTTTTTAATATCTTTATTTATTAGAGGTACCATAAGTTACATCAGTGTACATCCCTTCTATTGTATTACACTCATTGTACCCCTTAATTTTTTTTAAGGCTTTAGAAAAGAAAGAGAGAGAAATACCAGCAAAGAAAGTAGAAAAGTGAAAAAGAGATGTGAAAGTGCAAAAGCATGACATAGGGAAAGGAAACCCTTGAAGAGTTAGAGACCGGAGATTAAGAGATAGACCCTGGAGAGGAAAAAAAAAGAAAAAGGGAAAGATAGAGAAAGAAAGAAGAAAAGCCAGTTACTTTATTATAAACATGTCGCAAAAGGAATCTACCAACTCGACAGTTTTTCTTCCCCCTAAATCTGGAGGCATATTGTGATAATCTTGTGCTTATTTTTTCAGATAGTCACAGATTTGGAAATATTTAAAATACTGATTGTTTCCCAAATTGTATTTTAGTTGTATTTGTTTAAATGATAATAGTTTTCCCAATTCATACACATCTCTGAAGATTTTAATTCCAGCTCTTTCCCATTGTATAAATGCTTTATCTATAGTTGAAGGTTTAAATGAGGGTTTTTTACCGATAGGAGATAAGAGAGATAAATTTCTTAATTTTAAATTGTGTTTTATTTGTTTCCAAATTCTAATTGTACTGTATATAATTGGATTATTGTTGTAATTTATATTCTTCATCGATTTTGGAGAGAGAAGGATTGCTCCAATATTATAAGGAGAGCAATCCTCTTTCTCCATAATCGTCCAATCCGGTTGCTGGGGAGAGTTATCCAGCAACTGGGTCATGTTTCTGATATTCACAGACCAGTAGTAATACATAAAGTTGGGGAGTGCTAATCCCCCTACTACTTTGGGTTTGTTCAGATGAGCTCTTTGTATTCTGTGGGATTTATAATCCCAAATAAAATTTGTGATATCTGAGTCAAGTTTTTAAAATACTTTTTGGGTAAATATATTGGAATAGATTGCAACAGTTATAAAATTTGTGTAGAAAAAGCATGTTTATGGCATTTATTCGGCCCATTAAGGCCTCAGGGAGCGTTTTCCAAACTGTAATCAAATTATATAGTTTCTTAAGTAAAGGGTTATAATTTTCGTCAAACATATCTTGATATCTTCTAGTAATTTCGATGTCCAAGTATTTAAATTTTTCCGTAGCTATTTTGAAAGGAAACTGTAAAAGATGCGTAGAGTCTTTCGGTTTTATTGACATGATTTCACTTTTATTCCAATTTATTCTATATCCTGAGAATGATCCGAAGTCCTCTATTAATTTTAAAATATTTGGTATAGTAATATTAATTTAATTTTAACGATATTCTTTCTCCTCAGGCAACTGACCAGGCAGAGTGGACTAGATTTTCTGACTATGATGCTGATAATAACCCATCTGAAATAGGATTACTTACTATTGGTATTTCATTCCGAATAACTGGGTCAGAGACTACATTTCACAAACAGGACACAAAAGATGTAAATTAACCTGGTTGCTAACTAAAAAAATACCATGATAGAAAGACATGGTCAAGACCACAAAATGGACTTTTCGAGTCACACAGTCAGATAGCACGGAAACAGGCCCTTTGGCCCAACGTGCCATGCTGACCATGATGCCCCCACTACCATTCTATCTCGTCCCACCTCTCCACATTTGGGCCATATCCCTCTAAACCTTTCCTATCCATCCATGTACCTGTCCAAATGCCTTTTAAATGTTGTTATAGTATCTATCTCAACTACCTCCTCTGGCAGTTCGATCCATAGACCCACCATCCTCTGTGTGAAAAAGTTGGTCACTCAGGTTCCTTTAAATCTTTCTCTTCTCACCTTATCTCCCCTGGTTCTAGTCTGGGTTAAAGACTATATGCATTTAGTCTGTCTATTCCCCTCATGCTCTTATATACCACGATTAGATCAGCCCACATTTTCCTGTACTCCAAGGAATAGAGTCCTAGTCTGCCCAACTTCTCCCTATAACTCTGGCCTTAAACTTGGCAATATCCTCAAAATCTTCTCTGCAATACTTCGAGCTTAACAACATCCTTCCTATAGCAGGATGACCGAAACTGAACAAAAGACTTCAAATGCGGCCTCACCAATGTATTGTATAACAGTGACATAACATCCCAACCTATATTCTCCTCTATATCACGCAGCTCCGTTCTTACACCCCCTCCCCCTATTTGTAACAAGGACAGCCCCCTTGTCCTCACCTTCCACCCCATCAGCCATGGCATACAACATATAATCCTCCAACATTTTCGCCACCTCCAACGGGATCCCACTACTGGCCACATCTTCTCATCTCCTGCCCTTTCTGCTTTCCGCAGAGACTGTTCCCTCCGTAACTCTATGGTCACTTCGTCCCTCCCCTGCAAACACTGCAACACTTGTCCCTTTACCTCCCCCCTCGACTCCATCCAAGGACCCAATCAGTCTTTCCAGGTGAGGCAGAGGTTCACCTGCACCTCCTCCTACCTCTTCCGCTGCATCCGCTGTTCCAGGTGTCAACTTCTCTACATCGGCAATCACTTCACTGAACACCTCCGCTCAGTCCGTCTTAACCAACCTGATCACCCGGTTGCTCAGCACTTCAACACCCTCTCCCATTCCCAATCTGATCTTTCTGGCCTGGGCCTCCTCCATTGCCAGAGTGAGGCCCAGCGCAAATTGGAGGAACAGCACCTCATATTTCGCTTGGATAGTTTACACGCCAGCGGTATGAACATTGACTTCCCTAATTTTAGATAGCCCTTGCTTTCTCCCTGCTTCCCCTCCTCCTTCCCAGTTCTCCCACAAGTGCTACTGTCTCCGTCTACCTCATTTCTTTTTACCACCCCCCTCCCTCCTCCTGGACATCAATCTGAAGAAGGGTCTGGATCCGAAACATCGCCAATTCCTTCTCTCCATAGATGCTGCCTCACCCGCTGAGATTCTCCAACATTTTCTGTCTACCTTCTATATTCAGTAACCTGACTGATGAAGGTCAATGTATTGAAAGCCTCTGGACCACTCTATCTACCTGTGACACCAATTCCAGGGAATTATATTGATCCCTCTGCTCTAAAACACTTCCCAGGACAACACTTCACTGTGATGATCCTGTCCTGGTTTAACACCTCACGCTAATCTGCATTAAACTCCATTCACCATTCTGCAGCCCACTTGCCCAACAGATCATGATCCTGTTGTAATTTTGACAACCATCTCTGCTATCTACGATACCACCCACTTTATTGTCATCTGCAAACTTATCATGCCTGCAACATTCTCATCGAAAGCATTGATATAAACCACAAACAGTAATGGGCCCAGCACCAATCCCTGAAGCACTCCACTAGTCACAGGCCTCCAGTCTGTAAATCAACTTTCCACCATCACTCTCTGCTACCTTCCATGGCTAAAATTATCTCTCCAGTCAGCTACCTCTCCTTGGATCCCATGCAATCTGATCTTCCAAGGCAGCCTACCATGCCTACCTCTAGTCTTCCGGCACCTCACCCATGTCTAATGATGGTTCGTAAATCTCAGCCAGCGTTCCTGCAATTTCTTCTGTGCCTGGTACAGGACAAATTGCTGGTGATATTTACTCCTAAGAACTTGCAGCTGTCAACCATCTCTAGTTTGGCACCATCACCGCTTTGCTTCCTGATGATGATCATAATCTCCTTTGTCTTGCTGACATTGATGGAGAGGTTCATGTCTTTCTCCATGGTAAAACAGAGGAGAAATACTCATTGAGGACCTTGTCCATCTCCTGCAGCTCTACAATGAGATGACCAATTTGGTTTCTGAGAAGCTCTAGTTTCTCTCTTGTTACTACTCTCTTTCCCTTAATGTGCTAATTAAGTCTATTTGGATTTTCATTAATACTATCTCTTGCCCCCTTTTTCCACTCCTGACTTGCATCTTAGGTATGTTCTTCAGTTTATGAAAACTCCTCCGGGGAATACACTTGATCCCAGCTGACTATACCTATCCATTGCCTCCTCCTTTTTCCTAACCAGTGCCTCAATTTCTCTTGAGATTCCTTACTCCCACCCACCTTGTCCTCATCCTAACATGAACATGCATGCCCTGAGCTCTTGTCAGTGCACTTTTAAAAACACTTTTGGGACGTTCCTTTGCCTGCAAACAAACTACTTCAGTCAACTTGCCCAAGTTCCGGTCTTAATACCATTAAAGTTGGCCTTGTCCAATTCAGGATTTTTAAGCGTTGGCTCACCCTTACTTTATCCATAACTATTTTAAAGCTAATAGAACAGTGGTCGCTGGTCCCAAACTCAATCTCTCTGTACCCTAGAACATTAAGTTGCCAGTCCTGTCCCTCTCTTAGTCAGGTTTCAGTAACAGCTACAATGTCCCAGTCACACGTACCTATCCCTGTCCTGAGTTCATCTGCCTTGCCTATCATTAACATAAGTGCAATCCAGTCAAACAGTTCTCTCGCTCCCTGCTGTGCTCCAGCCTATTCTATCCACTGAGCTTTCTTTCATCATACTGACTTCCAGCCTCTTTCTCACTTGTCTCAGTCCTGCATTGGATCCCATACCCCTGCCAATCTAGTTTACACCCATCCAAGTAGCACGAGCAAACCTGCCTGCCAGGATATTGTTTCAGTCTTTTCAGTCTGAAGAAGGGTTCTGACCTGAAATGCCACCTATGATGTCCAGATGCTTGATGCCACCACAGAGACACCTTCTTTAATCAACATTGGAGACGTTGTATTAAGTTTTACCTGAAGTACTAGCCAATTTTCCATTATATTTTGTTTTGGAAAGGATGAGACTCAATGGCTTGTTTGTACAAAGGTTAGAGTTCAGTTTTCTGGTTAATTAACTTTTTGTCAGAACAATTCTGACAGATGTTTATCTTTCAAATGTTATCTTTGTTTCGCTGTCAGTAGATGCTGCCTGACCTACCGAATGCTCCCTTAATTTCCTGTATTTATTTCAGCTTTCCAGCATCTTCATTGCTTCGATTTTGGATAAATGTCATTAATTACTTTGATTGCGCTACTCTGGTGCAATCGTTTATCCAAAAGCCTTATCGAGTAAATTCAAGAGGGATCTGCAACAATGAACCTATCGAGAGGGAATGGGATAGTGGTTACTGAGTACAGTAGAGCGGTGGGTGGTTCTCTCAGGGAAATAAATCTTGCAGGAAGGGGAGCAGATTCTGAAGATGGTAGTGGAAATTCAAGTGCAAAATTAACTCATATGATGACTCGGGAGAGAATCCAGGTCATTGTTTTAGAATAAATAAGATGAACGAAAGGTAAAGGCACAGGAGGAATGGAGGGTAAATAATAAGTACAAGGGAACTGGGGTAAAGTTTGTTTTTTTGGGGAAGGGTGAAATGAGAAAGCACAAACAGCAGCTGAATAGGAGAATCACCAGAGCTCATTGATCAGGGGGAGAGGCAGGGACAGGGATTAAAGCAGATTTAAAGAAACTTATTTTGCTCTTAACATCTGAAGTAGTCTGAAATGAATAGATGGGTTTGACAGAAGTAGGTATTCATTGTCTGCTATTCGCATCTTCCAACGACGATCCTAATAAACACTAAATGCATCATCTCTGCGTGCTAGCATTGGTTGACATGATTGCTTTCCCCTTTCCAGCCCCATGCACCCCCTTAAAGGGATGTAATTGCACTTCATTTGTAAAATGCAGCTTTTTTGACCCTGAAATACGTATACTGTTGCCAAGAGGTAATCACAGCACTGCTGCCCATCACTGCCACATGGAGAGTTTAAATTATTTGAGAAATGAATCAAGTATTTCGATATTTTTACATTTTTTCTTGTCCTATCTATATAATCAACATCTCCAATATTTCTTTGAGGTCTTTTCTTTGTGAATGTTGGTGAG
Source organism: Okamejei kenojei (assembly GCA_035221665.1). Taxonomy (NCBI): domain Eukaryota; kingdom Metazoa; phylum Chordata; class Chondrichthyes; order Rajiformes; family Rajidae; genus Okamejei; species Okamejei kenojei. Next base: position 58,614 of record JAVHYY010000078.1, read on the forward strand.
AGGATCATTTGAGAAAGAGAGATAGCTCTGAGTGCTTCATGAATTCAGGCATTTGAAGGTTGGTTATTCACGTTTTGATTGAACCTATTCAATTTTGTTTGCTTGTCCCAGAAAGTGAACAAAATGTTAACATTCACAGAATTGCTGTGCATGAAAGGTAATCAGAGAGATAATCCATCAAGACTGGTGGTGGAAAATAACATGATGTGGTATGTCTGACATTTTCAATGCCAATAATCTATAGCAGTCAAAGATATTAAGCCTGAATTAAATTGAACTAAAATTCTGGCATTTTACAAGTACAGCAGCTTTTTCTTCTCATTCACAACAGTGAGTGAGAAATTACAACTCACAATAAATAATAGATAAAGAACTGAGGAATTACTACATTTTTATGAAAGAAACTTTCACATTGAGTAGCAATGTTACAAAATTTTGAGATTTAAAAAATCAAGTCTGCAATTTATCCCATCAGATAAAGCATAAAAAGAAGTTTAATTTGACACCCAATTCACTTTCATATCTTCAGTATTAAAAAAGTTATGGCCATTTTCATACTTGGAAATTAGCATCTAGTTCCCCATTGCCTTTCCATTGACTTAACACAAAAGCTGTGATCTAGAACAGTCAAACGCCCATAACTTTCTTAAAAATTAAGAGAACTCAATGAAATGTTCAGTTATTATAGATTGAAGCATTCTGAAACAAATATGAAACAATATTACGTGGATAACCTGAAATTAAAGCATATAATTAGTTAGTTATCTAATTGTAGCTAATTACAAAATTCAATTACTAGATCTAAACATCTATCAATTTCTTAAGAAATGATAAACATTTTTTAATTGCCTAAGTGTCCAAATAACATTCACACAATAATCCACAATATAACATGATTTTTAAATCTAATTTTCATGAATTTATAGGCCAAATGGAAGGAATTTTGTGTTTAATGCCTGTAAATTAATGGCCATTTAAATCAACTTGCGAGTAGGTTTTAGTGGAATGCGGTGGATTAGAACGTTGCGGTTTGCGCTGAAGTCAGCAGGGAAAATACAGATTTTAAACACGCCCCCCTCTGAAAGACGCCAAAGTCACGCACAAGGGGAGCGGCAGAACTGCAGCGCTGCTAAAGGTAGGTATTGTAACATACCTACATGTAGCAATTAATTCACCTGTACAAATGTGATGGGTGTCAGTAGTGAGCACGAGTGTAAAAAAAATAATATAAATGAGTGCAGTCTTCTAAATTCCAATATTCATGACAAAATCTCTGCTTCTCGTACCTTATCATAGCAAATGTGAAAACAATGTGCAATTAGCCTAAAATCTTATTATGTTTATGGCTTTTGTTTGTACTTTTGTGCAAATATTAGCTATTTTTCACAGAAATATTTTGAATAAGCTTCAAAAATGTATGAAATGGGAAATCTTTTACCATTCCAACAACTACAACTTAAATATAACCTGAAAAGTAATCAGTACTTTAAATATCTTCAAATCCATGACTACTTGAAAACACATACAAAAGAACATAAAACTTTGACTTCAGATATACTAGATGAAGCTATGAACAGAAAGGCAGATTCTACTAATTTAATATCATATTTGTATAATATTATTTTAAACATAGAGGTACCACCATCTGATGCAATCAAAGAGACTGGGAACAAGAATTATCTATAAATATCTCAAAATACAGATGGGAGAAATATTTGCTATATGTACATAAATGCACAATAAATGTAAGACATACCTTAATTCAATTTAAAATTTTACATAGATTACATTACTCAAAAACTAAATTGAATACAATATTTCCAAATGTCTCACCAATCTGTGATAAATGCATATCTCAAGATGCAACTATAGCACACTCTTTTCCCTTTTGCATAAAACTTCAGAAGTTTTGGAATGAAATTTTCGAAATGTTTACAAAAGTATTTAAAACAGAAATGAACCCCAATGCAGAATTGATTATCTTTGGAACAATGGAGACCGGCTCTGAGCTGACTTTGGTCCAAGAGAGTTTCCTGAACTATGGTTTAATAACGGCAAAAAAAACTATATTAAAATTCTGGAAAAATGCAGCAATGCTTAAAATGTGGATTTCATACATGTCTGAATTGTTACACCTAGAAGATATGAGATTCGTCTTAGCAGGCAAATCAGACCAATTCTTAAAGATTTGGTCTCCCTTTATCGATTTATTACAAGCATATGGAGCAAGATAATCCTGAAAATAAACTGTTTCAGAACCGGGTGAGAGGTGCGTAAAGATACAAAGTAGGTATATCCCTTACATTTTATCTTCCTTATCTTCCTTTTATTATCCTTTTTTCTCTTTTTTTTTAAATATCTTTCCTCCCTCCTCTCTTTTTCTTGTAATTTTCACGAAGTATCACTTTCGCCACCTTACCTAACTTTATTTTTCTCTCTTTTTGCTTATATTACTTTTTTATTATTAAATTCAAAAACAGAAGTTATATATGAAATGTATTATATTATTCTTAATGTACCCTATATGACTTCTAATAAACTATTATTTAAAACAAAAAATGACTGTGAATGGTTAATTTAATTTCCCCTGAGCTTCTTCACTAGGGTCTACTTTGCTTTACAGAAAACATAAACAATAAAAAGCTATTTCTATAACTCCTGAAATTAGAAAATTACAAAGTACAAAGGATTAGAATTAAGATCAAATTAGGTCAAATGTGGAATGACTACAAAAGGTATAAAAATAGAATTACAGCAAGTTGAGTTTAATATTATAATATCTTGCTTGTCTTTCAAGATGTCTGAAGATATTACAAGAGTCTAGAAAATGCATATTTAATTATTAAAATGAACACAGGAGTCTAATTTATGAATAGCACATCACAGTTATTTACTAAAAGTAAACCCCCTATTATATCTAACTCATTGTTTATATCCTACATAGGTATGTGGTGTTTGAATTTCAAAGGAACTGTTGCAATAGTGATACTAAAATAGGACAAACTTAAAAACAGAGAGGTTGCATTTAATATAGACATTAAATGCTGGAGCAATTCAATGGGCCAGGCAGCATCTCTGGAGAAATGGAATCGGTGATATTTTGGGTCAAGACCTTTCTTTATTTTGACATAAGTGATAGGAGCAGAATTAGATCATTCGGCTCATCAAGTCTACTCCGCCATTCAACCATGGCTGATCTCTCTTCCTCCTAACCTCTTTCTACTGCCTTCTCCTCATAACCCTTGATATCCATACTAATCAAGAATCCATCCACCTCTGCCTTAAAAATATCTATTTATAAAAATACCTGACCATTTGTCTCTATATTCGGTGTAAAACAGCATCTGCAATTCCTTCCTGCACACAAGGTTGCATCTAATATTAGCTGACAGCAGAGCTAGAAACTGGAACAAATTCTAAAGTGCATTCCACAAATAAAACAGCATTTGCCACAGCCCAGGAAACAAGAACAAATCTGGTGGGACTGTAAATCAGCTTCAGTTATTGTAATTTACAAATGCACTAAAAATAAAATAAAATTGATATGCATATGCCTGTGAACCCCATTGGGATCCAGAGCAAATTGTCCAGGAGCATCGGTATAAATAGAACTATCAAATATCTCAACAAATGAAAGTTTAAAGATTTCTAAAAAATAATAAATATTCAAAGCGAAGTGAGATCTAGAAAATGCATTGAAGAGCTGGGCGCGTTTATGGTTTATTTCTCAAATAAAGAAGAATCCTCCACAAATCTCCTCAAGGTTTGTCTACTTCGAAGAAGTTCTCCTCCTCTCTCTGCCAAGAGTTCAGCAACATCCTCTCTCACTGCTCCCCCTCTGTGTTTCCTCCTTTCCTCCGACTCAACGACCACATTTTAACCCAGACCCGTTACCACAGCCACGTTTGTTTTCTCGGGACTTGCCTGCACCTCCATCTTTTACCTCGTGAGCTCCAGCATCGGTTCCAGGCCTCCCAGTTCAGACCCAACCCGGAATACAGGTTCCGACAGTCGATCTGCCATTTTTCACAACAGTTCTCCTCCCGTGCCCTGTGTTCTACACTGGCTGCGATGCACCGGCACCAACAGGCCCTTGCTCTGACTCTCCCACAGCTCCGGGCCTCACTCAACCACACCTGCAACGGATCCCAACTGCTCTTCATTCAATGCCAGATCCATACACGCAACAAATGCTTCCTTTCCTACCTGGACTCCAATAAGGAAAGCAAACTTACCCGCCTCCAGACCGGTCCCTCCGCCGACACTCCTCGACTCGACTGCCCGCAGGCTCCGGGGCTCCACTGCAGGTCTGCGCCGCCTGCCCGACCACCACAAGGCCAAGACCCGCGACCCCATCACTGCCATGAGGAGCAGCACCAACACTCACCGCCATCCTGGCCAATCCCAGGCCCAGACCACTGAAACTGACACCGTTGTCGACCTTCACCGCCTCCCCGGAGCCACAACTGCTGCTGCCGCAGACCTTCACCGCCACTGCCGCCAACTGTCCCGTATTAGCTGGGACATCCCGTATATTGGGCTAAATTGGTTTGTTCCATAGGGACAACATTTGTCCTGTATTTGACTGCTGCAACTCGGGTCGAGGGGACTGTCGGGTCGGAGCGCCGCGTCCGGCCCCGCATCACCAGTCCCGACGTGCAGCAGCAGCGCCTCGCCCGTGGCCCCGTCGGTCGGCAGCCCGGCCAGCTGTCCGACCTTCAGACCTTCACTTACCGAACTCATGGCCGATCATCAGTTCATGAGTTGGATGGGGTGCCGGACCAAAACTCCTCAGCTGGCTCGCCGGCTGGGCTTTGTACAGTCCAGCACCCGGGTCAACTCATCATTCACCCAGCCACAGCTGATTCGGTCAACGAATTGGCGACAGGGATTTGTCCTGTATTTTAACCTTTTGTCCCTTATTTGGGAGTGAGAAAGTTGGCAACCCCAGCTGACCGGGACCACCGACGCTTCATCCGACTGACCTCCAGTCTCTAGCGGGCTTCCACCAGCAACTCCGCCGACCATCGCCACTCCACCGCCCACCAGTGGGCCGCAGCCGTCGCCTTACCTGAGTCCTTGGCTCCGCACTGGTCCTAGTCTCCACATTACCTGAGTCCCAGGCTCTGCACCGGGCCCACAGTCTCCACATTGCCTGAGTCCCAGGCTCAGCACTGGGCCCACGACTCCACGACGCAGACTCTAACACGGGGTCTGACTCTGCTGGGGCCTACTGCTCCCCCCCTCCTACAGGGAACCTCAGTGGGGGTTTCACTGGTTCTTCCCCTTCCCCTTTTATCCAGGTGGCCCCAGCAACTCCCCACCCATACAATAGTCCTCATGCCCCCTCCTCTCTGAACACGCACCATCCCCCCACCAGACATCGTCTCGGCCTCCATCTACTCACCTATCTTCCTCTGACACGAACCCCCACCCTTGCTGGCTGTTCACCATCCCCCTGACCTCTCCCTTTCTGATACGGAATGGTGTGTCCTCAGCAGAGGCCTCACCTTTGTTCCCCTCCGGCCCCACCTCGAGTTCCGGGTCCGACACGATGTAGAGCTCTTTTTTTATCGCCTCCACTTCCGGGCCTTTTCCTATGGGAGGGAGTCTTCACCACCCCGTGATGACCCCTTCTCCCGTCTCCACCAGTCCCCCTCCCCTTGAACTCCCCCGGAAGGCCCTCTAACTTCTTTGGACTTTTTCATTTCCAACTGCTGGCGGGACATCAAACGTCTCAACTTTTTTACTCCCCTTACCTATTCTAACCTCACCCCCTCTGAACGTACATAGAAACATAGAAGCATAGAAACATAGAAATTAGGTGCAGAGTAGGCCATTCGGCCCTTCGAGCCTGCACCGCCATTCAATATGATCATGGCTGATCATCCAACTCAGTATCCCGTACCTGCCTTCTCTCCATACCCTCTAATCCCCTTAGCCACAAGGGCCACATCTAACTCCCTCTTAAATATAGCTAATGAACTGGCCTCAACTACTCTCTGTGGCAGAGAGTTCCAGAGACTCACCACTCTCTGTGTGAAAAAAGTCTTTCTCATCTCGGTCTTAAAGGATTTCCCCTTATCCTTAAGCTGTGACCCCTTGTCCTGGACTTCCCCAACATCGGGAACAATCTTCCTGCATCTAGCCGTCCAACCCCTTAAGAATTTTGTAAGTTTCTATAAGATCCCCTCTCAATCTCCTAAATTCTAGAGAGTATAAACCGAGTCTATCCAGTCTTTCTTCATAAGACAGTCCTGACATCCCAGAAATCAGTCTGGTGAACCTTCTTTGCACTCCCTCTATGGCAATAATGTCCTTCCTCAGATTTGGAGACCAAAACTGTACGCAATACTCCAGGTGTGGTCTCACCAAGACCCTGTACAACTGAAGTAGAACCTCCCTGCTCCTATACTCAAATCCTTTTGCTATGAAAGCTAACATACCTTTCGCTTTTCCCACTGCCTGCTGCACCTGCATGCCTACTTTCAATGACTGGTATACCATGACACCTAGGTCTCGCTGCATCTCCCCTTTTCCTAATCGGCCCCCATTTAAATAATAGTCTGCTTTCCTGTTTTTGCCATCAAAGTGGATAACTTCACATTTATCCACATTATACTGCATCTGCCAAACATTGACCCACTCACCCAGCCTATCCAAGTCACCATGTAGAGACCTCTGCTCACTCTGCAGCGAGCCTGACAATATAATCAAACCCACCGACAAGAGAGATTCCGTGGTTGTCTGGTGCGCTTGACATCTACTGTCACCAGCTGAGGCCAGGTGACAACTCTCAGACATCTCATCCTTGGACCATGACCCCCACAGATGACCACCAGACCTTAATATCACATTACTTCCAGCTCTCTGCCCTCTTCAGCCTTCAACCTTATCATTCCCCAGCACGACTTTATCTTCTCCCTAAAATTCACAAACAGAATTGTTCTGGCAAACTCATTGTCTCTGCTTGTTCATGTCCCACTGAATTAATTTCCACATACCCTGACTCCATCCTATCCCCCTAGTCCAGTCACTCCCTACCTATGTTCAAAACACACCACACGCTCTTCATCTCTTCAATGACTTCCGTTTTCCTGGCAGCCATTCCCTCATCTTTACCATGGATGTCCAGTCACTCTACACCTCCATCCCCCACCAGGAAGGTCTTAAAGCCCTCTGTTTCTTCCTCAACCACAGAATCAACCAATTTCCATCCACTAACACTCTTCTCTGCCTAGCAGAGCTGGTCCCTACCCTCAACAACTTCTCCTTTGACTCCGCCCACTTCCGCCAAATCCAAGACGATTTGGGCCCTAGCTACGCCTGCCTCTTTGTAGGAAACGTCGAACAATCACTGGTCAAGGCGTACACTGGCCCTATCCCTGAACTCTACCTCCGCTACATTGACGAATGCATCAGTGCTACCTCCTGTACCCATGCAGAACTCACTGACTTCATCAACTTCACGACTAGTTTCCATCCTGCACTCAAATTTTCCGACATCTTCCTACTGTTTCTAGATCTCACCATCTCCATCACAGGAGACGGACTATTGACTGACATCTATTACAAATCCACTGACTCCCATAGCTATCTAGACTACACTTCTTCCATCCTGTGTCTAGTAAAGACTCTATCCCCTACTCCCAATTCCTCCGTCTACGCCGCATCTGTGCCCAGGATGAGGTTTTCCATATCAGGTCATCAGAGATGTCCTCATTTTTTAGGGAACAGGGTTTCCCCTCTTCCATTATAGATGAGGCTCTCATTAGGGTCTCCTTGATATCCCGCAGCTCCGCTCTTGCTCCACCTCCCCCATTCGTAACAAAGACAGAGTCCCCCTTGTCCTCACCTTCCACCCCATCAGCCGTCGCATATAGCATATAATCCTCCAACATTTTTGCCGCCTCCAACGGGATCCCACTACTGGCCACATCTTCCCAGCTCCACGACTTTCTGCTTTCTGCAGACCGTTCCCTCCGGAACTCCCTGGTCAACTCGTCACTTCCCACCCAAACCACCCTCTCCTCAGGTTCTTTCCCCTGCAACCACAGGAGATGCAACACCTGTCCCATTATCTCCCCCTCAACTTCATCCAAGGACCCTGACAGTCTTTTCAGGTGAGGCAGAGGTTCACTTGTACCTCCTCCAACCTCATCTACTGTATCCGCTGTTCCAGATGTCAACTCCTGTATATCAGCGAGACCAAGCGCAGGCTCGGCGATCGTTTCACTGAACACTTCTGTTCAGTCCGCCTAAACCTACCTGATCTCCAGGTTGCTCAGCTTAACTCCCCCCTCCCATTCCCAATCTGACCTTTCTGTCCTGGGCCTCCTCCGTTGTCAGAGTGAGGCCCAGCGCAAATTGGAGGAACAGCACCTCATATTTCGCTTGGGTAGCTTACACCCCAGCAGTATGAACATTGACTTCTCTAACTTCAAATAGCCCTTGCTTTCCCTCTCTCTCCATCTCCTCCCCCTTCCCAGTTCTCCCACCAGTCTTACTGTCTCTGACTACATTCTGTCTCTGTCCCGCCAACTCTTCTAACATCAGCCTGAAGAAGGGTCCCAACCCGAAACGTCACCCATTCCTTCTCTCCAGAGACGCTGCCTGTCCCGCTGAGTTACTCCAGCATTCTGTGTCTACCTTTGATTTAAACCAGCATCTGCAGTTCTTTCCTACACAAGAATCCTTCATCTTGATGATGTTAAATCAACACCCCATTACAAATAATAAGTTGTCACAACAGCTTAGAGCTATTTACACTGCACCATGATGAGCAGAACACACCACATTGATGGATAGAAAATAATAAAATGAAAGGTGCAAAATGATCAGAGGCAAATGAAGCAACATCTTTATCGGTAATGCCTTTCAGCTGTCACGTTCTCCATGAACTGCATTTATCTTCTGGAAACATTCTGCTATGCGTCACCAATACAAATGGTTTCAGCTACTCAGAGAAATATGATATGCTTGTGCCTTACCTCAGCATTGGTTGTGGTGAGTGTGACGGTTGTTCAGCATTGTGGTACTGAGGCAGCTTTTTGGTCACTTGCTTGTAAATATTTCTGGCAGTGACACAAATCCAGAAAATCGTAGAGAGTGTGGAGTAGTGTAAAACAATCCCAACCTAGAAGGTAAAGATATATATATATATATGTATTATATCATCAGGAGAGGAAAAACAACAGAGATATTTGAGAGTGATAACGCAACACATTTAAAGGATTGACGTGTGAAATGTGCCCTTTGCATGTTTATGAACAAAAAATTCTTGTTCTCTGAGGGCATCAGTAGATTTTATTCTCTTTTATTTTATTTTATGTTATTTTATTGTATTCTCACGAGGGAAGATAAATATCTGCACAAATAAATCAAAATGTATAATTCAAGTTGGAAAAGAATTAAACCTGTTTTAGACATAATTTATAAAAGCATCTCCTGAACGCACGTCTCCCGCCATTTCTGCCATTCATGATTTTGTTGCCGAACAAATGTCAAAGAAGCAGTCACTGCAGCGTGCGTTCATGTTCGGTTTCTAACGTATTCGTTAAAATTCACAGCAGGTCTTCAGCATAACAGCAACCAAATTTTTGTTTGAGTTTAGCAGTCAGATTTACATAGCTGTTCACCACAAACATAAACTATCATGTCAGCACAATAACCCAGGCAGGGATACATCACAGTCACAATAATGCTGCATCCTGTCCAAGCCATTTCAAGAGGCACAGCATCTTCCAATCTCTTCTGGGACTATGTCTGGAAGGCAGAATTCCCAACAAGGTGAGGTAAGCAGCCTCCAGAAGGTTCGGTATTTTATTTGGAACGTGTACTGAGGTACAGTGAAATTAATTTTTGTGTACAGTCAGTACAAGTACTATTCTCCATGAGCACGTAGAAACATATTAGATAAGCATCTCAGATGCAGTACAAGTGTACAGCAGTAGTACAGTACTATACACTTGAGCTGTATCCGAGATGCTTTTCTAATAAGTATCTAAGTGCTTATGTAGAGTGATACTTATAGAACTATATATTTACAAAAAGCAGCTACAAAATTAACCAAGACTCTGAAAATAAAAAAGAATCAAAATATACATTCACATTATTAGATTTGAGGTTAAGAGCACTGAAGGAAGATGAGATAGCTCCCTCCGAAAGCTGCTTTTGCCGGAGTTTCCATCAGTGTGATACATCTGGTGTTGCAATAGGCTACTGTTTCAATCATCCTGCCACAAATCACTCTTGAACCACTCCTACGAGCTGATACCCTTGTATCCAGGAAGCATAAACCTCTTCTGCACCATTTCCTAAGCCTCCACGTACTTCCTGACCAGAACTGCATTCAATACTTCAAATGCAGTCCAACCAAAGTTTTATAACTTGCAACATGACATTCAGACTCATACCTAATACCCCGACCGATAAAGGCCAGCATATGGAATACTTGCCTTTGTTGGTTCCACTTCTTTACCACTCGATCTACTTGTGTTGCTACTATCAAGGAGCTGACTTGGATCCCAGGATATCTCTGTACATCAATGCTTACATTTGACCGAGCAAGGCATACCATGTCACTCTTGTCCAGATTAAACCACCTTCCATTTTTCCACCGGTATCTGTAACTGATCTATATCCTTTGATAACCTTGTTCACTGTCTGCAACTCAGCCATATGTCTGTATCAACTGAAAACCCACTCACCAACTCATCTTGCATTTTTGTGCACATTTATATATACATCACAAAACAACAGAGTCCCGGCACTGATCCCTGCAGAACATTAGTTGCAGACCTCCAGCCAGAATAACACCACCACTTCTGACCTCTGTCATTATTCCAGCAGAACTAATGGGGTGCATCCTGATCATTTTCAGAACCAGTGTGTTTGAGAGTCAGCCAATAAAGGGCCTGTCCCACTTACGCGTCCTTGGCACGCAAATTACGTGACCTCGTGGTCACGTTGAGCCGAGATGGTCGAGCGAAGGTCGGGCACGATTACATGCGTACGCACAGCCGTCTGGAGCGCGTGATGTCATTTGAAGATGGACACAAAGCTGCAGTAACTCAGCGGGACCGGCAGCATCTCTGGAGAGAAGCAATGGGTGACGTTTCGTGTCGAGACTCTTCTTCAGTCTGAAAAGAGTCTTGACCCAAAATGTCATCCATTGCTTCTCTCCAGAGCTGCTGCCGGTTCCGCTGAGTTACTCCTGCATTTTGTGTCTATCTTCAATTTTCTTGGCTCCGTTCTGGGAGTAGAAGTGGGGGCGGAATCGAACCCGCAACGGCCGTGAGCCCCAGGCCGAGTTCGGCGATCGTTTGCCTGCTTCTGCTGCTGTTGAGGGTGAGACGTTGCATCGCGCCAGGGTCTTGGGCCTGTCCAACTTTGCCCGTCATTTCCGCGACAGGCCGTTGGCGCGCAAAGATTTTGTTTACTGCAAGAATTTCGGAGCGCCCCGTGATGTCGGGACCAGCCCTGCACAACTCCGTACCCCTCCGCACTTCTAAGTGGGACCGGCCCCGCGCGGCCGTACGGTGCCCGTATGCCTCAAGCGACCATGAGGTCGCATAATATGCGAGCCAAGGACGCGTAAGTGGGACAGGCCCTTAAGTCCTCACTGAGAACCACAGCTTTGCAACCGAGGCCTGATGTCAAACCAGTATTTACAGGCGTTTGCTTGGCTAGAGATTTGTTATTAACAACCTTCACATTTTCTCAGAAGATTGTATTTACAGAACAATGGAGCCTCATATTTAGGACATGCAATTTAAAGATGTGGGAGAGGGAACTGTGCATATGAAGGTCTGCATGTGTAGTTTTCATCACAACAGCTCTTTTCACATCAATATACTGCAGCAGAAATGAACAGTTTATCATTTTCTGCTAAATTAATTTGATATTAATGACCTTGAAATTTGTGCATGTATTCCTCCAGGCAACCCCCAATTAAGAACCAGCTGAAACAGATTTGTTCTTTTTAATGGCTCTCGTACACCTGCCAATTTTATTGTGAAAAATGCATGGGTAACTTCCTCTGTTTGATACATCCAGACAATGAACGTGATATTAACCAGAGAACAGCTTGGAAGACCTCGATACACTCATTATGTAAAATACCTCCGTCGGCATCACTCAGGAACAAATATAAAGATAGATTATCTCTCGTTATCTGTGAATTAGTATCCTAATTGTTTCAATTTCAACTTCAGCTTAGTTTTTTATTGTCACGTGCACAGGGTACAGGTACAGGGAAAAGCTTTTGTCACTTGCGATCCAGTCAGCAGAAAGACTATGCGTGATTACAATTGAGCCATTTACAGTGAGTAGATACTTGATAAGGGAATAATGTTTAGTGTAAGGTGAAGCCAGCAAAGTCCAATCAAGACAAGTCCAAAGAGGTAGATAGTAGTTCAGCACTGCTCTCGGGTATTCAGTTGTCTGATAACAGCTGGGACGAAACTGTCCCTGAATCTGCAGATGTGCGTTTTCACACTTTTAAACCTTTTGCCCGATGGGAGAGAGAAGAAGAGGGAGTGGCCAGGGTGCGACTCCTCCTTGATTATGCTGCTGGCCTTGATCATAGTTACAGTAAGAAATATTGCTGTGTGAGTAGAGATTTAAGAGTGTGGAGCGATTGTAATATGTGTTTTTAGATCTGCTTCCGTGGCGAGCACACAAATAGTCGCCTGGGTTGGGCGCCATCTTGGAAGCTAGGAATGCTGGGAAAGCTAGGATGCTAGGAAGCTTGGAATGCTTTGTTTCTTTGATTTCTATGATTTCATCTGATTTGTAGATGTAATTAGAAGAGGACAGTTGGATTCAGGAGGAGGGATATGATCCGCAGGAAGTGTCAATAAATGGGATTTGGAATATGGGTAAGTGTGCATCACCAAATGCAGTATCCACAAAATCCTCAAAATTCCCTGGGAGTATAAAACCAATATCACATATTCCCTCAGGCCAACATCCCCAGCATTGGGGATGGTCCATTGCATAATTGGGACTTGCCATGTTGTTCATATGCCTGACAGCAGGCTCCCAAAATAGACATTCTGCTGTCAGTTCTGTCAGATGGACAGAGGGAAAGATTCAACAGTAACGCTCAAAGCTTCCTCAAAGTAGTGCAACATCTCCACTGATGTATGTGACTGCTCAAAATAGAGAAGGAGCACTGTGGATGGCATTAGGAACTCTGAGGCTGTGAATTGGGGACACAATGATACCGTGCATATGCAGAACCTCATAACCCTCCCACCATTTCCTGCCCCATCTGTGGGAGATTCCACAAAATCAGAGGCCTCAGAAGAGTGCATGAAGTAGAAATCAGAATCAGGACACTAATAGCGGGCACGTAAAGCAAAGAGAAGTGTGTAGGAAGGAACTGCAGATGCTGGTTTACATTAAAGATAGACACAAAATGTCTCGACCTGCAACGTCACCCATTTCTTCCATCCAGAGATGCTGCCTGTCCCGCTGAGTTACTCCAGCATTTTCTGTCTATCGAAAGCAAAGAAAGGGCAGCAGAGCTAAAGAAATAATGGAAAGTTTGTATTGAATAGAGCTGAGCAGGATAGGTAAAAGACTTAGAGTAGAAAATTAACAGATTAGGTGATTAGTCAATAGCATTATGTGATTATGATGATCTAATGATGGAATATAATTTCCACAGAGTGTCACAAGATTAACTTGGAATAATTGACACTCATGACCATTGTAAAGGCATTTAAATAGACAGACAAATATGAATGGGAAATTAAAATAATAGGTTGACAAGAATGTGGAACAAATTATCATAAAGAGCTCAAAATAGCTCTGAATGGTTCCTGTCAGCAGGTTGGATTCATTGATATTAGATCTATAAAACATCTAGGAAATCTGGTGCCAATTGTACGTTTTAACTAAATGGTCTGAAAAATGTTTTTACATAACTATCAGAGATAGATAATTATCACATTTTCCAAAGACATTTGGCAAAGAAATGTCAATCAGCACCACCCATGTCAATTCTTTCCTTGTTATCTCCTGACAGTTAGCTAAAATCCGTCAGAATACTCTCAAAAGTAGGAGTATTGCTTTAGGCAATCAGGGATTCTTAATTGAAAACATGTGTGGACATAGAGCAAAGTTTGTTTGAAGAAAATAAAGACTGAATTACTGTATGTCATGGTCTGCTTTCATTTAGACTCTGTCCCTTGGTTATTATAAATTTTGTTTCTCCTTAAAGGGTGCATTGTTACAAACTCTGCATTACATGGATATAAACGCAGATACTAAATAATATGACAACTCTTTCAAAATATATGGATTTTAATGGTTGTGAATGAGATCAATGACTCAAGGAACCAAACCCGATGTTTGTTAAACTATAGCGAATAAATTCCTAATCAAATTATATAAAAATACTTTGAAATATAGGATTTTCGAGACATGTATGTTGCTTGCATGAATGACAAACTGCAACCAATTACCATCCATATGCGATCATTTAAAATGTATTCTCAACATGTGGGAGTTGTTTAAAGACCACTTGATCAGAGTTCAGGTTTGGCATGTTTCAGTTAGGTGGAGGGACAACTGTGGGCAAGGTATGTAAACCTTGGTTGACAAGGCTGGTTGTACATTTCTTCAAAAAGAAGAAGGAAGCACATATACCGTTTAGGAAGATGAATTCAGACAGAGCTGCTGAGGAATGTAAAGAAAGCAGGAAAGATCTTGAGCAGGAATTAAGAGAACCAAAAGAGGCCTTGAAATGCCATAGCAAGATGGATGTAGGAGATGCCAGTTTTTGTTTTCACATATAATGGTAGCTGCCTGGAATGCACTGCCAGGGGTGGTGGTGGAAATAGAAATGACAGTGGCTATCAAGGAGCTATTAGACAGGCACATGAATATGCAAGGGAAGGAAATGAAGCATGCATAGGCAGAAAGGATGACTTTAATTGAACATTATGGTCAGCAAAGACACAGTGGGCCGAAGGGCCAGTTCCTGTGCCATGTTGCTCTATGTTCTCCTTAAACATGTCTTGTCTCTGTTGCAAATGGCAAGATACATTCTAAATAAATACGTTTGTACAATGAAAAAGATCTCCCATGTTGATGCTCATGGCGAGGGAGCAGGTATGCTGTTTCATACAAAGATTATTTTATAATTATGTAAAGATCATGCTATATTTTACAAAGACTGGCTACATCAAATGGAAAATTTAAATGATTATATTTTGACATTTTTATTGCTTCTTTAAGGCACATTCCAAGACTTTGTCTACTAGTCAATGCAAAGAGTAAATAATTGATTATTAATATTATATATACGGACAAAGCACACTCTCTGACATGAGCCTTAAGTTAACCAGGTGGTGTGTCTGAAGAAACAATGGCAGATGCCTCAAAGTCAATTGATGAAACAAACACTGAGTGAATCCATCACTTGGACTGCGTCTACTCCAGGAAGTTGTAGAAGCTTAGTCTGCGAACAGCTCAAAATAAAGATAAATCTTTTTTAGGGGGTAATGGGCCTGTCCCACTTAAGCAATTGTTTCGGCGACTGTCATAGACGTAGCGGGTCGCTGAAAAAACAGCGACTGGACCCCCCATGACAATGTCTACGACAAGCTACAACAACCTACCACCTAGTTGACGTTAAGCTACGGCAAGCTACCGACAACCAGCGACCCATTAGGACGTCCACCTAGGAACACACCTACCACAACCTACGTCCACCCGCGACAAGCTACGACAAGCTACGACCCTGTCGGAGACAACTGAAGACAACTTAAAACATTTCAGTCGCCAGTACCTGTCGCCAGTTGACGTAGGTTGACATAGGTAGTTGTGAATGGAATTCACCAAAGTCAGCACCAGCGACAACCTACGTCACCTGGCGACAACCTACGTCATGCTGGTGACAACCTACGACAGTACCTACGTCAGGAAAAGTCAAGCTACGCTCATTGGCGTCAAGCCCACTTTTGCCGAAAATTTTTGAACATTTCAAAATCCAGCGGCGACCAGAAAAACACTACAACTCTTTGGGCGAATGAGGAGACTACTCACGACCAAACAGGCGACACCCCGGCGGCCATGTGGCGACAGCCTAGTTGCCTGTAGTCGCCTAAAAAATTGCCTAAGTGGTCCTTAAGGAATCAAAGGATAATTGAATTGGGCAGGAAGCAGAATTGATATAAAAGTGCATCTACAACTTTCCAAAATGAATAAGCAACCTTCAGGGAATCACATAGCATATTACTTTTCCTTATTCTCAAGCATGTTTATATTAAATGCCAATTTTCCGATGGATTGGACTAATTGGACTAATTGTCAGAATGAGGTGGAATGTTTGGATTTGCCCTTGTCTTTTTATGGATTTACACAACTACCGTAAACCATCGTTATAACGAACCCCAAGGTGGAGTGGTGTCCGTTATTGCCGATTGTCTGCTATAACCGAGTAAGGTGTTATCATTGTATGTAGTTGTAACAAAGAACTGCAGATGATGGTTATACACAATAGAACATAAAGTGCTGGAGTAACTCAGCAGCTCAGACAGCATCTCTGCAGAACATGGATAAGTGAGATGTCAGGAACCTTCTTCAGACTGATTCAATCTGTGAGTTATTCCAGCACTTTGTGTTGTTTCACCTTAAAACTAGGTCTCAATGCCACTGGTCTGCATCAGCAATCCCTTCTTCATGGCCCCATGGACCAGTGATGCTTCTGTTGTTGCAGCTCACGTTGTATCCCCTTTACCCCAGCTCTTTCTTTAGGCCACTCCCAATGACAGGATGCTCTCGGTCACCATGGGGCTCCCTCCCCTCTCACCTTCTGCCGTCTCATCCTGTCTGTTTCCCTATCACCGCCACCTCCTCCTCCTTCTAGCTCACAGTCGCTGACATGTTCCGAGGCAGAATTTGTTGGTGACTCCGGGGAAGGAGGAGGATGAGGCGGTAGTGTTGGTGGGGTGGGGTGGGGTGGGGAGAGGCCGAGTGAACAGAGTGACGGGAGTAGGAGTAAGCGGTAGCGGTGGAGCGGTGAGTGAACAATGGGATGGTCAACAGGAAGAAGCAGCAGCTGGTAAGAGGGGAGCAAGCCCCATGGTGACCAAGGGCATTCTGTCGGTGGCAACGGCCTGAAGAAAGCGTTGTCCCCAGGTGCTACAACGTGAGCCACAACAACAGCTGCATTAACTGGACCCTGCGGTGGGTGAAGAAGGGCTCGCTGGTGCACTTTGCGAGTCAGGAGTGGTGTTGGGCTGTAAGTGGCCTTGGAGACGGTGGGAACCGGGGATGGCATCAGCAGGTCTGTCCGCTATATCTGAAATCTGTTATAAAGGGTTCTGTTAAAATTAGGATTTACTGTACTTAATTATACTGCTATGCTGCAGCTACATTATACATTCTGCTTATAATAAGGCAAAGGATTTCTGATTATGTAACTGAAAAAAAAGGTTTTTAGGGGCTGGGCTTTCTTCACTTATTCAACATATTCACATATGTTTGAAATGTTGTGAAATTAATGAAGACAGGTATATTATTTTCAGAATTATTCATTTTATTAGCCATAAAATAATAGTTTAATAAATACATGTACACATTGAGGTTTATAACTAAAATATTGCTTATATGGGTTCATGTGGTAAGGCCATCATTTATTGTTCACTGTTTATGGTGTTAATATTGTGTTTTACAATATAGAAGTTTATAAGAATTATTCGTAACATTCGTATACTTATTGAAATAAGTTGGTTGTGTATTTGAAAAGTTGTTATACTGTTGTTATGATGGATTACTTCTAATAAAATATTATTACAATATTGTGTTTTACTTTGGAGTCACGTGAGTGACTACGTGAAGAAGCCCCGCCAGAGGGCCTGCGCGTCATTACGTCCGCCGCGTTTGGCACACGGACAGGCTGGAGAGCGCAGCTCCACCAGCGGTAAGTAAAACACCCGCAGGTAAGTGTTTTAAACTTGCTGCGGTTTACTAGGTCCCGTAAGGCTGTTTACAGGAGCCAGCAGGGACACTTTCCTAAAGGGAAAATATTAAAATAATGAAAATAAGGCGAGTATGTTGCTTATAAAGTAAAACCTACCTGCAGCCAGTCCGCATGGGAAGGTGAATAGGGATCGGAGAGAAGGCATCCCCGGGTCTGTTCTGCTGCTATACCTGCGTGTGATGCTAGTATTGGAAGAAATAGCCGGCTTGCCCCGACAGCAAGCTGACGGAGCAAACTGTGTCCCCTCAACAACGGGTCAGAGATATCCTCGCTAGCCATCTGCTCCACCCTGGATCCGCAACCACTGAGCATTATTCTATGCTCACCAAGGGTTTTATTTCACTTAGACTGCTGTAAAAATGTAAGAAAATGACACACATTCTATGCAGAATTATTTCCAAACACCCGAGCTATAACTGGGAGCCTGGTTCAAAAAACTGGAGGTGGCGCTGGAGTAATTGAGAGTGTTGTGTGGATGGTGCAAGGAGCCCAGTCCAGACATCGAAAGGCGAAGTCCCCTCTTGAAAAATGTGCTCGTGGACGTGACCAACGCCGGCGACGTTTGCCCGTCGTCCCGCTGATGAACACGTCGTCGCTGGACGGGTCCAGCATCCAGTAATTACCCCTGCCAGGGTCATCGTAATGTCGAGGCACTTTGACGAAACAACTTATTAAGGCTGAGGTTGTGGCGGATGAAGTTCTGCCAGCCTTGCTTGTTCTCAATAGTAGGGGAAATTCCTCATGATGAACTCATAGCTGCGGTCAGTGGATGATGACGGCTTTTGAGACGCCAACTTTATAGCCACCGGCAGTCCAGCCAGCAGCAGCAACTCCGGTGCTTTAAAGCACTGTGGCTACTCCCGTCGGGAGGCAGGCCAAGAGTAAATTGTCCAGGCCTGTCAACTCTGATGTGGGGCCAGAAAGACTTTTCCCTTCCAAAAAATTAACATTGGGGACGTCTGGACATCGTGGAACACCTCATAGCCAAGAGATAACAACCAGGAGGTGTTCCAGCCGGGGTTTTTACCCCAGGGTCTCCAGCAGCTTTTAGCAGCAACCTCTAGCAGAGATCCGTTAAGCAAAAGAGCTGTACACATATGAAGGATAATTTGCCTACGTGTCTGCATGGGGACCCATAACAGCAGCACCTTATTTAGGGCTGCATGTTTCCTCCCGTGAACAGGAGCCGGGAGAAGCCAGGGCAGTCACATAAGCAGTGACACCCTGAAGTTTGGTGTCACTGCTTATGTGCATACACCAAAGCACTTGAGCTATGCTCCGGATGTGGCCAGCAATTTGCTATACCGGCGGGAACTGGTGAAGCCATGGATGACAATCTGGCCAGCAATTTAATTATATGGCCTCTCACCAGCTCCAGGGCTCCATAATGGAGGAAACTTCGCAAGACATATCAAACACCTGTTAACTGTGCATCGCTCTAAAGGAGCGCATCATGAGGGCGCATGAGTTAAGGCTGCAGAAGTCCTAAAAACTGGTTGGAGCAGGAATAATGGCATTTGGGAAAATGGTATAAGGGCACCACTATCTAAACACAGCAGGATATGGACCCTGCTGTGTAATACCCATTTTTAGAATTAATTATTCACGAATAACCATCCAGCCTACGCTCAACCCACGGTTCACAGCCTTGCGCAGATCCTTTAATATCCAGGGAAAGACCACTAACTGCAGGTGAATGATGAAATTGGTATTTTATTCCAAAAAAGAGGTAATTGAAAGGACGGCATATTAGCCTCAACAATTTGTGTCCAATATTCCCCAGCCAAAAGAACGATGGTGGGTGTTGAGTCATTCTGGGCCTAACCAGACTTAACTCTTAGGTCCAGTATAAATGTTTTAAAATGAAAGTTTTCAGTATTGCAACTGGTATCAAAAGGGTGTTATATTGGCAACTATAGATCTGAGAGATGCATAATATTCTGCTACCAAACACCTGTTCAGAGGTTAGGTTCCTCACCCATCTAATTAAATCCAAATTAGTACCATTTAGAATAATTGGCTATTTGAGGTTCATCATTGATTTAATTAACATGTCAGTACTTTGCCTACGGCCAAAACTGTAACTAATGTCTCGCGATGTACTAGAGACATTCTGACTCAATAACCTTTAGTTTACAAACTGATGTGAGCGCTTCGGGATGGGGAGCCACTGATATCGAGGTGGCAAGTGGAATGTGAAAGAGGAATTAATCCTGCAGAGGCATGGGGTAAACTACGTAGAATTGCTGGGTGCATTCTATGGCCTAAAAACATTCTGCTCAACAATGCATGATTTGCATGTGCAGCTTCAGATTGACGATACCACAGCTGTTGCATATCAATCACATGGGTGGAATTAGGTCATTATTCTGTGACAATCTGGCTAACCTCATCTGGCATAATGCATTACGAGAAACAACTGGGTCTCAGATATCTACATACCAGGTCACGTAAATTCAATGACAACACAGAATGGATGATGAATCCAAAAGTTTCAAAATGATTGTCAGCCGGTATGGATTGCCAGACATAGATCTGTTGCATCCGGGTTAAATCACCAGTTACCTAAATACGTCTCATGGGAACCAGTTCCAGGGGCAGTAGCGGAGGATACATTCTTGCTACGTTGGGGTCGTACATTCTTACGCTTTTTCCCCATTCTGCCGCATTAGTCAATGTCTCACCAAAATAGAGTACGACTACGCTTAGGTGTTTGGTAGTTCCTAACTGGTCCACACATCCATGGTTCCCATTGGTTCTGAGACTGATGACACAGCCATTCATGACTATCCCCAATTACAGCAACTTGTTGGTTCATCCCTGGGACAGGGAGGAGAGTTCCCCTTTACATGAGCGTATTAATCTGTTGATTTGTATCTTCTGACCCGACTGTTCCAGGGACTCGGACTATCGAGTAGGACCATCGAATGTGATTACGGTGGCCTGGAGAAATAGTACTAAAAAACGATATATATCTCATATTAAGAAATGGGAAAAGTTCTGTTTACAGTCAAATATATCTTATGTTGCAGGCATACCGGATGTATTGGAGTTCTTTGCTACTTTGCTTTTTTGACGTGCAGTTAACATATAGTGCCATTTATAGTGCTCAAAGTGCTTTGTCCTCCTATTTAGGGCAAGAGTCGGGACAACACTCTGTCGGATCTCATCTATTGGTGGCCCGATTCATAAGAGGTATTTTAACTAAACCCTCCCAGACCTAGATATTCGTAAGTCTGGGATGTGGGTATACTTCTCACACTGCTTTGGCAATGGGCTCCAATTACATTTCTGCCTTTCCAGAAGTTAACGCTCAAAGTGGTCATGTTCATGATGCTAGTGGCAGCGCAATGGGTCCAGATATTGCAAAAAGTTACGACTGGACAGCATCCATTCTTCTGTAGATAATATTACGTTTTATGTATATGATCTAATCAAACAGAGCAGGCCAGGGATGGCTGGAACCAAAATAAGCTTAAAGTATACCCATTGACCCATAATCTAAATTACATTAGATTTTCCCAAAGATATCTCCTACATGTGATAAATGTCAAATTTCAGAAGCAAATTTGTCACATTCATTTACTAACTGTATAAAAATTGTAGAATACTGGAATGAAATATTTAAGATAATTTCGAATGTTGTCAATATAAGTATGACTCCTGACCCAAAGTTAATTATACTTGGAATATTTGAAACTGACCAACTAATAACAATGAATCAAAGAACTTTTATTGATTACTGTCTAATAATTGGGAAAAAATTAATATTAAAATTTTGGAAAGGCCCTGCATTCCCAACAATCAAAATGTGGAATATAGAAATGTCGGAGACACTCCATTTGGAGAGATTGAGGCTTATTCTTATAGATGGGTTAGACCTCTTCAGAAGGATTTGGTCTCCGTATATTAAATATTTACAGGGTCATAACGGTTCGGCGCGAGGACTTGACTGAGGCCTGGATATTTGAATGGATGAAGAAATATATATAATAAATCATGAATATATCTTTAAGGGCGAATTAATGACGAATGTTCTATTCTCCATCAAACCTTTCTCATTCTTTATTCTATTTTCTATTTTCTTTTATCTATATAAAAAACTAGAAAATAGCATAGAAACAAACGATCTTAACCTCTTAATACCGGTGCGAATATAAATATTATTAATTTCATGAGAATATTATTAGTATCTTATATTTTTAATTATATAAAATTGTGTATTTTCAATTATATAATAAATTTTAAATTTAAAATCAGTGATAACACAAATATTGTTAACTTTACGAAAATATAATGAATATTATAAAAGTTTTACTAGTATTTCATATTATTAATCACATAATATTTAGCATTATACTTAAAATTAGAGACAAAATAAATAGTATTAACAGTATGAGTATATTGCTAATATTATAAATGTATTATTAGTATCATGTATTTTTAGTTATATAAAATATATAACCTTGAAATTTATAATTAAGAACAATACAAATAATATTAATAGTATGAATTGATCATTAATATTATGTATTTTTACTATAGTAAAATAATGTACTCTGTTATTATTTTGTTTCTATAATAAATAAATTAAAAAAAAAAAAAAAAAGTATACCCATTGACCTAAGACTATGTGTAGTTACGCACCTGAGCCAATATATCAAGGTCATCAAGCAATTTATAGTGCTAGAAGTACTTTGTCCTCCTACTTAGGGCAAGGGTCCGGACAACACTGTTGGATCTCATCTATTGGTGGCCGATCCATAGGAGGTATTTTAACAAACCCCTCCCAGACATACATATTCAGAAATCTGGGATGTGAGCGTAGTTCTCACACTGCTTTGGCAATGGGCTCCAATTACATCTCTGCCTTTCAGGAAGTTAACGCTCAAAGTGATCATGTTCATGGTGCAGCATTATGGGTCCAAATATTACAAAAGGTTTGACTGGAATGCATTCTTTTGTAGACGATATTGTGTTTTATGCATACGATCTAATCAAACAGAGCAGGCCAGGGATGGCTGGAACCAAAATAAGCTTAAAATCTACCCATTGATCTAAGACTATATGTAATTACTCATCTGAGCTAATAATATCAAGGTCATCAAGAGTCTCAGAGGCTCTGAAACAGCGATGCTCGTCAGTCACATAAAACCTCATACAAAGGTGTCAGTACAAACTATTTCTAACCAGCCGAGACAGGTTTGCGTTATGCTGGAGTAGATACTGATATGTTTAAATCACTCCACCAGGACGGCGTCAACGTATGCAGCAAAGGCGCAGGACGTGCCATGAGACCAAATCCTCATCGCAGGAAGGTCCAATGAAGGAACCTTTTCACGATTTATGATAAACCTGTCCTTGCAATGCAAAGATTTGGGCATGCTGTTTTGGGTTCGGTTTGAGTTCTCCTTTGTAATTTCCCCTGCGAAAGAGGGGTTATTACTGTTCTTTTATTGCTTAAGACGTTCAATGTATAATTTAAACAATGTTCAATACATTATTTGTTTCTCCTGTGTCAACCAAGGCAGTGTGTCGTATGGAACTGAAATCACAGAGCTTTGAAATCTTCACGTAGTCACTCATGTGAGTCCGAAGTAAAATAGTAAGATTAAATGAGAACTTACCAGTTTGAAGTTTGATCTTTATTTTATGAGGAGTTACGATGAGGGATTACGTGCCCTCCGCTTCCGACCCTCATAATCGCAAAGATCATCTGGTAGTTCTAGTCTTCTGAGTCTTACTATATCACTTCGACTGTAGTTGCTGTGATTTCACGCCGCTGCTTTGAAGTCTATCTACTGGATAGACTCGGTTTATACTGGATAGACTCGGTTTATACTCTCTAGAATTTAGGAGATTGAGAGGGGATCTTATAGAAACTTACAAAATTCTTAAGGGGTTGGACAGGCTAGATGCAGGAAGATTGTTCCTGATGTTGGGGAAATCCAGGACAAGGGGTCACAGCTTAAGTATAAGGGGGAAATCCTTTAAGACCGAGATGAGAAAGACTTTTTTCACACAGAGAGTGGAACTCTCTGCCACAGAGGGTAGTTGAGGCCAGTTCATTGGCTATGTTTAAGAGGGAGTTAGATGTGGCCCTTGTGGCTAAGGGGATCAGAGGGTATGGAGAGAAGGCAGGTACGGGATACTGAGTTGGATGATCATCCATGATCGTATTGAATGGCGGTGCAGGCTCGAAGGGCCGAATGGCCTACTCCTGCACCTAATTTCTATGTTTCTATGTTTCTATGAAGTATGACGCGCAGGCGCTCTGGCGGGGCTTCTTCACGTAATCCCTCATCGTAACTCCTCATAAAATAAAGATCAAACTTCAAACTGGTAAGTTCTCATTTAATCTTACTATTAATTTCCCAAGGATGCTTGCTGAATCTATTTAGTGATTTGAGATTTGTTAAAGATTCGACTTGGGGTGGACATAATGGCTTTTGGGAACAATGTGGTTCTGGCACACATATAATCTGACAGCTATAATTTTGATATTTGCAGCATTTTAAAAGAGACAAATGTTTAAAGGCATATTACAGATGGTGCTGGATGAAGGGAAAGGTGTATGATGACATCTCTACAGATGCACGATCGAAAGCATTCTTTTGGGCTGCATCACAACTTGGTTGGGCGGCCGCTCTGCACAAGGCTACAGGAAGTTGCACACAGTTCGATGCAGTGCAGTCTATTATGCGTATCAGCCCACTCTCCCTCCCATCTCCATCTACACTTCAAGCTGCATCAGGGGGTATGGAGAGAAGGCAGGTACGGGATACTGAGTTGGATGATCAGCCATGATCATATTGAATGGCGGTGCAGGCTCGAAGGGCCGAATGGCCTACTCCTGCACCTAATTTCTATGTTTTTATCTTTCTATGCTATAGGATCTTTGAGCTGCACCGCTCGGCCCCACACCTTCCTGTAGGCTGGTGGAGGAGGGGACAAGATGGCGAGGAGTTCCCAACCGCCTCCCCTTTGGCGGCGGCACTTTGGCGTTGGACAGGGACGGCCAAGGCTGCAGGGCGATGTTGTCCGATGAGTGCTGACTTCCTTCCACCCCACCTCCTCTGCCCCTCTCCCTCCCCTCTCTCTCTCTCTCTCTCTCTCGTACGCCCCTCTCCACCCCTCTTATCCTGGACCCCTCCTCTCCATCCCGCACTGATCCCCATTCCCTCCTCTATTCGGTCCTCACTGACATCCCCTGTGCTCCCCTCCAATCTATTCATCACCCTACCCACCTCGCATTGATTCTCCTGCCACCCCCCCCCATCCATCCTACACTGTTCCCCCAATTCATCCTGTACTGACCCCCCTTCCCATTCATCCTGCACTTCTCCCCCCATTCATACTGCACTGATCCTCCCATTCATCCCGTACTGACCCACCCCACATTTACCCTGCACCAATCCCCCATCAATCCTGTAGTGATCTCCCCATTCATCTTTTATTGATCCCCTCATTCATCCTGTACTATTCCCCTCACGCATCCTGTACTGATTCCCTCATGCATCCTGTACTGATCCCCTCATTCATCCCGTACTGATCTCCATTTCATCCTATACTGATGCCCTCATTCATCCTATAGTGATCTCCCATTCATCCTGCACAGACCCTCAGATCCACACTGGCCTGACACCCCACCCCCCACCCTCCCCCCATTCATCCTGTACTGACCCCCCCATTCATCCTGTACTGATCCCCCCCATTCAAGAAGAATGAGGGGAACAGTCTGAAGAAGGGTCTCGACCCGAAACGTTGCCTATTTCCTTTGCCCCATAGATGCTGCCACCCACTGAGTTTCTCCAGCATTTTTGTCTACCCCCATTCATCCTGTAGTGACCCCCCCATTCATCCTGTACTGATCCCCCTCCCATCCATCCCGTACTGAACACCACCACTGACACCCCCGTGTTCTCCCCTCACAAATTTACATAATCCAACCAACACGTACTAATTCCCCTGCCTCAATCCATCCCTTCCGCACCGATTGCCTTCTCAACCCCCCCCCCCCCCCCCCCCCCCGCCATCTATCCACCCCGCATTGATTCACCCCCTCCCCTCCCTGACCCTATTGTGCTTCATGGTGTTCAGAGTAAACATTGACTATGTTTGATAACGGAATGCAATCAAATGTGTTTTAATTCCCAATTTATTATTTCTTTTGACACCTTTAAACATATTACCAAAAGAACATTTGCTGTTATGTCCTTTGGCCATCTTTTGTCAGTTAGTGTAATGTTTAACCTGTCTGATGGGTATAGTCGGTTTTAACAGCTATTATCATAAAATGCCTTTAGAAATTTCCTTGCAACCTGGATATTTTGTTGTCGATAAATGATGTGGGAAGCGAGAGTGTTTCTGTACCAATAGCAATAACGACCCATGCTAAGGCCATGTCATGATAATTTGCGGTCCTTCACAGAAAACATGCTTGCATCAATATGTAGTGTGCATGGTTAAGCATATATGTTACCATGGTCCAGGATTTATTGACACAGGTTGATCATATGCTGAATTATCCAACCACACTTTTGTTTGGAAGTGGAAAGAACTAATAGAAATTGCATTAATTGCAATGTGTAAAAAGAGTTGAGATATTGTATTATAATTTTGCTGCATGTCATTTTAGAAACATAGAAACATAGAAATTAGGTGCAGGAGTAGGCCATTCAGCCCTTCGAGCCTGCACCGCCATTCAATATGATCATGGCTGATCATTCAACTCAGTATCCCGTACCTGCCTTCTCTCCATACCCTCTGATCCCCTTAGCCACAAGGGCCACATCCAACTCACTCTTAAATATAGCCAATGAACTGGCCTCAACTACCCTCTGTGGCAGAGAGTTCCAGAGACTCACCACTCTCTGTGTGAAGAAAGTCTTTCTCATCTCGGTCTTAAAGGATTTCCCCTTATCCTTAAGCTGTGACCCCTTGTCCTGGACTTCCCCAACATCGGGAACAATCTTCCTGCATCTAGCCTGTCCAACCCCTTAAGGTATATATCTTATGGTATTTTGGTATTTTGGTATATATCATGTCTTGATTGGTGAATATGTTTAGTTTGTGAGTTATTTGAAGCAGAAATAATATGTGAATGTAGACAAAAGTGCTGGAGAAACTCAGCGGATGCGGCAGCATCTATGGAGCGAAGGAAATAGGCAACGTTTTGGGCCGAAACCCTTCTTCAGACTGATGGGTTTCGGCCTGAAACGTTGCCTAATTCCTTCGCTCCATAGATGCTGCTGCACCCGCCGAGTTTCTCCAGCACTTTTGTCTACCTTCAATTTTCCAGCATCTGCAGTTCCTTCTTGAACATAATATGTGAATGCTTCATTGAGCATAATTCCGACTGGTAACTACGCACTTTGTCCGAGTACATTATCGCACGTGTCATGCAAACCATCTTAAATGACCACCTAAACTGTAATTTGGCAACCTAAAAATCTGTCAAGGTTGCCCGGCTGGCACAGGGAAAGGTTAAGTGAGAGCCCTGAAGACCCTGGAAGAATGAAGGACATACAATTTATTAACTCAAGAATTGAGATGGGTTGCACCATAGAAGTGGCAGTGATTAATTCTGGAAAAGTTAGTGGCTTACAGTGCCATAAAACCAGATTCAATCCCGACTATGGGTGCTGGTCTGTACGGAGTTTGTATGTTCTCCCCATGACCTGCATGTGTTCTCTCCTCGATCTTCCATTTCCTCCCACACTCCAAAGACGTTCATGTTTGTAGGTTAATTGGCTTGGTATATATTTAAATGTCCCTAGCATGTGTAGGATAGTGTTAGTGTGCGGGGATCACTGGTCGGTGCTGACTCGGTGGGCCGAAAGGCCTGTTTCCGCGCTGTATCTCTAAACTAAATGAATAAAATACAGATTGAGATAAACAAGATGCCAAGATTACAATCCATCTTGTTCCGTGTAACGTATTAGCCAGAGAGTGTTATAATATCAATTAAAAAGTTTATGGTCAAGGCATTCTTTTTTTGAGAGAGCTGGAGGAAACCATATCATATATGACCTGATGCAGGAAAATAAGTCTGACAGTACAGGAATGTTTGCAGGTTGAGATAAATACCAGAGAAAAAGATTCAGATGCAGGCAACACATGGGAGTAATACAATGCCTCAAACAACATTATAAAATAAATCAATAAATACAGGTTAGATCCCAGGAGGAATCTGGAAAAATAGTCCAGGGCTGGCAGAGAAACCATTGCAGGAAATGTATTGGTAGTAGAAGGAATGGAACTAGGTCACCACAGTTCTATAGAGCTTGATAAAAGAGGGGCATCTGAGGAGGATGGCACAATTGATCATGACAAATGACTTTAAATATCTGGAATATCAAAGCATGCCAAAGGACAATTTGCTGCTTTAAGCCATAACTGAGATTCAAATTGGTATTGATATTGGTTTATCATTGTCGCACGTACTGACATACAGTGAAAAACTACGTCTAGCATTTTATCCAGTAAATTCATAGCATGTATGAGTATAATCGGTCCATACACGAGTCCAAAAGGTAGTGCAAAGAGAAAAATAACCAGAGTGCAGAATATAGTGCCACTGTGTTATTGTGTTGTAGATCCAGAGAAAGTGCAAGGGCCACTATGAGTAAGGCTGAGAGATCAGGGTAAAGGGGCTATCCCACTTGGGCGACCTAATTGGCGAGTTTAGAAGAGTTTGAAAAAAATGACATGTTGAAGACCTCCTTCGACTACGTAGAAGACCTCCTTCAACCTCCTTTGACTATGTTGAAGACCAGCTTCGACTAGCTATGACTAGCTTCAGGAAAATTGAACACCGAAGAGTGGCGAGTGAAGACGACCTCCTTCGATCCCCTTCGACCTACCTCCAACTATGATGAAAACTACTTACGACTGCCTTCTACCTTCGATTACCTACAACTAACATGTCAACCTACTACGACCTTTACGAGTAAAAAAAGTATAGATATTTTCTATGGCGACCTTTGTTTTTACTCACGGGCATTTTTTAACATATTGAAAAAATGCCGCGACCTAGCTGAGGCCTCGAGTACGTGGAGACCACTCTCGAGCATGAAGGAGCATTACGAAGACTTCCTACGACCTCGTGTCGACCATGCTGCGAGTATGAGTCGAGGGCAAACTCACCAGAACTCGTGGATTAGGTCGCCTAAGTGGGACAGTCCCTTTACAGTTCTAGTGTATGAGAAGTCCATAACAGCGGCAATGTAGCCTCTTTTGAATCTGATGGTTTGTTCTTTTGTATTCGTCTGCTTGATGGGAGAGGGGAGAAGAGTGAATGTGTGGAGTGTATTATGTTGATTATGATGGCTGCTTTTACAAGGCAATGTGATGTGTATATGGTGTTGATTCAGGGGAAGGCTAGTTTGTGTGATGGACTGGGCTGCATCCACAACTTTGCAACTTTTGTGGTCTGGGGCAGAGATTTCACAAACCATGTTGTGATGTATCCTGATAGGATGCTTTCCACAAAGTTGGTAAAAGTCATTGCAGGCATGCCAAATTTCCTTGAAGATAGACACAAAATGCTGAAGTAACTCAGCGGGACAGGCAGCATTTGGAGAGAACGAAAGGGTGATGTTTAGGGTCGAGACCCTTCTTCAGACGGGTCAAAATTTCCCCAAACTTCCTTTGTCTCCCGAGGAAGTGGTATGCTTTCTATCCCAGAGCATCAATATGATTAGACGGGGTTAGATCATTGGTAATATTTACGTCCAGCAACTTGCTGAGAAGAAATATGGTAGCAGCAAATGGCTGAAAATATCATTGAAGCAGCTGATTAGATAATCCCTTTCAAATGAAAATAAGAAATATTTAAAATGTTGGAAATCTGAGATAAAATAGAAAATGCTTGTCCGGAAGTATTTGTGGAAAGAGAAGCAGAGTTAGCATTTCAATTCATGCACTCATCATCAGAGCTATTGTGTTCCGATGATAGTCTCCGACTGGAAGCATGATTTCTGTTTTTAGTTTAGTATAGTTTAGTTTAGAGAAACGGTGCGGAAACAGACCCTTTGGCCCACCGAGTCCACGCCGACCAGTGATCCCCGCACACTAACACGATCCTACACGCTGGGGACAATTTACAAATTTACCAAGCCAATTAGCCTACAAACCTGTACGTCTTTTGAGGTTGAGAGGAAACCAGAGCTCCCGGGGAAAACCCACGTAGGTCACGAGGAGATCGTCAAACTCCGTACTGACGGCACCGTGTAGTCAAGATCGAACCCCGATCTCTGGCGCTGTGAGGCAGCAACTCTGCCGCTGTGCCATCTTTCTTTCAACAGCTGTTGCCTGATCTGTTGATTGTTTCCAGTATCTTCTATCTTTATTTCTTAATACCTTTCAGTGATGTTGGTTGAGACATAAATACTGGTCAGGCTATCAGAAGGACACAGCTGCCATTTACTGAGAAACCCCATGCTGTATTTCACACACAAATTAAGAGCAGGAGCAGATTATTCATTGAATGGTGGTGCTGGTTCGAAGGGCCGAATGGCCTATTCCTGCACCTAATTTCTATGTTTCTATGAGTCACTGCAAATGGTCCAGAAGGTTATTCATGTTTTTGCACCAGGATCTTCAAAGAAGTTTCTTCTGATATCTGCATATCAACATTCAAGACTGTTTGATAGAAAGTGAGCACTTCAGGAAAACTCAGCATTAATAGGCCCACCCCTAAATGTCCTTTGAAAGGTCTCCTGATGGCCATCTTCTTCAACTGATTTAGCACATGGCATGCAAGGACCATCACAATGCTGTAAGGTAGGTAGTTCAGGATTTTGACCAATTGACAAGGATAAATAAGTAATCTATTTCTAAGGCATTATGTTGTATAACCTGGAGGGGAACCTCCTAAGGTGCTATTCTCATTTATTTTATGCTGTTAATGCTTTGGGACATTCAACAATTTGGATTTGGGAGGTGTTGTCAAACAGGCTTTGGCAAATTGCTGCAACATTCCTTGTAGGTGGTATTTTCTCATTCTGCAGATTAGAATGAATGAAAAACTGCTACCTTTAATTACATATAAACAATAATCTGTGATAGATTGTGAAATCTTTTCCTATTATACTTGTTTAGAAATGTATAATAATGCTTTTATGATTACATTCATGAACATTTAACTTCAGTGTCTGGTTTAGAGCTGCAGTGCAGAAACAGGCCCTTCGGCCCACTGAGTCTGCACTGACCTGTGATCCCTGCACATTAACACTACCCAACACACTACAACCACTCGAGTTCTAATCTAACCTCTGCTTCTGTTTGCATGGATGTTACAGGTTTCTCTGTGACTGCATGGATTTGTCATGGGGCCTAGATTTCCTAGGTTGTTGGATAAATTGGCCATTGTATATTACTGCAAGATGTCATTAAGCTGGAAAGAGTGCACAGAAGAGTTATGAGGATGAAGTTCCCGGTGGCCTGAACCATAAAGAGAGGTTGGGCAAGCCAGGACTATATTTTGGTTGGAACAGAAGGCTGATCTTATAGAGGTGTATAACATCACGAGGGGAATTGATAGGGTGAATGTACAGTCTTTTACCTAGGGTATGGGAATCAAGAACTACAGGGGATAGGTTTAAGGTGATATGGGAAAGATTTAGTAGGAATCCTGTGGTTGCCCTTTTCATACAGAGGGTGGTGGATATATGAAACTAACTGCCAGACGAAGGAGTTGGGGCAGGTACAATAACATCATTTAAAAAAAACAATTCGACAGTTACATCCCTGGAAATGGTTTAGAGGGATATGGGCCAAATGCGCATATGGCACATAGATGGAGCATCTTGATCAGTTATGGGCAAAGGCCCACTGATGTCCATGTAGACTACATCCATTACATTGCCCTCATCTATATATTTAGTTACGGGTTGAACACAGATTTTCCGGTAACCGCCCACCCCTATAGCCCGGGCAAAATTATGAGAGCTCAGTTGAAATTCCCTGAGCGTTGTGAGTGGTGAGCGCTCTTTCTGGTCGCATCCTACTGTTGTGAAAGAATCAACTGTGGTCTCAATCTTCCCTCCTAACAGTTTTGAAAAGACAATACATTAACCCCTTGTTTTAACGACCCCTTCGAGTTTCACTGTACCTTAATTGGTACACGTGACAATAAAATATCTTTGAACAGACATGAAATATAGCGGACATACCTGCCGATCCATCCCCGGCTCCCACCGTCTCCCTGGCTGATTGGAGCCCTGGATTCCTACTCCACTCCCGGCATGTGAGGTGCACCATGGAGCCCTTCTTAACCCACCGACAGGGCACAAAGTGCTGGAGTAATTCAGTGGGTCAGGATCTCAGGACAACTTGGACCTTTCCTCAGACTGAGTTACTCCAGCACGTAGTGTCGTTTCACTTTAAAACTAGGCACCGATGCCGCTGGTCTGCCCCAGCGCTCGCTTCTTCACTGGTTCACACGGCTGTTGTTGCGGCTCACATTGTAGCCCCCAGGGACAGTGCTTTCTTCGGGCCGCTGCCACCAGATCCCTGGAGCTCCCTCCCCTCTCACCAGCTGCCGCTTCCAAGGTGGAGTTTGTCAGTGACTCCGGGTGGGGAAGGAGAGGGCGGCAACCCGAAGTAAGTGATGTCGTCAGTGGCTGCAACGTGAGCCGCAATAACAGCCGTGTGAACTGGTGAAGAAAGGCTCGCTGGTGCATCGGGAGTAACTCAGCTGACTGAATCAGTCTGAGGAAGGGTCCCGATGTCACCTCTCCATGTTGTCCTGACCCTTTGAATTACTCCAGCACTTTGTTTCCTGTCGGTGGGTGCAGAAGGGCTCGCTGGTACACCTTGCGTGCCATTCAGCCCTTCGAGCCAGCACCGCCATTCAATATGATCATGGCTGATCTTCCAAAATCAGTACCCCATTCCTGCCTTCTCGCCAAATCCCTTGATTCCCTCTGTGTGAAAAGGTTTTTCCTCATCTCCGTTCTAAATGGCTTACCCTTAATCTTAAACTGTGGCCCCTGGTCTGGTATTCCTTTAAGAACCAGCTTTTCATTGTGCTACGCTCACCTGGAACAGTGTTAATGAAACAGACTCTCTGGAGTGCGTCCCAGATACAGTGCCGGCAACTCAACCAAGGCGAGCCCTTCTTTAAACTTTTTTGCACTCACCAAGCCTACCCTTACTGTCACGCTGACTCTCATAACCTTAACGACACCCTGGTTCTGATATCACAATCGATCACTCATCAATCCCAACTAAGATAATTAAGCATGTTGATTTTTAATAATGACACAATTGTTCAAATAAAAATAATGCTTTTAGATCTCAGTGCAAGTCTCAATTCACCATTGAAACACCAACCAATCTTTCCTTTCTCCCAGCCCAGACCAGGGCCCGAGCTCGGGAAAGCCCTTCCCGTCTGCCAAAGGCGGCACTACCAATTTTTTCTGTGGGACCCATGTGATTATTGGCAAGCTATACTCATACCTTCAGCATTTCACTGTGTGACAGGTAAATTTGTAGGCCTAGATGACAGAGTGCTCTTGCTCTAAAGCACCTTGCGCACCATGTTCCACTACTGTTTTGGAGATCCACATTTGACATATAATTGCGAGCAAGGAGAGAAGCCACAGGATTGATCGCTCATTGCAAACTATTGAATGATTGCAAAAGAACTCACAGGGTTAATGATTTTCATTGCATACTTTTTAATTTTAGGAGGTTTTTGGAGAGGTGTTATATACAAGCGAAGGACATGAATGGAAAAGCTTTGTTGCTAGACAGTGGGAACAATACATCATCATCTCTGAATAAGGGTTAGTGTTACATCCATGATTGCTGGGTGGAAGACAGATGGAGAAAAGATAAGTAGTTGTTGTAATAGGACTTATCCTTATAAAGATTTCTTTGCTAAATGGGAACCCACACAATCAGATATCTTTGGCAGCAGTGCTATGAAAAGATGGCTGGTTCAGAATTAGCTAATGGCAGGTCCATGTTGGAACAGCACGATCTGTTTTCCTGGGCAATGTTGCATGAAAGGGGATTGATGACATTTTATGCAACAACACAAGAGTGATTTACAATGGTTCATGCGTGGTTGAATTTCAGCAGTGCTGCAATTCAATTTAGAATAGATTTTGCTGCAGGCAATCCTGTGCCCGCAGGCAACTGAATCATCCTATCACAACCAGAGAGCAGTGCAGAACTACTATCTACCTCATTGGTGACCCTCGCACTATCCTTGTTTGGACTTTGCTGGCTTTGCCTTGCGATAAACATTATTTCCCTTATCATATATCTATACACTGTAAATGACTCGATTGTAATCATGTATTGTCTTTCTGCTGACTGGATAGCAGCAACAAAAGCTTTTCACTGTACCTCGGTACACGTGACAATAAACTAAACTGAACTGAGCTATTGTGTATAGGATTGAATTGCATTGAATGAAGTAGACATTTGAATTTCCAGACCAGTGTGCTTCAAATGTTCTTCCAAACTATATCACTATTACACCAGTATTATATTTCTCATGCCTAACATCAGCCACCCTGATTTCCCCCAGTGCGAAATGAGAATTGTGAATAATTTTATGGGTCTGATCGTACTTTCCCAAGAATTGGGTTTAATTTGGGCAGACTAATTCCATACAGGATTGACACTGATGGGAAAGATGGCCACTTTCATCTCAGTTTCCTGTGGGGTTAAGTGCAGGTTCTAAAAGCAAATGGGGAATTTGTAAATTAACGGCATCACTGACAATTCCTGTAACTATCTTTTAAATTGTATTTATCTTGGACCGAAACACAGCATTTGGTTTAAAATCTTTAGAACTACTGGGTTAATGTAATCAGGGGCTACTTAATATCCTGGATACTTAAGTATAATGAAGCTCCATATATCCCAATCATATGACTTCAAAGATAGGGTACATCATTTGCAATAACAGTCCTGAGGGAACACTTTGCTTCATGGTTCAATCAATTATCATTGTTTCCTTTTGAGTGTGAAGTTAAGGGAGCGGTATGCAATTTTAAAGAAGACAATCATTTATTAGATAGCACAAAAAGCTGGAGTAACTCAGCAGGACAGGCAGAATCTCTGGAGAGAAGGAATGGGTGTACAGTATATTCAGTTAATTTGACTTCATATATGCATGAGGAACATATAAAAAATGCAGTGATGTAAAAATGTTATTTATATACAGATGTATTAACCATCATATGTGCTAATTTTGCAAAGAACTTCCATCTAAATTAACAATGTTTTAAATTACCTCCTAAAATTAAAAATATTTCTACATTCATATCATATCATCACATTGTTTGGCTTTTGGCTTTAGGTGTGCTGTATTTACCATAATAACGGTAGCAGCTCATTTCATATACGGACTATTGTCATAAATTGCCTACAAAGCATTGGTTGACAAAACATCAAATCAATGCTAACTGAGAGGACATAAAATTGAGGAATAGTTCAAAAACGACCTCACCAAAATGCAAGCCAAACTGATCAAATCAAATATAATATTTGTGCTTCTGTAGGTTTGAGATAATTTATTGCGGAAAATTCATTCCCTATAAATGATAACCTACGCTTAAAACTGGAGCAATAAGTGTTCCCTTCCTACCAAGTTTATATCAAATTCACAGTCGGCCAATATTTGATTTATTTAATTTTTAAAAATATTTTACAGCACAGAAACAGACTCTTCTACCCAACTTATCCATGCCGAACAAGTTGCTTTACTGAGCTAATCCCACTTGCCTACTCCTAGTCCATATTCCTCCAAACCTTTCCTAAGCATGTATCTGAGCCTTTTTTAATGTTGTAATTATACATCCTCTACCACTTCCTCAGGCAGCTCATTTCATATACGGACCATTCTTTGTGTGAAGAGGTTGCCCCTCAGATCCCTTTAAAATCACTCCTCTCTCACCTTAATCCTATAGCCACTAGTTTTGGACTTCCTTACCCTGGGGAAAAGACTGGTTATTCACTTTATCTATACAGACTGTGGCTATTCACCTTATCTGTGCTTCCAAACCATATTCCTGGAAGAAATGTTCAGCGGCAGCTCTGTTTGTCCTTATCAGGTCAAGTCAGCTGCAGGAAGGATTCTAGCCTTGTTAATTAAATATGCTAATTTCTGTCAACTTACTTTTTGTAGTTATCAGTAAAGCCCCTGAATAATCCAGGGAAAATGCCAATTTTAATTAAGTGGAACAATTGTACTGCGTTACTTCCAATTGGACCTAAATTTAGACACAATATGCAATTGGTGCACCAGTGATTCACATTTTTTTCTCTCCTAATTTTAACCCTTTTATTAACTGATCTATTTCTTCATGGAATTCAGTTTACAAATTGCCATTCATTTTGCTTGATCTAATGAACTAATAACAGAAAATATTTTGGGTTCCATATGTTTGTTAAATGTTCGATATATAGTCACACAACTGTTCACAGATAGTGGGAATGTATATGGCAGTAATCAGTGCACAGATTCTTGCGATTATCCAGTAAAATAAAAAAATAAATAAAATATACATTCAAATTAGACATTGAGCTAGGGCTATTGGTCCCTTGATGCTATTTTGTGCACGATAAAAGATCAAGCATTTTTTTAAAGTGAATAAATGTGGAACAGTAGAATGAAGACTCGCTTGCCCTTGATTGTCCAATAATGAGTTACTTTGACAGGCTCTATCATTCATTCTCCAATTTAGTGATTTCCCAAACTGGAAAGTAAAATATGCTACTCACAGCTTGACAGATGATAGGGTATTTTGTGCGATTGATCCCTCCAGCGTAGACAGCACAAGTGAGGGCAATGTGGAAACAGAAATTCAGCAGCATATGCCAGCCTTTCCTGCTAATGCGGATGGTGCTGTGAGAAGAGAAACATTTGTAATGCAGATACATTTATACCTTTGTCAAAATCGGAGAAATACAATGGGTGTTTTAATGCTAAATGCACAGGCAGTTGATCACATTGTCCTTTCTAGCAGGAATAGATGATCAGGTTCACTGTCCTTGAAAAGAAAACCTGCTTGCAATTAATAATTCTTGTCACAAAGATGAAATGCACCATGAGAAATCATCTTGTAAGCCAGTCTCCATCCCATTGCATTCACTGTGGTTAACTGTTAGACACAAAATAATCTGAGGATTTTAAGAATTGTTTAATTCACCAATTAATGGACTTCCTCCAGAAGTTTTGAGTTGAGGAATACATAATCAGTAACTATTGATTAACCAGGGTTTGAAATATTTGTATTTCACTGATTACAGGGAAGCAGCATAGCCATTTAACAATCTACAAATATGTAAAAACAAAAGTTAAAAAAAAACTGTATTTGCATACTGTTGTACGCACGAAAATATCTTCTGAAAATGTCTCTGCCGTAAAGCAGAGTAAAATTGAATATTTGATAGTTATAACTTTACAGTTGTATTTGATGTTAAATTCAATGAACAGGACAGCCACCGCTCATTCAATGTTCTTGAAAGCAGCATGTATCTCAAAAAATCGTAAATTAAACATGTGTTTGCCAGAAGAATGTATGCAAATGGTACAGGTTAGGGGAATAGTCATAATACTGTCTACATCACACAATAAATAGTTCATTTATGGCTGCTATTAATATTTTACCATACTCCTTAACATGAAAAAAAACGGTTAATAAAGAAAAAAAAGCAACA
This sequence comes from Okamejei kenojei, assembly GCA_035221665.1. Taxonomy (NCBI): domain Eukaryota; kingdom Metazoa; phylum Chordata; class Chondrichthyes; order Rajiformes; family Rajidae; genus Okamejei; species Okamejei kenojei. The sequence goes on from JAVHYY010000078.1 coordinate 96,298, forward strand.
GTAAAGACATTTTAAATGAACATTATGCATTCCTTTTCTCCAGAGATGCTGCCTGTCACGCTGAGTTACTCCAGCATTTTGCGTATACCTATTTTGCATTTAAAATCTCTTTTTGAATTTCAAGGCTAACATTTACATTGATGACAGCTTGCCCAAGAAGGCATAGATGAGGGGTTAGGTCATAAGTGATAGGAGCAGAATTAGGCCATTCGGCCCATTGAGTTTACTCTGCCATTTTATCATGGCGGATCTATCTCTCCCTCCTAATTCCATTCTCCTGCCTTCTCCCCATAACCCCTGACACCAGTATTTATTAAGAATCTATCTATCACTGCCTTAAAAATATCCTTTGTGGCAAAGAATTCCACAGATTGAGGAGGGAGGCTGCTGGGAGTGGAGGTCTCAGTAACAAAGCAAATATGTAGCATACAAAAATGGAGAGAGTGGTAAGTGGCAGCTTGCTGTACAGCATCACTGTTGTACTGTACAGTATCTTTCCAAGCATCACACGCAACTATGCCGCCAGGCATAATTCTGAGCGCATTAGTTCAAAAATACCAGCATGTAAATTAGTCTCTGATTAATTAAACAAGTGCATTATTCCAAAAATGCATAAATCAAACACGCATAAAACCTGAGGTGGCTGTATAGTGGTGTCAAATTAACCCATCACATCTATGTCATATCTTTGTGATGCCGCTCTCCAATTTCCTTTTCTATCTCGCTACAGTATTTCTCCCCCTACACTTATTCATTTGAAATCTATCACCATCTAGCAAAGCCCCTCAGTGCAATCAAACTCCAATTCATGCTCCCACTCATTCTTTTACCAGTCACCTGAAACATGTAGAAACTGTAGATGCTCGTTTACAAAAAGGGCACAAAGTGCTGGAGTAACTCAATGGGTAAGGCAGTATCCCTGGAGAATATGGATACGTGATGTTTTGTCTCAGGTCACCTTCCCAGAAGAGTCCCAACCCGAAACATCACCTGAAGAAGGATTTCAGCCCGAAACGTTGCCTATTTCCTTCGCTCCACCCGCTGAGTTTCTCCAGCACTTTTGCCTACCTTCGATTTTCCAGCATCTGCAGTTCCTTCTTAAACACATCACCTACCATGTTCTCCAGGATGCTGCCTGACCTGCTGAGTTGCTCCAGCACTTTATTGCCTTCAATATATGCTCACAGTTTTCTACAGTTTGATTTAGTCACTCGAAAGAGGTTTGATGTATTTGCTCTGACCATTTCATGAACATTTTAACAGCTTTTATTTTAAGCTTTGCTTGAAAGGCAACCCTCAATTTCTCTGCTCTAAAAGGAACAGCCTGGCATGTTTGTCCAGCAGGTAGCTGTGCTGCCTCACAACTCCAGGATCCTGACACCGATGCTGTGAGGAGTTTGCCCATTCTCCATGTGACTGTGAAGGTTTATTTCCATATCTTAACGGCATGCTGGTAGGTTAATTAGCTACTGTAAATTACCCCTTAGAACAAGCATGTGAAAAAAAAATCCAAAGAGAGCTGATATGACGTATGAGAAAGAATAACTTGCAGAGATTCAGTCAAATTAAAAGATAAAATAGGGCAGGGGATTGATGCTGGGAGCTTGCATGGAGATTGAAAACTGGAAAAGAGAAGTAGTTAGTCTTTTTTGCAGCGTTCGCCCCGCTAATCCAAGAGTCTGAAGAATGCTCCCGGCCCAAAATGACGACTGTCCACTTCCTTCCACAGATGTTGCCTGATCCACTGAGTTACTTCAGCACTTTGTGCTTCTCTGAAGATTCCAGCAAATGCAATCGTTTGTGTCAGCATATGAGCCCCTGTGTCTTCTGTGGGTTAGCTGGGAGGTAATGCGAGTCATCAAATGAAGGTTAGTTGATGAATGCGACGTACCTCGAGTTAAGATGGCGGTGGTGGTGGGCAGGAAGGTGCTGAGGGCAGGGGGTGGACAGTGGCCAGCAGCATTTTGAATGACTTGAGATCTTGGAGGGAAGGTTGATGAAGGGAAGCCAGGAGACCACGGGAACCTCTGTTAATATCTCACGCTGCCTAGGCAAGGCCAGCAGCATAATCAAGGATGAATCACACCTTGGACACTCCCTCAAAAGGTATAGGTGTGAAAACGCACATGTCAAGATTCAGGGACAGTTTCTTCCCAGGCAACTGAATCACCCTACCACAACCAGAGAGCAGTGCTGAACTACTATCTACCTCATTGGTGACCCTCAGTCTATCCTTGATCGGACTTTGGTGGCTTTACCTTGCACTGAACGTTATTCCCTTATCATGTATCTATACACTGTAAATGGTTCGATTGTAATCATGTATTGTCTTTCTGCTGACTGGTTAGCACGTAACAAAAGCTTTTCACTATACCTCGGTACATGTGACAATAAACTAAACTGAACTGAGTCAAGACCAATGGTAATAAAGTTTGTATAAAAATTGTATAGGTAAAGGTAATAAAGTTTGTATAAAAAAGGTAATAAAATTTGTATAAAAATGAGAGGATGTGATGTGCTGGAAGGCAGGTGACCTTATATGATGGACGTTAGTGATAGCATGGATATATGGCCCAAAGCGTCTGTTCAGCTTTCAGACAGTGTCCAACGGGAGGGATTACTTGGACATAGAGTTTGTGCCAGGGACTGAAGATCCTAGTGGTTAGCTGGCAGAAATGTATGCTTGTCCATTATCAGACATTGGACAAGTAATCTGATCATTTATATGCAGTGGTGAGGTTATGAGAAGTATAGCTACCTGTTAAAATACACCTTTCCTATGTTTAACTTTATAGATAACACTGTAATCCGCAATCCTTCACTTGTCGTCTTGAACATTATACCATTTTCCCCTCTCCTTCCAGGTTGTTGCTACCTTCAGATTTCAAAAGTAATATCTTTCCCCACCATCCCAATTCAAGTCACAGTGATGAACCTGCATCAGAATCAGCAATTGTTCCAACACTGGAACATCACCAAAAACCTCCCTCAAATCTGAAAAACAACCATTCTATCACTCAACTATTTTTTCATTCATCAGATTTATTATTGCTAAGAATTCTATTATGTTACACTACATCAAGCGGCACGGCGGGACAGCAGTAGAATTGCTGCCTTACAGTGCCAGAGACCCAGGTTCGATCCTGACTATGTGTGCTCTCTTTAAGGAGTTTGTACGTTCTCCCTGTGACTGCGTGGGTTTTCACTGGGTGCTCAGATTTCCTCCCGCACTTTAAAAACGTGCAGGTTTGTAAGTTAATTGGCTTTGCTAAAATTGTAAATTGTCACTAGTGTGCAGGATAGTGCTAGTGTATTGCTGGTCAGCACAACCTCGGTGTGCCCAAAGGCCACATGTCCAGGCTGTATGTCTTCGGTCTAAAATCTAAATAACACTCGCCTTGAAAATATTTACATGCAACACCATTTACATTGCCCTTATACACCCCCCATTTTACCCCGTCAATAATCCCTTGGATACCAGTTATACAAAATCATTTTACCCGTAACAAATTTTTGGTGGCTCTTTAATTACTCCATCTTTGTCGAAGCAGATGTGAATATTTATTTGCAAGAGCTTCAACACCACCAGCATGTAACTGACAGAAAGGAAATGATCGGCTTTATTCACCTCTAGGTCAAGCTTGTGATGTTCGAAATTCTCCTGTTCACTGACACCACACGTGTGTCAAAGAAAGATTGATAGGTAATTTGAATTTTGGGGACATGGTTCAGAATGAGCAATATTTGTACCACACCCATTAGTGCAACAAGGTATAGAGCAATATTTGTACCACACCCATTAGTGCAACAAGGTTTTATTGCAGCTGTAATATCAGCCTGCTGATAGGATTAGCTGGCACTGTGGGCTATCTTTCCTTTCATCTCCATGCTCTCGGTAGGAATCAATTCCAGCAAGAAGGAATGGAAAAATTCTTTCCCAACCAGTTTCAAGGATTTGAGTCAACACTTTTTATGAATCCTTAACGCTGCCAGCTGGATAGAGATCACTTTAAATTCATGTTTCATGTATCTCATTGTGTTTTATGACTGTTGGCAGACCAATTTCCCTCCTGGGATAAATAAAGTTCCATCGTATCATATCGTGTCGTATCAACATCACAAAATTAATCATATTAGCTGTATAAAGGGGAGGAGAGGTGAACTTGATAACTCTATGGGAATACCAAGCATTGAGAGAGAAAAATCACAAAGTTGCAATGGGCAATTCTGCTTTGCCACAATGTTTATTTTGTGAGTCATAGACTTATAGTCATATTCACAAATCTGCCATGCACAAGTTTAATGTTTATCGTAACTACCTCAGTTTCAATTTTTCTATCTCTTGGTTTATCTAAAGTGGCATTCACACACCATCTGCAGGATTTAAAGTGAAGGAAAGAAAGCAGTCGAGACGTCTGAAGAAATGTCTCCACTCAAAATGTCACCAATTCCTTTTCTCCAGAGATGCAAGACTGACCCTCACCGCCATCATGGCTGATCATCCAAACTCAGTACCCCGTTCCCACTTTCTCCCACTTTCTCCCCATATCCCTTGACTCTGTTAGCCCTGAAAGCAAAATCTAAAGGGCCTGTCCCTCTTACGTGTCCTTGGCACGCAAATTACGCGACCTCGTGGTCGTTTTGAGCCGCGATGGTTTCACCCGTGCGCCTCAACACGACCACGAGGTCGCGTAATTTGCGTGCCAAGGACACGTAAGTGGGACTGGCCCTTAACTCTCTCTTGAAAACATCCAGTGAAATGGCCTCCACTGCCTTCTGTGGCAGAGAATTCCATCGATTCACAACTCTCTGGGTGAAAGTTTTTCCTCATCTCGGTCCTAAACGGCCTACCCCTTATTCTTAAACTGTGACCCCTGGTTCTTGACTCCCACAACATGTAAAACATTTTTCCTACATCTAGTCTGTCCAATTCTCTAAGAATTTTATATGTTTCTAGAAGATTCCCTCTCATCCTTCTAAATTCCAGTGAATATATGCCCAGTCGATCTATTCTTTCTTCATATATCAGTCCCGCCATCCCGGAAATTAACCTGGTGAACCTATGCTGCACTTCCTCAATATCAATAATGTCCTTCCTCAAATTAGGAACTGCACACAATACTCCAGGTGTGGTCTCACACAGACACCACAAATCTCAACTGAGCTAAGCTGGAGTGGCCCAAATTAAATCCATGCAACCACTGGATTCATAACTAACCTGTGGATCTCTGATCGCACTGTAGACAACTGTGGGCGGCCACGGTGGTGCAGTGGTAGAGTTGCTGCCTTACAGCGCTTGCCACGCCGGAGACCCTGGTTCGATCCCGACTACGGGTGCTGCTTGTACGGAGTTTGTATGTTCTCCCCGTGACCGCATGGTTTTCTCCGAGATCTTCGGTTTCCTCCCACACTCCAAAGACGTACAGGTATGTAGGTGAATTGGCTTGGTGTATGTGTAAATTGTCCCTAGTGTGTGTAGGATAGTGTTAATGTGCGGGGTTCGCTGGTCGGTGCGGACTCGGTGGGCCGAAGGGCCTGTTTCCATGCTGTATCTCAAAAACTAAAATAACAAAAGAAAAACTGTAGACTGAAAATGCAAAGGTCAAAATGGAGTGGAGGCATTGGTGAAGTTTTCAGTAAATAAACAAGAAAAGGGAGTTTGACCTTTTGGTTGCTTCATTCTGGACATTATGGAAGAAAGTATTTTAAAATTGATTGGAAACTGAACAAGACCTTTGGAAATGTAATTGCAAAATGAAAATGTCATGATGCAAGAATGAAAACAGTCTTTGAAGCCTTTAAATCACAGGAAGCAAAATACAGTTTTGGAAAAACCAGTGTCCATCAGTTCGAAAACCTAAAATCAACCTGGAAATAATTATTGTTCTGCTTTAAAATTCCTTCATGGAATGTGGGTTTCACTGTCAAAGCCAGTATTTTTATTGCCCATCTCGAATTACCCTTGAGAAGTTGGTTTTGAGCTGCAGTAATGCACCAATGCAGTAAAGTTACTCCTGCTGCGCCTTGATGTTTTAGTTTTAGTTTTGGAGATGCAGCATGGAAACAGGCCCTTCAGCCCACTGAGTTGATGCTGACCATCTAAAACCTATTCACACTAGTTCTTTGTTATTTCACTTTCTCATCCACTCGCTACACATTAGGGGCAATTATACAGAGGCAAGTTGGCATGCAATCCTGGATGTCTTTGGGATGCGGGAGGTAACAGGAACACCTGGAGGAAACCCACACAGTTACAGGGAGAACGTGCATACCACACAGTCAGCACCCAAGGTCAGGATAGAATCTAGGTCTGTGGCGCTGTGAGGCACCAGTTCTACCAGCAGTGCCACTGTGCTAGCCACTAATTGGGAAGAGAGCTCAAAGATTAAGACTGTGATGATGAAGGAATGGTTAAATGTCTTCAAATAAGGATGGCGGACAATGGTAGTCCATACAACTACTGCCCTTCTGCTTCTTGGTGGCAGGGAATGATGGTTTGAGATGTTTTGTTGCAGTAGCTTGGGGAGTGACTATACTACATTTTGTAGATGGTATGTATTGCAACCAGTGTATTTATGGTGGACAAAATGAATGCTTCGGGTGATAGATAGGGCGCCAACGAAGTGGCTGATATTGAAACTGTACAAATGAAAACAAATGAAAATTATATTACTTATGCTTTTCAGATTGTGGGCGAGCCTTGGGACAGTTTTGTTCTGACAGCTTTGTTCCAGGGTACAGATGCTGCAGGTGAGATAGAGCTGAGAGTAGTAGAGCAAGGAGCGTTGCTTTATTGATTTAGAACATCTTACTGTTGTCTAACATGACATTACTGAAGGATCATCCAGTGAGGCTCTGTGGGTGGAGATGAGAAATAAAAAGGGGATGACCACCTATTTGATTGCACTATAGATCTCCAAAGTGTCAACGGGAATTAGATGAACAAATATACTGGGAAAATGCGGACAGCTACAAGACTGATAGAATTGTCATCGTAGGGATTTTAACTTCCCCAATGCAGACTGGGAGTGGCATGGAGCTTCGATGGAGTGAAGTTTGTCAAGTATGTTCCGGGAAGTATTCTTGGGCAATATCTAGAAGGCACTAAAAGAGAAGGGGTTAAAACTAAACCTATTCTTAGGGAATTGGACTGGGCAAGTGATGGCAGTGACAGTGGGTGAGTACATTGGGATTGATAATGACTGTTCTAATAACTTTAAAGTAGTTATGGATAAAGGTTGGTCCATAAGTTCAAGTTCTAAATTAGTTCAAGACCAACTTTAATGGTATTAGACAGAATATTGAAAAAGTAGATTTTAAAGGCAGCGATAGATAGATTATTGATTAATACAGGTGTCAGAGGTTTTGGGGAGAAGGCAGGAGAATGGGCTTGATGGGTTGTACGTCCTAATTCTGCTCCATTCACTTATCACATGACCTTGATTGGAATAGCTTGTTTGAGGGCAAACGTGCCTCCAGAAAGTGGGGTGCTTTCAAAAATGTGATAATGAGAGTTGAAGGTATGCATGTTCCTGTTACAGTGAAGGGTAAATCAGGTGGGAGTAAGAAATTCTGCGTGAGGAGAGATCAAGTGTATTCTTGGAGGTGTATAGGGAATTGAAGAACATAAGGGAATCAGGAGGGCTAAAAGGGGGCATGTGACAGCTTTGGCAGATAAGGTCGAGGAGAATCCAATGAGATATCATAAGATGGACACAAAAATCTGGAGTAACTCAGTGGGACAGGCAGCATCTCTGGAGAGAAGGAATGGGTAATGTTTCGTGTAAAGACTGAATGTCATGGATAAGGGAAAGGAGAGAGATAGATGATGATGTCCTATTACAGAGTTTCATAAGTATATTGAGGTAATAGGATGTAGAGATAGAATGGGTCGCCTCTGAATCCAAAGTTGTCATCTATGTGTGGAGCATATGAGATGGGCAAGTTTCTCAATAAATGTTATATCTCCACTGTTTCTACCGTGGAGAAAGAAATGAAGACCAGCAGACTTGGGAAAGTTAATGATGATGTCTTGAGGACAGTCCATATTACAGTTGAGAAGGTGCTGAATGTCCTAAGATATGTGAAGGTAGGTAAATCTACTAGGCCTGATCGGATATATTCAAGGATACTATGGGAAGCTAGAGAAGAAATTGCAGGAGTTTTGCCCCTATTTAAGAAAGGCTAGAAATAAAAACCTTGGAACTATGGACAAGTAAGCATAATATCTCTGATATTACAGGAGAGGGTTGAGGTATAAGAAATACATGCATTAGGAATGATAGGGTTGATTATGGATTTTCAGCATGGTATTGTGATTGGGGGATTCATGTCTCACGAATTTGATTACATTTTTTGAAGAAGTAATCAAGAAAATTGATGAGGGCAGGTACATATAGTCAATATGATCTTCGGCAAGGCTTTTAATAAGTTTCTGCATGCTGGCTGCTTTGGAACTAACTGACTAACCCGAGGTCTGGACCCGAGTGGTTCTGACAATGCCTGAACAGGGCATCAGCAAGTGGGGTATTTATAAATGCTGCTTTATGATATCACCCATGACTTTGCTGATGATTAAGAGCAGGTTAATAAAGATACAATTATTTGGGCTGGATTAGGCCTGCTTTTTTTATGGGCAGAAAAGAATCTGGGAAATGTTCCAGATTGTCAAATGGATGCCAATGTTGTCGATTTACTGGAACACATTGGCTAGAGGCACAGCCAGTTCTGGAGTCTGGTCGAAAATAATTGATGCATTATCTGTTCTCGTCTGTGTCTTGATAAGTGATTGAATGCATCTTTTGTTTCTCAATGAATAGAGCTTTATCATATAGTTTGACTGCAGTATAGAAGTATTCCACTTACAAACAATACACTTTATCTATTTCAGGTGACTGGCAAAAGTTTCTCAAATGGCTGCGTCGCGTACAAGCCAACTCACCGAACGGCCGCTCAGCCGAAAAGTCAAATAACGGACATGACGTTGCTGGTGGGGCGGGATTTGTCGGCAATTGGTCCAGACCCCCGAAGGAGGGTCTTTACTTTACCCCGAAGTAACCGGCCGAAGGAGCGTGTCCCTCGGTACAGCCCCCACTCTCCCATGGCCATGGCCGGCATCCGCCTCGTCTGCCCCGTGCGGACGCACTGTGATGGGCTGTGTGTCGGCAGCGCCGGGTGGAGCAGAGGTGTGGGACAGTCTGCTCCCTCCGCCCACCCAGAGTCACTGACCACGATGCACCGCTATCGGACCCCAACACCCCCCACCCGACTCCCGGACCCCAACCCACACACGGGGTGATTCACCCCCGACACCCACACCGGGTGATTCACGCCCCACCCCGGCCGCGGGGACAGACAGCTCGGGGTATTGGCAGCCATAGTAAATCGCTTTTAAAACATGGAGGAACACAAATTCCCTGGCGGGCCGATGACAAGTGTGCCTGGAAAAGAACTATTTTATCTCCTCCCACTCCCCCCCCCATGCCCACGCCCCCCCTGACAACAAGAAGCACGTTTTATTTATTACCGTCTGGTTGCCTGGTAATGCACACCACAATCTCCCACGCACAAAACACCAGATAATCTGTAAACTGGTTTAACCGAAGATGGACACAAAAAGCTGGAGTAACTCAGCGGAACAGGCAGCATCTCTGGAGAGATGGAATGGGCGACGTTTCGGGTCAAGACCATTCTTCAGCCCTGAAGACTGAGGCTGAAGGGTCTCGACCGTCCTTTGGGAAGGGCTTATGGCAGCTGGTTTCATAGTGCCTTCATTATTGGTAGGTGCTGTCCTTTCACATGGACCGCTTACAACTTGGTGCTCGGGTTCAGACTGCCCAGTCACCTATGGCTTGTGTGGGAAAATGACCCCCACCCTCCTGTCTCCATCAGCCAGTGATGTGATGGACGCGGGGGTCTGGACCAATTGCTGAAGTCCCGCCCCCCCCATCGACGTCAAGTCCGATATTTGACTTTTCGGGCTGAGCGGCCATTCGGTTAGTTGGCTTGTAGGCGACGCAGCCTTTCGGTTAGTTGGCTTTTAGGCATCCCACCCTTTCGGTTGGTTGGCGTTTCGGCTGCGTTTCCGTTCGGTTATTTGACTTACACTTCTTTGCTTCGGCTTCTCGTCCTTCGACGCCACGTCCGCACACTAATGCGGTTCCCGAAGGTTCCCGGAGGTTTTTGTCAGTCTCCCAAATGGTCGAAAGTGGTTTCCGTTTAAAAAATCGGTAATTTTTAGTCGAAGCCGGTTGCGATGCTAGTTGAAGGTGGTTGCCGGAGGACAAAAACCTCTGGGAACCTCCGGGAACCGCACGGAAACTTTGGGTGGGGCGCAAAGTCTCCAGAGGTTTCCATTCAGGTTTCCAAAGTGGGACAGGGGCATTACAGAGAGCCCATAGAAACTCAATGGACCAAAAGGCTTCCTTCCTTGGTGTTATGACTCCGTGATCCACATTGTTCAGTTTTCTATTGTCGGTAATTGGACAAACTAAATTCCAAGTCCACCAAATGTAATTGATTATTTACTTCTGTGTTCATAATTGAATAATTGGATATAATACTCGTTTGTGATATATTCATATATTCATTTTTAGGAAAAATGCCAAGAATTGCTGGAGTAATTGAGCGGGTCAGGCAGCATCTCTGGAGAACTAAGTGACATTTCGAGTGGGAACGTTTTTTCAGACTGCAATGGACCTAAACTTTACTTTTTACCCTGCTCTCTCTAGATGCTGTCTGACTCTCTCAGTTACATAGACATAGAAAATAGGTGCAGGAGTACACCTTTCGGCCCTTCGAGCCTGCACCGCCATTCAATATGATCATGGCTGATCATCCAAAATCAGCACCTCGTTCCACTTTTTCCCCATATCCCTTGATTCCGTTAGCCCTAAGAGCTAAATCTAATTCTCCCTTGAAAACATCCAGTGAATTACCTCCACTGCCTTCTGTGACAGAGAATTCCACAGATTCACAACTCTCTGGGTGAAAACATTTTTCCTCATCTCAATCCTAAATGGCCTGCCCCTTATTCTTAAACTGTGACCCCTGGTTCTGGACTCCCCCAATATCGGGAACATTTTACCTGCATCTACCCTGTCCAATCCTCTAAGAATTTGATATGTTTCTCTAAGATCCCCTCTCATCCTTCTAAATTCCAGCTAATACAAGCCCAGTCGACCCATTATTTCATCATACGTCAGTCCCGCCATCCCGGGAATTAACCTGGTGAATCTATGCTACACTCCCTCAATAGCAATAATGTCCTTCCTCAAATTAGGAGACCAAAATTGCACACAATACTCCAGGTGCGGTTTCACCAGGGCCCTGTACAACTGCAGTAGGACCTCCTTGCTCCTAATCTCTAGCAATAAATGCCAACATGCCATTGGCTTTCTTCAATGCCTGCTGTACCTACCTGTATGCTTACTTTCAGTGACTGATGTGCAAGCACACCCAGGTCACGTTGCACCTCCCCTTCTCCTAATCTGCCACCATTCAGTTATTAATCAGCTTTCCTGTTCTTGCCACCAAAGTGGATAACCTCACATTTATCCATATTATACTGCCTCTGCCATGCATCTGCCCACTATCCAAGTCACCCTGCAGCCTCATAGCATCCTCCTCACAGCTCACACTGCCACCCAGCTTTGCGTCATCTGCAAATTTAGAGATGTTACGTTTAATTCCCTCGTCTAAATCGTTAATATATAGAGCTAGTTACACCAGCACTTTTTCTGTAAACCATCATCCCCAGTTCCTTGCTTCTCCATTCATTTTAGGTTTGGTTTGGTTTGGTTAGAGATTTTTTTTTTTTTTGCTGACTGAAAACATTTGTTATTTATCTGCTGTGCACCTACTGTGAACTATGTTAAATTCCAGCTTACACTTTCCCACTCTGACCATCCCTTTGAAATGTGTTGTGTTTCCTATATTTATCTTATTTCATCCCCACCATACTCAGAATTTTTGTTCAATCAAAATGTGATTGAAATTTCATATATTAATATGGGTTACATAGGAATAAATCATTGATAAGCTCTTTGCAGTTCTTACCTGTGATGCACAATATAGGTGATAATAGATGCAAAGAGGCAAAGCAAAAGGACTGCAGTGCACGCATATACCACAGGGTGCAGGAACTCCCCCGGGTATTGGTCAAACGAAAGCACCGTCTTCAAATCCTGGAACACAATCCAATAATAATCATTAAACCACATTTTATTTTTCCTGGTGGGACAATGAATCTACTGAATTAAACTTTACATGAAACAGAAGAAGCAGAAACATGACTAAGCCATTTCGCTCCTCATGTCAGCTTCTCATTTAATCAGATTGTGGCTGATATTTAACTTCAGTATCATCTTCCTGCAACGCACTATCCCTTTTAGTTTTCTTCGTTTCATTTAGTTTAGAGACACAGCACAGAAACAGACCTTTCGGCCCACCGAGTCTGCACTGACCAGTGATCCCCACACACTAACACTATCCTACACACACTGGGGACAATTTACAATTTTACCAAGCCAATTAGTCTACAAACCTGTATGTCTTTGGAACGTAGGAGGAAACCAGAGCACCCAAAGAAAACTGATGCAGGTCACGGGGAGAATGTACAAACCCATACAGATAGCACCAATAGTCAGGATCGAACACAGGTCTCTGGCCCCGCAGGGCAGCACTACCATGCTGCCTTCCCTTGATTCCCTTAATATCCAAAATTCCTTCAATTCTGCCTGGAATAGATTCAAAGTGAGTTTCAACTGGACTTTTGCGTATTGCATTCCAAAGACTGACTGACTTCTGAGTGAAATGTTCTTCTTTGCTTTGTCCTGAATGTCTGACGACGTATTCTGAGACTGCGAGCCCATGTTCCTGATCATGTTTGCATCTATCCAATACATTCCAATTAGATCACCACATATTTTTCAGAAATTCAGAGAGTACAAGATCAATCTGCTTAATCTATCTTCATAGGACAAAACTCATCCCACAAATTAATCTGCTGAACCTTCACTGCACTCCCTCTATCACAACTATGTTTTTCTTTCGGTAAGGACAGATGACACAATATTTCAGGTTCAGTCTCATTGATCCTACATGCAGGCAAGTGGGACTAACTCAGGAAGACACCTTGGTAGCTTGGAATGTTGGGCTGACTGGCCTATAATATATACAGCTATACATCAAGTGCTGTATAACTCGATGCCTCTATGACATCTAAAATGTCTATCATGTAACTCATAAGGCTTAGAAAAATCACACTCGTCCAAAAATCCTTTGAAAATCACACCTCATAAAATGTAATTTAAATTTATAACATTTTATCATGGTTTTTTTTTTAATTCACCTTGGTTTAGATGACACAATACAAGTTGTAACTATTCAAAATGGATTGGTTCCAACTAATTCATAAGCATATAATTCATAGGCATAAGCCTTTACAAATCTTTGCTTTGCATTTTGAAAAAGAGAAAAAATAAGATTGATAGACAGAAAAATTAAACATAAATGGGACGAGTGTAGCTGGGACATTTTGGCCGGTGTGGGTATGTTGGTCCGAAGGGCCTGTTTCCACACTGTATCATTCTATGACTTGATAAAACAAATTAATGATTTGAACACAAATCCTTGGGTAAATGGTTTAGTGATGTTATTTTTGTCCCATTTTGTTTGGAATATAAAACCTAATGTTTTGCATTTAATAATAATGAGAAAAAGTCTGCATTCAACAGAATTATTAAAGTGATAATGAGATCGGAGTTTTGAAAAGTGTGATATCTGGGAATGCAGCTTTATTGGCACTAAAGAAGCATTAGCGCCCAATCATGACACAGTTGCAATACTTATCATTTAATGCTTCTCAAGCATTTAATCACATTACCAGCATAAACATCAAAAAAGTTGAAGCTTTAATGATCAATCCTTCAAAAATGGATACAGGGATTGCTGTCTTCATCTCAAGAGGTATCCCACTCATGTCAACAGCTGGAATCTTTAAAGCTAACTGCACATCTTAAAATGTGAGTTGCATGTTTTTAGTTTTAGAGATACAGCGCGGAAACAGACCCTTCAGCCCACCGGGTCCGCGCCGACCTGCGATCCCCGCACATTAACACTATCCTACACCCATTAGGGACAATTTTTTTCAGTTACATTTACCAAGCCAATTAACCTACAAACCTGTACGTCTTTGCAGTGAGGGAGGAAACCGAAGATCTCAGAGAAAACCCATGCAGGTCACGGGGAGAACGTACAAATTCCGTACAGACAAGCACCCGTAGTCGGGATCGAACCCGGGTCTCTGGTGATGCATTCACTGTAAGGCATTCCAGAGTTCGTTCAGGTATTCCAGAGTTCGTTCAGGTCTGAGAGATATTGATGACTGGCATGGCCTAGGAGGGAGTAGGCTCGATTGTTTTCTCGTGCTGCTCTGGAGCCCATGGGACAGAAAGAGGACAGAGAAAAGAAAGCCAACCCATTCTTGCCTGAAACATCCACAAAAAGAATTGGGAGAGAATTCCATCAGCAATGAGTAGGTTAACCTATGATGAGCATTTGTTGGCACTGAGCCTGTATTCGCTGGAGTTTAGAAGAATGAGGGGGAACCTCATTGAAACGTACAGAATAGTGCAAGGCTTGGATAGGGTGGATGTGGAGAGGATGTTTCCACTAGTGGGAGAGTCTAGGACTAGAGGTCAGAGCCGCAGAATTAAAGGAAGATCTTTTAGGAAGGAGATGAGGAGAAATGTCTTTAGTCAGAGGGTGGTGAATCTGCGGAATTCTTTGCCACAGAAGGCTGTGGAGGCCAAGTCAGTGGATATTTTTAAGGCAGAGATAGATAGATTCTTGATTAGTACAGGCATCAGTGGTTATGGGGAGAAGACAGGAGAATGGGTTAGGAGGGAGAGATAGATCAGCCATGATAGAATAGCAGAGTAGACTTGATGGGCCAAGTGGCCTAATTCTACTACTACTTCTTATGACCTTATAAGACAGTTGCTGTGATCAATGAGAGCAATGAAACTCTGAGAAACACAACGTACTGGCCCAAGAAATGTAAAGACCTCACTTGAATGGTTCAAGGTTAATGAAATCAATTTTATATGCCATATCCTACCTACTGCTTGGCTAGCCATAGTCACCTGTTTGCAATTGCTATTAATTGGTGTTTCTGCCCAGCATTTGTATGCTACACCATGTCTTTACACCAGTTAGCAATGCTATTATAATAACAGTTTACAAAGGCTGCCAGCTATTTAATTATGACAGGAAGGAAAGCCAAATTATCGCACAACGTTCATTGGCATCTATGCCCTTCTCTTGCCGGACAGAATGGGGATAATCCAAATTTGCAATGCAAATTAAGTCCAGAATTGATGCTGCAATTTGGACGCAACAAAGTGAGTGGCAATGATCATGATGGTAGACCTAATGGTTTGTTACTCTCTGAGAGGGCAGTGTGTGCCACTAGACTTTTAGCAAACAGCCACTGAGAAAGAAGAGGGTTTGTGGAGGAGTAGAAGGAAGAAAAGAGATAACCCAGATGTGCCACTTCTTCATGCACTGACCTTCACCAACTCATTTGACTGCAGTAGGGTCATAGTGATACAGTGTGGAAACAGGCACTTCAGCCCAACTTGCCCACACCGGCCAACATGTCCCAGTTACACTAGTCCCACCTGCCTGCGTTTGGGCCATGTCCCTCCAAACCTGTCCTATCCATGCATCTGTCTAACTGTTTGAAACGTTGGGATAGTCTCAGCCTCAACTACCTACTCTGGTTGCTTGATCCATTCACCCACTACCGTTTGTGTGAAAAAGTTACCCCTCAGATTCCTATTAAATCTTTTCCCCTTCACTGTGAACCTATGTTCTCTGGTCCTCCACTGCCCTACTCTGGGCAAGAGATTTTGTGCATCTACCTGATTTATTCCTCTCGTGATTTTATACACCTCTGTAAGATCACCCCTCATCCTCCTGTGCTCCAAGGAATAGAGACCCAGCCTACTCAACCTCTCCCTATAGCTCAGACACTCTAGTCCTGGCAACATCCTCGTAAATCTTCTCTGAACCCTTTCAAGCTTGACAATATCTTTCCTATAACATGGTGCCCAGAACTGAACACAATACTCTAAATGCGGTCTCCCCAATGTCTTTTGCCACTGCAACATGACCTTCCAACTTCTATACTCAATACTCTGAATGATATACTATATATTTACTATATCTGGAATTTCGATGAGGCCCTGGTTATGTTTTTTGGCAGCAGAAGGAGGTAAATTAAGGGTTGCAGCTGAATGAAAAATTGGAGTTGTGTGAATTCACAGAGCCATCAGCTGAAATGGTGAAAGACTGGCTCAAAATAATTTGGCAGTAATGGATACCACATCTGTCAATATATTTTGCTGCTAGACTCCCCGTGGAGTCCAAAATCACAACACAAGCGTACAGAGAGTTCTCCAGCAGTTACTCAAAGGCACCAGTTCTCAAATCCTGTTTTGGATTAATCCTGACACAGGATCTACTTTCCTATGGATTTTAGTGTTGTTAATCGGGCTGCGGGAAAATGTAGAAGAAATGTTCTTCTTTAAAAATTGTTTAGATTAGTTTTGAGATACAGCACGGAAACAGGACCTTCGGCCCACCGAGTCTGCGCCGACCAGTGATCCCTGCACATTTACACTATCCTACACACACTAGGGACAATTTAAATGTATACCAATTTATATTTATTTGTAGGCCAATTAACCTACAAACCGTACGTCTTTGGAATGTGAGAGGAAACTGAAGATCTCGGAGAAAACCCATGCAGTCACGGGGAGAACTTACAAACTCTCTACAGACAGCACGTGTAGTCAGGATTGAACCCGGGTCTGCAGTGCTGTAAGCCTGTCCCACTTAGGCGATTTTTCAGCAGACTGCTGGCAACCGTCAAGTTAGACTGTCAGAGTGGAACACACACACACAAACACATCGCAAAGGTGGGGGCCAGGGCCAGCAGGGGGAGCGCTGTTTGAAATTCACACGGTGCAAAGCCAAGGTGATACAGAGACACACCACGATGAACAGGAAGGTTGGCGCTGTAATTAAGATGGCTAGCAGAATATACGGTATGTCCTTTAAAATAGGGGGGGGGGGGGGGAGAGGGGGAGGAGAGAATGGGGGGGAGGAGTGGAGACAACTTTTAAGAAGCCAGACAACTTTTAATAAGCCAGAGATACACAACTGTGAAGATCGGCGGACATTTAACATTACTGGTTGGTTATCCTTGGTTCTGAAAACTACTGCTTAAGTTTTTTTTACCCAATGAGCCAATGAAAAAGACTGGTCAGCAAAGGCGATTAACTAAAACTACCTACGACTACCTATAACTACATGGCGACCCCGCTACAACTGCACCTACAACGGCAGGATTTTCGATTTTCTCCATGGCGCGACTAGTTCCCAGACTGCGGGAACTCCTCGCGACCATGAAGGAGACTCAGCAGAGACCACCAGCGGACATGTGGCGAGCACAGAATCTCCTGCACTCGCCTAAAATGTCGCCTAAGTGGGACAGGCCCATAAGGCAGCAATTCTACTGCTGTGCCACTGTGCCACCTCTTCTGGTTACTGAGAATTGTGCTTTTTTTGGTTATATTTATTGTTCTAGCTTTTTGTAAGTGTACTGTGAATTTTACTTTATTTTTTTAATCTTTTTTGAGTAAGTTATAATAACAAAATTGTTGCGTTTTTCTTAACTTTTTTTACACTCTCCCTCCTCCCTCTCCTAGCAGCTACACAAGTTTGTAAGTCCTGTACTGGCTCCTTGAGGCGCTGCATTCCAATGATATTTCCTATAATGGGCCCACATTAGAATCAGTCATAGAAAGATATAGAAGATTGACACAAAAAGCTGGAGTAACTCAGCGGGACAGGCAGCATCTCTGGAGAGAAGGAATGGGTGACGCTTCAGGGTCGAGACCCTTCTTCAGACTGGTTAGGGATAAGGGGAATGAGAAATGCAGCATGGAAACTGACCCTTTAGCCCATGGAACCCGTGCCAACCAACAAGCACAAATTTAAATGAATCCTACATTCACCCCATGTTTTACTCTCCCTTCGTACTCACCAACTCCTTCCTGATTCTACTACTGACTAGTGAGAATTCACAGTGGGAAATAAACCAGCAACCTACATGTTTTTGGAAAATGGGAGGAAATCGGAGCACCCAGAAGAAACCTATGCAATCACAGAGGGAACAATAGACAATAGGTGCAGGAGTAGGCCGTTCGAGCCACCACTGCCATTCAATGTGATCATGGCTGATCATCCCCAACAAGCAAAGCATTGCAGATACAGCACCTGAGGTCAGGATTGAACCCGTTTTTCTGGAACTGTGAGGCAATGTTTTGACCAGGTGTGTAACTGTGCTGCCTACGGGATCTGTAGAAGTTTGGATTCTGTTGAGGTTTGGGGTCAAGACCAAGTCCTTCAGCCACTGGCACACATTGAGAACTGTAGTAAAGAAAACCAATATTGCAACAATGGGCTTAGAAATAAACCAGAAGCGTGTGGAAATGGCATTGATTCCTTGAAATAACACTGGTCTGGGTTCTCTCTGCAGCTGGATGCACATCCAGTGATGAGGAGTGAAGTGAGAGTACTTGCAGTACTACAACACATCAGCATTGGCTACTGACTGATATGATTAGCAGAATGAACACAATTCCAAGCAACATGAACCTGCAAATGGTAAATGCCCATACAAGGCAGTATCTGCAGCTTAATGTTACGTGAGAAAAATCCCGATTGTGCTGACAAGTTTGTCCACGTGTTGATTATTACTGTACCTTGCAAGCAGATCCTTTGTTAAACGGAAAACGCCCAACATTCAAAGGATCTGACAAAGATGAATTGCCAGCACAATGTCAGCCATGTTGTCGGAAGACTCTAGCTATAAAAACAAAATGTCTTGATGATTCAACCATGGAATGATATCCATGCTCAGCATTAGATAGTTATTGATTGTGATCAGGTACCTTCTTAATCTTCTTCAGGGATTGTCTTTCCCTGTGAGAGCTGAATTAAATTTATAAAATGGTTACAGTATGTGTTGAAAAAAGCAACCTGTTTGTTCTTGAGCTCAGTTATATTTTTTCCTTTTAATTGAGTGATTATACGGTGTCTTCAACTTGATGCAGGGGTGGCACAGTGGCGCAGCAATAAAGTTGCTGCCTTACAGCATCAGAGACGGGGGTGGAAGATTGCAACCTTCACCTGGTCCGCCCTGTTTCGACGAATGCAATCAACTCGGCGCGCACAATCAAATAAGATGAAATAGAACAAGTTGTCCTACAGCTTTAGGCTGTGCACGCCACACGCAAGAAGAAGAAGACGTGTCAGAGAACCGGGTTAAATCCTGACTACGGGTGCTGTCTGTACGGAGTTTGTACGTTCTCCCTGTTTTCCCCGGGTGCTCCAGTTTCCTCCCGCACTCCAAAGACGTTCAGGTTTGTAGGTTCATTGGCTTTGTTAAAAATTGTAAATTGTCACATCTTCCCATCTGCACACCTATCCACTTTCTGTAGAGACCACTCCCTCCACAATTCCTTAGTTCACTCATTATTTCCCTTCCAAATCACTCCCTACCAAGGTACTTTCTCCTGCTAACACGGGAAATGTAATACCTGTCCACACACCTCCTCAATCACATCCATCCAGACCTTCCTGGGGAGAAAGAGGTTCAGGTGTACCTCTTCCAACCTCATCTACTGCATTTGGGGCTCCCCATATGGCCACTTTTACATCAGTGAGACCAACAGTAGACTCGGGGACTGTTTCACTGAAGACTTACGCTCTGTCCACTGAGGCCTACTGGAGATCCTTTTGAACCCCTTCCCATTCCGATCTTTCTGTCCTGAGCTTCCACCATTGCCAGAGAGAGGCCACATGCAAACTGGAGGAATAGCGCCTTATATTCCACTTGGGTAGATTACAACTCAAAGGTATGAACATTGAATTCTCCAATGTTACGTAACAAAGCCCCTCTCTTTCCACTTTCTTCCCTGTGCTCCATCCAGATGCGCACCAATTTCTCCCACTATCCCCTTCCACAATATCCCCTCATCTATCTTCACATTTCACTTTTCTTCTGTCTTTATCTTGCACCTTTTAGTTTCCAGTTTTTTTTATCTCTGGCTTTTCATCCACACATCTGCTAATCAAAACATGGCTCAGTTGTAGCCATCTATCACTTGCTAGGCTTGCCCCTACCTCTTTTCAGCTTTCTGTCCCTTACTACATTCAATCTGAAGAAGGACCCCGACCTAAAAAGTCACCTATCCATGTCCTCCAGATATGCTGCAGCCTGACCTGCTGAGTTAATCCAGTACTTCGTGTTTTGCTTGTTATGTTACGATACTGGCTGAATCTTCTGGCCTGAGTAGTATCAGCAAGTGCTGACAAATGGTAACCATCGCAAGGTAAAACCTGCATGATGAATGTTTCTTCTCCCCTTATGGGATCATAGGACCCCTGAGAGAACCTTTTTATTTGACAACAGAAACAATAAAAGTTAATTGGACTCTCCTCCTCTGCTGCATTCTGCCTCCATTAGTGAACTGAGCATGCATGAAGTTATTCTCGTGTGTTGTGGGAAGTCACCAAAGTGGCAATGGATATTCCATTGAAAAAAATAATGCAATCATGGTTTGCATCCCAGTTCATCATGGATGATGAGGAGTCATATCATTAATGGTTATCAGGCCTTGTATTCTTGAGACGAGATACAGTTCTGCTCAATATTCACCAAGCGTCCTTAAAAACTGTCCTTAAGACAGCAAACCTAGCAGAAATACAGTGATGACTACCAAAGGATGAGGGCCCTCATGAAGGTAAAGTGTTTGAACTGTAGGCATTGACAGACTTATCATCTTCAAGATTGTGTTATTACACAGCGGTTGTAAATCATGGCCCACTACATTTGTTTGTGCTGCCCTTCTCCTTAAGCCTTGAATAGAGATCCTCTTACATCTCAAGATTCGGTGTCAGTTTGAGTGGAGTGCTGGAAGTATTCTCAAAGGACCTTAGATTCCAAGCTCTTAGATGTTGAAGAAAGGTATATTTAGTTGGGATCAGAGATGGATGCTGTGAACCAACCTAATTCTCTCGTGTTTAGCTTTAAAAGTTGTACTAGCACTCAAATGGCTCAGCACTTTGATGTTACAAGTACACTTCGCTAAATAACCTACACAAGCCAAAACAGTACAAAATAAGTAAAATACAGTAAAAAAGTTATATAGAAACATTCAAAAAAATGGAGAATGTAATAATGAATAGTCTGCAAGCTACCACCAATATAGGGCAAACAGGAGGTAGTTTCAGCTGCATCCTTGATTTATACAAGAACATTTGGTGGTGAGATACAGACACTTATTCCCCAGGTTACTCCCTGCTTATCTGGATCTTCCACACCTCTGCCACCCAGTCTCCAACCTCACTTTCCTACCTATTGCATGCACTCACCGGCAGAGGGGTGAGCTTAGCCCTTAAAATCTACCACTTGAAAATAATAATAAAAATACTGTACATTCTAGAGATCTAAAACAAAAATTGCCAGAAACATTTCATAGGTTCGGCAACATCTGTGGGAAGAGAAACAGAGTCCACTTGAGGTACCTTTGTGAAAGTTGATTTCTCATTCTCTATCTGTTAACCATCTGTAATATTCCTGCCTGGGGTGGAAGATTGAAACCTTCACGTGGTCCGCCCTGTTTTGACTAATGCAATCAACTCGACGTGCACAAACGGAAGATCAAATAGAACAAGTTGTCCTGCAACTTTAGGCTGTGCACGCCACACGAAAGAAGAATACTCCTGCCTGCTCCCTGCCTTGGATGCCCTCCACCGAAAACGGTGTCTGAGACGGGCTGGGAAGATCATCAAGGACCCCTCCCACCCTAACCATGGACTGTTTGCCCTCCTACCATCAGGGAGGCGGTACAGGAGCCTCAGGTCCCGCACCAGCAGGATGAGGAGTAGCTTCTACAATAACACCATCGCACTGCTGAACTCGGAGTCCCGCCGATAGATTCCCACATCTGTATTTATTTATCTGTATCTATCTAAACATTGCTATCACTACGTACTGACACTAAACAGCATTTCGTTGTACCCATACTTGTATCTGTGCAATGACATTAAATTTGAATTGAATTGAATTGCAGCCTGTCCCACTGAATTACTCCAGCATTTTGTGTCTATCTTCGGTGTAACATTAGCTTAGCTTGTTTGTTTTCTCTCTAGGAGTTGGAAGGATGCCCTGCCTTACTTGCCGGGCAGGTCTTCCTGCATCTTCACTACATTTAGTCAACTCTCACATTCATACAGCATGGAAACAGGCCCTTCAGCCCAAATTACTCATGCTGACCAAGATGCCCCATCTGCACTAGTCCCACCTACCCACATGTGGCCCATATCCCTCTAAACTTTTCCTACCCATTTCATTGCACAAATGTCTTTTAAATGTTGTTACCGTGCATACCTCAACTACCTCCTTGAACAACTCATTCCATATGCCCACCAGACTCTGTGAAAAGGTTGCTACCCAAGTTTCTGTTAATTATTTCCCCTCTCACATTAAACCTACATCCTCTGATTCTTGATTCCCATACTCTGGATAAAAGACTGTGCGTCTACCCTATCTATTCCCCTCATGATCTTATACACCTTTATAGATCACCCCTGATCCACCTGCACTCCATGGAATACATTTCCAGCCTGCCCAACCTCTCCCTATTTCACAAGCCCTCAAGTTCTGGCAACATCCTCGCAAACCTTCTCTGCACTCTTTCCATCTTTCCTACAGAATAAACCCAGTCATTACAGCCCAGGTGTAAGGATATACTCAGAAACTGTATACCAGGTCTAAGGATAAAAGCCAAGGTAGACAGAAATGCTGGAGAAACCCAGCAGGTGAGGCAGCATCTGTGGAGCGAAGGAATAGGTGATGTTGAGACTCTTCTTCAGACTGATATGGGAGTGGGGGGAGTGGGAAGAAGAAAGGAAGAGGCAGAGATGGTGAATAAAACCCACTCACTACAAACCAGGTGAAAGGGTAAACCCATTCACCATAAAGTCCTGCAACTTCCTGGTAAATCTTCTCTGGACTTTTTCCAGCTTTCCTATAACAGAGTGACCAAAACTGAACGTAATACTAGATTTGTGGCCACCACACTGGTGTGCTCACTTTCCCCCCCATTCTCCCGCTACCCCAGCTATCCTTCTCCTTCTCATCTCCCATCCTCAATCCCGTTTTTCCTTTTATCTGCCCTCTTTCCACCCCCGTCCTTTCACCCATACCCATCCCTCTGGCTTTACATTTCACTCCACCTCTTTTTGCCATATTTGACACCTTATTGTCTTCTTTTTACCTTTAGTCTTTAGATTTCACCATTTCCACCAATCTGGTGCCCACATACCCAAGCGACACACATATTCCAGTTTGCATTGATGGCGCCAAAGTAGAGATGGTTAAAAACTTCAAATTCCCATGAGTCGATATCACCAACAACTTCTCCTGGACCACTCATATCGAAGCAATGACCATGAAAGCACACCAAAGCCACTACTTCCTTAGATGGCTTAGGAGGGTCAGCATGTCTCCTATAACTCTCACCAACTTGCACCATAGCAAGCATTTTATCGGGATGCAGCATAGCTTGGTTTGGGAACAGCTCCATCTAAGACCGTAAGAAATTGCAGCAAATTGTGGACGCAGTCCAGACCGTCACACAAACCAACCTCTCTTCTATTAAACTCCATTTATATATCATGCTGCCTCGGCAAGGCCAGGAGCATAATCAAGGACAAGTCGCACCCCGACCACTCCCTCTTCCCCCCATTCCCATCAGGCAAAAAGGTTTAGAAGTGTGAAAACGCACAGCTCCACAGATTCAGGGACAGTTTCTTCACAGCAGTTGTCAGGCATCTGAATCATCCTACCACAACCAGAGAGCAGTGTTGAACTACCATCTACCTCTTTGGTGACCCTCGGACTCCTTCATCGGACTTTGCTGGCTTTACCTTGCACTAAACGTTAGTCCCTTATCATGGTTGACACAAAATGCTGGAGTAACTCAGCGGGTGAGGCAGCATCTCTGGAGAGAAGGAATGGGCAACGTTTCGGGTTGAGATCCTTCTTCAGATCCTTATCATGTATCGATACACTGTAAATGGCTCGATTGTGATCATATATTGTCATTCTGCTGACCATATAGCACACAACACTGTACCTCGGTACACGTGACAATAAACTAAACTGAAATGAACCCATCACCTGGCCAGAAATGTCACCTATCCACAGAGATGCTGCCTGACCTGCGGATTTACTTCCCAGATCTTTCCTCACTTACACCTCTTTTCCAGCTCACCTACTCCCCCATTCAATCAGTCTGAAGAAGGATCCCAAACTGAAACGTTGTCTGTCCACTGCCTCCCCAGGTGCTGCCTAACCCCTGAAGTTTATCCAGCACTGTTTATTTGCTCAAGATTTCAGCATCTGCAGTTTTTTGCGCCTCTTTAAATCTGCCTCCCCTCCTCTGAATTCAGTCTCAGGCACAGATGTTTCTAACCTTAGATCGAGGCATGGAAAGATTTAAGGCATTAACTGCTCTGATGCTATGTGGCTCTTTGTGACTTTTTTACCGCAGTGATTACTGTACCAAGACCTCATCGGTGGAACAGGCAGAGGACGATGGCTGACCCACGTTAAAGGCGCAGCAAAGTCACGGACTGCCGCTGGATCCTGCCGTCCTGTCCAAGGACTATAGGCCTGGTATGGCCTGGTATAGCCATGACCGAAGGGTGATTGATGTAACACTGAGTCAGGCTGCTACAGGCAGCTTTCTGTGGACGTCCAGTGACTATCACCCCACAAAATAGCCCATAGTCATTTTGGGACCACAGCAACGATCACAAGGCCAGCGTCACATTGCAGCAATGGAGAAAGACAAATCCAGTCCACAGCTTTAAATCTGTCTTTCTTTCCTGCATTGCTGTGATAACAGGATTACTCCTATCAGTGCTTAATAAAATTCAGATGGAATTTTCACTGATAGAAAATATTACGTTTGATTTAATTTTGTGTGGGTCAAAACTTATTAATTAAAGTTACTTTTCACGGAAACGATTTAGAGAACTTGTTGCTCGTATTACCTGAATTTGGATTATCCATTGATAGCCTTTGAAAAAGAAATATCAGATTGGAAATCCCATAGCACTGTTGTACAATTCAAATTTTAATGACTGCTGCTTTCAAATACTAGTTATCACCCAACAGAATTCCTGGCACAGGGTCATGTAAATAACTGGGGTGATCATGTCCTTGCCCATTGTCATATAAGCAATGCTGGCAATTCATATTTGTATTGAAATCTTCCAGGGCAGGGGAACGCCTCTGAAGTGGAGAGGCTACTGTTTTAAATTAACTGGCTGAGGGCACATTAGCAATTGGATCACTGGGAATAACCTGGATGAGGACCAGGAATAATCATTATTTGGCACTTGCAGCTTGCCACCCCTAAACTCTGCAGTCATGTGAATCGAGCCTATAATGACATCTGTTACACAGAGAAAATTGAACATTTTGTGACTGGATTATTCAGTACAGAGCTGACATTCACATTACTTTGTAATCAGACCCATTCTATATTTCATGGAGCAGCCAATCTTGATATTACAATCATTGCACTTAGCATGAATAGTCTATCACGTCAATTCAAGTCACATCAGGCTACATAGTCAAATACATTTTTTTTAGACAATGTGCTATCTTAGTAAGAATGAACCAGTACCAGCAGCTATTGGCAATCCTCAAAAATCTTTCTTTGAACTTGAGATACAATTTCCACATTCTTAAATATAAAATCATGCTCTTTCAAGCAATAAAATGCTGCCAATTCCATGTATATGATGAAAGAACCATACTTCAGATGCTGGATGAGTGATATAACCAAAGGTTGTTGAGGGAACAAAGGGTGGAAATGCAGAAGTGCTGGTCATAATTTTCCAATTACCATTAGATTTGTAGTTATGCCTGAAGGCTGCAAATGATAGAGTAATCCTTTACTCAACACAAGCCAGTGGAAAGGTAAACCCAGCAACTACAGACTAGGTGCAAGGGTTCGCCCTGTAATTAGAGATCAGGTGTAAGGGTAAACCTAGTCAGTACACATCATGGAAACAGGCCCTTCAGCCCAACTTGCCCATGCCAACCAAGATGCCTCACCTACTACACTAGTGCCACATGCCCGCATTTGGCCCATATCCCTCTAAACTTTTTTTATCTATGTACCTGTCCAAAAGTATTTTAAATGTTGTTGTACTACCACTTCTGGCAGGTCATCCACCACCCTCTGTGTGAAAAAGTCTGCCACTGAGGCTCCTATTATCTCTCTCCCCTCACCTTAAAACTATACTCGAGTTCTTGATTATATGAAACTGTGTACTCTGGCTAAAGGACTCTGTGCAGCTACCCTATCTATTGCCTCATGATCTAACAAACCGCACATCACTCCTCATTCTCCTGCACTCCTAGGAATAAAGTCCTAGCCTGCCCAACCTCTCCCTATCACTCAGGCCCTTAGGTCCTGGGCAACATCCTCGTAAAACATCTCTGCATTCTTTCCATCTTTCCCATAGCATAAACCCAATTATTACAATCCAGGTCTAAGGATAAACTCAGTCACTGCATACCAGGCAAATGGGTAAACCCAGTCACCACAGACCAGGTTTAAGCACAAAATCCAGCAACTGGAGCAGGAACAGAAGAGACTACAGAAGTTGATGAACAGCCTGGTCCATCACGGGCAAAGCTCTCCCATCTCCGAAGGCATGTCCATGAGGTGCTGCCTGAAGGAGGTGGCATCTATCATCAATGATCCCACCATCTGGGCCATGCCCTCTTCTCGCTGCTCCCATTAGGCAGAAGGTACAGAAGGCCTGATGGTTGCACACCACCAGGTTCTAGAACAACTATTTTCCCACAACTCTCGGGTTCTTGAACTAAACAACACAACCTTTGTCCTATCCTCAATAACGGAACATCATGGATCGCCTTTTATACTACCACATCTAGATTTTTTCGTGCAGTCATGTTTCTTTTCATCGCCTTGCAAAATTTTATGTGTAACTAGACCAAGTGGGACCCGTTGGGCCCCTGTCTCAAGGGAGGCCTGGTCTCCCGATGCAATATTGCAAAGCACTCACCCATAGTCCCCACAGGAGACCTGGTTCCCCAACGCAACCCGTTCCCCAAGGCAAGATTCCACCACCCACCCGTTTTCCCAACAGGAGGCCTGGTACACCAACACAACTTGTTCCCCAAGGCACACTCTCTCTCTCTATCTCTCTCTCGCTCTCTCTCTCTCTCTCTCTCTGCCTAGCCCCTCCCCTGACACTCTGAGAGATGCCATCCCTGCAACTGTCAGAAACCTCTCATAGCACAGTAACAGTTATTCTGAGAACTTGGCTTTTTGAAACATTTAAATATCAATAACATGAAAAATAACATCAAATCTGAAGGAAACTTGACAGGAACGACCGTGGGCCAAAGGTGCATAAGGTGATGCAAAAACATATAAGATTGTTAAGGGTCTGTGGAATTCTCTGCCTCAGAGGGCGGTGGAGGCAGGTTCTCTGGATGATTTCAAGAGAGAGCTAGATCGGGCTCTTAGAAATAGCAAAGTCAGGGGATATGGGAAGAAGGCAGGAACGGGGTACTGATTGTGGATGATCAGCCATGATCATATTGAATGGCGGTGCTGGCTCGAAGGGCCGAATGGCCTACTCCTGCACCTATTGTCTATTGTCTCTTGTCTACTGTCTAAAAATATATGCACTACAGTGTACCGTTATGGCAAAGGTCTTCCCTTTATTCTGAGTAAGATTCTGCAAACCTTTTCGTACTATTGTGTACCACTTTCGCGTAGTTCCTTGATTTCACAGCAGGCAGACAAACAAGACGAGTCTTTTAATAGTATGCTAGACCAAGGGGGACCCGTTGCGTCCCCACCCCTCAACGCGCAGTTGCGGGGGGGGGGGGGGGGGGGGGGGCGGCGGCCTGCGGCGTCACACACACACAATAACCACCCCCCACACACACACACTAACCACCCCCACACACACAAACCCCCCCCCCCCGACACACACACACACACACACACACACTAACATACACCTCCCCCTTGATATTATATTAATATTATTCATTTGCTCCTTTTACCCCATCCCCCATTCTATCCACTCACACATAGCCCCAAACTGTGCAGGCACAGTTAGAGAAGGAGATGGGGGGGGGGGGGGATAGAGAGAGAGGGCAGAGAGAGAGAGGGCAGAGAGTGAGAGAGAGGGCAGAGAGTGGGAGAGAGGGCAGAGAGAGTGAGAGAGAGGGTGGGGGCAGAGACAGAGGGCAGAGATAGTGGGCAGTGAGAGAGGGGGCAAAGAGAGCAGAGATAGGGTAGAGACAGAAGCAGAGAGGGCAGAGAGAGAGAGAGAGAGAGGGCAGAGAGAGAGAGAGAGGCAGAGAGGGCAGAGAGAGAGAGAGGCAGAGAGAGAGAGAGAGAGGGCAGAGAGGGCAGAGAGGGCAGAATGGCAGAGAGAGAGGGCAGAGATAGAGAGAGGGCAGAGACACAGAGAGAGAGGGCAGAGACAGAGAGGGGCAGAGACAGAGAGGCAGCAGAGACACACAGAGAGGGCAGAGACAGAGAGCAGAGATAGGGAGAGAGGGCAGAGATAGGGAGAGGGCAGAGACAGGGAGAGAGGGCAGAAACAGGAAGAGAGGACAGAGACAGGGAGAGAGGGCAGAGACAGAGAGAGAGGGCATAGACAGAGAGAGAGCACAGAGACAGAGATAGAGGGCAGAGACAGAGAGAGAGGGCAGACAGAGAAAGAGGGCAGACATAGAGAGAGGGCAGAGACAGACACACATACAGTAACACACTTGATATTATATTAATATTATTCATTCTCTCTTTTTACCCCAACCACCGTCCTATCCACTCACGAATAGCCCCAAACTGTGCAGGCACAGCTAGAGAAGGAGAGGGCGGGGGGGGGGGGGGGGGGGGGTAGAGAGAGTAGGCAGAGAGAAAGAGGGCAGAGAGCGAGAGGGCAGAGAGTGGGAGAGAGGGCAGAGAGCGAGAGGGCACAGAGAGAGAGAGGGGGCACAGAGAGAGAGGGGGGGCAGAGAGAGAGAGAGGGCAGAGATAGAGGGCAGAGAGAGAGCGGGGGCAGAGAGGGCAGAGATAGGGCAGAGGCAGAGGCAAAGATGGCAGAGAGAGAGTGGCAGAGTGGGCAGAGAGGGAGGCAGCGAGGGCAGAGAGAGATAGAGGCAGAGAGGGCAGAGAGAGAGAGGGCAGAGAGATAGCAGAGAGGGGGCAGAGAGAGGGCAGAGACAGAGAGAGGGGGCAGAGACAGAGAGAGGGGGCAGAGACAGAAAGAGAGGGCAGAGACAGAGAGCAGAGACAGGGAGAGAGGGCAGAGATAAGGAGAGAGAGCGGAGACAGGTAGAGGGCAGAGATAGGGAGAGAGAGCAGAGACAGGGACAGGGAGAGAGGGCAGAAATAGGGAGAGAGGGCAGAGTCAGAGAGAGAAGGCAGAGACAGAGAGAGAGGGCAGAGACAGAGAGAGAGGGCAGAGACAGAGAGAGAGGGCAGAGACAGAGAGAGAGAGAGGGCAGAGACAGAGAGAGGCCATCGACCCAAGGACCCCGAGCGAGGCAGCGGGCAGCATCGAGAGAGGGAGGCTGCATGCGGACGTGGAGTCGAGGGAGGTTGCGGGCGGGCGTCAACCCAAGGACCGCGAATTTGTTAAAAAAAACATGCTTAATTAGTCTGCTTAAATATTCTTTTGATGAGGTAACAGAGTTGATTGATTAAATGTAATGTGACTTTTTTGGACACAGAACAAGGTTTTGAGAATGTTACATAAGCTTCCATACAATAAGCTTGTGAGCAAGGTTGAAGGCACCATTAAAAAAGGAGCAGTGGCTACACAGATAAAATATTGGCATTGTTGCAGAATACAGAGTTGTAGTGAGCGATTGAATTTTGGAACTGGAGGAAGATGTTACTTGGGGATCAATGCTGGGACCACAACTTTCTTGTGATAAATATGAATAACTTGGGAATAGTTGAAACAAATTCAGACAACACAAATTTGACAAACAATGAAGTGGATGGTGATTTACTTCAAGGAGGCAGATGGATTGCGAGAATGCAGTTGACATTTAATCAGGAAAATCCAAACTCATCGATTTTGTCGGAAGATGTAGAAGCATTGTGATAAACAGGAAATGTACAATTCTAAAGTAAGCTTAGGAATAGCGAGGCCTAAGTGGACATGTAGTTAGAATTTGAAAGTGGCATGGAAGGTTGAGAAAGCAATGAAAGATATATATATGGGAGTATGGACTTCATAAAAAAGAATTCTTCTAATTAAAAAAAAAACATTAGTTATTGAATATACTGAACTTTGTTTTTCTCTGTCATTTATCATATTGTTTACAGTGCACTGTTTACATATTCTGTTGGAAGGAACTGCAGATGCTGGTTTAAACCAAAGATAGAAAGTTAGAATGCACAAAAGAGAGTACAACTCCAGAATTATCTTACTTCAATTAAACTTTGATTTTTGGACACCAAGTACAGGAGTAACCCAATGAGAGGCAATATCTCGAGAGAACATCTCTACACAACATGAATAGGTGATGTTTCAGGTTGAGATCATTAGGTGGACACAGGCAAGCTTGATAGGCAGATGGTTAGAACAAAGGCCAGAGATTAAGGCACAATGTGTATAATGGAACGATTGAAAAGTTGCAAATTGTGAAGTTAGATGATGTAAAGTAGGAGGAAGAGAAAGGGAGAGGGGAGAAAGAAGTGCTAATCCAGGGGAGGGTGGTGAGAGGGGGTGAAGATGGGGGAAGTAGAAGGGCCTGTTCCACATTCACGACCTACTTCACGACCTCTGCCGAGTTTGCCCTTGACTCATACTCGTAGTATGGCCGTCACGAGGTCGTAGGAGGTCGTAGGTAGGTCGTAGCAGGCCGTGATGCTAGTCGTAGGTACTCGTGGCATCAAATGGGTCGGGGCGTTTTCCTAGCATGATGAAAAATGTCCACGAGTAAAAAAGGTCATGAATTAGGTCAAGAAAGTGGGACAGGCCCTGTAAAATGGTTAACACCTGAGAGATCCAGTAGGCTTTGGTGGACGGAGTACAAGTGTTTGGTTTGGGTGGTTAAGGATGATTGAATCAAGGAGTTGTGGAGGGACCAGTCTCTGCACAAACGGATGGAGATGGGGATATGTGACTGGTGGTGAGATCACTTTGGAGGTGTTGGAAATGTGTTGGATGTGGAGGCTGGTGGGATGAAAGGTGAGGACCAGCCTCCGCACCCAGAGATGCTGCCTGTCCCGCTGAGTTACTCCAGCATTTTGTGTCCATATTTCAGAAGTTGCAAGTGGATTCTGGATATGTTGGTTGTGATTGGCAGAAGAACATGAAAGCAATTCTGATGACACTTTAGTTTGCTTTGTGGGATTACTTTTTACTGTTTTATAGAAGATGTTCTATCTAAATAACAATGCCTCTTGCAAAGGTATTTGCCAAGGAATGCCCTCATTAGAGAACAATGAGCATAAATGAGAAGCCTTAACAAGTTGTGTCTATTAGCATGCTGTTTTCAATAATCAATGTCTAAATGTTTTACAGTTGGAGGGAGCTCTAATTACTTCTGAGTAATTCATTCCATAAATGGCATTCTTGCGTGTGACAAATTAGCAGCTATTTTCTTGAATGGATAAATAAGGAACTGCAATTGCTGGTTTACAAAAATATAATCAAAGTGCTGGAGAAACTCAGCGGGTCAGGAAGCATCTTTGGAGAACATGGATAGGTGATAATTCTGGGTGGGACCTTTCTTCAGGCTGATTGTGATGGAGGAGGGGAGAAAGCTAAATAGGTGGAGGAGCAGGCACAAGCTTGGCGAGTTACAGGTGGACACAGGTGATGGGGATTTTTGGTAGGTAGATGATTGGAGAAGGAGGCAAAGACTATAGGTGTGAGGTAAGAATAGAAGAACGAATTGTGAAGTCAGAGGAAGGAATAGAGGTGGAAGGGCAAAGGCAGGGGAGAAATGGGTGCGCGTACAGGAGAGGCACAGGAATGTGGGGGAGGGGTAGTGAGGGGAGATGGATTGAGGTTAGTTATCTAAAATGAGAGAAATCATTGTTGTTTGGTACTCAAGCGGAATATGAAATGCTCCCCCTCCAATTTGTGTGTGGCCTTATTCTGGCAATAAAGGAGGCCCAGGACAGAAAGGTCAGTATTGGAATGGAAGTTAAAATGCTCTTCCCTCCTCCCTCTCTCTTCCCTGTGCCCATGTGAATGTACATCAATTTCTCCCCTTTGCCTCCTCTTCTACATTCCTTCCTCTGGCTTTGCAATTCATACACCTTCTATCCTTAACTCACACCTTTTGTCTTTTCATTCCAGGCCATTGTACAAATATCTGCCTAAAACCCCCTCAACTGTCTCCACCGATAACTTGTGTAGGAAAGAACTGCACTATGCTAGTTTTACACCAAAGATAGACACAAAATACTGGAGTAACTCAGCAGGTCAGGCAGTATCTCTAGAGAAAAGGAATAGGTAATGTTTCAGGTCAAGACCTATCTCCAGACTGAACCCGAAACATCACCTAATCCTTCTCTCCAGAAATGTTGCCTGACCCGCTGAGTTACTCCAGCATTTTGTGTCTATCATATACCTATAATTTGCCAGGCTTTTGTCCTGCCACTCCCCCTTTCTAACCCACCCCCCCTCCCAACCACAACCCAAAAACTTAACCAATTCACGTTCTCCATTGATGCAGCCTGGCCTATTGAGTACCAAGTGCAGTCTCGGCGATTGCTTCAGCCAACACCTCCGCTCAGTTCGTACTAACCAACCTGATCTCCCGGCTGCTCAGCACTTAACTCCCCCTCCCATTCCCAATCTGATCTTTCTGTCCTGGGCCTCCTCCATTGCCAGAGTGAGGCCTGCCGTACATTGGAGAAACAGCACCTCATATTTCACTAAGGGAGTTTACACCCCAGCGGTATGAACATTGACTTCTCAAATTTTTGATAGCCCTTGCTTTCTCCCTCCTTCCCCTCCCCCTTCCCAGCTCCCCCACAAAGCCTACTGTCCCACGTCTTCCTATCTTTTTCCCACCACCCCCTGGCATCCGTCTGAAGAAGGGTCTCGACCAGAAACATCGGCCATTCCTTCCTTCCTTAGATGCTGCCTCACCCTCTGAGTTTATCCAGCATTTTATGTCCACCATTGAGTATTCCAGCTAATTTTGTCTTTTTTTTAAGTTATTTTATTTATTTCTTGTGGAGCATGATAAGTAGTATGCTTGTGGAGCATGTAAGTAGTACACTTACAGTATATGAAATTACACATCATTAGTCATTTATTGTGTTAACCATTTTAATGCAAAAGCAAGAGGTAGAAAGTAAAACAGTGACCAAGATTGATGATCAAATGAAAATCAAGTTGGCTGCAGTTATTTATCCATTATACTGCATGTTAAATTAAAGAATGCCTTTAGTTGTCGTAGCCAGGTTATTATAACTCCAAGACACAATACTGTGTGTAATGATTTTGCTTTAGTATTGATACCAATTAAGTTTAATTTACCAAACATAATTGTATAGCATTACATGAGGCAAGCTTGGGCTAGAAAGTCTAGTGAACAGCATGTAATTTCAAAATACTAGTTGAGTAATACATGCCACAATTCTGTTGATAGTCTGATAGTTTGTACCTTGTGAATGAAAACTTTGCTTGGGCACTTGATGATACATTAGCGGGCTCTTCCCCAAGCATAAGGTCAATGTCGATCTAAACTCCTCGTATGTTGCAAAAAATACTTGGCTAATAAATTATGATTATGATTATGATGATAGATACAAAAGCTGGGGAAACTCAATGGGTGAGGCAACATCCATGGAGTGAAGGGAAAGGT
Organism: Okamejei kenojei; assembly: GCA_035221665.1. Taxonomy (NCBI): domain Eukaryota; kingdom Metazoa; phylum Chordata; class Chondrichthyes; order Rajiformes; family Rajidae; genus Okamejei; species Okamejei kenojei. The sequence goes on from JAVHYY010000078.1 coordinate 130,355, forward strand.
GACGTTTCGGGTCGACGTCTGAAGAAGGGTCTCGACCCGAAACGTCAACTTTTCCTTCGCTCCATAGATGCTGCCTCACCCGCTGAGTTTCTCCAGCAATTTTTATCTACCTTCGATGTTTCAGGCATCTGCAGTTCCTTCTTAAACATGATTACGATGATGTTCCTTTTCCCTGTCATTTTAGCACACGTTTAAAAATGAGATTTACAATTTCTAAAAGAAGAAAGTTTCAGCAAGATCACAGTCCATAAAAATAACGTTATTCTATAAATTTTCATAAAGGCGTCAGCATCGAGTATTATCAAAAGTTATTGGGATTTTATGAAATGTCAAGTACAGCTTAAGTTAATACATTGCTCCACAGGCCACCTAATAAGTTATAATAGTCTATGAAACTGAAACTGACTTTTGTTTAACCTAAACTTGTGAAATCATAGGGTAGAATAGGCTTTCACAAGTTTCCCATGAGGATTTTTTGAAGTTTATAGATACAGTGTGGAAACACGCCCTTCGGCCCATCGACGCCGTGCCCACGAGCGATCCCCGCACACTAACGCTATCCTACACACAAACACAGACAAACACACTCGGGACTATTTGCAATTGTTACCAAAGCCAATTAACCTACAAACCTGTACGTCTTTGGAGTGTGGGAGGAAACCGTAGAAAACCCTCGCAGGTCACAGGGGGAACGTACAAACTCTGTAGAGACAGCACCCAAGGTCAGGATCGAACCCGGGTCCCAGGTGCTGTGAGGCTGCGCCACCGCGCCGCCCTATTTCTTTGAACAATTTACATTGCTACCTACACAACACATCAGAGCTGAAATAGAAGCATTTTATATTACATATTATCTGTGTGTTTAAACTGGTTGCTGCAGCAAATTAACTGGGTGCTAATATGATCATTTCACAATACTGTGTTTACAGATTTACCGGTATATCTCAACACTGCATGACATTTATTTCTGTCAGCCACCAATGAGTGGACATAAATCGATTTGCTTCCAAAAATTGATAGATGAATCTAAAGCTCTCTTCATATTGGGTCCTTGCACTCCATTATAATTGGATTGGGGAGCTGCAGACACTTACATGGCTTGATGGCGAGCTGGACAATTGAGCAGTTGTCCTACTAGCTAAATGGAATCAACAGATTGGTGGGTGACCAGTGGAAGGGAATCCAAAACAAAACATAGCAGAGATGAAATGGCATTATATGTGCAGTGGTGAGGGACCGGTGCAATCAGAGATGGTGACAAAATGGTGGCCGCCAGTTATCCATGTCTTGGAGGGATGAGACGTATTCTTACTTCTTTCAATTCTACTTTCAGATCATACCAACATATTAGAGGTGTGCTCAAACACATAAGGCTTCTAGTACACCACTTTTTATTTTGTCAAAACCAACTGTAGGGCTACATATACAACATAGAAGATAGAAAAGAATAGTGGATAAATAGGCCCTTCAGCCCACTATGCCTGTGCCAAAAACAATGCTAAGATCAACTGATCTCATCTTCCTGCACATGATCCATCCCTAGGGTTGCTAACTGTCCCGCATTAGCCGGGACATGCCGTACATTGGGCTAAATTGTTTTGTCCCAAATGGGACCGCCCTTGTCCCGTATTTGACTGCTACTAGCAAGTGTTCCTCAACTTACGATGGGGTTACTTTCCGATAAACCCATCATAAATCGAAAATATCATGTCGAAAATGCATTTAATACACCTAACCTACCATCACTAGAGTGTTCAGGGTTGGACCGCCAGGCGCATGTGGGTTTTCATTCTCTGGGGTATCTCCTCCCTCTGAGAGTGTTTTTAATTTCCACGTTTTAATTATGATATCTCTTTGGCGTCTCTCAACCGCCCGCCCCACTCCCACTACCGCCCTGTTCAGTCGGAGCGCTCACCAATTCCCTGAGCACCGACGGCCCTTAAATCACCTGAGTGCCAGCCCCCTCAGGAGCGAACACACGGCTAATTGTCACAGCTCTGAGATTTTATCAACCTGCAAGATTCCTGACATGTCCCTCCCTCGTCACTTCTTCCCACGGAAAGGCAAACAATCTTCTCTTATCTCCCTGCAAAATCTCGCCGTACGCGAGCCTCTTCGGTCCTGAAGAGCGCGCTCTCTCTCTCTCTCTCTCTCCCTCTCTCCTCAGTTACCTCGCATACAAAACAGCTGACTCAATGACCTTACATCAAGATAAATAGGTGTGAAAGTGCTCAGGCTAGCGTTAGATACTAACAAGCCAGCTCAGTTTGTCTGCTCAACAGAGCAGGCGTAAATCTAAATATACAACAGGAAAGCAATTTTAATTAAACAGTAAAGCATTACCACTTAAATTATCAATGCAACCCAATGCTGCCACGAGGCCAAGCTAGTGAAATACTTCTACCAAATGTGTATCGCTTTTGCACAAATCGTAAAGTCGAAGCATCATAATTCAAAGCATCATAAGTCGATGAACATCTGTACTCTGTAATCACCAGAGGACACGCTTACAGACAGATCCTAGATCTGATACAACAGCGTGCGTGCGCGTTGCATGTGCTGTTGACGCCACGCACGGGTGATTCACCCGTCATCCGATCACAGGCCCCTTTATGCGCATCAGTTGCACGCTATATTTTCCCAATTCCTGCCAAAACAACAAGTTCCAGAAGAAAAAAAAGACATGGGTTAAGCCCGTTAGCGGTGACTCGACGAAGGCCTTCTGTACTTTATGCCGTCGGGAACTCTCAATTGGCCGTGGAGGTGAGAATGACCTAACTCAGCATGCTTCCACAGAAGTGCATAAGAAGGCCACACTAGTTAAAGGTGCAAGCAATATTAGTGCATTCTTCGTGAAATCTAATGCGGAAAATGGCAAAATCGTGGCGTGAAGCCTCGTACGTGAACCATACGGTTAAACGCAGACTCAGCTACACCAGCACCGACTGTCTTGCTAAGTTCAACGGTGCTTTGTTTAATGACTCAAATGTTGTGAAGAAGATGCACTTGGGAAGAACGAAAGCTGAGATGATTACAAAGAATGTTTTAGGACCAAAGACTGTGCGGAAAATTATGGATGATCTGTCCCTGACCGAAGAAGGGGAGGCCGCGTATTTCTCAGTTGCCACCGACGCCTCAAACAAGGGAGATAGAAAACTGTTTCCAGTGAGCGTGAGATATTTCTCTGTGTCTGATGAAGCGCAGGGTAAGTTACTTGACTTTTATGAAGACAGTGATGAAACTGCAAATGGCATACATTAAGCTCTGATGAGCTGTCTGGACAAGTACGAACTGGATATTAGTTCATACTTTGTCTGCAGCAGATAATGCCAATGTAAACTTTGGAAAACACCACTTAGTTTACCAGTTATTGAGCAGTGCCAACAATCGCATTCTGAAAACTAATTGCCCAGCTCACATAGCTCATAACTCCTGCAAGCACGCCTGTGATCAGCTGTCAGTGGATATTGAGACAATTGTTCTAAAGGTCTACAGCCACTTCTCAATATCTGCTTCCCGAAGAGAGGAACGGCATTGAGCCGGGAGGAAATACAGAAAGCCAGACAGGATACCACAAAATCCAACAGTGAGAAGTGGGTGGCAGTTTTCCAAAACACAGGGAAAGCCAACGATCAACATGTTCAGGATTGTCTCATGTGTCCTCAGTGTGCCAGACTCAAATGCGTTTGTAGAGAGGATCTTCTCCATGATGACCATTACATGGTCAGACTCAAGAAACAGATGCAGCACAGAGTTGACCAAAAATGAACTTCAAATATCTGTGAACTGTGACTTGTCATGTTAGGACTTCTCTCTGGTTGTGCAAAAGGACAGCGAAGAAGGGTCTGAAGAAGGGTCTCGACCCGAAACGTTGCTTATTTCCTTCGCTCCATAGATGCTGCCTCTCCCGCTGAGTTTCTCCAGCTTTTTTGTCTACCTTCGATTTTCCAGCACCTTCTTAAACATGCTCTGTATTAATTTGGTGTACATTTCATATTTGACACTGAAGATATGTACATGGTTCATATATTGGATTTGTTTACCTATTCAGGGTTTTGGGGGTTTTCTCGCTCTCTCTCTCCCTTTTGAAAAACGTCCCTGTTACCATCTGCAAGCTGCCAGCCCCCTCAGTCACTCAGCCACACCCACACCGCCACATCACGCCACCTTTTGTCCCTTATTTGGGAAGGAGAAAGTTGGAAACCCTATCCATATCCCTCCATCCCCTGCATATATGTTCATTGTAATCATTTTGCTTTAACACCTACTTTACACAAAAAAAATGGGCTTGGCACCATCTATTTTCTACACGCTGATGTTTCTGCCCAGTTGGCTGGCCAGATGTACGGCACAGTTTCTGAGTGGAAATGATAAAATAAAATTATTTGCTTATTCCAAAGCTACTCTGAATAGGGATTGCCAATTACACTGTGAAATATGGGTACAGTGATATTGGCACAGGAAATCAAAGGTAGAAGTTGCGTCACTCCTGAATGATTATAATGCAAAACTAACTGTGATTAAATGGCTGTGGAACAGAATTGGTTTTAATTAACATTGAAATGGATAATAATGGGTCCTAATGTTATTGTTAATGAGTATGCAGGAGCATGGAGGCTGGCAATATTGAATTGCAATTGCACTGGCATTATTACTCATAGGTATTAGGTATACCAAGATCTGTTTTGGGATTTTTATGGAAAGATTGCCACGGTGCATGCCATAGACACACGCAGCACAAAAGAAGTCCATTCATCCCTTCCTCACTGTGCCAGCTATTTTATGGAGCTATCCTGTTTGGACTAATCCCTTGCTCATACAGTTTCAATTTACTCCATGTTGACAGAATCTGTCTGAATCAGTCAGGCTTCAGAGCCATGTGTCTGGATCAAAGCAGTTAGTAATAATAATAATTTTACTTTAGAGTTACGTGAGTGACTACGTGAAGAATGCTGTCAGCCCGCATGCGCGTCATTACGTCTAGCGCATTGCGCAACGACTGACTGGCAGGCGCGCTGCTCCTGCCAGCGGTAAGTTTAAACCTGGAAGGTAAGTTTAAACTTATTTCTAGGTTTTTTGTTTTTTGTGTTGCAGGAAGCTCCTCATAGAGTTTGCCTGCTGGATTCAGGGTGAAGTCGGACGGGCCGCGGGAAACCAGTTATGGACCATGGGGAGATCCCGGTCCGGACCGTGGACGCACGGGTAGCCGGCGGCCGTCGGGTTCGCTTCCCAAGTCGCTGACAAGGAGGTCAGCGACACCCAGGAGGGGAGTGCGAGTGGGGATCCCCCAGTATGGGGATAGACCAAGTGAAAGTTGGTCTCGCTACCCCAGTCGCTGACTATGGGGTCAACAGCTCCCAGACCGCAATGGTCCCCCCCAGAAAAAGGGGTTAGACTGGCAGTAAGCCGGTCTCACTACCCTAGCGGATGACAATGGGGTCAGCAGCTCCCAGACCGCTATGGTCTCCCCAAATAAGGGGAAAACCGGCAGTAAGCCGGTCTCGCTACCCCAGTCGCTGACAATGGGGTCAGCAGCTCATAGAAAAGGGGTCAAACCACAGGAAGCCGGTCAGGCCTTGGGACTCGGGCGAGACGGGCCAGGAGGGTTCCCCCCCTCTATGGGTAGCGTCTGCGGACGCCTAAACCCCACATGGAGCACCTGATGGAGAGGTTGCTCCAAAGAGATTTGCTCCAAAGAAGAGAGCTATCTGAGCCCGGGTATCATGGAAAACCCGCTGGCAGCGGCACCTGTCTCAGGGCTGCACAATGTCTCCCTCTCTGAGGAGGGGAGCATTCAGGGTCAGTTTCAGTCTGGCCCAGAGCAATATCCTGATATAGGTCTGAAGGGCCATGTCAGCACAGGTGTCCTCAGGGGCCTGCGGCAGCACCTGTCTCAGGGCTGTCTACGAGTCTCCCTCTCGGTGGAGGGGAGTGCGAGGACATACTCGCAAGCGAAGAGGCAGAAAACCCGGAAGGGGCCAGATTTTTCCTCGCGCTACAAGTGCCGGCAGTGAACAGAGCTATCAAATGAAACCAGCCGCCGAATCTTCTCTTCAGGTAAGACTTATCCAACAGGTATACCTGGATGAAGAAGCAAGCTTCATTGAATCGGCGACGACACCCCCATGCCTCATCGGCAGTAAGCAGTTCACTGAAGCTGATGGCCGCTTGAAAGCTGGGCAGAGGTCTTTCAGGCAAAGGGCCAAGCCGGTCTCAGGAAATATAGAATTCACATACACTACCATTCCTACTCTCCAATCAAGGATGGGAATAGAACCCACATCAGGGGCCTTTGGGCTTACCACAAGACCACCGGTAACCATGGAGGTAGGTGGGTCTGTTTCTTCCGAAACATGGGGTAAGTGGACCATTTAGAAGTTGGAGATATTTAAACTTGTTTTGTACAAATGACAATGATAACATGAGATTCAGATCAGTTATACTAAAATGATAACATGTGATGGGTTATTATTACACAGTGTACAAGGGTGCCTAGCATGGCTTGGAATTGGGGCCAGAGTTGTCTTTCGAGGCACGCTCAGGATTACAGCCAGGATTGCCTTCCGCGACAAGCTTGGTAATATGGCCAGAGTTGTCTTTCGAGGTAGGTTCAGAATTACGGCCGGAGCAGTTTTTCAAGGCAGGCCCAGTAGTATGGCCAGAGTTGTTTTTCGAGGCAGGATCAGTATTATGGCCAGGATTACCTTTCGAGGGGCAATCTGGCCAGAGTTGTCATTCAAGGCAGGCACGGAAATTATGGCAGGCGTGGCCTGTTCATTGTGAAAGATGGAGGATGTCGGTTCATAATTGATTTAACTCCCATGTGCAACATTGATTTTCAGTATATGGAATTTCTTTACTGTCTAACTACTGATTTCCTTAGGATCTTTATGGCATGCATAGATCGCAAAGATGCATACTACTCAGGTCCCATTCTCAGGGATCACCGGAGACATTTGAAATTGATCTGGATGATATTTCTAACACTGTGTTTTTGCTTAAATCAACTGTTTCAGCTGCAACTATATTTGAGGAATTGAGGTTCCTTCAGCCATCAAATTGAAGTTGATATCAACTGGAATTTATTGATTATCAGATTTACCTATAACTATTAATTTATCTGTGACTCCGCCCTGGGGCAACAGATTGGATTCAATAGAAGCCTGTAACAACCTTGTTATCAAGCAGTCTTCTATTCATCAAGTGTAATTGGCAATGTAGCAGCTGTGTTTCAGCTGTACAATTGGGCCTTGCATTATCAGAACTTTCAACGTGCAAGTAGTAATCTATCAAGTGCCATATAGGTCATTGTTAATAGACCTATGCTATTACCAGCTGAAGCTACCAAAGTCACAATGGTGGTCGAACTATATTCAGCATTGCTCCAGTAGTTTTGGTCAAATAATCTTCAGTTATATTACTAACAGATGCTAGTGCTCTCAAAGATGGAAAATTACGAATGCCATCTCTAGTAACGAAGGTAGATGGGATTTGCATGAATCACCAATTATTCAGTTATTGGTATCAACTACCTATAGACACTAGGTGCATACTATAGGTTAAAGGGTTATTGTGCGAATATGCAAAATCTGCATGCTCAGTTTCCACGTTGATACACTGTGGTGGTGGCATATGTTAGTCACATGGGTGCAATCAAGTCAAAGTATCTTGTCATAATTTACCCAACATTTTTTGGTGCTGGTGTATCATGTAGTAAAAACAATGACAACACAGTATGGATGTTGGATCACAAAGTATTTTAGGATATTATGGCTCGATGGCACCCAATATCGATATGTTTGCATACAGGCCCATTCACCCATTGTAAAAACATGTGGCAACACAGTGGCGAGAGATACATTCTCGCTACACGGGGGAGGAATGTTCTTTTATGTGGTTTCTCCATTTTGCTTCATCTGTCGGGTCTTGCAATAATCCCGCTTCAGGGTTCTCGTACTGTCTGACTGGCGTACGCAGCCATGGTTTCCCGCAAATGTTGGGAATAATAATAGAACCTTATATGGGGTTCTAAACATAAAACTTTACTGGTTCAGCCTGGGATTCGGGGAACCAGCCTCTACATGATTAATCAATTAATTGCTTTACAGAATCTGAGAAGACTGCTCCTGCGGCTCGGGCTGTCAGACTGATCCATGTATGTGCTCACTGCAGAGTGCAGGGATAGCACCAAAAAAGCAGTACTTTGCCTCTTCAGGAGATGGGAGGCGATTTTTCTGTTAAATGTTATGTTACATATAATACGGCATGGACACTGACATCTTTGAGTTAATTATCTATGGGTCTTTGACAATGAATTAAGTTATAGTCCCATTAACTGTGCCCAACGTGCATCTCATCATAGTTGCTGCAGCGAGCGGGACCCGCTCTGTTGGGTCTCACCCTCTGATGTCCAGTTATTAAGGATATCATCACAAGTTCTCCCAGACCCAAGTACACGGAAGTATGGGATATTGACATTCTGTTAACATTTATTCACCATGGGGCTCCAGCTATATCTCTATCTTTGATTCGGCTCTCATAGGTAGTTATTCCCCTGGTGCTGCCCTCAGCGCACGGGTCCAGTTATTACATAAATTGCGACTGGACAGGATGGTTACACCTGCAATATAATATTTCATGTTTACAAATTAGTTAAGCAGGGCAGCCAGGGGTGACAGGTCTCAAACTAGTTCTCATGGCATACCCCATGCACCTTTGGTTATGTGTGGTCACACATTTACAACATTACGTCAAGGTCATCTAGAGCCTTAGAGGCTCTGATACTAGTTATGTTTGTTAGTTACAAAAAACCTCATAAGAAAGTATCAGTTCAGACCATCTCCAGGTGGTTAATACGGGGTTTTGGCTTATACTGAAGTCGATATTAATTTTCTAATCTCACTGCACCAGGGCTGCTACAACATCAGCAGCAAGAATTATGTATGGTCCTCTGGACCACATCCTGCCAACTGCAGGATGGTCTAACGAATGAGGTTTCCAACATTTCATTTTAACCCATTGCCAGACCAGGGGTATTCGCCATCTCTATTTTAGATTCTATTTTATAGTTTCCCCTCGGATGAGAGGGGTTACTGTTATTATTATTTGTTCATTTATCAGCCTCAGCATGTTTTTAAATCTATGTCATGTATGTATGCATTATGAATGTTTCCCTTATCTGTGGTCAACTGATGCAGTCGTGCTTGTGTGGACTCGATTTCCACAGCATGAAATCACAGAGCTTCAAAATCTTCACGTAGTCACTCACATGACTCTGAAGTAAAATAGTAAGATTAAACGAGAACTTACCAGTTTGAAGTTTAATCTTTATTTTATGAGGAGTTACGATGAGCGATTACGTGCCCTCCGCTCCCAACCCTCGTATCATAAAGATCATCTGGTAGTTCTAGTCATCACTAATCTTACTATGTTAGTTCAACAACTGTTATCTGTGATTTCACACCGCTGCTTAGAAGATTGCCGCGCATGCGGATTGATGGCCTACTTCACGTAATCGCTCATCATAACGCCTCATAAAAAAAAGATCACACTTCAAGCTGGTAAGTTCTCATTTAATCTTACTAATATAAATGCACTGCTACTTAAGCAGCTCGCAAATATAAAACGTATCTGTGATTTGACCCAGGAAAATCCACTGATTCTGCTGAGAATTGCAGAAGAAGATAGATGCATCGATATTGGAAACCAGGATAAAGAAAATAGTCAATGTGGTGATAAAGGATATCAATTAAACTAAAAGATTAAATATTTAGAAGTAAAGTACTTTAATCACAAAGATTGCAAAGTGTCTAGTCCAAAGATTATCTAAATTACTGAATTTCATAGAGTTTACTATTTTACAGAGAACGACTCTCATTTAAATCTTTTGAGTTATTTTATGCTTACTTTAGTGTACTTAACGATCCAATACAAAACATCGTGCCAGAATCTTTGGAAATGTTTATGATCTCTTATTGCCATTCATTTCATTAAACAAATCACATTTGAAGTGAAAATGGTTTCACTCCTGGAAAGTTAAAGAACTGGTTTCAGACGATAGTCAGTCAAAGTGGTCATAAAAGAGTAAGGGGAATAATTACAGTAACAAATTACTTGAGATGCATTTCAAAATCTATCCCGTAATTACTTGAAATTCATTACTTATGACACTTTCTGTAACAATCCATAATATACTTCACATGAAAATGACATGCCTGATAAAGAGTGTACAAATAATAATTTCAGTGATGTTCAAACTGTAGTTACATTTTTCATTGAACTATAATTAGGAGGTTTTCATAAGATTACAAAAAACAAATCAGCCTGAATTCTGTCTGGTCTATACAAACATTCTATTTATGTGCTGAATGTATTGCAGTAGTTTTACTGCAATGATATTAAATCATATGAATATTAACAAGGAATATGGACAGACGAACTGGTTTACAGGAAATGTTCAAAGTAAGGATCTGAATAAACTAACGTAACATTACGAAAATAAAAACAATTGATCACACGAATCAGACAAGAGATGGGTATACAAATTGCATCAAGTAATTTTGCCTGTTTGAATATAATAGACAGCAATATTCATTCACATTCCTCACCTGCGCCTTGCAGGCAGTGAAGGCCTTTGAAGACAAACAACAGAACAGGGTGACATGGTGGTACAGTGGTAGAGTGGTAGAGTTGCTGCCTTATAGAGCTTGCAGCGGCAGAGACCCAGGCTCGATCTCAACTATGGGTGCTGTCTGTACAGAGTTTGTGCATTCTCCCTGTGACCGCAAGGGTTTTCTCCAAGATCTATGGTTTCCTCCCACACTCCAAGGACGTACAGGTTTTTAAGTTAATTAGCTTGGTACAGATGTAAAACTGTCCCTTGTGTGTGTAGAATAGTGTCAATATGCGGGGATCACTGGTGGGTGCGGACTCAGTGGGCCGAAGGGCCTGAATCTGCGCTGTATCACTAAACTAAACTAAATATCGAACCAATAATTTGCTCTTGTTGCTGCAGCATTTATGTGGTGCCACACTTAATCAACAACTTGCCTGTCGTGCCTTGATCTGTCGCACCGCTGCCTCACAATTCCCTGGTCCTCGTGATGCTACCGACATGGGGTTTACATTCCCCAGTAAATGCTTGTGTTTTCTTTGGGTGCTTTCTTTTCCTTCCACCATGCGATGCTAGTTATTTAATTGACCACTGGAAATTGGTATAAATTCCTGTAAATTATCCCTCACTATTGAGAAGTAGTTAAAACAAAACTTAAAGGGAAGTTGACAGACACATGCAAGAGCATTGGTGTTCAGCTGCAGGGAAATAGGAGAGAAATAATCAAATTAATAGGATTGCTATGCTAGGTGCTGGTCTGGACCTGATGGGTTAAATGGCCTCCTTCAGGATCACATATGGAAGATCCACGTTATCAAATTCAACCTACTACGTCAAATATCATATACCGTAATGTATCTTGTATATGTTAGGTTTTTTTACTTTGTACTTTTAAGGTTTGGAAACAGAATTCATTGCTTAAGTAAGATTGTAAAGTGCAATGATATTCTGATTGAATGCTTCTTTTGAGTGGGTTTGCTAATTGCACATTTACAAACTTGCCTGAGAAAGGCAGGCAAGTGGGTGTGACAAGGTCCCCAACAGCTATTCCTCTGCTGATGGTCCCTTTAGACAGATTAGAAATGGACAAACAGCCTTGAGATTGTGGTCACAAGAAATCTGGGAAAGACCTTTGCAAAGGCATCGGAGACGTCAGGAGACCAGGCTAGAGTTCCTGACCAACCACATAGACACCCGTTGATTGTGACAAGGAGTGCATGCTATAACATGCTTTTCATCAAGCAAAGTCAGGCTGAATCACTGGCAACAATGCATCCCACCCCAATGAGCTCAATGCATTCATTGCTCGTTTTAGACAATAGAAAATAGGCAATAGATGCAGGAGTAGGCGATTCGGCCCTTCGAGCCATCACCGCCACTCAATGTGATCATGGCTGATCATCGACAATCATTACCCCGTTACTGCCTTCTCGCCATATCTCCTGATTCCGCTATCTTTAAGAGCTCTATCTAACTCTCTCTTGAAAGCATCCAGAGGATTGGCCTCCACTGCCTTCTGAGGTAGAGACTTCCGCAGATACACAACTCTATGGGTTAAAAGGTTTTTCCTCATCTCCATTCTAAATTGGCTGCCCCTTACTCTTCAAATGTGACCCCTGATTCTGGATTCCCCCCAACATCGGGAACATGTTTCCTGCCTCTAGCATATCCAATCCCTTAATAATCTTATATGTTACAATAAAATCCCCTCTCACCCTTCTAAATTCCAGAGTATACAAGTCGCTCCATACTATCAACATATGACAGTCCCGCCATCCCGGGAATTAACCTTGTGAACCTACGCTGCACTCCCTCAACAGCAAGAATGTCCTTCCTCAAATTTGGAGACCAAAACTGCACACAGTACTCCAGGTGTGGTCTCACCTGTACAACTGCAGAAGGACCTCTTTGCTCCTATACTCAACTCCTCTTGTTATGAAGGCCAACATGCCATGAGCTTTCTTCACTGCCTGCTGCACCTGCATGCTTACTTTCAGTGACTGATGGACAAGGACCCCCAGATCTCGTTGTACTTCCCCTTTTCCCAACTTGACACCATTCAGATATTAATCTGCCTTCCTGTTTTTGCCACCAAAGTGGATAACCTCACATTTATCCACATCAAACTGTGTCTGCCATGCTTCTGCCCACTCACCCAACCTGTCCAAGTCACCCTGCATCTTCATAGCATCCTCCTCACAGTTCACGCTGCCACCCGTTACTGCTATCCAAATATGCTTGCTATTTCATCTTTTATAATTGACTCCAGCATCTTCCTGTTCATCTTTGAACAGGTCATTGAAATAACGCCACCCGCTTGGTAGACTCAGTGCAGATGTACCCATGGTCACCATCACTGACGCAAGGTCAGTCTTCCTGAGAGTGAACCCATCAAAAATGACTGGCCCAGATGGAGACCCGGCCATGTTCTCAGAACCAGCACAAAGCACCCAGCTGGAGTATTCACAATCAACTTTAACATCTCCCTACTTCAGCCTGAGGTTTCCACTGCTTCAGGAAGACGACGATCATCCCAGTCCTAATGAAAAACAAAGTAGCGTGCTTCAAGTAGCGTGACTTTCAGAAGGCTTTCGACAAGGTCCCACATAAGAGATTAATATATAAACTTACAGCACACGGTATTGGGGGTTCAGTATTGATGTGGATAGAGAACTGGCTGGCAGACAGGAAGCAAAGGGTAGGAGTAAACGGGTCCTTTTCAGAATGGCAGGCAGTGACTAGCGGGTACCGCAAGGCTCAGTGCTGGGACCCCAGCTATTTACAATATATATTAATGATTTGGACGAGGGAATTGAATGCAACATCTCCAAGTTTGTGGATGACACTAAGCTGGGGGGTAGTGTTAGGTGTGAGGAGGATGCTAGGAGGTTGCAAGGTGACTTGGATAGGCTGGGTGAGTGGGCACATGCATGGCAGATGCAGTATAATGTGGATAAATGTTAGGTTATCCACTTTGGTGGCAAAAACAGGAGGGTAGACTATTATCTGAATGGTGGCAAATTAGGAAAAGGGGAGATGCAATGAAACCTGGGTGTCATGGTACACCAGTCATTGAAAGTAGGCATGCAGGTGCAGCATGCAGTGAAGAAAGCAAATGGTATGTTAGCATTCATAGCGAAAAGCTTTGAGTATAGGAGCAGGGAGGTTCTACTGCAGTTGTACAGGGTTTTGGTGAGACCACACCTGGAGTATTGCGTACAATTTTGGTCTCCAAATCTGAGGAAAGACATTCTTGCCATAGATGGGGTACAGAGAAGGTTCACCAGGCTGATTCCTGGGATGTCAGGACTTGCATATGAAGAAAGACTGGATAGACTTGGCTTGTACTCACTAGAATTTAGAAGACTGAGGGGGGATCTTATAGAAACTTACAAAATACTTAAGGGGTTGGATAGGCTAGATGCAGGAAGATTGTTCCTGATGTTGGGGAGGTTCAGAACAAGGCGTCACAGTCTAAGGATAAGGGGGAATTCCTTTAGGACAGAGATGAGGAAAACATTTTTCACACAGAGAGTGGTGAGTCTCTGGAATTCTCTGCCACAGAAGGTAGTTGAGGCCAGTTCATTGGCTATATTTAAGAGGGAGTTAGATGTCGCCCTTGTGGCTAAAGGGATCAGGGGGTATGGAGAGAAGGCAGGTACAGGATACTGAGTTGGATAATCAGCCATGATCATATTGAATGGCGGTGCAGGCTCGAAGGGACGAATGGCCTACTCCTGCACCTATTTTCTATGTTTCTATGTTTCTATGTTTCAATACTGGCTATGACATCCATCATTATGAAGTACTTTGAGTGGCCGGTAATGGTGTACATTAATTCCAGCCTCCCACGAGCCTCTGAGTCTACTGCAATTTACCTGCGGTTGCAACTGGTCGATGCAACCCTCCACAACAATTCTACAACACCAGTGCTGCTCAAATTGGATCTGCTTATAGACATCAGCAACCTTATGCTGGCTGCATCATTTATGGCCTTTTCAACTTACGCAACTTTTTCGGCGACTGCCGGTACCCGTCATAGGTCGTCGCAGGTTGCCGAAATTTTTCAACATGTTGAAAATCCAGTGGTGACCAGAAAGATGCTACGACTCTTTGGGAGACTGAGGAGACTACTTATGGCCATAGAGGCAACACCCTGGCGACATGTTGCGAGGTGATGCCTGTATGGTCGTGAGTAGGCCCCCAAAGAGTCGTACCTTTTTCTGGTCGCTGCTGGATTTTCAACATGTTGAAAAAGTTATGTAAGTGGGACAGGCCCATTACTATGTACCCTCATGACAATGCAGTCAAATGCTGCTCTAGCTTCATTTACTATGACACCGTCTTAGTGCGCCGAATGTCAGACAATGACGAGAAGGAGTCAGGAGTGGAAAGAAATAGAGTTTAGCATAGAGTCAAGACAACAACTTCTACCTCAATGTCAAGAAACAAAAGGAACTGGTGACCGACTTCAGGAAGTGGGGTGGAATACTTGCCATAGTCTGTATCAATGGAGGTGAAGTGGAGATGGTCGAGTGTTGCAAGCTCCCAGGTGTAAGTATAATACAATTTGTTCTGGTTCAACCACATTGATGCTGAGGCTAAGAAAGCACACACATGCCTCTACATCCTTAAAGCCCTGTCCCACGGTACGAGTTCATTCCAAGAGTTCTCCCGAGTTTGTCCTGATTCGAACTTGGAGATTTACGGTAATGGCCACTCGTCCGTACTCGGGGCTCTCATGGACATTTTTCAACATTGAAAAATCTTCACGAGTCTTCCCGTGCCTTACCTGCCATTAGCGAGTCTTCCCGAGTACCTGCCGTTAGCGCTAAGAGACATCCCCGAGCTCCGACGTACCCGTTACGTTCATTCTCTGTGCTTACCACGAGTTTGATTTTTTTAAAACTCGGGAGAGCTCTTGGAATGAACTTGTACCGTGGGACAGGGCTTTAAGAGGGATGTCAAGTATGTATACAAATTTCTACAAATTCACCTTAGAAAGGTGCTCTAGCACATCAGTCACTGAAAGCATACAGGTACAATAGGGTGTGAAGAAACCTAATGACATGTTGGTGTTCATAATGAGAGGAGTTGAGTATAGGAGCAAAGAGGTCCTTCTGCAGTTGTACAGGGCCCTGGTGAGACCACACCAGGAGTATTATGTGCAGTTTTGGTCTCCTAATTTGAGGAAGGACATTCCTGCTATTGAGGGAGTGCAGCATAGGCTCACAAGGTTAATTCCTGGAATGGTGGGACTTTCATATGATGAAAGAATGGAGCAGCTGGGCTTGTATTCATTGGAATTTAGAAGGATGAGAAGGGGATCTTCTAGAATCATGCAAAATTATCAAGGGATTGGACACACTAGATACAGGAAACATGTTCCCGATGTTGGGGGAGTCCAGAAACAGGGCCACAGATTAAGAATAAGAGGTAGGCCATTTAGAACTGAGATGAGGAAAAAGATGTTCACACAGAGAATTGTTAATTTGTGGAATTCTCTGCCTCAGAACGCAGTGGAGATCAATTCACTGGATGCATTCAAAAGAGTGTTAGATAGAGCTCTTAGGGGTAGCGGAGTCAAGGGGTATGGAGAGAAGGCGGGAATGGGGTACTGATTGTGGAAGATCAGGCAAGATCACGGTGCTAGCTCGAAGGGCCGAATGGCCTACTCCTGCACCTTATTGTCTATGTATCTATGTAAAGCATCCTATTAGGATGCAGCACAACTGGGTATGGTGGCTGCCCTGCCCAAGACAGCAAGAAATTGTGGACTTTTGAAAGTCTAGTCCACTGCACAAACCAGCTTCCCCACCATCGACTCTGCTGTACCTCACGCTGCCTCAGGAAAGCAGCCAACATAATCAAGGACATTCACATTCCGGTCACGCTCTTTGCTCTCCTCTTTCAGTGGGCATAAGATACAAAAGCTTAAAAACACGTACCACCAGATACAAGATAGAAGTTGGGAGGTCATGTTGCAGTTATATAAGATGTTGGTGAGGCCACATTTAGAGTTCAGCTCCATGTTATAGGAAAGATGTTTTCAATGTGGAATGGATAAAGAGAAGATTCATGAGGATGTTGCCAGGTCTCAAGGGTCTGAACTATAGGGAGAGGTTGAACAGGCTGGGACTCTTTTCCTTGGAGCGCAGGAAGATGAGGAGTGATCTTTTAGAGGTGTATAAAATCATGAGAGGAATAGATTGGGTAGACACACAGAGTCTCTTGCCCAGAATGATGGAATCTAGATTCAAGATTCAATTAAGGTACAGTGAAATTTGGTTAAGAACCAGAGGGCATAAGTTTAAGGTGAAGTGGGAAAGATTTACTAGGAATCTGAGAGGTAACTTTTTCACACAAAGGGTGGTGGGTCAATGGAACATGCTGCCAAAGAAACATTTAGACAGGGATATGGATAGGACAGGTTTAGAGGGATATGGGTCAAACGCAGGCAGGTGGGACTAGTGTAGATGGAACATGTTGGTCGGTGTGGGCAAGTTGGGCCGAAGGGTCAGTTTCGCTGCTGTATTACTCGATGACTAAGATCAGTATCTATTCGGCTGTTATAAAATTCTTGTTGGATCTCATGTGCTTGGAATGAATTTACCAATATTCCAAACCAACTTGATGCGACCCTTGCAATTTTTAAAATTTGCACATTCTCTGTAGCTGGAACACAATATTCTGCGTTCTTTTTATTTTCTCCTTTGCACTACCTGATGTACTAATGTAAGGTATGGTTTTCACTGTATCTTGATACACGTGACAACAATACACCAACACCCGGACCAACATTTCTGCTCACATTGAACCAAAATTATAGTTAATGGTAACCTTTGAAATTTCTGTCAGTACTTGTATTTAATCGATTGGCTAATATAAAAGAATTACCAAGAAATTGTATTGACATAAATCATTTTTATGTTCCATGTAATTCAATTTAAAAGATAAATTAATTTTATTGGAAAACAGTGGATATTGTGGGTTCCAAATAAACTAAGATTTTCCTTACAGTTCTCCATTATCAGGTGAAGTAATGCATGGAAGAGCTCAAAATGGTGCAGGGCATCCCCCAGATGAAGTGCTAATGACTTCCATTGTATTGAATCTTGCAGATGTGAGGAATGATTCTTGGGTGATCAGTCTCTTGAATGCTTCTCCTGCAACTTATCATTGTGGTTCACTTTAAACAGTTGGGCTTCCTGCGAAGATGAAATCATAATCTTTGATAACCTTTGGCAGACCTGGCGAAGCAGTGAAAACTTCTAATAGTCCTCAGCAGGGCAAATCTGTTCCTTTATAGGCCAGGTGGAGTTTCTTCTACAATGAAAGCTCATTGAATTGCAGCGTTAAATCTGTTTCTCTGTGCTGAATATTTAGAGCATTTTAGAGCATTTCTTATTTGCAACATCTGAAATATTTTGCTTTGGCTGTTGCATCTGGGTTCTTCTTGTCACACCCCTACCTATGCCTACTTGACATGGACAGAGTAGAGTGTCAAAACCTTTTCCCCAGGGTGGAAATGTCAAAGACTGGAAAGCATAGCTTTAAGGTGAAAGGGGAAAGTTTTAAGGAGATTTGCAGGACAAGTTTTTTTATTACACAGAGGGTGGTGGATATCTGGAATGTGCTGACAGGGGTGGTGGAGGAGGCACATACAATAGTGGCATTTAAGAGGCTTTCAGATAGGCACGTAAACATAAATATGAAGGTAATGGAGGGGTATGGATCATGTGCAGGCAGATGAGATTAGTTTATCTTGGCATCATGCTTGGCATATTGTGGAATGAAGGCCCACTTTATGAGCTACACTTTTCTATGTTCTATGTATTCATCCCTTTGCGTGGTTGGCATCAAGGATGAACAGTGAAAAGTAATAATTACTTCATGGATGCTTCTTGTATATTGAGCATTGAATTGAATTGAATTGAATACATTTTATTAGCCAAGTCTGTATACATACAAGGAATTTGCCTTGGCGCTTTGCTCGCAGGTAACAGCATAATATACAGTAAACAATTAAAGGGGCTGTCCCACTTGGGCGACCTAATCCGCGAGTTCTGGCGAGTTTACACCCGACATACTTGCAGCATGGTTGACATGAGGTCCTGTGAGGTCTTTGTAACTCTCCTTCATGTTTGAGAGTAGTCCCCGTGTACTCGAGGCCTCAGCTAGGTCGCTGCGTAGTTTTCAACGTTGAAAAATGCCCGCGAGTAAAAAAAAGTCGCCATGGAAAAAAACTATACCTTTATGACTCGCAGGTTTAGTCGTAGTAGGTCGTAGTAGTTCGGTATGTTAGTCGTAGGTAATCAAGGGTAGTCGAATGTAGTTGTAGATAGTCTTCATCATTGTCGAAGGGAGGTCGAAGGAGATCGAAGGAGGTTGTCTTCACTCTCCACTATTCGGTGTCCACTTTTCCCGAAGTTAGCCGTAGCTAGTCGTAGCTAGTCGAAGATAGTCTTCAACATAATCGAAGGAGGTCGAAAGAGGTCTTCTACATAGTTGAAGGAGGTCTTCAACATGACATTTTTTCAAACTCTCCTAAACTCTTCTAAACTCGCCAATTAGGTCACCCAAGTGGGACACCCCCTTAAGAATAAAACATTATAATTTTAACATGTGAAGAATGAAATAAAATACCAGAGCGAAAGGAGGCTACAGACTTTTCGCTGTTGAGTAGAGCTACTGCTCGAGGAAAAAAAGCTGTTTTTCTGTCTGGCTGTAGCGGCTTTGATAGTCCAGAGTCGCTTTCCAGAGGTAAGTGCTTCAAAGAGTTTGTGGCCAAGGTGAGAGGGGTCAGAGATGATCATACCCGCTCGCTTCCTGGCCCTTGCAGTGTACAGTTCGTGGATGAGGAGAAGGTTGCAGCTAATAACCTTCTCGGCTGATCGAACAATGTCATGCTTGGTGGCTGAGCCAAACCAGACCATGATGGAGATGGTGAGGCAGTATAAAACTGGACCATCATTGCCTGTGGCAGATTGTGTTTTCTCAGCTGCCGCAGGAAGTACATCCTCTGTTGGGACTTTTTGACTGTGCAGTCGATGGTGGCCTCCCATTTAAGGTCCCTGGAGATGATGGTTCCTATCGAACCTGCAGTAGAACTCATTCAGGTTCACTCAGGTTGTTGGTCAGCTGACGATTGTCCAAGGAGCAAGGAGGATATCCCTCTTGTAGCTGGTGATTTCTTGCAAGCCCTTCCACACTGAAGATGAGTCATTAGCTGAGAACTTGCTCCTCAACTTCTCAACTTGGCTGCAAAAGTAAACAATCCTGAAGAAGGGTCTGAAGAAGGGTCTCGACCCGAAACATCAACGATTCCTTTTCTCCAGAGATGCTGTCTGACCCGCTGAGTTTCTCCAGTTTTCTTTTTCTATCATCTGTTTAAACCAGCATCTGCAGTTCCTTCCTGCACAGTAAACAATCCTTTCCTTTTTGCAAACAGTAAAAGATAGTCTACTGGCACATTACATGTTATACAGGTGCCAATTAATAATTGACACACTAATAATTCTGTTGGTTAACTGAACTCCAAAATTGTTAAACAGTGCTACTCTGCTGCAGTAAGCTGTTGAACGGCTGCCCTGGGTAATACAATACACTGTCTCTTTGATTGTTTTCAGGGACACAGTGCCAAGCTCGATAACGATTGAGGTCACTTCTAAAGGCACATGTTCAGAGAATTTCTGGACACAGATAAAGTTCCAGAGATTCATGTATAAAGTTCACATGTTTCTAACACAGAAACCTATCAAATATGTTTTCTGGGAGCCTGCTTTTGAGAGTAGACCCAGTTTGGTGGGCATTTTTTGTCATTTTGCCTTGTTCTCGTTGCCTCCATATATGTTGTGGTTTCTCTTCCTTCTCCATCACAAACATAGCAAAGAAAAACATGCAGAGAGAGGAAATGCCGACTACTTGTCCATATTTTTTTCTATATGGGAATGGGGTTGGGGTACAAATAGTATACATAGGTTGGGACAAATTCATAGGGGAAAGTTAAAGTGATTGCCTCAGTGAGCCAATCCCACTAAAAACTAAAAATAAAATGTAACTCCACCAAGAGTATTTTTCAAATACTCCACCTGATTTTTTTCAAATTTCCACCTGAAACAGATGACTGGGGAGCAGCTGTGCCTTATTTGTAAGATACCTAGATTTTCCTAATTGTGAAAAAGCAAGAGATCTGTATGCATGGTGGCATCAACTACAATGAGCCCCACATCATTTAAAAAAAACATAAAAGCTGTTAAAAAGAATTATGAATAATCTGTTTTGTGGTTAAATCAGACTGTGTTAAACACAAATGTCCTTGCTTTTCATTGCATATCAGTATATATATATATATATATATATCTGCCTCAACCACCACCCCTGGCAGCATGTTCCAGGCACCCACCATCCTCTATGGAATTAAAAAAACTTGTCCTGCATATTTATATATACTGTATAATATTACTGTATATAGATATTGTTACAGGAACATTGTGATTTTCAGTCTCAGCTACAAACATTGCATTTGTTTAATGCTACTGTGCTTTTCAAATTCATACCTGTACAAATTTGTTTTGTTAATAGTTTGTAGCAATATATGTCAGTTTATTTAAGTGCAAGCATATCTTAGTGTAGCGAGTAACAGAAATAAATCAACTGGTGTTACATCTGCAATGAGGACGGGATATTACTGCTTTCGGAAATAACATAAGAGCGATCTACTGCGAGAGAAGCAGAGAATGAGATTTTCTAAATGGTGTGTCAATTATGATCGGCAGTGGACATGTTGGATACATTGGGGACCTTGAGAGGTATTAGCAGACCCAACTATTCACCTTGTACGTGGAACAAGTGAAAATGTTCCTGAGAACAAGTGATATTGTTCGAGACCCAGGGGAAATCTCCGAGGAGAGAAATGAAGCAATTCAGGAGAAAAGGGAAGTCTTGTTGTCACTGGTAGTTGAAGAATGAAACTCACAAGTCAACTAACGTCACAAACATAATTGAGGTCACATGTAAGATAACATTGAAATCTTTGAAGAGATATTTTTTATCTGGTACATTTGTATACTTTTGAGATTTCAAGTTTTGCACATGCAACCAGTGACCAGTGGAAATGATTGGTTAACACATAGGTTAAAAACAGCAGCAGAAAGGTGCCATTTCCAGTTATCGTTGAAATCAGGTTTGTGGAATCTTTTACCGTGCATCACAGAGATGATAACATTCAGGTGAAATGATTTAATCTAGTGGATTTAAATTTTTGAGGGAGAGTATAAAATAGGCAGCTGTGGGAAGATAGTATTTAAAAGGTGAGGCTACTTCATGCAAGGCACAGTTCCAAGGCTGAGACAGACAACAAGACCACAGAGATGGCAATGGAAACGTGAAGCTCTTGATAGCCAAGTCACAGGGATACTGCAAGTGGGTTCAGTGGAAAAAGTGGGTTCAAAAGGTGGGAATCCTTACCATAAATGTCACAAATCATCCAGTTTCAAGATGTCTGGTATTAGAATTGTCACAGGGAAGGGTATTTCTGAGACCAGTTCTGTCTCCAACCTGAAATGTTAACTTTTTCCCTGTTACAGATGCCTCCTGATCTGCCAAGGTTTTCCAGTATTCTCAGCTTTTATTTCTGGTTTCGGAAAACAGGAATGCTTAACTGTATCTGCTGGATCCCCAAAGAGTACAAAAAGGACAATACATTTTAGGCCATCTTCTAGATGTGGGATAGACACAAAATACTGGAGTAACATAGTAGACAGGCAGCATCTCTGGAGAGAAGGAATGGGCGACGTTTCGGGTCAAGACCCTTCTTCAGAAGCAACTATAAATAAACTTGTTGATACTGCAGCCCTGATCTGTCACTGTCCAGGACACCATTCTCTGCGAGGTCAAGCAAAAGGACATTGGGCTCCAGAAGTGGTGTCCAGCATGTTTTATAATGGGCAGCAAGGAAATTCAGTATCGACTCAACATTCTGCATGCACTGGCCCTGCCCAGGGTAAAATGCTGGTCAGGGAAGCTTGAGAGAAGCCAAAGTGTCTCCAGCTATTACATGCAGGAGGAACACAACTGCAGGCTGTAATCTGAAAAGGTTACCATTGAAATTCATAATTTAGTTGCTACCATGCATTTGACTGGATGGTTAGAGAAAATATAACCTGGCTGAGAGTTTAGCGAATAAAGTCAGCTCTCTCCAAAGTGTGGTGAGTGATGCACCTGCACAACTGCAGTGGAATTTGATAACAGCGCATCTGACATCGCATGTGAAGCTTGAACTGAAAACAGGGCCAAGCTGTTAATAGCGAAGCGAAGGTAGGTCAGCAATTTGCCTGAAGCATATATGTGTTTTGTGTTAAGAAAACTAGAGGGAAGTAGTGCAACACAGACCTGAGGGCAGTGGGGAAGCAGCATGGCAGTGAATGGGAATGTGATGTGACCTGACATGGTTTGCAATGAGAGCAGATAATATTACCAAAGGGTATTACATCAGAGACATAAAAAGCATATTGAAGACATTCTTTGTGAGTTATGAATTTCCAGTGTAGACGATGTGACAAGCAATGCCTGGACTTTTGGTCTGTTTTACCAAAGATCAATAAGGAAACTGGGTATGGCTTCATTATAGCAGAAAAATAATAGGCTTAAAGGTGTTGATTATGGAAACACCAGTGGCAGTAGTCATGACATTGAGGTATTCATGAAGTTGAGGATCAGATTTGTAAAACAAAATTGCAAAGTGGCCAGAGAATTAGTCCATGCTGAGGTGACCCAGAGGATGAGTATGGGATAAGTGGGATAATGTTCATTATGTTTAAGAAAGAACTGCAGATGCTGGTAAAATCGAAAGTAGACTCAAAATGATGGAGAAACTCAGTGGGTGAGGCAGCATCTAAGGAGAGAAGGAATTGGCGATGTTTCGGACGTTAATGTTCATTATGAATAGCCGGAGTCAAAGTCATGACTTTGACCACAACTTGGCAATTTCAGAATACAGGGACTATACTCTTGGAGTCATAGAGTCATACAGCATGGAAACAGGCCTTTGGGCCCAACTTGCCCACACCAGCCAACATATCCCAGGAACATTAGTTGCACCTGCCTGCATTTGGCCCATATCCATCCAATCCACTCCTATCCATGTATCTAACTGTTTCTTAAATGTTGCAATAGTCCCCGCCTCAACTTCCTCCTCTGGCAGCTCGATCCATAAGGGCATCACCTTTGTGTGAAAAAGTTACCCCTCAGATTCCAATTAGATCTTTTTTACTTCCCTTAAATCTATGTCCTCTGATCCTCGATTCCCCTACTCTGGGTAAGAGACTCTGTGCTTCTACCTGATCTATTCCTCTCATGATTTTATACACCTCTATTAGATCATCCTTCATCTGCCTGTGCTTCAAGGAATAGAATAGCAGCCTACTCAACCTCTCCCTATAACTACAACCCTCGAGTCCTGGCAACATCCTTGTAAATCTTTTCCATACCCTTTCCAGCTTGACAACATCGTTCCTATAATATAGTGCCCAGACAGAACACGATACTCTAAACGCGGCCTCAACAATGTCTTATATTACTGGCAGGTAGTTCAAAAGAAGATCAGCATGAGTGAGTCAGATCAGAGAAGCTTATGGACGGCAGATTTTGTAACTACAATAATTCACAAACAAGATGAGAACCATAAGGCTCAGCACTAGGCAATATGTATTATGTCTGATAGACTGGACCTTGCAAAACTGTAAAAGCAATACAGATAGAGAAGATGAGTCTGTGCAATTTGTGGAGAAGATCTTAATGTCTACTATGCCCTTGTTGGATGCAAAATTATTGAATGGACTGAGTCACGTGGATGAAATGTTCAAAACATATACAGATGCTGGAAATCAGAAATAAAAATAGAAAAAATGCTGGCAACAGTTTGCAGGACAGGCAGCATCTGTAGAGAGAGAAAATGTCAGTGTTTCAGGTCTGGGGGGCCTTTGTGAGAACTATGTCTGATGAAAGGTCCTGGACCTGAAACATTAACTGTTTCTCTTTCTGCAGATAACCCCTGACCCGAAAATTGTTTTCAGCACTTACTGTTTTGAATCAAGCAAGGAATGAGTGGAATGCTTTGAGAGTGGACTTCATTGAAAATCAGTTCAAAAGCTCTGAAGATTTTTGACGGATGCCACAATAGTTAACAACCTATTAAAGTCAGACAATTCAGAAAGGAAAAGTTAGTGGCGATGACTTTGCAATTCCAAATGTGTTTTGTGTCTGCAGTGAGTCGAAGTGGGAGCCAGGGTGCAAAGTGGTGTTAATGCAAAGACAGGAAAGTGGAAAGCTTTGAGGCACAAGTGGAGAATGCTAACACTGAATTCTTGTTATCCACGAATCTACCCAATGCAAGGTATAGTTGTAAATGTTATATTATTGATGAATTATTAGACTTTTTGTGAAGTTTTATGTGTACAGGTTAGGGCATACCATTGATACCAAGAAGATGACATCCAGAATATTATTAATACAATGTATTCAGAGTCATGAAGGCAATTACAAATGAAGAAAAGGATGTGAGCCCAGATGTGTATGAGGCCTGTTAGAGAAGTGATCCCGTTGGAATTACTTGTGTCTGGAGTGGTTACTTTGAAGATAGCAATTGTATTGAAGAATTCAGTGGATGAGGGGTGAAGAGGATAGAATAGATTCATATTTGGCCTGATTTACAATGGTATACTGATGTAATAGTTAATCAATTGTAAAATCTCATGCATGTAAATGGTTGATGGTTTGTCTGTTCTTATTTCCTTGTTTACATATATGGGAGGAAGGGTAGTGTGTACATGAGTACGCTTTTAACACCTATGTTGACCATGTAAGATGAATTTGATGTATTTTTCAACTATACACTGATGTTTAGTTGACAATTATTAAACTGTTTCAAACTCTACCTCTGTTTATCCACAGAACCCCACCAATACACCATCAATGAATGAGACATTTAAGGGGAAGCCAGAAGAATGATAAGTATAGTATTTATACTACAATTCTCACAACATCTGTAGAGATTTTAGAATTTCACAACCTAGGAAGCACTTTAGAAGTGTAAAGAATGGTATACAGCAGCAAAAGGTCCCAAAAGTAACATTGGGATAAAAGTATTTATTTTTGAAATGGGGGAGTTGAGGTTTGAGCCCATAATCATCTGACTCAGAGACAAAAGTGCCACAACAGAGCTGTATGGGACACAGTGCAATGGCTGATACATAACACCACTTATTATTTCAAGATGTCAGTGATCCTACTTGCGAGTCAAACACTATAAAAGATAATTTCACTTCCAACCTCATCTACCATATCCGCTGTTCCAGATGTCAACTTCTCTACATCGGCGAGACCAAGTGCAGGCTCGGCGATCATTTCACTGAACATCTGCTCAGTCCGTCTTAACGTACCTGATCTTCCGGTGGCTCAGCACTTCACCTCCCCCTCTCATTCCCAATCTGTCTTGGGCCTCCTCCATTGTCAGAGTGAGGCCCAGCGCAAATTGGAGGAGCAGCACCTCACATTTCGCTTGGGTAGTTTACACCCCAGAGGTATGAACATTGACTTCTCTAACTTCAGATAGTCCTTGCTTTCTCTCTCCCCCTTTTCCCAGTTCTCCCATTAGTCTTACTGTCTCTGACTACATTCTATCCTTGTCCCGCCCCCTCCCCTGACATCAGTCTGAAGAAGGGTCTCAACCTGAAACGTCACCCATTCCTTCTCTCCGGAGATGGTGCTTCACCCACTGAGTTACTCCAGCATTTTGTGTCTACTATAAAAGATAATACAGGTTCATCCAGGTACCAACAAATCTGAAGACACAAGTATTATAAATGATGCAATGTAATAACTTGCATGAGCAGGAAATAAATCCTTCTGTTTCACAAATGTTAAAGTTGATTTTGTTCAAAGCCACAAGAAGTGTCCTTAAAATGCAGCAGCCCCAGTACTACTTACAGAGAGGCTTCATTTCATGTTAAGTCAGGTATAAATATTCAAGTTCCCGACATGTATTTAATTTTGGTGAAGAATTAATATAAAACCTCGTTCAAGATGAAAGGGATTCAGTACTGGTTTTTAATCACACTACATGCTCTAAATTACAATACTACTACAACATACCTCCACGTAATATGTATATTACTACTATTATTGTCTGCAATATAATGGTACCAGATATATGTTTGTTAGCATTGGGATTATCATTGGGGTTTCTGGCTGAGAGGGTAAGTGTGCAATAGGTGACAGAGTTTCGTGAAATTACCTGCAGCTAAGATTTGCTTCAGCTGTCAGTGTAAATAATTATTATATTAGATTTCGGATGCTCTTGAGTTACTGAATACGGTAAAAGATTAAGGTGCTAACATGTGCTCAGATTTAGCATATTTAATTAAAATAGTTGTTACTAAGAACTGGTTGCTATTTATTTTTCCAAATACTAATGTGCTTTGCAAGTTTTCACATTTAGTAAAGAGGTGGTGATGATACAAAGGCTTTATGCAGGGAACTCTCAATGCCACAAGATTATTTTGTAATTTTGGACACATTCATCAGTATACAACTGGAAATACCCTTCACAAACACATTACATGCTATAATGGTTATTCATTAACAAGCCGCCGTGTTAGTCTACATGGAAACTGCACTCTGCTTGATTTTTCTTTTTCCATTCGTTACTTATGAACTGTCAACATATATTTTTAAATAGAGTAACCGTTTAGTAATAAGCTTTTTTGTTATTTTCAAACAACATAACCTTGGAAATGTAATTCTGGAGGGAGTGGTTATGTCGATAAACTACTCGTATTCAACCACATATTCCCACTTTGGATTCTGTCCAAAAGCTTGAGAAGAAACTCAAAATATTTTCAAAGAGGGATGATTTATGTCTTGGTGAGTGATAATAATCACATTACATTACAGACCGTCACAGACCTATGGTATGATTGGCCAACATCTGTGCTCCATCTGACAGCAGATTAGTATTCTGCGCACACTTGTCCTCTGTTCCACAGTCGTCATTACAGCTGCCTTTTACAAATACATACCAATACCTTGACATTTACACAGTTGCAAACCTTTTAAAATGTAAACAAGATTAACCTATTTATCTAGGTGTAATTCTGCTGAAATAATGACTTTATAAATGCAACACATTCTATTTTGGTGTGTGTGAATAGGATTTAATGCTTCAATTCACCGATCAGAAATTTCCTGTTCAGAATGATCAAACACTTTAAAATCCAATATTTACAAACTGCTGCTAGTGGAATGGGATGCTAAGTAAGCACTGATACTACTGATCTTGCCATGTACTCTATTTCACAGATTTGTCACACCTACTCTTTCTTTGACAGAGTTGATGTTCAATTTACATACATATTGTAAATTGCTTGTGATGTGGAGTACAAGTCTGCACAGAAATGAAGGAGCGTGCCATGGGGCACACACAGCCATTGAAATTAATTGGGATACATTGACAACATTTTAGGTCACACCATGTAGCTATCGACAACAGCTAACCATTCTATCTTTAATTCCATGCCGGGTTTATTGTCGGAAAGAATGCCAAATATATATTATAGGTGACAACATCAGTCAACAATTATAAACCCACACAAGAGTATGATAACACAAGTATAACTACTGCTGCGTAAAATCAGTACTGAATGCCACTGTCTATTTCTTTTGTTAAATTTAACTGTGCATGCGTCTCATGCCTGATTGGAATAGTCCGTACAACACAATTTCAATTATGAAACCAAACTCCTTCCATGAATACCATCATGAACACTACAAACATAAAATAGATATTATGCTACAAATAAGTCATGCAGTCAGGTTATCCTTTTATTTTTATTGAATAATTTCTCCAGATACAAGTTCATCTGCAATCAACTGAAGCACTGCAGCCTGCAAAAAAATGATGTTGAATTATTTATATTTAGTACTCCTTACAACATTTTGCTTCCTTTAAATCTCCGATATCTCCTTGTGAGATTGTTGGTAAAATATTTCAGTTTTCATTAAGGCCGAGTTATGGTAAATGTTATGGTTTGCTGCCAAACTTTAACTTTCTACCAAATAATCAGGACGTGTACTCACCATGAGAACTGCAAAATTACCGAATTGCAAACATTGAAGGGTGGTAATATTGGTTGCTGAGTTTGTTATGTGGCACCCTGCAGCATGCCAGCCACCATGCCTATCCAAAAGGTCAAAATCCCAATATGCTGCAGTGGGGTCGGCACCCGGAGCAAAGTGCCTCAGTATCACGGTGATGGGCTTGCTGAGGTTCCCGAAGCTGCACCCATCTGCACAAGCAAATTAAATGAGGTAAGTGGAGTGGGAAATCTTCTGGCTGCACACAAAATCAAAAGATACGTAAGGTCTGCACTGGAAGCATTGAAAAATAAAAGAATACTTCTGTGCTTCAAAAGCACAATAAGTAACTTGCAGCATAAATTGTGAACTGCTATGTCATTAAAGAACATAAAGGTTCTGACAAAATATTCTATCAGAATAAGTTATCAGGAAAATAAATCTTATTATAATTATTCAGAATAAAGTCTTGCTAGGATTTCAGAACAGACATCGCAATTTTTTTTTCTTTAACCCATGTGCATATCCTTGTTTATGCTTCATGAAGATTGTCAGTGAACGCTACTCTGCCCCACAAAATATAATTACACCTGAAAGGGGGCAAATTAAATTAAGAGCATTTTAGAAATGCATTTTGTTTATTACTGCTTAGCAACCTGACATACATTCACTACAGTTTTGTAATTCACCCGAAAGATGCTTATAACATTAACATACACCATTGGGTGGGATAAATATAATAATTTAATAGAATAAGTATTTTGAATTATGGAAAATGACATTCAAGATTTTGTTGCAGCTTTTAGATATCAATAATCCTTCCACATCCACATGAAGCAATACATTGAAGGTCAGCAAATATAAGCAGGATCATCTTAGTCAAATACTATCTTTTGAATAGCAACCTGGATTTCACATACAAAAACTGCTCACGAATGCATTAATTTTCATTGTCTGTCACAGTAAAACATTGCAGTTCAATGCTATCTTGTCTGCAGCATTTTTTAACTATTAGGGAGATTTAAATCCTGATAGTAACTTACCTATTTTGATGAAAACAATTGGTGTTGAAACACACTTGCGCTTCCCATCATCAGCAAGGTTTGACGAGTTACCTGTACTGGGAAAGAGTTTTCCATTCCGGAATACAATAAATTGTAGCTTGCAGGATGAGTTGTCAACAGTGTGCAAGGTTAGGAAATGAGTGAAAATTGATGGTGGCAACTGAACTGAAGCCACTGCTATGGTGTTCTGTCGAATTAAAGAGGAAAAGATGTGAGTCACAACATTGTTGTTTTCAATATTTTCTTTTACAGCAAGGCATATGAACTGTCTCTTTTACCGACAGATTGGAAGCTACCAATAAAAGGAGTCATAACCAGGGGAATTGCTATAATTCAATGCATTTTAACAAACTACATTTCCAGTGCCTGAGAGAGCCTTTCTGGTCAAGCTCCCTGCTGCAGAGGTGAGAATGGTTCCTACCATCCATGCTAGAGGGTTACATCAATACTGCAGATCTTATTTAAAGAGACAACCTACCAGGTTTTTACCCTTCACTTGCAACAGAATCAGACAACTCACATACCAAATGAATTTCTAAAAGGTTGCATAGAAGTGTTTGTTTGCTATTAAAATGAAATTAGTCAAATTAAATGCCTAATCAATGTAAGCACTGAGAGAAAGCATATTTTAGTTTAATTCTAAATCTATACAGAGGCAACACTGTCTTCCCTTATCCCGTTTAAATGCTGATTATTCATAGTGGTTTGTTATTTTTCACATTAATCACAAATCAGAAACTCGCAGTCTATTGCCATTAGAAAACAAACTAAATAATCACATGGGCCAAAACTTAATAGTTTTATTTTCTTTGTTGATTGGGAAAACATCAGGAATAAACTTCAAATTGATGTATTATTTAAACCTTTGTCTGCAACGTTGCACATTGTCATTGATCAACAACAACAACTTTGCCATTTACTCTATGATGTAAATCAGATTCGCGATTTGCAAAAACATTCACTACAGATCTAATATTTGAAGCCAGGTAGAGGTTGACATACATTCTGCAGCAAATGCCAAAAGAGAAAAACAGAGGCGATGGTGAGGAGCAGCTATTGGCTCCAGTCTGTTAATGCAAGCACGGCCCAGTAAGTGTGATGCTTCACATCAATTATACTAAAAGCCCTGTCCCACGGTACGAGTTCATTCCAAGAGTTCTCCCGAGTTTGTCCTGATTCAAACTCGGAGATTTAAGGTAATGGCCACTCGTCGGCACTCAGGGCTCTTGTGGACATTTTTCATCATGATGAAAAATCTTCACGAGTCTTCCCGTGCATACAGACAGGAAGCAGCATGTGAGGCTGGGAAAGCACATCTCGGACGCGCAAACGCTCAGCATAGGAGCACCGCAAGATGCGTACTCTCCCCTCTCCTCTACTCTCTCTACACCAACAACTGCACCTCCTCAGACACCTCTGTCAAGCTTCTCAAGTTTGTGGATGACACAACCCTGATTGGACTGATCCAGGATAGGGAGGAATCTGCCTACAGACAGGAAGTGCCACAGTTGGCATCCTGGTGCCGTCGCAACAACCTAGAGCTCAATGCTCTTAAGACAGTGGAATTGATTGTAGACTTTAGGAGAGCTCCCCCTCCCCTCACCCCACTCACCATCAACAACACCACAGTCACATCTGTGGAGTCTTTTAAGTTCCTGGGAACCATCATCTCCAAGGACCTTAAGTGGGGGGCTACCATCGACTCCACAGTCAAAAATGCACATCAGAGGATATACTTCCAACGGCAGCTGAGGAAGCACAATCTGCCACAGGCAATCATGGTCCAATTCTACACGGCCATCGTAGAGTCTGTTCTCACCTTCACCATCATGGTTTGGTTTGGATCAGCCACCAAGCACGACACCTGGAGGCTGCAGCGAATCGTCCGATCAGCAGAGAAGGTTATTGGCTGCAACCTTCCCTCCATTGATGAACTGTACACTACAAGGGCCAGGAAGCGAGTGAGGCAAGATCATCTCTCACCCTGGCCACAAACTCTTTAAACCACTTCCCTCTGGAAGACAACACCGGATTGTCAAAGCTGCCACAGCCAGACATAAAAACAGTTTTTATCCACGAGTAGTTGCTCTACTCAACAGCCAAAAATCTGTAGCCTCCCTTTGATCTGGTATTTTGTAGGTTCA
Source organism: Okamejei kenojei (assembly GCA_035221665.1). Classification (NCBI taxonomy): domain Eukaryota; kingdom Metazoa; phylum Chordata; class Chondrichthyes; order Rajiformes; family Rajidae; genus Okamejei; species Okamejei kenojei. The sequence continues at coordinate 162,307 of JAVHYY010000078.1, forward strand.
CATGCTTGATCAATGGTGTTTTATCATTAATGTTTTATTATTATTAATGTTTAGTGTTTTCGGCGTCATCCGTAACTGTCACTGTATGTCATATTGCTACTTGTGGGCGGAGTACCAAGGCAAATTCCTTGTATGTGAATACTTGGCCAATAAACTTACTTACTTACTTACCTGCCGTTAGCGGGTCTTCCCGAGTACCTACCGTTAGCGCTAAGAGACGTCCCCGAGCTCCGACGTACCCGCTACGTTCATTCTCCGTGCTTGCCACGAGTTTGTTTTTTTTAAACTCGGAAGAGCTCTTAGAATGAACTCATACTGTGGGACAGGCTTTAACATGGTCTCCTTCCCTGCTTGGCTCAAGTGTATGACAAAAGCCATTGGAGTCTCTCCTCATTCTCTCCAGCTATAAAATTCGAAACTAGCCATTCGTTACATTTTCGAAAACAGATAAATAAACTGGATTTAATTTAGTGGTGATCCAAGAATTGTGAGTTTATATTGCATCAATGTCACCACCAAATTAATTCTCGATGTTGTCCTTGTCACAGAAATGAGAAAGCATGGGATTCATTCTCCAGAAAAGCAACTATGCAAACATAGAAACATAGAAACATAGAAATTAGGTGCAGGAGTAGGCCATTCAGCCCTTCGAGCCTGCACCGCCATTCAATATGATCATGGCTGATCATCCAACTCAGTATCCCGTACCTGCCTTCTCTCCATACCCTCTGATCCCCCTAGCCACAAGGGCCACATCCAACTCACTCTTAAATATAGCCAATGAACTGGCCTCAACTACCCTCTGTGGCAGAGAGTTCCAGAGACTCACCACTCTCTGTGTGAAAAAAGAGAGTGGTGAGTCTCTGGAACTCTCTGCCACAGAGGGTAGTTGAGGCCAAACATTGGTAAGCCAGGAATAATTCCTACAAATGACACTTCATGAAATGTTGTGCATTGACAGTTATTTGCCTTAATTAAATCTTTTAATATTGTGGAAGAGAAGCTGTTTCTAGATATCAGTTATATCACCATATTCAATGATTTCTCGTAAGCCAGGGTGCTCAATTGAGCTATGCAGGTGCTGATTTGAAGATACTAATTTTGCAGTGCTCGTTTTATTGTGGACCTTTAAAAAAATGGTGCAATAGAAATAACCATTCTGATTCCTGATGTACAAAATATCAAAGGATAACTATCAGCAAGGTCAACAGTGCCCCTTGTTTATTGACAGAAATGCCTCCATGCAGAATCTAGTTTGCCCATTAACAACGATCACATATTTTTGTTGGGATTATTAGCATTTAGTGCCAATCCATGGGTAAATAAAGACCTTACCAAATAGCCATGGGAGTCTTACCCGTCCTGCTTTATAAATCTTCTCCAGGGTTGTTGGATGTCCACATCAGATGATGAACATGCACATGATCTTCACACAGTATGTAACTAGCAGAGTGAAAATGAAAATGAAACTCATTGATGCCTTGTTTTGACTGCTCCAGCACCCGAGGGAATTTTCTCTGAATGCTGATTCACTAATGCGCTTGGGTGTTTAGCTTACTGTTTGGAGATTCTACGCAAATACCCCACCATGAAATGCTGCAAATCATTACAGTACATCATTCGTTAATGTTTGAAAAATTGTTTATGGTAATTTTAATTTATGATAAAGATAACACTTTTACACCAACCCAAAACACAATTGGACAGAGATCAAAAATATTTTCTGAATTTTTTTTTCAAGTTCAAAATGTAAAAGGCTTGTGATTTCCTAAATTAAATATGATTTTACATCATGTGATCCACATAAGTTTATTATATTTAGTTTTGTTCCAGTGGTACGTGCCAGTAATTAGGCAAACATCAGTGTTCAGGTGTGTTTTATATAAAGCAAATTAACTCTGATAATGTAGGCAGATAGTATTTGTCCACCCATGTCTTCAGCATCAGTTTGCTGTTAGTGCTAGTCAGAAGCAGGAATTAGAATCTGCAGTACTGCTCCCATGACAACCAGCTGCCTCCTATACACAGTTTCAATTTGAATTTGTGCAGGCAATTTCCAATACACCATTCAGCCAGAAAAATATAACACATCTTGAGGTAAGAGAATAATCCTCTTCCTGCGACTGTATGAAATCACCATGCAAAATAAATGGTTTAAATGTGCAATTTATAATTTAATAGGTTTGTAAAAACAAGTAAATGCTGCTGTTCCTTTACATTTAATACATCCTGTTTTTGTACATTTGTAAATTTGATTCAGAGTTAAAAGGCAACAATTAAATGAAACAAAAATAGAACAAAAGCATAAACGCTATCTGTTGATACGACATGCAGTAATTCCTCCGTCACGCATCTACATCATATTGTTTTGGACACGCTGTTCTCTTCCACTGTCAAGCACTATTACAGGTCATTAGTAATATGTTGTGTCAAAAATTGCACCCCCTTAGACCTTGCAACCCTCTGTAATAAAATATCAAGTGACATTGAGTTTAAGGCAAGCATAGCGATTGAAGGAGGTGAGACTGGGTTCAAAATAATCTGCTCGTAACAGGGAAAGGTTATTGTATTTGAAAAGGAATATTTTTGATGGATTTAAGATAACTTTAAAAATGTAATTACAATCATTAAATATGAAATGTTTTCAACTTATCACCTTGTCAATTAAATCAAGGATTTACTGGAAACTGCTATTACTTGTGGTCTCGGGGATAATCCCAAATGAAAAATAATGGTTAGAATGGGAGTGACATTGTTGTCAGTATACATAGTGATTCATTGTGTAACTTCAGGCAGAAATGTTGGTGCATTTTTCTCTTAGACGGTGAGTCTTTCCTTATAACATTTGCTGGCATAAAACCAATTTGTATTGATCTGAATCAGCCTCTGGGTCCACATAAAAAAATAGCAGCAGCACTTTGGATGATTTTGTTTTGTCAAGAAGAACTGGAAGAAAGCCCAAACTAATTTTTGCCAGCAGCAACAAACCTGAACCCACACATTATAGAAGCATTAGAATATATAGGTTTGAAAAGAAAGCATTTCTTACATCTATTCAGAAAATCCTGAGTGTACTTCCTCAACTCAATTTCTTCTTTGCCTAACAAAAGGTATCAAGCTTTTCATTCTGTAGCACTTCCACTTTCACCTTTCTATTCCACAGCTTCAAAAACTCTCAACCTCAACCATCAGATCATCCTTTAGTTTCTGAGGATAAGTCCTTGTCTCCGTTTACAGAATTGATTCCTTCTTTAACTGGTAGATCCTGGAGGAAAGGCATTTTGAGAAGCCCCTCCCCAGCAACATTCTCCACACTGAAATGGTCATCATAACCTTCTGGCAAAACATAAGATCACAGAAACCCGAGCAACAGCATTGTGGTGCTTGCCTATTACCAAAAAGAAAAATTCAATTCGTTTTTTTTGCTTATTCATGTGATATTTTGCCTGTCAGCCAGCACAGACTGCTCAAAACACAGAAGAATGACCTGTTTCAGACTTTATAATCACCATCCAACAGGTATTGGTGGACAGAGATAGATATTTTTGCACTCACCTGAAACTCAGAGAGCAACAATGCATGAGGCACTTGTACTTTGGGAAGGGTATCTTCACTAATGCTCCAGTCACTATTCCAACCACAAGGTGCCAGTGTCTGGCAAGGTCAAGATGGACAGCTGTGCATCAGCTTCCATCTCTTGAAGCTAGTCTGGATTTTGTGGGCATTGCCAGTGGTTCTAAACAGAACCACCAGATTTTATCCCTTTAGATGTCATTAGTTCTGTGACTCGTGCACATGTACTGCCAATCATGTAAGTTTTGAACTTACTGCCAGGTTTGCAACACTACATGGGGTCCACTAATGAAACCCACTGGGGAAATTGCCTCGCAGTTAATAAGCGATCAATTAGGTTTTCTCCACACTTGCTGCTCTGCAGCTGTTTGCTGTTTAACTCGTGGCACAGTCAAGGTCTTATGGAGAGTTGTAGAGCACATACTGTAACTTAAGCTCCTGTCCCACTTAGGCTATTTTTTCGGCGACTACAGGCGACTAGGCTGTCGCCTCATGGTCGCGGGGTGAACGCCTGTATGGTTGTGAGTTGTCTCCTCAAGTCGCCTAACAAGTCGTAACGTTTTTCTGGTCACCGCTGGATTTTAAAATGTTCAACACTTTTCGGCGACTGTGGGCTTGACGTAGCTTGTCTTCTCCTGTCGTAGGTGCTGTCGTAGATTGTCGCCAGGATGAGGCAGGTTGTCACCAGGTGACATTGGTTGTCGCCGGGTGCTGACTTTGGTGAATTCCATTGGCGACTACCTACATCAACCAACGTCAACCGGCGACAGGTACCGGCGAGTGAATTGTCTTCAGTTGTCACCAACAGGGTCGTTGCTTGTCGTAGCTTGTCGCGGGTGGACGTAGGTTGACTTTGGTTGTCGTGGGTTATCGCCTGTGTGGTCGTAGGTTGTCGTAGGTGGACGTCCTAATGGGTCGCCCGTTGTTGGTAGCTTGCCGTAGCTTGACGTTGACTAGGTGGCAGGTTGTTGTATCTTGTCCTAGACATTGTCGTAGGGGGGTCCAGTCATCGTTTTTTAGGCTTGACTATGACTATGTCATACGTCCTGCTGTGACTATGACAGTCATAATCGCCTAAGTGGGACAGGCCCTTTAGTTTCTCTCACACACATGCTTACTTTCACCTTGATTATTTTTTATGTTAACCCACGGTAAACGTAACCTACAGTGAGGCAGCAGCAGTAGAGTTGCTGCTTTACAGCGCTCGCAGCGCCGGAGACCCGGGTTCGATCCCGACTATGGGTGCTGTCTGTACGGAGTTTGCATGTTCTCCCCTGGGTTTTCTCTGTGATCTTCGGTTACTTCCCAAACTCCAAAGACGTTTAGGTTTGTAGGTTAATTGGCTTGGTGTACATTTAAAATTGTCCCTAGTGTGTGTAGGATAGTGTTAGTGTGTGGGGATCGCTGGTCGGTGCGGACTCGGTGGGCCCAAGGGCCTGTTTCCATGCTGTATCTCTAAAACTAAAATGAAAATAGTAGCCAATTAACCAACCAGCAAACTCGGGAAAGTTGGAGGAACCATTCTCAAGGAGAGAATACACAAACCCTTCACATACATATGGAACCCAAAGTCAGGATTGAAACTAGGTGCCCGGAGTTATAAGGTGCAATGGCTGTCAAGATTAGACTATAGAGATAGAGTGTAGGAACAGGTACTCTGTCCCACCCAATTAACACTGACCAGCAATCACCCTAGGGACAACTTAACAATTTTAACAAAGCCAATTAACCTACAAAGCTGCAAGTCTTTGGAATGTGGGAGGAAACTCAGGCAAGCAGAGAAAACCCATATGATCACAGGGTGAATGTACAATCTCTGCACAGACAGCACCCATAGTCAGGGTCGAACCCAGGTCACTGGTATTGGAAGACAGCAACTCTACCGCTGCCCCATGTGCCACCCACCCCCCGGTATTCATGAGGGTTCACTCTACTTCTGCAAGGCTAAGGTACTTGACAACACCACCTTTGGGCAGCACAGTTGCAGTAGAGTTGCTGCCTTACAGTGCCAGAGACCTGGGTAGATCTTGACTACGGGTGCTGTCTGTGCGGAGCTGATACGTTCTCCCCGTGGCTTTTCCCTGGTGCTCTGGTTTCCTCCCTCACCCCAAATGTGTACAGGTATGTAGGTTAATTTGGCTTTGGTAAAAATTGTGAATTGGCCCTAGTGTGTAAGATAGTGATAGTTTACTGGAATCACTGGTTGATGCTCACTGGATGGGCCAATGGCCTGTTTCCATGCTGTATCTCTAAACTAAACTAAATCAGTTACATAACAAGCAGCACTGAGGAGAAAACCCAGACCTCCCATTTTTGACTGAAACTGGCTCATGAACTGCACTGCCAGTGAACACAATGAACAGAAAATCAATATTCCAGTCAAAATTTATCAATCAAACCTTGCATAATTGTCAGAAAACCTTCTTTTCTTCTACCCTTAGTGACTGGCTTTCAGTCTTTGACAATCTGAGTAATCTTGAGCCATGGGATGCAACATGCAGTTTCACAAATTTAAAAGACTGAATGTTATGTTAACCATTATTACAAGTGGATTTGAATCCAGGATAAGGAGGTTTTATTGCAGATTCACAGGTTCTTGGTGAACCTGCAACTGGAGTGTAAAGAGCCTGTCCCACTTGGCTGTCATTTGCGCCTCATTTACGCGTCATATGTAAAATAGGTCATCGCGTCGTGACGCGCAACATCGCGCGCAAATCACGCTTCAACATGTGTCAGCACAGCCGTCGGGTGACGTCATTGGACTACCCTGCTTCCCTATTCTGCATCATGACCATCATGGAAGAAGTACAGATTTTATTGCTGCAGCAACAACAGAGACTTCTGTTAGCAGCAGCCCTCAGTCAGGCAGGAGTACAACAAGAAAGGCTAGCATGAAACCCAGAAAGAGGTCTGTGTGGATGAGGTTAGAGGTTACATGACGGGTAAAAGACAGGTCGACTGCGTATGGGCTGCGCATGGAGTCGCATGTTTACGGACGTTGACGCACGGTGACGTAACCATGCGTCACCACGCGATATAGCATACGACGCCAATGCGTCAGCGTGCGTAGCCAATGCGTCAGCATGCGTACGCGGTACGTCATGCAGGTGGATCCCAAGGATTTAGTTACACTATGTAATTGTGGAGCGGCGCACTATACCGGATGCCGCTACATGCGATTCCAATCCTCACCATGCGCAATGCATGCGTCACCCTCGTGCACTTCACGCATCATGATGCATCGACCTATTTTACATATTGAGGCACAAATGACGGCCAAGTGGGACAGGGCCTTAAGTGCACAAATTTGGTCTCCTCAATTAAGAAACAATGTACACTGTGGAAGAGCGCAGGGAGAATGTTTCCCCTAACTAAAGAAATGAAGAAGGGTCTCTACCCAAAACATCACCTATGACATTTATATTACATATACATCACACAAACCACCTTTTGCATTTTCAAACCAAACCTTTTGCATTTTCAAAACAAACCTTTTGCATTTTCAAACCAAACCTTTTGCATTTTCAAACCAAACCATTTGCATTTTCAAACCAACCACTTTTGCAGTTTCAAACTACATTTTCAAACCACATTAAGGGCACTGACAGGTCAGTAAAACCACTCACAGTTTCGTAGACATGTGTTCAGTGTTATTCACAGTTCAGACTGAGAGCTGTGACCTCTCCCTCCCCCATCTTGCTGAGAAGTGAGGCACCTCCACACTTCTGGGTTTTATAGTTCCTCCCCCTCCCACCAGAAAGGTCGTGGCCTTCATGGCATGATTGACAGGAGAGAGAATCTCAACAGTTTTTAAACATTAATAAGTCTTTTATATTTAATCGATGGGAAAAATCCTCTTATCCTGTGCAGCGGATCGGGACTCTGAGTAAGATGGCGAAAAATCACAGCCGTACGTGGTAGCGTTTTTTCTAAAATCAATATGCAGTGCAACAGGAAGTGGTCAAGATCAGAGTTTTAATTATATAGATAAATTAATAACCATAATACTAGTAACCATAAGAGTGCAAAGCGTATGTCCATAGTGCAACCATCCATACACAGTCCATAGAAGATCACATTTTACCCAGGTTAATGTTGTGTTGTGTCCAAGAGCCTGATAGTTATTGGGAAGAAGCTGTTCATAAACCTAGTAGTCACGGTTTTGAGACATCTGTACTTTGGTCCCGATGGTTGAAGAGAAATGAGAGCATGGGCAGGGTGGTGTGAATCCTTGATAATGATGGCAGTCTTTTTGAGGCAGTTCTCTTTGATGGTGGGAAGATCAGTAGCTGTAATAGACCGGACAATGTATGCCATTCTCTGTCATCTCCTTCATTCCTGTTGGTTTCAGATGCCGCACCATGCTGTGCTGCAAAAGGTCAGTATGCTCTCACTACACATCTGTAGAGATTCAATAGAGGATTCATTGACATGTCAAATCTCCTCAATCTTCTACGGAAGTACTGTAAAACATTGCTAAGCTTTCTTTATAATTGCATTGATGTGCAGGGCCCAGGACAGATCTTCAGAAATATGCACGCCAAGGAACCTGCAGCTATTGACCCTCTCCAATGTCGTCCTGCCAATCAGGACAGGATCGTGGGTCCCTGAATTTCTTCTTTCTGACGTCATCAGTCAGCTCATTGGTCTTGCTAACATTGAGAGCAAGATTATATTCTGGCATTATTCAACCAGATTTCCCTCTTTTTACTCTAACTTACTTAGACTTAGTACCTCCCACACTGTTGAGTGCATTAGGCAGCAAGCTTTCGCCATTCTGTTCGGTCATCTGCGACATCTTCCACCCTCGATAGGCTTGCATCCCGAACTTGCAAATCCTTCTGGAATGTTCACCGCCATGTGAGTTTTGGTCGGCCTCTTTTCTTCTTCCGTCAGGTTGCCATGTCATTGCTATCTTAGGTGCATGTTCTGGTGACATTCTGATGGCATGTCCTGCAAATTTCAACCTGCGTCCCTCTATGTCCTGGCTGAGAGGCTTTGTTGCAGTATCACGGTAGATCGCCTCATTTGGTCTCTGTAGCTAGTCTTCAGGATCTTCCTCAAGCAGCGTTGTTGGAATGCATCCAATTTCTGTTTCATCTTCACATTGATTTTCCAAATCTCACTGGCAAAGAGGGCTGTAGGGAGGACTACGGACTGGAAGAGCTTGACTTTTAGCATCTCGACTTTTTACTCTAACTCATCATTATCTGTTATTCATCCAACAATGGTGGTATCACTGGGGTATAACAGTGGGGTTGAGAGAGAAAGATGATTGAATGGCAGAGTAGACTTGAAGGGCCGAATGGCCTAATTCTGCTCAGATCACTTATGAACTTATCATCTGGGAATTTAAAGATGGTGTTAGAGCTGCATCTGGCAACACAGTCGTGACACAAAATGCTGGAGTAACACAGCGGGATATATGTGTCAGCAGTCATTGTGCATTGCCTTTGGACTATTATTTTAGAGGTCTTCTGGTCCTCTGTGGTTACACAAACATCTCTCATCCTCTAATCTCCTCCACCAAAGCCTACATCTTGTATCTAAATGTCATGGAACTGTGTTCTGCAATGCTCCGCTTTGCTTCTTATGGCAAATTGCAATTAGTAGGTATGTTACAATACCTACCTTTAGCGGCGCTGCAGTTCTGCCGCTCCCCGTGTGCGTGACTTTGGCGCCTTTCAGAGGGGGGCGGGTTTAAAATCCCGTTTTTCCCCAGGCAGTCCAAATCGATCTATGTCGGGCGATTTCGTCGCTGAAGAGAAATGGCTCTGACATTTCATTCATGAAGTCATTTTTAAACTACGCTAGATTATTTATTAACTAGAGTAGTTTAAAAATCATCTTCTAAAGCTCTGAACGCCGACAGCAGAACGGACCTAACGTAGGCAATAAAAGAAGCGACACAGTTTATTTTTACATAAAAACTTGGTTTTTAGGAAGTATTTAATCACATTTTCATGTTGCGAGAAGGGGGCAAAAAAAATGTATGAACCGGTTGTATTTTTCCTGCCGACGTCAGCGCAAACCGCAATGTTCCAATCCACCGCATTCCACTAAAACCCACTCGCAAGTTGATTTAAATGGCCATTAATTTACAGGCATTAAACACTAAATTCCTTCCATTTGGCCTATAAATTCATGAAAATGAGATTTAAAAATCATGTTATATTGTGGATTATTGTGTGAATGTTATTTGGACACTTAGGCAATTTAAAAATGTTTATCATTTCCTAAGAAATTGATAGATGTTTAGATCTAGTAATTGAATTTTGTAATTAGTTACAATTAGATAACTAATTATATGCTTTAATTTCAGGTCATCCAAGTAATATTGTTTCATATTTGTTTCAGAATGCTTCAATCTATAATAACTGAAAATTTCATTGTTCTCTTAATTTTTAAGAAAGTTATGGGCTTTTGACTGTTCTTGATCACAGCTTTTGTGTTAAGTCAATGGAAAAGCAATGGGGAACAAGATGCTAATTTCCAAGTATGAAAATGGCCATAGCTTTTTTAATACTGAAGATATGAAAGTGAATTAGGTGTCAAATTAAACTTCTTTTTATGCTTTATCTGATGGGATAAATTGCAGACTTGATTTTTAAAATCTCAAAATGTTGTAACATTGCTACAATTAGTTACACAATGACTTCCACTATCTGTCATAGCCAAATGTACCCTTCTTCTACAAAGTGAAGATTAGAATTAAGCTGTACAAACAAGTCTGAACTGGTGTGTTGAAAGGAACTGCAGATGCCGGTTATACAACGAAGATAGACATAAAATGCTGGAGAAACTCAGCGGGGCAGGCAGCATCTCTGGAGAGAAGGAATTTCGGGTCTGAAGGCGGGTCTCGACCCGAAACATCATCCAAGTCTGAACTGGTGTTAGCTATCCCCTCGTCAAACTATTGTGATTGTTACTGATATTATTATCATGAGTTGCCTTCAAACTGTTGAACGAATGCCGATGAATCTCAGACATCTCCCCTCCACCCTAATTTATGACAATTCCTGCTTGAAATACAGCCTTATCAAGTATTTATTTTCTATGTAAACTTAAATTTCAACAGAAAATGGATGTTAGATCTTTCTTTTGTATAAAAATAAAATAGCATCTTTTCAACACCCTGAAAGATGCCATAATTTCCACTTGTAGCAAATTCTTCTGGTAAATGGGTCATTTTTAGCTAGATTCAGTTTCTCCATCAATTGCTCTGTTAGATGTTTAAACTACAGTTCACCAAATGCACTAGGAATTCTAATAAATCAAACTGCAGCACACAATACCCTTCTTCAAATAATATCACAAAGGCAATAAAAGAATTTTTCATTCAAAAAAATATCGGCTTTATTGATGAAAGTTTAACTCTCCATTTAGAGTAACGAGTTGGGAAAGTTGGCTCATTGAAATACCATGGGCTGTTCAGATCAATCAATTTGATGTTTACTATCTCTCCAGCTTTCTTGTATTGTATTGTATTGTATATCTTTATTATCATTTTTCCTGAGTACTTACATACCCAGAGCAAACGAAAAAACGTTGCTCAACCAGTGTCCATTCAGTGTGCGGTAAAAAATAAATAGAAATAAAAATAAAAATACATCAATAGATGTATCAATAGAAATGCAAGTTGCAACAGTTAGGGTGTTTCCAACAAACAATTTCAATGTAATGTAAAATTTAATGTAAAAATCACTGCAGATTATCATGGGCAATACTACAAATTGGATGATAGGAAATTGATGGGAAAAAAACCACGTAGACTGCAACAGATGTTGTTGACTTGCTATCATTCGTAATTACTGTCAAAGGCAAATTTTACTGCATAATCCCTTAGTGGATCTCAGTTTTCTCTTTCATTATTGTTTGAAATTCTCAACCATCAGTTGGAAAATGTTCAAATATTAGATTTCAAGTTCAATTTAGTATTTGATTTGAAAAATATTCCTCTTCATTCTGTATAATACTAGCCATTATTCACCTTAATTTGTCTAAGTGAATGCTATCTTTAGTATTAATAACATGCCATCAATAAAAGTCAATATTTATTCTGTTTTTATGAAAATGTAAAGTGTAGCTATGCACTTTGAAAACTATTGTCAGGATTGGATTTGGCAGCATGTGGGTAAATATATACCGTTTTCTGGTTTTTTAAAGTGTAATAAAATGGGGATCTAGACACTTAGTGACATACTGTAATTCAAAGTGATGACATCTATCCATCCTTTCCCTTTGTGTCACATCAATTGTTAGCTCCATACCAGTTCTGTCATGTTAACAATTAGTTTTGTTTTATTTATTCATTTTGGGGGTCTGGGCATATACAGCATTTGTCTGAAGAAGGGTCTCGATGTGAAACATCACCCATTCCTTCTCTCCAGAGAAGCTGCCTGTCCCGCTGAGTTTCTCCAGCTTTATGTGTCTATCTCCAGCATTTATTTGTCTATTTCCCTTGAAGAAAGGGGATTCACATTTGGGTCTGGAGTCAGTTCTAGTCTAGACCTGGTAAAGATGGTAAACTCCCCCACTGAAAGGCATGACCAAACTAGAGTTTTATGATGTCCCTTTTCTTCCACACCTTAAAAATGACATAAGTTTGAATTCCACGGCTACTTTAGACGAATTTTAACTGCAGATTACTAATTCAGGATTTTGGGTTATGTTGGTAATTTAACTATTCCCCACTGTTGTACCATAACATACTTTGTGAGTCAGAAGATCAGGGATCTTCCTATTCTCATGGAATCAATTTTCTCCCCACAATCCTAATCTTTCATGATAGTTTCCCATGATTAGCAAAAGGACGGGGGTACACAAAAGGCTGGAGAAACTCAGCGGGTGCAGCAGCATCTAAGGAGCAAAGGAGATAGGCAACGTTTCGGGCCAAAACCCTTCTTCAGACTGATGGGAGGTGGGGGGGCGGGGAGAAGAAAGGAAAAAGGAGGAGGAGGAGCCCGAGGGCTGAGGGAGAGGTGGGAAGGGGAGGAGACAGCAAGGGTTAACAGAATTGAGAAAATTATGTTCAGCCAAGAGGATGCAGACTACCCAAGCGGAATATGAGGTGCTGTTCCTCCAATTTGCGGTGTTGCTCACTCTGGCCGTGGAGGAGGCCCCGGACAGAGAGGTCGGATACGGAATGGGAGGGGGAGTGGAAGTGCTGAGCCACCGGGAGGTCGGGTTGGTTATTGCGGACCGAGCGGAGGTGTTCGGCGAAACGATCGCCAAGCCTCCGCTTGGTCTCACCGATATAGATCAGCTGGCATTTAGAGCAGTAGATGAGGTTGGAGGAGGTGCAGGTGAACCTCTGTCGGACCTGGAAGGACTGCTTGGGTCCCTGAAAGGAGTGGAGGGGGGGAGGTAAAGGGACAAGTGTAGCATCTCTTGCGGTTTCAAGGGAAAGTGCCCGGGGAAGGGGTGGAGCGGGAGGGAAGGGAAGAATTGACAAGGGAGTTGCGGAAAGGCAGACGGGGGGGAGATGGGAAGATGTGGCGAGTGGTGGGGTCACGTTGGATGTGGCGAAACTGGTGGAGGACTATGTGTTGTATTTGCCGGCTGGTGGGGTGAAAGGTGAGGACCAGGGGGACTCTGCCCCTTGTTGCGAGTGGGGGAATGGGGAGAGAGGGCAGTGTTGCGGGGTATGGAGGAGACCCTGGTGCGAGCCTCGTCTATAGTGGGGGAGGGGAATCCCCGTTCTCTGAAGAATGAGGACATTTGTGATGATCTGGTGTGGAACACCTCATCCTGGGAGCAGATGCGGCGTGGACGGCGGAAAAGGACAATGCCTGACCATGAAAATAGATGTTGGAACTCCTCCTTCATAATCTTTCTGTCCTCGTTATCTCAGAAGTGATGGTCACATGAAGGTCCACCCCTTCTGAGATAATAAGAGCAGAAGAGTATGAAGGAAGGGTTCCAACATCTATTTTCATGGTCAGGCATTGTCTACATCCTTTTGTTAATCATGGGAGACTATCTTGAAAGATTAGGGATTAGGATTGTGGGGGGAAAATTAATTCCATGAGAATAGGAAGATGCCTGATCTCCTGACTTACAAAGTATCTGAACATTTCTCTCATCAATTCCAAGTATATCTAATTCATTGATTTATGAATGATGGTTTTATGAATTTTCAATGTAATATCTTTCGACAAGTCTTTGAATTACACAACTCCTCTTTATTTCATTGAATAATGTGCAATCTTGGAGTATAAGAGGACACTAATACCCATAATGTTGGGCAACAAAACTTTTTGATTTACAAAATGGTGCTTACTGGTTCATTTTCTGAACCCATCTTATTCATAAATCAAAGAATTTAGCAATGGGCTAAAAGTGGAAAGGAATCATTCCATTCATTAGCAATACATACAACTCCAATTTCTGACTTAAAATGCATTTATTTTCATCTTTTCACTTTTGAGCTTTATCAGAACCTCCGTCAAATTGAAGGAAGTTCAAACACTGGGTTTAAAAAGCTGGGCCATTGTTTTAGCACACAGAACAGCTTGAACCCAATGTCTCAGAATAACTTTTTTGTACAGACTTTGCAGATTTGAGAGTGTCCTTTTACACTCTCAATTTTATATACTTATAAATATCTGTGCTTTTTATCCTATTAACTGTCTATGTCCTTATGTGCCTGTCCCACTGAGGTGATTTTTCAGGCAACTGCCAGCGACTGTCAAGTTGCCAGCAGTCGTCTGAAAAAGCGGCAACTGGAACGGTGACTATCAGAGTGGAACACACACACAAACACACATCGCTTCCTTCACCAGCCCATTATGCTGGCGGGGGACAGGGCAAGTGGGGAGGAGCACTGTCTGAGTGAAATTCACACGGTGCAAAGACAAGGTGATAAAGACACACGCTGCGATGAACAGGAAGGTTGGCGTTGTAATTAAGACAGCTAAAGCACAGTGTATGGTAAAAGGGGGGGGGGGGAGAAGGAGGGAGAAGAAGTGGCGACAACTTTTAAGAAGCCAGAGATACACGGCTGTGAAGTTCTGCGGACATTAACATTATCGGTCGGTTATCCTTGGTTCTGAAAACTACTGCTTACGGTTTTTTTTTCCCAATGAGCCAATGAAATTCACCGGTCAGCACCGGCTACAACTTATGAGAACCTTCGACCCCCTGGCAACCCACTAGAACCTCCTGGCGATCCACCTACGGCACGAGAATTCTCGCTACTCTTCATGGCGGCTTCATTCTGGTCGCCACTAATTTTTCAACATGTTGAAAAATTTGCGGCGACCAGAATGAGGCCGTGACTAGTTCCCAGAATGCAGGAACTCCTCACGACATGAAGGCGACTCCCCAGCAACTACCCGCGAACATGTGGCGACTGCAGAGTCTCCTGCAGTCGTCAAAAAAGTTGCCTACGTGGGACAGGCACATAACTGTTTTAAATTGTATTTTTGTTTAGACCTGTATGGAAAGCACTGTGGGTTGCATTCAATTGTATGAAAAGTGCGATATAACTAAAGTTAGTATTATTATTATCATTATTATTATTTTAAATCCTTTGCTTTTTCATGACTTTGTTTCTTAGTGATGAGTTATAGAAATAGAAATGTTATTCCACCCACTTCAATATTTTTTTTCATTTATGCATCAAGTGAAACTAAAGCTGATGGACATCAAGCGAAAACACTCCAACAATAGGAATCAGAACCACACGTGGAGATTGATGGTTATGGCTGTTGGACATCAATAAGGGGGGGGGGGGGGGGAGATTGCAGCCTTCATGTGGTCCACACTGGTTCGACGAATGCAATTTACCTGGCATGCACAAACAGAAGATCAAACAGAACAAGTTGTCTTACAACTTTAGGCTGTGCACGCCATACGCAAGAAGAAGAAGACATCAATAATCCCATCTTCAATGGGCATCACCGTAGGAGCTCCTCAGGGCAATATTCAAGGCCCAATCTTCTTAAGCAGATCTTCATCAGTGAACTTTCTTCCATCATGAACTCAGAAATGGGGTTGTTATGGATATAATGTTCAATTCTATTCACAACTACTCAGAAAATGAAGTAACCACATCTGTATGCAGCATTGTCTGACAAGTGGCATATAATAGTATGAGACATAAATCCCAGGTCTTAATCATCTTCAACAAAATAAAGTCTAACCACCTGCCTTGACATTTAAAGACATTGTCATCATAAAGGCCTCTACCATCAACATCCAGAAGATTATCAACTCTACTGGACCAAAAACATAATACTAAAATAATATAAAAACATAAATACTGCAGATACTAGTGCAAGTCAAAAGTTGGCTACTCAGTGGCATGTGACTGACCATATGATAGTGAAAAACATTGGCATCACCAATGAGAGCAAGCCAGGTAAGTGATGGAATACTTTAAATTGCTTTGAAAGTAGATACAAATACTGGAGAAACTCAGCGGGTGTGGCAGCCTCGATGGAGCGAAGGAAAAGGTGATGTTTCGGGTTGAGCAGGTCCAACAACTCAAGTAGCTTGACACTAACCAGGATAATGCAATCCTCTTGAGTAGCACCCATCCACAGCCAAGATATTAATTCCCTCCTCTGCTAGCACACAGTGTACTATTTACAAAATTCATCTGCAATGACTCCACTGCCCCCAAAACCTTCAATCTCCATCATCAATAAAGGCAAGGACTTTGGGTGCATGGGAACACCATCTCCTGTAGTTCTCCTCCAAGTTGCCACCATTTTCATGTCTAAATCCATCACTGGTCCCTCACTGCTCCTGGGCCTAAGTCTTGAAATTTCCAAACCAACAGAATTGTGGAAGTGTCTTCACCCTCACTGTTGCTTCATTCCAAGGGCAATTAGAGAAGGTGAATAAACCAAATCCCCCAAAATGAAGAAGTAAGAAACAGCCAATTCAAGATTATTGCAGTTTATGAATTCATAAAAAGAACAGATAAATTTGGCACCTTCAATATTTTGCTTCCATTCCGAGGGATGATTGGTAATTTTGTATCTGTTAACAGGAAAAAAAATCTTGTACAGTTTGAGTCTGTGCCACGGCCAACTGTGCTTTCCCAGAAGAGTGCATGTTTGATGAATGTGATCTAGTAAAACAAACTGCTGAATAAAACTAAGTTATAGCAAACACACTATGATATTATATGATAAACAATGAAAACACTAATGAAAATTAGTTGTGATCCAAAAGATGATGATGGCCTACTTTAAAGTTTGTTTGGTTTATTTTCCAGAAGATCTGCTTTAATCCTCAGTTGTAAGTCACTATATCATTTTTAGTTGTAGCAGTAATAGTCAAAGGGGATTGGATATAGATTGCTGAGAAGGAAAATATTTCCCTGGCTGTGAGGAAATTGGACTAATTAGTCTTTTTTTACAGAGCATAATTACAGGAAAGGAAGATATAATTCCTCGCATTTATACTGTGGCTTTCACAACCTCCGTATACCTTAAAGCACTCCTCTGGCAACTGAGTGTCATACAGCAGGGAAAGAAGCCCTTTGGCCTACCTTGCCCATGCTGAGCATGAGGTCCCATCTACACTATCTCACCTCCCCATGTTTGGCCTATATCTATTTAAAACTTTCTTATCCATGTACCCCTTTTGACAGCTCATTCCATATATCACCACCCTCTGTGTGGAAAAAGTTGTCCCTTAGGTTCTTACTAAATCTTTCCCGTCTCACCTTAAACTTATGTCTCCTGTCGATGTTGTTTCCTCTACACTGGGCAAAGGACGCTGTGCATTTCATAAGGTCATAAGTGATACGAGCAGAATTAGTCCATTCGGCCCATCAAGTCTACGCCATTCAATCATGGCTGATCTAGCACTCTCTCCTAACCCCATTCTCCCCCGCCTTCTCCCCATTACTCCTGGCACCCATAATAATCTAGAATCTATCTATATTGGCCTTAAATATATCCACTGACTTTGCTTCCACCGCCTTCTGTAGAAAATAATTTCACACCACCTTGCGATTAAAGAAATTCTTCCTTATCTCCTTCCTAATTGAACGTCCTTTAATTCTGAGGCTATGACCTCTTGTCCTGGACTCCCACTAGTGGAAACATCCTCTCACATCCACTCTATCCAAGCCTTTCACTATTCGGTACATTTCAATGAGGTCCCCCCCTCAATCTTCTAAACTCCAGCGAGTACAGGCCCAGTGCCGTCGAAAGCACATCATATGTTAACCCACTCATTCCTGGGATCATTTGCCCTCTGCATTCCCCGGGTAAGATCAGAAGATCATAAGATGTATGAGCAGTATTAGGCCATTCAGCCCATTGCGTCTGCTCTGCCATTTTATCATGGCTGTTTCTTTTAAACACCATTCTCTTGCTTGTCCGCATAACCTTTGATGCCCTACGAATCAAGATCCTATCAATCTCTGCTTTAAAAATACCCAATGACTTAGCCTCCACAGCTGTCTGTGGCAATGAATTCCATGATCTCCTGACCTTATGCACCTCTATAAGAATCCATCCTCATTCTCCTATGTGCCAAAGAATAGAGTCCTGCCTACCCAACGACTCCTTATAGATCAGCCATAATGTCCTGGCAACATCCTTAGATATGTTGGTTGAGGGAAAAATAAAGGGCCTGTCCCACTGCGGCGACCTAATTGGCGAGTTTAGAAGAGTTTGCCCTCGACTCATACTCGCAGCATGGTCGACATGAGGTCCTAGGTCTTTGTAACTCTCCTTCATGCTCGAGAGTAGTCCCCGCGTAATCGAGGCCTCAGCTAGGTCGCGGCGTATTTTTCAACATGCTGAAAAATGCCCGCGAGTAAAAAAAGGTCGCCATGGAAAAAAATCAATATTTTTTTACTCGTAGGTTTAGTCGAAGTAGGTGGTAGTAGGTTGTAGTAGGTCGGCATGTTATTCGTAGGTAATCGAGGGTAGTCAAAGGTAATCAAAGGTAGTCGAAGATAGTCGTAGATAATCTTCAACATAGTCGAAGGGAGGTCGAAGGAGATCGAAGGAGGTCGTCTTCGCTCTCCACTATTCGGTGTCCAATTATCTTGAAGCTAGTCGAAGCTAGTCTTCAACATAGTCGAAGGAAGTTGAAGGAGGTCTTCTACATAGTTGAAGGAGGTCTTCAACATGACATTTTTCCAAACTCTCCTAAACTCTTCTAAATTCGCCAATTAGATCACCGCAGTGGGACAGACCCTTAAATGTTTTGCTCTTCAATGTAATAATGCCATGGCACCTTCTCAATGTGTAAGAATGTTTGTTTATTAAAAATGGAATATCAGTGC
Organism: Okamejei kenojei; assembly: GCA_035221665.1. Taxonomy (NCBI): domain Eukaryota; kingdom Metazoa; phylum Chordata; class Chondrichthyes; order Rajiformes; family Rajidae; genus Okamejei; species Okamejei kenojei. The sequence goes on from JAVHYY010000078.1 coordinate 181,139, forward strand.
TATATTCCTCATTACTGTACAGATATGTAATTCTGGATTTTCATCTTAAGACCTGGAATTGGATAGGTTACATGGGGTGTGGGAGTTTGCAACTGGAACAAAAATCTGGGCTTTTCTGCATGAGTTTTAATTTCGCTACAAGTGTGTTTGGCTCTGTTAGGTCGCAGAAGTCAGTTTCATTGACAATCATGGCCTCAAATTGGGTGAGAAGCTAACCACAAGATTAGTTGGGCCATCGCACAATTGAATGAGAGGACAGAAGGTACAGGAAATGCTTGACAAGTCAGGCAGCGTTTATGGAGAGAGAAACAGAATTAATTATTCAAGTTGAAGAACTTTCAGTAGAAAGTGTTCTATGAAGGAACTTTAACTTGAAACATTAACTATGGTTCTTTTGCAATAGATGCTACCCGGCTTGCTGCATCTTTCCAGCAATTTCTGTTTTTATTTCAGCATCTAAGTTTCACCCAAGTGGAAGAATCTAACTCTAGGGTGGAAGTGCAAGATCCCTCAACTAAGAAGTTGGACGAATTGCTGATCTTGATGGGGATGCCAAGGGATGGTCCCTTGGGTGAGGGAAAGTTGGAGTGCCCTCAGAGAAGATCTCAAGTATCTGTATGAAATGTTAGGCTGAAAACTGTGACCCGAGGGAAACATTTTCTCCTTGGCTCAGCTGTCAGCTTTCCAGGAATCGAGAAATCAGGTGCTCACATAGGACCAGCGAAGCAGTTTTAATCAAAGGTCTTCCGACTTACTAACATTTAACATAATAGCTACCTACTTGCTGCATTGCAGACTCAAGATAGACACAAAATGCTGGAGTAGTTCAGCAGGCCAGGCAGCATCCCTGGATAGAAGGAATGGGTGGCATTTCTCTGAAGAAGGGTCTTGGTCCGAAACATCGCCTATTCCTTCTGTGCAGAGAGCTGCCTGTCTTGCTGAGCTATTCCAGCATTTTGTATCTATCTTTGGTGTAAACCAACATCTGCAGTCCATCCCTACATGGTTTCACGGACTCAACTCCATAAAACCAGTAAGTTTACACACTCAAAACTTGTCCCATAGGTCTGTAGGTTAACTAGCCTCTGTAAAGTGCCTTTAGTGTGCAGTGAGTGGACTGAAATCAAGATAAGGGAGAAGTAGTGTGAACGGGTGATCGATGGTCAGCGTGGATTCGATGGGCAGGAGGGCCTGTTTCCATGATGGATCTTTATATGCATCAATAATAATAAAAAATAATCCTCCATTCCCATGCCAGTCACATTCAATATCAGTGCTCAGCCATATTAAAATATGTCTCTTATTCTAATTACTTGTAACACTTTATATTTTGTTGCACAGTGCAATCAAATAGTCCATTATCATTCCAGGTTTCTGGCAGAACAAGAATGTAGCTTCTGAATTTGACATCTAAGAAAATGGGCAGGAAAAGCAGCTTGGTGTCACATTAATTGGCAAGGCAAGTATTTTTTAATCATTTTTCAGAAAATGAAATGATTCTTGGCAAGGAAGTAGTAATTTGGAAACAGCATCTGTGGCACTATGCTGTTCCAACGGGGTAACCAAGTGTACACAGCATTCTGATGAGAGGAAAAACAGCCTACATTCTGATTCCTTGCTATTTATTTCATGAAGTAAAATAAGAAACTAATTCAAATATTATGCCAGAAAGCACAGCTCGCAGATTAGTAATCACACAACAATATTTATGTGGCATGAAGGAAAAATAATGCTGCACAGCAGAAGGTTATTAAATTACTGCGTGATACGGCAAACAGCAAGAATGGTAGAAGACTGGAGGATTATAGAAACAATGGAAACATTAAAGACAGATTGGTCTGCCTAGCAAAACTGGCATCGCACATTCATTTTGATAAATTCAATTACACGAGTCAAGTAGAAAGGTTGAAACCAAATGTGAAACTTAAATTCACCTGAATTTCCATGGTGATTTGTTGAAACTTCTTTTCATAGAACATACAGAACACACTTGTTTTGAGCTGAATGTGATGTACTGTATGTTTGTGCACTTTGCACCATAAGGTAAGGCCCACAGATTTAACCGGTTGATTGTGGTAATTGGAAAAGACAATATATATTCTGTTTCACTGAAGACAGACATGACCTTCAGTTTCTTTGAGAGAGGTCTCAGTTCCTGATTATTAGCTGTACTGGGATCATAATACTACTGGAAATTCTGTATTGAATTCAAGAAACTAATAATATTAATCAGAGTATCAAAATTCAAAAGACAGTGCTAACAAATAAAATCTCTGGAAGTGTATACAGCTAATTGTTTGTATATGAATAGCTTCTTAAGTTAAATTTAATTATTATTTCAAATAATTGTACTGAGGTAGAATTATCACTTTCCGACACAGCCCTTTAATCATAAGTTTTGCAAAGAGAATGTTGTTTACAAAACTGAAGAATTATAAATAATGTATTTGTTTCACTGTAAAATGAATAAGATATTTCACTTTAAGGACAAATATGTTTTTGATAGAGTCATAGAATGATACAGCGTGAAAGATGGCCCTGCGGCCCAACTGGCCAACACCAGCCAACATGTCGCAGCTACACCAGTCCCACCTGCCCGCGATTTGTTCAATATCCCTCTAAACCTGGCCTATCCATGTACCTGTCTAACTGTTTCTTAAATGTTGGGATTGTCCCAGCCTCAATTACCTCCTCTGGCAGCATATACCCACCACCCTTTGTGTGAAAATGTTACCCTTCAGATTCCTATTAAATCTTTCCCCCTTCACCTTAAACCTATATTCTCTGGTCCTTGATTCACCTACTCTGGGCAAGAGACTTTGTGCATCTACCTGATCTATCCTCTCATGATTTTATACACCTCAATAAGATCATCCCTCATCCTCCTGCACTCCCAGCCAACTCAATCAAGTCCTGGCAACATCCTTGTAAATCTTCTCTGTACCCTTTCCAGTTTGACAACATCTTTCTAATAACATGGTTCCCAGAACTGAACACAATACTCTAAATGCAGCCTCACCAATATATTATACAACTGCAACATGACCTCCCAACTATACTCAATACTCTTTGATGAAGGCCAATGTGCCAAAAGCCTTTTCAACTGCCCTATCTACCTGCGACTCCACCTTCAAACTGAGGGGTAACCATTTCTTTCCTTAACTCAATTACTCTATCAATTGTCTTAAACATACGGCGTTGCTGCATAGGGAAATAGTCAGTTTCTATTTTTAGTTTAGTTTAGGGATATATCACGAAAACAGGCCTTTCGGCCCACCGAATCCGCACCGACCAGCGATCCCCAGCGACATTATCACTATCCTACACACTAGGGACAATTTACATTTACACCAAGCCAATTGACCTACAAATCTGTACGTCTTTGGAGGGTGGGAGGAAACCGAAAATCTTGGAAAAAATCCATGCGTTCATGGGGAGAATGTACAAACTCCTTACGGACAGCACCCATAGTCGGGATTGAACCCAGGTCTTTGCCGCTGTAAGCGCTTCAAGGCAGCAACTCTACCGCTGTGCCACCCTATTCACTCTAGATGAGCCTTTCCTAATCTTATAAAACTGGTAACAATGATGTAATCTTAACCTTCAGATAAAATAAAGTCCATGAACTGTGATGAGTGTATATAAAGTCACTTAACTTCTTGAATTTTTTATAATTAAATGGGCATCATAATAGAATTTGAAGAGACTGTTGTGTTCTCTGACTCACATCTCATCTTTCCTTAGAGATGACTGATTGTAACTATTGCTGCTTAATTGAATTCTTGTTTTGTTTTCAGGCCCAACTGAATCCAAAGTAAAATTCATTCATTGATAAATGAACCGGCAAGGTAATGTTGATCTGTGCTTTGCAAGTACATAGAAATCCCCAGATATTCACTGTCAGTGCATAGTCACAATAATTCCACAAATATTATACCATTCTACAAATTGTAGGAGCATAAAGTGGCCATTTTTGATGCCAGGAAGGGAAATACTGCAGATGCTGGAAATCTGGAAATGTTTAGCAGGACAGACAGCATTTGTGCAGAGCAACACTGTCTCTGTGCCTGTCCATTCAGGTTGATGGTATCAGTTTTGTGTCCTTCCACATTGATGTCGTTGAACTTGCTACATATTTATGGCATTTTTGATTGATTTTGCATTTTAGTTGTGAAATTTAAAGGAAAATAATCTTATTTCCAGAAGCAACTTTTTAGCTAACAATTCATGAACAGTATGTACAGGATTTGACTGGGACAAGGTGAAGGGAGAACTACAGTATATGACTTTCAAAGATAGAGTGCAGGATTAAATGCTCAGCACTGCACACAGTTTGGTAAATGTACTGAGCTACTGATCTGTACAATATGAATGATATGCAAGTATTTAGGAATGTAATAACTCGAAAAGTCCATTTAGACAATAGACAATAGAAAATAGGTGCAGGAGTTAGGCCATTTGGCCCTTCAAGCCAGCACCGCCATTCAATGTGATCATGGCTGATCATCCACAATCAGTACCTCGTTCCTGCCTTCTCCCCATATCCCCTGACTCCGCTATCTTCAAGGGCCCTATTTAGCTCTCTCTTGAAAGTATCCAGAGAACCGGCCTCCACCACCCTCTGAGGCAGAGAATTCCACAGACTCACAACTCTCTGTGTGAAAAACAGTTTCCTCATCTCCGTTCTAAATGGCTTACCCCTTATTCTTAAAGTGTGGCCCCTGGTTCTGGACTTCTCCAACATCGGGAACATGTTTCCTGCCTCTAGCGTGTCCAAACCCTTAATAATCATATATGTTTCAATAAGATCCCCTCTCAACCTTCTAAATTCCAGAGTACACAAGCCCAGCTGCTCCATTCTCCTCAGCATATGACAGTCCCGCCATCCCGGGAATTAACCTTGTAAACCTACGCTGCACTCCCTCAATAGCAAGAATGTCCTTCCCCAAATTTAGAGGCCACAACTGCACACAATACTCCAGGTGTGGTCTCACTAGGACCCTGTACAACTGCAGAAGGACCTATTTGCTCCTATACTCAACTCCTCTTGTTATGAATGAAGTTCATGTTTGCAAGTTTGTTTTGCAAGTTCAACTAAATTCTTAAAGATTTTGTTTTAATTCATTTGCTCAGCTACATTCTAATTATTCGATTCTATAACAGGCACAGAACTAGTGTGCTTTGGGGTTTAGCAACTCAATAATATTTTTTACTTAACACTGAAGAAGGGCTTTGCCAAGTTCATTCAGTCTCTGGAGTCTTCTCATTCTCTCTCGTTTGAAATCTCCACAATATCAAATTCCAATGTTGGGATTCCTATTGAAGATCACAAACCTTAAGATTCATTATATCTGAACATCAACTGATTGATCCTGGTCTCCTGGTAAGATCTCTGCATCGTAAGCAATGCTGGCCACGGGGGGAAGCCTTTACCATTATTTTCACTATAAAATGTTGTCAAAGAGGTGGAGGAAATGGTCCATGTTGATGTTTTTTGCATTTTTTCCCCGTTTTTTGGAAAATATATTTTGCCATCAACCTTTCTGAAATCAATTAGAGCAATGTCTTGCTGGTGCTTGTAACTGTATAGCACGTGGGAGTGGAAACATCTGAGCCGTAGTTTTTTTTGGCATGCTGCATGTCAATGATTTAGTTTGCCTGGCCTGAGCTGATCTTAGAACCAGCAGTGCCCTATACCTGCGTGCTGCATCCTTGATCCTTGATTCATAATCCTTGATTCATTGGCAATGCTGCCAACATTTTCCTTTTTCCCATCACATCCCTTTCTACCTTATTTATTTTACAAAATAGCATTCCACCATCTAGCAATTAATTATAAGATGGGGTGGATGCTTCTTTGTAATACTTCTTGCCGAAGCTCAACTGATTTGTGGCAGAGATTTTGGGACACAACTGTGATCACCTTTTGGCAATAACCTTGAGTGATGTGGCGATGCTGGTATATGTGCCGGGCGACTCTAAGACAGATTCTTCATCTTAGTGCCTGGTTTGTAGACATTAATAACAAGAAACATAAGAACAAGACAATTTTCCAGAAAAGATAGATAGAATCAGCAATTGCTTGCGTCTGCATCAATATACTGTGACAATTGAGACATCAATTTTTTTCAAGAGGCATAATTGATCATTTTGAAGTTTACTGTTTACTATTTGGGATAAAATAAAATAAATTAGAACATCGAATATGAGATGTAGTTTTGGAAGGCTGATATCCTGAGTGGTGGAGGTTTTAGACTATGATATACTATGACTCAAAAAGAGGTCATTTTGTTCCCATTTCATTGGTCCCATTCCATCTTTGCTTATTTCCCCGTGGCTTACAATTTATTTTCTTTTACATGCCCATGCACACCCTATAATTATTTTGTATTGTCATTTATCTACACTTAAGGACAATTTACTGTAGCCAATTAACTCGCTGTTACATCTTGGGAATGAGGGAGGAAATGAGAAGATTTGACAGGCACCTACAGCGAGAATGTGCAAAGTCCACTCTAACAGCACCTAATGTCAAGATCAAACCCAGGTCCCCACAGCTGTACCAAGCGTTACATTAAAAAAGTGTAGTGCATAAATTAAATTTTGATATTAATTGGACAAGCACGTTATTCTATAAATATGTAAATCAAGCACACGTAAGACATGAAGTGCCAGTATATCCTTTCTTGGATCCTCATTTTGGTTCTGGGTTACAGACATCTAGGGTTCCGAATCTTAATCAGAATCACACTTTATTCACCAAGTATGTTTTGCAACATACGAGGAATTTCATTGGCCAGGTCACACATACAATTAAAAGTAACAGATCGCTTCAAAATCACATTTTAACATGAACATCCACCCCAGTGACTCCTACACATTCCTCACTGTGATGGAAGGCGAAATAAAGATCATGTCCTTCCCTTAGTTCTTCCTCGGTCGTGGGCCTCGAGCCCCCGTTGACGGGGTGATCTTAACTCCCGTAGCGAGCGGCGTTCGGGCCCTCCGCATCGAATCGATCTGCTCCTGCATCGGGGGTATGTCAGCTCCCCCTTGCTGGACGATCAAACCTCGCGTCGGCGCTGGTGAACCTTCCGTGACGTTGGAGCTCCCGACTCGCCTCACCCGAGACTGCGAGCCCTTGATGTTGATTACCCAGTGGTCGCGGTGGGAGCAATCCCAGGCAAGGGATCAGCTCCGATGTTAAGTCCACGCCCTGTGGTGGGGCTCACGACAGTCCGAGGAGGCTTCCAGCTCCATCGATGGTAGGCCGCAGAGCCCGGAGAATGTGATCCGTAAATTGATCACATCTCCGAAAGTAAGAAACTGAAAAAAAGTTTCCCCCGATCCCCTTTCCCCTCCCCCCACATAAAACAAACCGAAGAACATTAAAACAAAACTTTTATGAAAGATTGGGGGCTGTAGAACCCTTTTGCCCACTTGTCTTTCAGTAAGTGATTTGAGTGGCAAGGTTCAAAGTAGCACTAATATGGATGTCTGTAGCCATCATAAAGCATTCTTTTCACCTTACATTTTCATTTGTATTTTCTCAATTCAGCTACATTCACATCATAACGATCTGCAAGATAACCCCACCTGATACACGGATCTGTCTTGCCCACAGGCAATGATGGAAAAAAATCTAATAACGTGAAAATAGGCCAGGAGTATTTTCTGTAAGTGTATTTGGCGCGCTTGTACTCATCACTGACTTACGAAGTACTTACTTTAGTAAGTCCTCAAGCATTCAACTTACTTTAAAGTGCCAGCCTGATGCTCAAAAGAAGATATCCACTGGCAGGGTTTGTGCGTGGAAATGCTTTTGCACTGTTTACCCTAAAATAAGCCATTCTTCAAAATCAGGCTTAAATATTGAAAGAAAAAGCCACAAATTGCTGGAGTAATTCAGTGGGTCAAGCAGCATCTCTGGAGAACAGAGATAGCTGACGTTTTGGGTCCGGCGAAGGGTCTCGGTCCAAAATGTCACCTATTCATGTTTTGCAGAGGTGCTGCCTGACCCGGTGAGTAACTCCACCACTTTCTTTCTTTTTTCTAAACCAGCACCTGCAGTTCCTTATTTCTTAGAACAACTGAAAACAAGGTGAGCAATGCTGCACTTTCCACAGATGTTCACCTGACTTGCTGAGTATTTCCAACAGTTTCTGTTTATATTTCAGATATCCAGCATCTCCAGTTTTTCAGTTTTTGATAAGTATTGGGGAACCTGAGGAAGTCTGCACAATCTCATTGAGCGCTGAGTTGAGATGGAGTAGGAAAGAACTGCGGTTGCTGGTTTAAATCAAGGATAGATGTGTCAAGACACTTTTTCCCGAAACGTCACCCATTCCTTCTCTCCAGAGATGCTGCCTGTCCCGCTGAGTTACTCTAGAATTTTGTGTCTATCTTCGAGCGCAGAAATAAGTTCATTGGGATGGAGCCGAGTAGGTGTCCGCACGGCCAGGACTTAACTGAAGTAGAAGGCTGAGATACCAGGGCTATTGCGTTCTTCAGAAATGAATCCTGGGATTCAGCACATTTGGTTGGACAACAAACGAACCATTGTACTTCCAACGGATCAGATTCCGTAAGGCAGTGCAATGTTAAGTACCATCTCAAACAGAGAGAAAAAAATTGCATAACAATAAATCATTTTCCTAGCTTTCTCTGCAAAAAGTATCCAAGCCATCAAACCAATTCTATTGTGGATGATCAGCTATATCTGACATGTTAAGCAGTGTTGCCTTTAGCTCATCCATCTCTCAATAACCTTTTCTACTCTGCTGTCATCAGCTAACTCATCCATCGCTCAATAACCTTTTCTACTTTGTTATCTGTGCCTGGGAATATTCTTGTTCAGAGCAAGGTTTTATTTTTGATTACTCTTTGTAGTCAAGAAATGTTCCTTGATCCTCAAGCCCAATTAGGATGACTATAAACATGCTATCTAGAGTGCTATCAACCCTAGTGACAGGTCAGAGAGTACCAACCCTTCCTGCTCAATGTGTTTCAACTTTTGCCATTGATCTTTATGAAAGCTGTGCACCTTGATTCCTGCCTGTACATTAACTTCCGTTAGCCATTTCAACTATCGGAAACCTGAAAAAAAATGTTATTTTGTATCTGCTAGATTTCAGTGACGTGATCAAAGTATTTATATGATTAAAAGATGAAAGAAGATCGATGGAACAAAAAAAAGTTTCTGGTTGGAGTTGAAGAGTCTGGATCGACACACTGAGTTCAGACGCAAAAGATGCAAAAGATTTTGAGCAAAGGTCAGGAGAAACTTCTTGCAAAATGTTGTGTATCCTAAAATTCAATGGCAGACATAACGAATATTACACAGGCAATTTCAGCATTTTGTAAAAATAGTATAAATGGTACTATAAATTGGGGAGGTATTAATGAAGATGGCATCATACTGTGTGGTAGGTATATGCCAGCGTGGGCTGGCTGGTTTGAAAATTTGAAAATATCAATTTAGGATTTGCCATACGTTTTCATTTTATTGGTATTTATACTGCCTGGTTCAGCCATTTGTATCATAATTAGTTTAAATTCTCGTCAAAAAAGGAGGATCTTTGACATATAAATGTCACCACTGTGAAACTAGATCACTTTGCAATGGAAAGAAAAATATTTTGAAAGTGAAGCACGAATGCCTTGAGTTCACAAAAGTAATTTTCACAATCAGTGGAGTTTGAACTGTTTATAATTCAGCTAGCTTTCCTATTTGTTGCATCACCAGCCTGATAGTTTCAGCTTAATTTCACACACTGATTATTCCACTGTAAGGATGAAAACAAATTTTTGCTCAAGTCCCACCGTCTATAACATCTTCCCTTCTCCACTCATTTCTGCTTTCTCAAGAGACCACTCTCTCCATGTTCTCCCGCCCTCCAACCCTCCCTCTCCCCAGGCACCTTGACCTGCAACCACAGGAGGTGCAACATCTGTCCCTACACCTCCTCCCTCCCTTCTATTCAGGTACCACAACAGCCCTTCCAGGTGAGACAGAGGCTGACAAGCACCTCCTCCAACTGCATCTATTCCAATCAGTGCTCCCGATGTGGCATCCTCTATATTGGAAGACAAAGTTCAATGTAGGCAACTTTTTCATGGAATATTGTGCTCTCTCTTCCAGGACTGGCTAGAGCTGTCAGATGCCAGTGATTTTAATTCCCCTGTTCATTTCTATGTCAACCTGTCTGTCCTCAGTCTCCTCTAGTCTCAGAGTGAGGCCATATGGAGACTGAAAGAACAACACCTCATATTGGATGTTCAGTCACTCTGCACCATCCCCCACCAGGAAGGCCTTAAAGACCTCCGTTTCTTCCTCGACTTCACAACCATCCAATTTCCCTCGAGTACCACTACTCCACCAAGCGGAGCTGGTCCTCACCCTTAACAACTTCTCCTTCGATGCCTCCCACTGCCTGCCATTTTGTAGGGTACATTGACCAATCCCTGTTCCAGGCATACACTGGCCCTATGCCTGAACTCTATCTCCGTTACATTGATGACTACATCAGTGCAACCTCCTGCAACCATGCAGAACTCATGGACTTCATCAACTTCACCACCAATTTCCATTCTGCACTCAAATTTACTTGGGCCATCTCTGACACCTCCCTCCCCTTTCTTGATCTCACCATCTCCATCACAGGAAATAGACTATCGACTGACATCTATTACAAACCCACTGACTCCCACAGCTATCGAGACTGCACTTCTTCCCACCCGGCTTCCTGCAAAGACTCTACGCACTACTCCCAATTCCTCCGTTTATGCAGCATCTGCACCCAAGATGAGGTGTTCCATACTAGCACAACCGGATGTCTTCATTATTTAGGGAATGGTGCTTCCCCTCTCCCATTATAAATGAGGCCCTCACTCATGTCTCCTTGGTACCCCACAGCTCTGCCCTTGCTTACCCTCCCCCTAATCGCAACAGAGGCAGACTCCCCCTAGTTCTTACCTTCCACCCCATCAGCCGTCGATTACAACACATAATCCTCCAAAATTTCCACCACCTCCAATGGGATCCTAACATCCATCACATCTTCCCATCTCCACCCCTTTCCACCATCCGCAGAGACTGTTCCCTCTGTAACTCCCTGGTTAACTCATCCCTTCCCACCCATACCACCCCCTCCCCAGTTACCTTCCCCTGCAAATCCGCTTAAGATGCAACACCTGTCATTATACCTCCTCCCTCGATTCTGTCCAGGTACCCTGACAGTCCTTTCAAGTTAGGCAGAGGTTCACTTGCACCTCCTCCAACCTGATCTACTGTACACGTGGTTCTTATACATTGGCGGGACCAAACGTAGACTGGGCGATCGTTTCGCTGAACACCTTTAGTCCGCCTGAACCTACCAGATCTCCCGGTTGCTAAACACTTGAATTCTCCTTCTTATTCCCACACAGACCTTTCTGTCCTAGGTCTTCTCCATGGGCAATGTGAGGCAAAATGCAAATTGGAGGAACAGCATCTTATATTTTGCTTGGGCAGCTTACAGCCCAGTGGTAAGAAATTAATTTCTCTAACTTCAAGTAACCCCAGCATTCCCTCTCTCCCTATCCTTCCACCACCAAAGTCTCACTAGCGTTTCATTTTCACCCAACAAACAGCTAACAATGGCCTGTTTCCTTTATCATTGTTAATGTTTTGCATAACTTTCATTCATTGTTTTTTATTTCTCTACATCATCGTCTGTATCTCTCATTTTCCTTATCGATAACCAATCTGATGAAGGGTCTCAACACAAAACGTCACCCATTCCTTTTATCCAGAGATGCTGCTTGTCCCGCTGAGTTACTCCAGCTTTTCGTGTCTATCTTTGGTTTAAACCAGCATCTGCAGTCCATTCCTACAAACGTCATATTCTGAGGGGTATCCTATAACCCAATGGCATGAACATTGAATTCTCCCATTTCAGCTAATTCAGCTCCCTCCCTCTCCCCTCCACATCTCCTTCTCTTCAATCCAGCTTTTTTTGTCGGTTGAGTAGTTTCCCATTAGTTCTGAAGATTAGTTGCACTCCCATGGGAAGTTCGCTGGTGGTAAGGCAAAGCATTGCTCTAGAAACATGTCTTGGAGTCACTGTGTAGTGAAGATCTGTACCTCTAGATGGAATGAACCCATCCAATGCTCATGCTCTTCAGCCACTGGGAGGAAGCAACTGAATAGTACCTTGGTAATATTTTTCTCCATGGCAAACAGCAGGAGGACCTCTATATAACCACAGCTGGAGTTGACTCCTTTATTTAGGATGGGCATGATTACCATTGTGGGTAATATAAAAACAACTGTGAACCTTCCAATTGCCAACACTGTACCCATGCCACTTGTTTTCCAATGTGCAGGATTGAGATTTTTCACAAATACAAGCATAAAAATACATTGAACGAGTGAGGATTTGACTGCTTATTAGCATTGCAACTATATTACAAAATACGGCGTCTCAGTGGATTACACAGCTCAGTCACCGCCAAACTATTTACTACCTGTTCACTAGACTGAGCAAATGAATATCCACCATACCTCTTCTAACTGGAATCAAATTATAGGTGACCAGCCCCAGACCTCCTTCAAGAAATGAAGCATGAATTTGTGCCTTATAATTAGATTCTGTAACACAGTATTTTGTGTGCAATGCAATCTAATTCCTATGAGAGTGGGAGTTTACAATCTGATTTGTGAAGTATGCAGTGGTTTCAGGTTCCTCTGTGCATTTGTCACGTTACACATGGAGGACCCTGGATATGTGCACTGGTGTTAGCATCGTGCAATGCATGTGTAAAAGCAAGTTCCAAATTTTTTTTTTCTTGTTTAGTGGCCGCCACTCCACAATAGCAGGCATCCTGAGTGCCTGTGTGGACCTTCTGAACAGCAGTGAAATAAATTATCAGTCTGTTTTGATGGAGTGGATCAGAAGAGAAACAGTGGTCAGCACTTGAGGAGAAATGCCCTGATTGTCCTGGGACAATGCCATAGAATCTTTTAAAGCCAGTTGGAGGGAAAGACAAACGCGATCAGTCTCATTTGACATTAGAATGTCAAAGTAAGTGAAAGACAGTATCCTGGATTTTTCAACTGCAATAATCAGACTGGTGGCATTTGTCAGCACCATATATTAAAGCTGACAGGAACCTTTAAGTTTACGTGCATAGATAGCTTAATCTTGAAATCCCAATTTTGGTGTCAACTAACCCACATTCCTCCGCAGATTAAGCTGCATTGCAAGGTTCTCTAGTATAATCAAGTCATCAATTTGATTTTTTAGTTCTATTTTCTATATGCGGTTACAAATTATTCTCACAGTAAAATACCCAAAATTAATCAAGTGACAGTGAATAACATTTCTAATGCCCTGCCAAGCCATGATTATTGGTTACCAAATTCATTAACCATAGACAATGAATGAATTAATGCGTTTATTGGCAAACAAGTATTCACAAACAAGGAATTTGCCTTGGTGCTCCGCCCGCAAGTGACAACATGACATATAGTGACAGTTAGGAATGACACATAAAACATTAAACATTAATAATAAAATATTATTGATTAAACATGCGAATTAAATAAAATACCAGAGCAAAAGAAGGCTACAGATTTTTGGTTATTGAGTAGAGCTACTACTCTTGGAAAAAAAATGTTTTTATGTCTGGCTGTGGCAGCTTTGATAGTCCGGAGTCGCCTTCCAAAGAGAAGTGATTCAAAGAGTTTGTGGCCAGGGTCAGAGATGATCCTATCCGCTCGCTTCCTGGCCCTTGCAGTGTACAGTTCGTCAATGGAGGGAAGGTTGCAGCCAATAATCTTCGCAACTGATCGGACGATTCGCTGCAGCCTCCGGATGTCATGGTTGGTGGCTGAAACACACCAGACCATGATAGAGAAGGTGAGAACAGACTCTATGATGGCCGTATAGAATTGGACCATGATTGCCTGTGGCAGATTGTGCTTCCTCAGCTGCCGTAGGATGTACATCCTCTGTTGTGCCTTTTTGACTGTGGAGTCGATGGTGGCCCCCCATTTTAGGTCCTTGGGAGATGATGGTTCCCAGGAACGTAAAAGACTCCACAGATGTGACTGTGGTGTTGTTGATGGTGAGTGGGGTGAGGGGAGGGGGAGCTCTCCTAAAATCCACAATCAATTCCACTGTCTTAAGAGCTTTGAGCTGCAGGTTGTTGCGATGGCACCAGGACACCAGCTGTGACACTTCCTGTCTGTAGGCAGATTCCTCCCCATCCTGGATCAGTCCAATCAGGGTTGCGTCGTCCGCAAACTTGAGAAGCTTGACAGAGGTGTCTGTGGAGGAGCAGTCAGTGGTGTAGAGAGAGTAGAGGAGAGGGGAGAGTACGCAGCCTTGTGGTGCTCCAATGCTGAGGGTCTGCGGGTCCGAGATGTGCTGCTTCCTGTCTATCACGAAGCTGGTGATCCACAGACAGAGGGATTCAGGCACAGTTAACTTGGAAAGTTAGGAGTGTATTAGCTCTGGCACAATGGTGTTGAATGCAGAGCTAAAATCAACAAACAAAATCCTCTCATCGGTCCCCTGGCAGTCTAGGTGCTGGAGGATGTAGAGCGGGCCTAGGTAAACTGTGTCATCCACAGATCTATTGGCCCAATATGCAAACTGCAGAGTTCATGATATTTTTCAACTTGGCCAGCACAGCAACAAGTTAATTTATTTCTGTATTAATCTCATAAAGTTTCAAAATATTTTGGATTTTAAATTATTAAAAAACTAAATGTTATCAAATGATTTTTGTTCAAAATATTTCAACTTGTATCTTAAAATAAAGTTTTTATTTTGCACTGTTTAAAATATTTCCTTTTCCTTGCCTTCGGTGTATGGTGAAAATCCTTCACTGTGTGCAGCCAGCAAGGTGACATAACTGTTGCTGAATGCCAAGGATCTGCTTGAAACAAACACTGATGGCAATTGACACTGGAACTGGGGTGTCCTTGTCACAGCAATTGCTAGTTGCTTCTGAGCAGCTAGTCTCAATGGTCTGTGCTGATCACAAAATCCAGGCAAACATTGCCGAGGATACATCACACCCTCAGTAACATACTGAATTACATTTATGCACTATTGTTTCCTTTGCAATGTTGCCTGGAGAGAATGGACAGTTTGGTGTCAAAACAGGAAAGGATTAAAATGATTTCAATAAATAACTGAAAATATTTTACAGCAGTTATAATTTCACAATTATTTATCTTCCATTCTTATCTGACATATTATCATAACCTCATTAATAAGGCCTGTGAAACAAATGTATTTTGCTCAAATTTGGATTTCGATAAAAAAGCTGAAATTCTCTGCTCACTTCTCAAACTTGCTTCCCTGGAATCTATTCTCCCTGATCTATTCCCATCCCTCTGTTTGTCGACCACCTAATAAAATCTGGGATAGTTCAGCCCCACTATCTGTCGACCACCTAATAAAATCTGGGATAGTTCAGCCCCACAACTGAGGTTCAGCTGTATCCATGGTCATTGATGCAGATGTGAGGTTGGCCTTTTCGAGAGTGATCCTGCAGAAAGCAACTGGCCCGGATGGGGTCCCTGGCCGTATCCTCGGAACCTGCGTGGACCAGCTGGAAGGAGTATTGACAGACATCTCTAACCTCCCTATTCCAGTCTGAGGTTCCCATCCTGGTCGTAAAGAAAAACAAGGTAGCCCCCCCCCCATAATGACTGCAGTCCGCTGGCTCGATCATACACCATCACAAAACGCTTATGCCATTGCGATCAACTGAATTCTGACAACTTGCATTCGTTTTCCAGACACTCCTTATTTACTTGTGCACAAGAAAACCAGCACAATCCCAGTTGCGGCACCACTCTAAACTTTCACTTGGAACGATCAACGTTTTATACAGATTCTGACCCTTGAAATTATACACACTTTCTAATTTCTCAGCATCAATAACAATACATTCTCAAAACACTAAGACAAAAGCAATAATGCTAACACAAGTAAAAGTACCTGCTATTTAATCATCTATTTAATTTTAGCAAGGATGACTATCAAGAACCTTGTAGTGTGCATCAAGGAATACCTATCAGGGACATGGTCGTGTGCAGCTATTTTAACCTTTGTCACTGCAGTTTCCACACCTCAAGATGCTGGTTATGGTGCACATCAACTCCAACCTCTCAGACAGCTTTGGTCCACTGCACTTTTCCTACTGCCACAAAAGGTCCATGACAGACCCTCTCCTTGGCCCGAGACCTATTCTTGGAACATCTGACTAACAATGACACTTACATCAGACTCCTATTTACAGTCCGGATGTTGACCTTCCTGATCAGTGATGACACTGCACTCACCCAGTGATTCGCCACACTGAACATACGGCCAGTGTTGAAAGCCGATGCAATCAGCCAAGTGGCAGCTGTCACGTTGATGCTTCTTTTATCAACTACCAGGCCAGATCAGAAGCTCCCTGCGAACGTGTCGCACAGAAGGGAAGCTCTCGGCGAGCTCCATGGAGCCGTGCAAGAGCTGACCCGATGGTTGGGCCAAGAACAACAAGGGACCCAGCTGCAGTTGGGCCGTCAACAAAGAGGAACCAACATGACTCTGAGTACTAATGTAGCTTTGTCGGTGCCAGGAACATGGAACATGGAGACTCTTGTGTACTTTGTGATTTGTATGCTACAAAAAAAAAAAAATTTCATTGTACTGAGGTACTTGTGACAATAAAGTATCATTGTATTTATTGAATCCTACTGCCTTCACCACCATAATTCCAGTGAATCATCTTCTCAGCAACTCCCTCTGCAACTGGATTCTTCACTTCTTGACATAGACTACAATCAGGAAGAATAAACAACAAGAAGTCCTCCATGATAATTCTCAACAGGGATGCCCCACAAAGCTGCAAAATGAGCCATTACTATACTCCCTATCAACTCACAGCTGCGAGGCAAAATCCTGCCATTCCATTTTATAAGTTTGCAGATGACACCACCTCAGTGGACTGGATTCTCTTTTGCACTACGTTGATGAACTTATGTGTGGTATGATTTGCCTGGATAGAACGCAAAACAAAGTTTTCACTGTATCCCAGTACATGTGATAATAATAATTCTGATTATTTTTAGTAGCTGGGTAACGTACCGACCATCATGTCTGCGGAAGGAAGCTGGAGAAATGGAAACCCCCTGTGGCACAGGGAGAATATATAACCTCCACACAGCCAACAGTTCACCGTTAGGTCTGAAGAAGGGTCGCGATCTCCTTCGCTCCTTAGGATGTGCGCAAGTTTCTCCAGGGTACCTCAGTTCACGGTCACTGTTGCTTTGAGGCAGCAGCATAGCCTGCTGGACTACTTTGCCATCCCTTGCACTGGTGTGATGTACCTTATTTGCCTTCACTTACATGAGATAAATATACAATACAAAATGGAAGCATGTTCTACTTCTAAAATCTGGTTCTGCTTTTTGCATGGTTCATGACAGAGGATCCACTTTATTCTTATCTTTTTTTTGTTTAATTTGAATAGCCTAATGAAAGTAAGATCAGATATCCTTTCCATGCAATTTTCTTATTTCCTCTCTGTTCTGCAGATGCTGGAGAATCGAGGGTACACAAAAAAGCTGGACTCAGCGGGTGCAGCAGCATCTAAGGAGCGAAGGAGTAGGCGACGTTTCGGGTCGAGACCCTTCTCATTTCCTCTCTGTTCAAAGCACATAGATTTATACATTATTTTTTTTTTTTTCAAAATGGCTTCCAATTGCTTCTCCTAACTTTATATTAAGGTATTGCTTCATGTAAGTCAATCAGAACTATACAAATCATAGCCTATAGCAAAATGTTCAATCATTACATGTTTAAATGTTTGCAAACTAAGTACATATGAATAGTCATGTTTTATTAGTGGGGAACTAATGCATTTATGTTAATTATGTAACGGTGGCAAAACCTAGTTGGTAATTTTACACAATCAATTAAATGGCTGTCAGGCCCATGTATATCATCATACTTATCATTCTTTATCATGAGCTGGATGAAGGTTCCTTCCAGTACGTATCTGCAGAAATATTCCTGCGGCAACTCTTCCCACAAGTTCCTGCGGCTTTCATTTGGTATTTACATTATGTTTGTCAAAATTATCTACAGTTGTCCTGTGGGGCAGGCATTCAAGCATTTAAATATTTTCTCCTGCCACACTGCTTCTTCTAGTGACTGGGAAATCTTCAATCAACCTGCGTTTTGAGATATAGTGTCCTAGAAATTGATCTACACTGTTAGAATTGTTAAACAGCACATCCAAGATCATCTAAGGCTCTGTAACCATTTAATTGTGCACTGCATGTATCCCCTAGCACAGTCTGTGGCCTTGCGACCCAAGGGAGGGGTGTAAGTGAGCAGAGATTGAAGCCAGGAGGTAGAGAGGGGTGGGGGATGAGAGAAGGAGTGTAAGGGATTGGGGGCTGGGTGTTCCTTTTGGAGCCGCGATATAAAATGGTTTTGTCAGGGAGCCATGAAAAATGATGGAGGTTAATGCAACAGAATGAGGGGAAAGAAGGGAAAGCAGCAAAGCTGAATTTTCAGATTGGTGATATCCGAGCTTAGAAATTACTATAATTTATTCCACTCTGGAAATCAGCACTTTCAGATATGCAACATTTAAATATACGGCATCATGCATCTAAATGTCTGGGCATAAATTTGCAACTTAAATTTAATGAAAAGCTACAGAATTTATTTGCCTGATCACGTACAGTAAAGCGACTTCTGAAATATCTGCAATAAGACAGCACTGAAAAGGATTCACACTTAAACTACATTACACTGATATTATACATTGATATTTACTGGAATAATTATTTCTTAAAAATGGAAACATTAAGCAAAACCTAATCAGCTGCAAAATGATAATTCTCATCAGAACTTGATGAGGAGCCTAAATGGAGAAAAGCCTTTCAAAGCAAGAGTAATAAATATTTAAAGGCTTGGCATAATCTAACTCTTAAATTGAGAATACAGCTATCCGAACCAACTGGGTGGGCCTGGCAAAAACTACTTGTGATCGGGATATGAATGAGAAAGAAAAATCTATTTCCTCACTATCTAGATCAGGGGTTCCCAACCTTTTTCATCCTGTTTACCCCTGGTAACTTTAATAGCACATAACAATGTTATTTCACTTATTTATGAACAACTAATGATGAACAGATACCGGTATACCAGAACCAAACACAGTCAGCCAATGAGAAAAAATATGTACAAATCCAGAATCAACAACTTTACCCCCCCCGGGTAGGCGGAAGTTACCCCCTGGGGATAAATTTACCCCAGGTTGGGAACCCTTGATCTACATGCAGGCCATTTGTCCCATGAGCCTTAGGAAAACTGGGGGGTGGGGTTATCTGTGGACTTGATCAATTGATGTTCTGGTGACTCTCAAGGTAATCCAATTACGCCTATTCTCCCATTTAACCCCAGTTGATGCTACCACCAGCTATCAACTTAAGGGTTAATTACAATTACCCTAGCACCAAGGCAAATTCCTTGTATGTGAATACTTGGCCAATAAACCTCTTCATTCATCATTCATTCATTCATTCATTCATTCAAATAGCATATCCTTGCGATGCAGGAGAAAACTGGAGCACCTGAGGAAACCTGATTTGACCACTATCATCTGTGGATATTGTTTGAGGGTATTGCAGAAAAATGGCGACATAATGTCCTCTGAATAGGGTACAGACTGGATAATCATTCAGCATGTGAAGACGAAGAGAGTATTCTGCATTGGGGTACAGAGATTATGTCCAAAGTTCAGATCAAATAAAACTGACAGGAGGTGGCTTGGGAAATTACAGCAAACAATGACCTTGCAAGTATCTGGGAGCTGTACCATGAAACGTCCCATTTTGCTCATGTATCAATGGAAAGCTTTGTTCCTTTTGCCCTGTAGGATAAAGTTTTGCAGAACTCCTGCCTCGCATATAAGACAGAAAGGGATTGCTTCCCAGGAAACAGGCTGGGAAAATGGGTGCCACACCTTACAGGGTAAGGGGCTCACCATATCATTATCCTCGCTAAAGTCGAGGATGTCATGTGAAGAAATTAAGCAAGTATCAAACCTCATACCCCTATTGTGATGGATGGCCAATTTCTTTATAGATCTATAAAAGACACAAGGTGCTGAACTAACTCAGCATGTCACAACACAGAGAAGGTCCCCGGTCCTCACCTTTCACCCCATCAGCCTTCGCATCCAACACATCATCCTCTGACATGTCCATCACCTCCAGCGTGATCCCACCACTAATCACATCTTCCCATCTCCACCACTTTCTGCCTTCCGCAGAGACCGTCTCCTCCACAACTCCCTGGTTCATTCATTCCTTCCCACCCAAACCACCACCTCCCCAGGTACTTTCCCATGCAACTGCAGAAGATGCAACAAGTGTCCTTACACCTCCTCCCTCGACTCCATCCAGGGACCCCAACAGCCCTTTTGGGTGAAGCAGAAGTTCACTTGCACCTTCTCCAACCTCATCTATTGCATCCATTGTTCCCAATGTGGGCTTCTGCATATCGGCGAAACAAAAAATAGACTCGGCAACTGTTTTGCTGAACAGTTACGCTCTGTCCGCCAAGGCCAATGGGATCGCCCAGTTGCCAACCAATTCAACTCTCCCTCCCATTCCCATCCTGACCTGCCAATCCTGGGCCTCATCCATTGGCAGAGTGAGGCCACACGCAGATTGGTGGAACAGCACCTCATATTTCGTGTGGGTAGCTAATAACTCAGCGCTATGAACATTGAAAGCTCAAATTTTAAGTAACCTCTACCTACACTCCACTCCCCTTACTCTCTTCCTCCATCCTACTCATTTAACCAGTTCCACAGTTCCACAGTTCCACTTATTGTATCCAACTTGAGATCACACCTTCCCTAACCCACCTAGGGCCTACCAGGATACCACCCTGCCTGAGGTCATTTGTGGCCAGCCCTGATTAGACCCGGTCTTTTCTCACCTCCTCCCCCACCCCCTGCTTACTACCTGAAGAAGGGTCCCGACCCGAAACACCACCTATCCTTTTTCTGCAGAGTTGCTGCCTGACCCGCTGAATTACTCCAGCACTTTTTGTCCATCTTTGGTATAAATCAGCATCTGCAGTTCTTTGTTTCTACACGTCAGGCAGCATCTCTGGAGAACCTGGATAAGTGACTCTAGTACTTTGTATCTTTTTATGTAAACCTGCATCCTCAGCTCCCTTTATAGTCAGACATCCCTCTAAAAAGTACACTTCCCTTAACATCAACATGCCCTCCCTGTGATATTTTTGTTTAAAGCCTGGAAGAAAAAGTTAATTCCCCTCCCCATCAGCAACTCTTTCCTGATCTCATGTCCCAGCCACTACTTTACTCGAACAGGAAGAAACCAGGAGGAGGAGATAGCATTCTTCCATCTTCCATCACTATGCACCACCTCAGACTAGACCAGAGGCACACAGAGTACAAGGCACTACCGCCTGGAATTAGGTCAAAAAGGGCATAAGGGCGGCACAGTGGTAGAAAGTTGCTGCCTTACAGTGCTAAGACCCGGGTTCGATCCTGACTACAGGTGCTGTCCGTACGGAGTTTGTACGTTCTCCCTGTGACCTGTGTGGATTTTCCCCGGGCGCTCCGGTTTCCTCTCACGCTCCAAAGATCTGCAGGTTTGTAGTTTAATTGGCTAAGTAAAGTTGTATCTTTTCCCTGGTGTGTATAGGATAGTGTTAATGTGTGGGGATCACTGGGTCGGCACGGACTCAGTGGGCCGAAGGGTCTGTTTCACCACTGTATCTCTAAACTAAACTCCAAACTAAACTAAACTAAGAAGCCAGAGGACCAAAACAGATAGGATGTTACTTCCTCCGACCAAAGTCAAACACCCGTTTTGCTCTACATTGGGACAATGTTTAAAATACATTTGAACATGTACATAGGTAGGAAAGATTTTGAGGGTTAGGGCACAAATAGCAGACTAGTTAAGTAAGGCACCTTGGTCGGCAGGCATCAGTTGGTTCAAAGGCCTTGTTCCCATGCTGTATAACTATGACAGTACAGCAAGCACTTATGAAATGGCTATTGCACGTGAATTGATATGCCTGGAGCATTGTTTGGTCTGTTGAACAGTCTGGTGAGAAATGTCAAGGAGCACGGGGAAATGGTTCACAGAAACCTTTTCAGCGCCAGGAGCATATGCTCGCCTGCCGGGATGTGGTTGGCACTGCAGTGGAAGTTGGCAGTAAAGAACAGTTGAAGGAGCTGGTGTCCACAGGTGGAGGCCAGCCAAAGGCTAAGTGCTTCAGTGAAGCCTCAGACTGCTTTGATCGGAGCTCAGCTTGCACCCACTCCGGATCAGACAGTTCCACCAGGTGCCATCAGAGAGCAAACTCTGACCATCTGGGATTAGACATTGACCATCTTGCCAGAACCCACTCAGGGCAGCGGTCTTCCAGCAGCCTGGCTACAGCCACAGAGGCAGCTGCATAGAACGAGGGAGGCCAAATAGCCAAGCTGGAATGGTGCCTCTAATGAGAGGGTATGAGAATATATATGTTTGGAACATAGATGTACCAGATTTATTTTGTCTGTGAGGCCAAATTTTACATTCCAAGATCTTTTTCTCATCATCGATTCCACTACAACACCTATCTTCACCAATGTAATGAACAGGTTGGGTGATGGGGGAAATGCCTCAGAAGAATGGACCTCCATATGGGCAGCATGGTCATGGAGGTGATCTTGTTAGCACAGCTGAACCCTCAGATTATTTCCCTTCCACAACCTTATGCATCTTAGGGAAGCCTAAAGTGATATTTCTTGCAGATATAAGGAAGCCAATTTCACTGTTTATGAATGACACATTGAGGCGTCAGCTCAGTCAATGCGTTTTAATTAATGGTGAATGGAGACACCCCCTTTGAAGTTAATCATGCTGGAATTCTTCTAGTGACATCTCAGCATATTGCTAAGCCTAGGTGAAAAGTTATTTCATTATGCTTAGGCTATGGAGTAAATAACCTCAAGAATCCTGATGGTGTGTGTGCGACGGAACTGCAGATGCTGGTTTAAACCGAAAATAGACACAAAAAGCTGGAGTAACTCAGCGGGTCAGACAGAGTCTCTGGAGAAAAGGAATAGGTGACGTATTGCATCGAGACCTTCCTTCAGACACCATCCTGATGGCGATGAAACCAGTCCTTGAGGGACACCAAATATTACTGTCCACGACATGAAGTTCTAACATTCTCAACAAGGGCATTTACTGTCTTGATGAACACAGACAACATAATGTCAGATGTAGTCAGGTCAGGAGCATGTCCGGAACAAGCCTTCGAAGTACAGTAATATATTTGAATACCTGAAGGCTCAGATATGCCTTTGGTTAGGCCACACTTGGTATTGTGTATGCAGTTCGGGTTGCCACATTATTATAAGGATTTGGAGAGGGTGCACAGCAGGTTGACCATGATGTTGCATGGATTAACTATACGGAGAGGTTGGATAATACTTGGATTATCTTCTTTTGAGGGTTGTGGGCTGAAGGGCAATCTGATAGAAGTAGATAAAATTACGAATGGCATAGATAGGGTAGATAGTCCAAGTCTTTTGCAAAGAAGTTGTTTTTATACAGAGTGTGTTAGGTGCCTGTGAGGTGGTAGAGACAATATCAATGTAAGAGGCATTTATTTACACAAGCAAGGAATGGAAGGATATTGCCCATATGCAGGTAGATGAGGTGAGTTGAAATCAGCATCTTGGTTTGTGTGCCGAGGAGAATGTTCCTGTGCTGTCCTGTTCTATGTTCTACATACATCAATCAAATCTCTTTACTTTTTACAATGGTTTTACAGGAATGTCAGCCGTGTGGGGCATCTGATAACTGGGTGGATTAACCTGCACCTGCGTTGATTCCTGCAGCACTGTTACTTAACTCACTGTGAAGATTATATGCCAGAAGGAGTGTGGGTTAACACTGAAGAGAAAGAGAAATGAATAGCATTGTCCACAAATCACAGATTACAGGATCTCATTTCAAGCATTACTGGGACTGGATGAAGGTGACCCCACACAAACACGAAGAACCGGAGGTAGATGGACTAGATGTAATTTGTAATTCTGGACTGATCTACTTCAGTACAGGTAAAAATGTAGTAGAAATAATTCAAATATATGTAGAAATTAACTGCAGATGCTGGTTTAAATCGAAGGTAGACACAAAGTGCTGGAGTAACTCAGTGGTACAGGCAGCATCTCTGGAGAGAAGGAATGGGTGACGTTTCGGGTAGAGACCCTTCTTCAGACTGATAAATTCAAATATATAATGGCCTCTTTTACATATTATGGGCTGCTGGGAAAGCTAGTGAATAATGAATTTGCTCCGTGAGCAGTGGGATGAAATTGCTCCTTCCGTGTTGTAAATAAATGTGGAAATATTGAATAATTAAAAAAATATTATTTATAATACTTATTTATTTCAAATAATTTTGCAAAAAACAAACTCAGGATCAACAAGTGATATACTTTGATGAAGAAAGGGAATATAATCAGAGCATTATTCCACAAGTGTTTTTGACAAGAAGTAGAATGGTAGGAATTTGAAGGAGCTAGCAAGGAAGGCAAACGCAATGCTAACATTTATTTAGAGAAGACTAGAATAGAAAAGTAGGGATGTAATGCTGAGGCTTTATAAAGTGCTGGTCAGACCGCATTTGGAGTATTGTGAGTAATTTTGGGCCCTATATCCAGAGGAGGTATACCAGAATGATCCCAGGAATGAGTTGGTTAACACAAAGGTAGACACAAAATGCTGGAGTAACTCAGTGGGACAGACAGCATCTCTGGAGAGAAGGAATTTGTGACATTTTGGGTCAAGACCCTTCCTCAGAGTTGGTTAACATATGATGAGCATTTGTCGGCACTGGGACTCTACTCGCTGGAGTTTAGAAGGATGAGGGGGACCTCATTGAAACTTCCCGAATAGTGAAAGGCCTGGATAGAATGAATGTGAAGAAGATGTTTCCACTAGTGGGAGAGTCTAGGACAAGAGGTCATAGCCTCAGAATCAAAGGAGGTTCCTTTTGGAAGGAGATGAGGAGGAATTTATTTAGTCAGATGGTGGTGAATCTGTGGAATTCATTGTCACAGAAGGCTGTGGAGGCCAAGTCAATAAATATTTTTAAGGCAAAGATGGATATATTCTTGATTAGTTTGGATGTCTGGGGTTTAATGTCTGTTCATGTATAATCTTAATTGCAGGGCTGTTAGTTTTCTATGTATGAAGATGGAGTTTAATGCTGATAAGTGTGAAGTGCTACATCTTGGCAGGACAAATCAAAATAGGACATACATGGTAAATGGTAGGGAATTGAGGAACGCTGTGGAACAGAGAGATCTAGGAATAACTGTGCATAGTTCCCTGAAGGTGGAATCGCATGTAGATAGGGTGGTAAAGAAAGCCTTTGGTGTGCTGGCCTTTATAAATCAGAGCATTGAATATAGGAGTGGGGAAGTAATGTTAAAATTGTACAAGGCATTGGTAAGACCAATTCTGGAGTACAGTGTACAATTTTGATCGCCTAATTATAGGAAGGATGTCAACAAAATAGAGAGAGTACAGAGGAGATTTACTAGAATGTTGCCTGGGTTCCAGCAACTATATTACAGAGAAAGGTTGAACAAGTTAGGTCTTTATTCTTTGGAGCGCAGAAGGTTAAGGGGGGACTTGATTGAGGTCTTTAAAATGATGAAAGGGATAGACAGAGTTGACGTGGATAAGCTTTTCCCATTGGGGGTAGGGAAGATTCAAATAAGAGGGCATGACATGAGAATTAAGGGATAGAAGTTTAGGGGTAACGTGAGGGGGAACTTCTTTACTCAGAGGGTGGTGGCTGTGTGGAATGAGCTTCCAGCAGAAGTGGTGGAGGCAGGATCGATTTTAACATTTAAAAGTAAAGTGGATCGGTATATGGACGGGAAGGGAATGAAGGGGTATGGTCTGAGTGCAGGTAGATGGGACTAGGGGAAAACAAATGGTCGGCATGGACTGGAATGGCCGAGAGAGCCGGTTATATGGTTATATGGTTATATGGTTATGGGAGAAGGCAGGAGAATGGGGTTGAGAGGGGAAGATAGATCAGCCATGATTGAATGATGGAGTAGCCTTCCCAAATGGCCGAATTCTGCTACTATCACTTATGAACATGAAGATATGGATAACATCAGCTAACAAGGGTATTCGAAAGGAAGGTGAGTGGACAGCCAGTTAGTGGATAGAAAATCATGGGAACACGGGGAGGGTCTCATCAACGTGAGAAACATTACAAGATATTGGAGCTATAGTAAAGAACTGTAGCTGTGGGGTGAAACTAGGATGTTAGGGTCTTTCATTGGGCTGCTGAAAGGTAGGAAATTGTGAGCAAAGTTGGACAAAAAAAACCCACTTCTTACAGAGAAAGCTAACAGCCCTGCAATTAAGATTATACATGAACAGACATTGATTGCACAAAACAACCGAACTGTCAAACATTTGATCAGAATATTGAAAATTCTAAAAAATGTCCCTGCTTAGGAACCGTTGCTGTCACAATAAATGGTGACAACCACAGGAAGACCGAATGAATCAATGTCAATCATTAAAATGCTATTATGCTTGGATTTCTGAGACTATAAAAGTCAAGCACTAAGAACACGTTGTTTTTGTTGTCTGCTTTAATGACCAATCTGCGGATGTATGCATGTATGTATGGAGATAGAGAGGCTGTCAGTGCCTAAGATGCTGCACAAACCATGGCATGATAACTACAATGATTACTTCAACAGAGCCATAGTAATGGACAATCGGAAATAGGGTAAATAAAACAAAATTATATATCAAGAATGAACCAGAAGGACGTACTTACCACAAAGATGGACATATTTTAAAATGAAAAAAGTGCTAACCTCAGAATGATAGTTAAGTATTTTCGTTTTTGCTACTTGGAATTTCCAACGTGCAATTGTTTTCAAGAAAAACTTAATTGGCTGAGGTTGTAGAAGTCACCAAACATAAAAACATCTCTTTTTCACTTTTATTTCAAACAAAGCCAATACATAACAGATCTTAAGTATGCACTGAAACCAAAATTCTATTACTGCAATCTCCAAAGTTGGAATAACAATGTTGTTCTGCAACCACGGTACTTATAGCACTATTAGTCTGCCCCTCCAGCCCTCTCACATTTCTTCACTTGTGGAAAGGAATCTATCTGAGGCTCTTCGAGCAGTAACACTGCAGATGAAATTTGCAGTGAGTTTATTTCATCACTCAGCTGATAAGACAAACAGCAGATAGTTATCACATTCACACTTGATTCTTGGGTTGTATCGAAAAAGACCACAAAGGTGCAAAGGTGGCAAAATATTCAGCGGCATAGATCTCTAATTTATTTCCATCCCTGCTCAATGTAATACCTCTTAAAGACATTCAATTTGAAAACCAAACACCCACGACCGCCCTCTGTCACCTTGCACCCAGCCAATTTTGTATCCACCAGGCTATATCATCCTGGATCACATAAGATCTAACCTTCCAGACTAGCCTACCAATCAAACCTATCAAAGGTTTTTCTAAAGTTCATGTAGACAATATTTATCACCTTGCTCTCATCAATCTTCTTCATCACCTCCAAAAAACGCAATAACATTTGTGAGACCAATGTGTAATATGTGGCAGATTTGAAAAATGAAAGGCATAAAACACGATACTTGCTAGTTAATACAATAGAAAAATAAATAGAAATAATTTTAGAAAGGTAATTGTTGGAGAAAGGCACTTGCTACTTCAGGAAGTCATACAAATGGTTTCAATACTATCACAAGAAAGCAACACCAGGATATGAAAGAAACAATAATAGGAAGATTCACAGAAAGCACCAAGTGAGGAAGAAAGAATTCATGGAGTGTACAAACATCAATACAGATGATTCAAGAGAGTTAGAGCTCTTAAAGATAACGGAGGCAAGGGATATGGGGCAAAGGCAGGAACAGGGTACTGATTGTGGATGATCAGCCATGATCACATTGAATGGTGGTGCTGGCTCGAAGGGCTGAATGGCCTACTTCTGCACCTATTGTCTAAATAAACTTGAAATTCATGAGTTTACCTTGAAGAACAATAATACACAACTCTCTCCACAATGGTAGGTGTGACTGAGTGTTAGCATTGGATATTATCCAGAGGGAATAATGAGTTCTCAATTAAACTGGGGATGGCAGTAAAGAGAAAAGGTTCATGTCCAAGCAAAGTCAAGATGCAAGACAGAGAGAAAGCAAAGTAGAGAGATAAGAAGCTTTTAAAAGGAATCAAAGAAGATGGAATCAAGAAAGAAGTTACTAGCAATGTACAGAAAACAATGCCGAAGTGAGATTGCTGCAATAGTTAGGAAGTAATATTAATCCCATCTGTAGGGTAGTTTGTTGATCCTACATTTACAATTTCAATTCATATTCAAAAAATACATAATACACTGTATATGCATAGTTAAAATAACAATTGGCGAACGAGATGCAAGTGGTATGTATACAGCTTATTGGAAGAAGTAATCAATACGAATTAGCTGAATGGAATGGACCCTGGGGAGGTGTTAAGTTTAGCTTATTAGGTAGAATTTGTCATTGAGAGGTCTAAAGTAATAAGTGAATTTATGTTTCATTAAATTTAAGAACTATCTATTCATAGAGATGTCTCTGTAAATAATTAGTTAATTGTATAATTTCACATTTATAAATACCAACTGCTGTTATAATTTAGTGGACGTACCTGTGGACGTGTTTTGCATGCTGTGTTTTTAAAGGTAAGTAATGCAATCATAATGAATGACTGTACCTTGAGGAAATTTGTTTGGTGTGGTATGACATTTGAATAATTGTTACACTAGCCTCTGCTATTAAGGGAGTGTTGACTATCTTCAATAAAAAATGTGTAGTCAGTAACCTTATCCTTGAGCCTTTGTTGAAAGCACCACAAAAAAAGCCTTCAGATGCTTGAGGCCTGTTTCTTTGTTTTGTTTTTCTTTGCAATTCAGATAAATTAAAAGAATTGGATGATAGAATAACACAATTTCTGGATATTAAATAGGCCAACAATATGATGTTATGCAGGAGTCTGGATGGAACAAATTATACTTCTTGCACAAAATTTGAAAAATACTTCAAGAAAAGAACAATAAATGTTTTGTAAATTTTTTCATAAATCGTTGCTTAAATATCTGGTATATGACTGGATTGAATGCCGCAAGCACAAACTAAGATGTATCTTTCTTTTTTTGTGATGAAAATTTCAAACATTGCCAACACCAACTTCACCATGCCAACACCAACTTCTCTCCCTCAAAATTCCCCACGAGAAACAAACTAAAATCAAATTGTGAAAGCAATCAAATAAATATTAAACAATTATAGAATTGTAAGAAGGGTCTCAATCAGAAACATCACCCATTCCTTCTCTCCAGAGGTGCTGCTTGCCCTGCTGAGTTACTCCAGCATTTTGTGACTACATTAGATTTTAACCAGCATCTGCAGTTATTTCCTACACATTACACAATTAAATATTTGTGATGGGTAATTGTTTTTTTTTGTTTACTTGAGAATCTCAGTATTCAATGTAAGAACATTAGTTTCGTTTAGTTTTAATTTAGAGATACAGCGCGGAAACAGGCCCTTCAACCCACAGAGTCTGCATCGACCAGCGATCCCCACATATTAACACGATCCTACACACACTAGGGGCAATTTATACTTCTGCCAAGCCAAATAACCTACAAACCTGTACGTAGATGGAGAGTGGGAGAAAACCGAAGATCTTGGAGAAAACCCATGCAGTGATGAGAAGAACGTACAAACTCCGTACAGACAGCACCCATAGTCGGGATCGAAACCAGGTCTCTAGTGCTGCAAACGCTGTAAGGCAACAACTCTATCACTGCGCCATCGTGCCTAGTTCTCAAAGACAAAGGTAATTTCTAGCTATAGCTTATGTTTCTAGGTCAAAACTTCCAACCATGGAACTTTACATGGAAAAATTGTCTCCGATAAAAATTACCTTGTACTCCCTTGCAAGACTCCACTCAATTCCCTCAAAATCCCTAGGTGATCTCTCCTCCTTAAATCAAGGCTGAGAGCCAATATCTGTGTGACCTTCTCTCTATATTTTGCCATTCACCATTTAGCCATTCTGCCCCCTTGACAAATGCTGCATACCATTTTGTCATCTTTGCTGGGCTTTAAGTAAAGAGAACAAGTGGGTGCACATAGAGAGGAATAATGTACAATAATAACCAAAGCCACTGATTAATCTTTTAAAGAACTGGACAGAATTCAAATGTTTCCACTCCAGTATACCAGTAAACACCAAGGGAACAGCACGAGAGGACTTATTCAGTCACTGTATATCAGTATCATTGTCAATATGTTATATGTTACATGGCATAATGTCTCCACTGATAGAAAGTAGTGCATCCTCTAACTCATTCGAGAATGTCACAGAAGATCTCCTTCCATTTCTTTACACACTTTCGTTGTCGAGATGATGGTGGGATTTTTGTGCTTGTTCAGTAACATACAACAGGCAAAATTTGATAGAATTATTTTATTTATTTGCTTAAGATACTGTTCTGATGAGATACTTGCACATAAACTTGCACAGGTAGACACAAAATGCTGAAGTACTCCAGCATTTTGTGTCTACCTTCGATTTAAACCAGCATCAGCAGTTCTTTCCTACAAATAAATATGCTCGATATTATTAACTTCCATTTGCCTGTAAGACCTACCTGGAATAAAACTGGGTGAAAAAAAAGTTTTACCTTCCACTACCTGCAACGTCCGGCAACCACCTTCAACTAGCATCGCAACCGGCTTCGACTAAAAATGTACCGATTTTTAAAACGGCAACCTATTCTTAGTTGCGGCCGGTTTTGAATCTTTTGAAATAATTGCCGGAACATAGAAGAAGCGGAAACCACTTTCGACCATTAGGGAGACTGACAACAACCTCCGGAAACTGCACGGAAACCTTCAGTGGGGCGCAAAGTCTCCAGAGGTTTCCGTTCAGGTTTCCTAAATGGGACAGGGGCATAAGCATCTGGTTACACAGTTTCTAGATTTTAAAACTAGCTTGATGGACATCTATTACATTGTTATTGATTGCAAAGCAATATAACATCAATGTTTTAAACTGAGGGACAATATGTTTATTGATGTAGGTCTTGGGCAATAAAGCTCACCATCTGCATCATATTGAGCATGCGACTGTGTTCTGTTCAGGGAAAGAACATAATTAGAAAGGCAAATAATCACCTTGGGGCAATTATTCTGTGCCATCGACTTGTCCGATGACCCTTTCAGGTGAGGCAGTGGTTCACTTGCACCTCCTCCAACCTCATCTACTGTATCCGCTGTTCCAGGTGTGGACCCCTATATATCAACGAGGCCAAGCGCAGGCTCGGCGATCATTTCGCTGAAAACCACTCAGTCCACCTAAACCCACCTGATCTCCCAGTTGCTAAACAATTTAACTGCCCCTCACATTCCCACACTGCAATTTCTGTCCTGGACCTCCTTCATTGTCAGAGTGAGGCCCAGTGCAAATTGGGGGAACAGCACCTCATATTTTGCTTGGGCAGCTTATAACCCAGTGGTATGAATATTGACTTCTCAAAATTCTAGTAACCCTTGGTTTTCCTCTCTCTCCATCCCATCCCCATTCTAGTTCTCCTCCCAGTCTGACTGTCCTCCTGATTACATTTTATCTTTGTTCGCTTCATTGTCAGCTTCCCTAAGCGAACAATGATCTATTCTATATTTTCCTTCATCACCGTCCCCTTTTATCTCTCATTTTCACACCTTACCACTCCATATCTCTGTGTCTTCCTGACCCCTGACAGCCTGAAGAAGGGTCTCAACGCGAACATCACTCTTTCCTTCTCTCCAGAGATGCTGCCTGTCTCGCTGAGTTACTCCAGCATTTTGATGCCTGTGCTTGTACTTCTGGTCATTTGTATCCAAAACCATGCAGGTTCTTGCAGCAGTTCAGGATGCTGTTTTCTGATGAGAGTTGGGTTCCCAGAACATTAGCAAGGTGCAAGACCTCTCCTGAGGCAGGTGATAGGAATGATGTTAACACAGGCGAGGGAGTCCCCCAGAATTGCACTTGCTGGCTGGCAAAACGGCTGTTTATATTGCATGTTTGCGAATATCCTTCTCATTCAAAACCATTCAGCACTTGTCAAAAATCACAAATAATTAAAAATATATTTAACAGTGTGTGCATGCATGTGTGTGCATAGACACACGAAAACATTAGAAAACCTGAAATAATTTAATGGTAAAATAGAAAACAAAACCTTAATTACCTTTCTCCAAATAGCAGATATTGCCCATTGTTTCTGTATTATTCTGAAATACATTGGAGTCAACAAAGTGTGTAAAGTGAAAAGTGCATGAAATGTGGTATTACCTGTACACTCTACTTAAATTGGAGAATCCTGTTAAATAACAAAATATTGCTCCTATGAGAATTAAACTGATTTCTCGTGTAATTTCTTGTAATAATTTTGTTTCAGAATTTTGTGCTCATTCAAGGGAAAATTATAATACGTTGTGGCATTTTTAAGATTTTCCATATTCATGTGGTTTTTGGGCTACGACTTTATAATATGTAATTAGGAGCACGCTTGGTCGCACTAAATTAATAGGCTTAGAAAACCAACATGCTGGAGAGTGAAAGCATGTTTTTTTTAGTGGGCATGGTGCTAGGTTTGAGAAATGTAACCCAGAGCTGATACAGCAGTGTCCAACAGACACAAAAACAAGTCTCTAATGCCACATTGATGGTGTCTTTTTGTACCTGTGGATGGATCATGTTATGAAACCACCTGATCTCCACACATTTTTAGTTTTCAGTTTCCAAGAATCTTTTGGTCCTTCAGAGTTGAGTTCTATTTTTAATTTATGTGCAGGAAAGAACTGCAGTTGCTGGTTTAAATTGAAGGTAGACACAGAATGCTGGAGTAACTCAGCGGAACAGGCAGCATCTCTGGAGAGAAGGAATGGGTGACATTTCGGGTCGAGACCCTTCTTCTGGAGAAGGGTCTCGACCAGAAACGTCACCATTCCTTCTCTCCAGAGATGCTGCCTGTCCCGCTGAGTTACTCCAGCATTTTGTGTCTACCAT
Source organism: Okamejei kenojei (assembly GCA_035221665.1). Lineage (NCBI taxonomy): Eukaryota > Metazoa > Chordata > Chondrichthyes > Rajiformes > Rajidae > Okamejei > Okamejei kenojei. Next base: position 214,377 of record JAVHYY010000078.1, read on the forward strand.
CTATTTTTAATTGTTCTTCTTTTTAGATTGTCCCTCAGAGTTGAGCATGACTTGCTTCCATTCCAACTCCCTGGTTCTGGTGGCTGATGATGCCAATGTGAGATCTACACACTTTGTTGCAGGTTTGGCAGGATGTGCTTAGAGTAGAATTGGAATACATGTGCTCTTCCTGTTCTTGCTGGTCTTCTGGGCACACCATGAAAGAAGCATGATTTTATATAACCATATAACCATACAGCAATTACAGCACAGAAACAGGCCATCTCGGCCCTTCTAGTCCGTGCCGAACACTTACTCTCACCTAGTCCCATCTACCTGCACTCAGACCATAACCCTCCATTCCTTTCCCGTCCATATACCTATCCAATTCATTTTTAAATGATAAAATCAAACCTGCCTCCACCACTTCCACTGGAAGCTCATTCCACATAGCTACCACTATCTGAGTAAAGAAGTTCCCCCTCATGTTACCCCTAAACTTTTGTCCCCTAATTCTCAAATCATGTCCTCTTGTTTGAATCTTCCCTACTCTCAATGGAAAAAGCTAACCCATGTCAACTCTGTCTATCCCTCTCATAATTTTAAAGACCTCTATCAAGCCCCCCCTTAACCTTCTGCGCTCCAAAGAATAAAGACCTAACTTGTTCAACCTTTCTCTGTAACTTAGGTGCTGAAACCCAGGCAACATTCTAGACATTCTAGTCTGAAGAAGGGTCTCGACCCGAAATGTTGCCTATCTCCTTCGCTCCTTAGATGCTGCTGCACCCGCTGAGTTTCTCCAGCTTTTTGTGTACCCTCGATTCTCCAGCATCTGCAGTTCCTTCTTTAACACATAAAACATTCTAGTAAATCTCCTCTGTACTCTCTCTATTTTGTTGACATCTTTCCTATAATTTGGTGACCAGAATTGTACACCATACTCCAGAATTGGACTCACCAATGCCTTGTACAATTTTAACATTACATCCCAACTGCTATACTCAATGCTTTGATTTATAAAGACCAGCACAGCAAAAGCTTTCTTTATCACCCTATCTACATGAGATTCCACCTTCAGGGAACTATGCACAGTTATTCCTAGATCTCTCTGTTTTACAGCTTTCCTCAATTCGCTGCCATTTACCATGTATTTTGATTTGTCCTACCAAGATGTAGCACCTCACACTTATCAGCATTAAACTCCATCTGCCATCTTTCAGCCCACTCTTCCAAATGGCCTAAATCTCTCTGTAGACTTTGAAAATCTACTTCATTATCCACAACACCACCTATCTTAGTGTCATCTGCATACTTACTAATCCAATTTACCACACCGTCATCCACATCATTGATGTATATGTGAAACAACAGTGGACCCAACACAGATCCCTGAGGCACCCCACTAGTCACCGGCCTCCAACCTGACAAACAGTTATCCATCATTACTCTCTTGTATCTCCCATTCAGCCACTGTTGATTCCATCTTGCTACTCCACTGTTAACCTTCTTAACCAACCTTCCATGTGGAACCTTGTCAAAGGCCTTACTGAAGTCCATATAGATAACATCCACCGCTTTACCCTCATCAATTTCCCTAGTAACCTTTTCAGAAAATTCAAGAAAATTAGTCAAACATGACCTTCCAGGCACAAATCCATGTTGACTGTTCCTAATCAGACCCTGTTTATCCAGATGATTATATATATTATCTCTAAGTATCCTTTCCATTAATTTGCCCACCACTGACGTCAAACTAACAGGTCTATAATTGCTAGGTTTACTCTTAGAACCCTTTTTAAACAATTGAACGACATGCGCAGTACGCCAATCCTCCAGCACCATTCCCGTTTCTAATGACATTTGAAATATTTTTGTCATAGCCCCTGCTATTTCTACACTAACTTCCCTCAATGTCCTAGGGAATATCCTGTCAGGACCTGGAGATTTATCCACTTTTATATTTTTCAAAAGTGTCAGTACTTCCTCTTCTTTGATCCTCATAGTTTCCATAGCTACCCTACTTGTTTCCCTTACCTCACATAACTCAATATCCTTCTCCTTGGTGAATACCGAAAAAAAAAAACCTAGTGCATCTCCACTAGGGGCGCTGCATTGAAGGCGCCTCTACTACAGCCTGTCCGTTTTTTCTTATCTTTTTTAAATTTTTGTTTGTCTAACGGTTTTGTTTTGGGGATTCTTTAGTTTTTTTATGTGGGGGAGGGGGGAAGGGGAGGGGTAAGGGGGAAACCACTTCCCAGTCGCTTCCTTGCGAGGATGCGACTATTTCTCCGAGTCGCGTCCTCGCACCCCACCTCGAGGCCTACCTACTGGATCGGAGCGGCCTTTCCTACAGGAGACCGGGGACCGGACCAGAGCTTCGGCAGTGGCGGCGGCACTGGTTTCACTGCGGAGCGGGCCATAATTACTTGGATCACCGTTTGGAGCTCCGGAGCGTTGGGCCCGCTGCTCCAACATCGTGGAGCTGTGGTTGCGGAGCTCCCAGCGCGGGCGGCTCTGACCGACATCGCGGAGTCCCTGGGGCCCTTTGCCGAGGGCCGCCAGTGTTGAATCTCCGCCCGGCGCGGCCTGGGGACGTCGGGAGCTGCGGACTCCGGTGGGAAGCGGCCGTTTTGGAGGTCCAAGCCACTGAGGTTGGCCTCCAGTCCCGACGTCGGAGAGCCAACATCCCGGCGAGCGGGCCTGTGCGGCGTGCTGGCCGTAGCGGCGTCTGCGGGGGGCTCTGGAGGCCCCAACCACAGGTGAACATTGAGGAAGAGGCTGACTTTGGTGCCTTCCCTCACAGTGGGAAACTTTTGATTCTGCTGTGTGGGGATGTTTTATGTTTAAATCTATCGTGTGTTGTGTTCTTTATTTTAGTGTATAGCTGTATGGTGATCACATTTCACTGTGCCATCTGGCACATGTGACAAATAAATGTATCTTGTATCTTGTAAGAAATTGGTCAATATCTCCCCCATCTCTTTGGCTCTGCACATAGCTGTCCACTCTGACTCTCTAATGAACCTAATTTATCCCTCGTTACCCTTTTGCTATTAATATAGCTGTAGAAACCATTTGGATTTACTTTCACGTTACTTGCCAAAGCAACCTCATATCTTCTTTTAGCTTTTCTAATTTCTTTCTTAAGATTCTTTTTACATTCTTTACATTCAAGCACCTCAATTACTTCATGTTGCCTCATGTAGATCTCTCTTTTTCCGAACTAAGTGTCCAATTTCCCTTGAAAACCATGACTCTTTCCAATTGTTACGCTTTCCTTTTAACCGGTCAGGGACATAAAGATTCTGTACTCTTAAAATTTCACCTTTAAATGTCCTCCATTTCTCCACTACATCCCGATGTTCCCATAAAACAAAATGTCCCAATTTACTCTTTTTAAATCCTTTTGCATCTCCTCAAAGTTAGCCTTTCTCCAATCAAAAATCTCAACCCTTGGTCCAGTTCTGACCTTCTCCATAATTATATTGAAACTAATGGCATTGTGATCATTGGACCCAAAGTGCTCCCCAACACATACCTCCGTCACCTGACCTGTCTCATTTCCTAACAGGAGGTCCAGCACTGCCCCTTCTCTAGTAGGTACCTCTATGTATTGCTTCAAAAAACTATCCTGCACACATTTTACAAACTCCAAACCATCCAGCCCTTTTACAGAATGTGTTTCCCAGTCTATGTGTGGAAAATTAAAATCTCCCACAATCACTACCTTGTGCTTACAACTAATATCTGCTATCTCCTTACATATTTGCTCTTCCAATTCTCGCTCCCCATTAGGGGTCTATAATACACCCCTATAAGTGTTACTACACCTTTCCCATTTCTCAGTTCCACCCTAATGGCCTCCCTAGACGAGCCCTCTAATCTATCCTGCCAAAGCAGTGCTGTAATATCTTCCCTGACAAGCAATGCAACACCACCACCTCTTGCCCCTCCAATTCTATCACACCTGAAGCAACAAAATCCTGGAATATGTAGTTTCCAATCATAGCCATCCTGCAACCATGTTTCACTAATCGCCACAACATCATACTACCAGGTGTCAATCCAGGCTCTAAGCTCATCCACCTTTCTTACAATACTCCTAGCATTAAAATATACACATTTAAGAAACCCGCCACCTCTTATTCTCCATTTATCATTTTTTTCTTCTTTCTCCCCTACATGTTCGATCTGAGTGCTTCCCTTCTCTGCCTCCTGCCTCACACACTGTCTACTAGCTTTCTCTACTTAAGTTCCTTCCCCCAACCATTCTAGTTTAAAGTCTCCCCAGTAGCCTTTGCAAATCTCCCCGCCAGGATATTGGTTCCCCTCGGGTTCAAGTGCAACACGTCCTTTTTGTACAGGTCACACCTTCCCCAAAAGAGGACCCAATGATCCAGAAACTTGAATCCCTGCCCTCTGCACCAGTCCCTCAGCCACGCATTTATCCTCCACCTCACTCCATTCCTACTCTCACTGTCGCGTGGCACAGGCAGTAATCCTGAGATTGTTACTTTTGTGGTCCTTCTCCTGAACTCTCTTCCTAACTCCTTAAATTCACCTTTCAGAACCTCTTCTCTTTTTCTACCTATGTCATTGGTACCTATATGAACCTCTGGCTCCTCTCCCTCCCATTTCAGGATATCTTGGACACGTTCAGACACATCCCGGACCCTGGCACCAGGGAGGCAAACTACCATCCGGGTCTCCTGACTGCGTCCACAGAATCACCTATCTGACCCCCTAACTATAGAGTCCCCTATTACTATTGCCCTCCTCTTCCTTTCCCTACCCTTCTCTGTGGTCTCTGTGCCGGAGGCCCGGCCGCTGTCGCTACCCCCAGGTAGGCTGTCCCCCCAACAGTACTCAAACATTACTGTTCCTGCAGCAATGAAAGGGATTTTTGCTATCTGTGTTGCTGGAATCCCCTTATCTCCACTGTTCTTGCCAAGAGAAAGGAGGCTTCATCAGCTCCAGCTTTCAAGGCCGCAGAAAGCTGAGACGGTGTAGAAATCCTCCCACACCACACAAAACCAGATCAGCCCAGTCAGTAATGATGAGGCAGTAAGGAGGGTTGTTCTGGACACAGGTGTAAAGTCCAGAAAAACATTGTTCACTCCTATATTTTGGGTCGATAGAGTTTTAGGCAGGCTGGTAGCGACAGTAGTGGGAGTTACGCAGTGTGGTGATAACACCGCACACAGCCCAAAAACACGCAGAAACACGCAGAAACTTCTTCAAATAAATTTCTGCAGAGTTGCAGAGATACACAAGATGTTATAAAATTTTCTGTACCTCCTCCGACATCCCAAAGATGTTTGAAACACCAACATTGTGTGATTTCCACAAGAGCACTGATACACGCACTTCCGAGCTCCGTTCCCCTCTCACATGACATCCAAGGTGATTATTTGTTACTTTGAGCATTCATGGGCCAAGGATTCCATGAGTTAGTAAGAATATTACACTTTTTAAATGAGGATTGAAGAATATCCATGAATCCTCTTCTTTGTGTTTCTTTTTTGCTATTGCAGAGCTTGAACAGTGTGCACGTGAATTATGTGGCAGGTCCACCTAATGCCACTGAGTGTAATTAACATTGGGCTAGGATGGGGAGCTGAAGCTGTTTATGGATTATGTAAAACAGTATTGGTGACATAGAAACATAGAAACATAGAAATTAGGTGCAGGAGTAGGCCATTCAGCCCTTCGAGCCTGCACCGCCATTCAATATGATCATGGCTGATCATCCAACTCAGTATCCCGTACCTGCCTTCTCTCCATACCCTCTGATCCCCTTAGCCACAAGGGCCACATCCAACTCACTCTTAAATATAGCCAATGAACTGGCCTCAACTACCCTCTGTGGCAGAGAGTTCCAGAGACTCACCACTCTCTGTGTGAAGAAAATCTTTCTCATCTCGGTCTTAAAGGATTTCCCCCTTATCCTTAAGCTGTGACCCCTTGTCCTGGACTTCCCCAACATCGGGAACAATCTTCCTGCATCTAGCCTGTCCAACCCCTTAAGAATTTTGTAAGTTTCTATAAGATCCCCTCTTAATCTCCTAAATTCCAGAGAGTATAAACCGAGTCTATCCAGTCTTTCTTCATAAGACAGTCCTGACATCCCAGGAATCAGTCTGGTGAACCTTCTCTGCACTCCCTCTATGGCAATAATGTCCTTCCTCAGATTTGGAGACCAAAACTGCACGCAATACTCCAGGTGTGGTCTCACCAAGACCCTGTACAACTGAAGTAGAACCTCCCTGCTCCTGTACTCAAATCCTTTTGCTATGAAAGCTAACATACCATTCGCTTTTTTCACTGCCTGCTGCACCTGCATGCCTACTTTCAATGACTGGTGTACCATGACACCCAGGTCTCGCTGCATCTCCCCTTTTCCCAATCGGCCACCATTTAAATAATAGTCCGCTTTCCTGTTTTTGCCACCAAAGTGGATAACCTCACATTTATCCACATTATACTGCATCTGCCAAACATTTGCCCACTCACCCAGCCTATCCAAGTCACCCTGCAGTCTCCTAGCATCCTCCTCACAGCGAACACTGCCCCCAGCTTAGTGTCATCCGCAAACTTGGAGATATTGCCTTCAATTCCCTCATCCAGATCATTAATATATATTGTAAATAGCTGGGGTCCCAGCACTGAGCCCTGCGGTACCCCACTAGTTACTGCCTGCCATTGTGAAAAGGACCCGTTTACTCCTACTCTTTGCTTCCTGTTTGCCAGCCAGTTCTCTATCCACATCAATACTGAACCCCTAATACCGTATGCTTTAAGTTTGTATACTAATCTCTTATGTGGGACCTTGTCGAAAGCCTTCTGGAAGTCCAGATATACCACATCCACTGGTTCTCCCTTATCCACGCTACTAGTTACATCCTCGAAAAATTCCACAAGATTCGTCAGACATGATTTACCTTTTGTAAATCCATGCTGACTTTGTCCAATGATTTCACCACTTTCCAAATCTGACATCTGACATCTGACAAGAGCTTTGAGATACCTGCTGTATATACCTGTTGTCTCTCAGTTGCCCTTCAGAGTTGCCCTGATAGATCATGAGATATGATCATGAGATATGATCCAGGTTTGAGGCCTTGGTCTTCAACCACACATCCTCAAGCAGCTAAAATCTATATTGGCACATGAGAGAAAATGGTGTATTTCATTTATTTTGCTGGACAATGACACCCAAAAAGAAGTATGGGTATACAGGATAATGTTGTTGGTTTTGTGCTGCAGTAGTGGGTTGGTAGAAGATCTTTATTTAGCACACATTCCAATTAATAAAATGATGATGACTTGGAGCTCAGTCTACATATGGAAAAATGCATATTATAGCTTGATGGCGAAGGTTGTAGAAACCTATATGGAGTGAAGATAATGGAAGTTGAACAGCTTTTCATTCTTGCATTGGATCAGCTCTGCTCCAACAGAAAGGGAGCTGCAATATTGCAGTGAGAATGATTATGTGGGTGGCGCGGTGGCGCAGTGGTAGAGTTGCTGCTTTACAGCACTAGCACCGCCGGAGACCCGGGTTCGATCCCAACTGCAGGTGCTATCTGTATGGAGTTTGTACATTCTCCTTGTGACCGCATGGGTTTCCTCCAAGATCTTCGTTTTCCTCTCACACTCCAAAGACGTACAGGTATGCAGGTTAATTGACTTAGTTCATGTATATATTGTCCCTAGTGTGTGTAGAGTAGTGTTAATGTGCAGGGGATCTCTGGTTGGTGCGGACTCGGTGGGCTGAAGAGCCTATTTCCATGCTGTATATCTAAACTAAACTAAATGTACTAGAGCATGGCCAAAGCCTTGTTGACCCCATTCTACATTGGGATCGGGTTGGCAGTGGACCCACTTATCAGAATAGGTGCTTGCATGCTATCATGTACCAGATATTGATTGCAGATGCATTTCTGAAGGTTGCTAAATTTGAGAAGTATTCTCTACAGACCCATTGATTCTCAATTGTATCTAAGATAGGTTTGACACCAGGCCTTCCAATCAATAAGAATAGTTCTTCTTGCAAAAGCTTTATAAGAGGTAAAAATAAAGCATGGGTGTATCAGCATAAAGGACTTTATATATGAAGTGACACTTTTACTCTTGGTGGTTTGAATGTATACAGCAAGGCAGCTCAGCTCAAGTATACAAAACTAGATATTGTGTCCTCGTCTAATCTGATATTTACCGATTCTCCACAGGAGATGAAATTTGGCTACGTGCTGCTACTGTTAATTACATTACAGTATTACAGCTGTTGTTCCCAACAGGACAGGTCAAAATACCTGCTGATCGTTCCCCTCCACCGGTGTTACCATGTATGAATGGAGCTTTAAATAATCATATTTTCAGTCAGATACCAGTAATAGGATTAAAGTTGCTATATCTACATTAAATTCACTTTTTTGCTAGAAAAAAAAATGATTCAAGCACCAACATAAAAGGAATTGATGAAGCAGGGATCTATTTGAATGCCGGTATCTTCATCTTCTTATGATGTCTTATAGACAATAGACAATAGGTGCAGGAGTGGGCCATTTGGCTCTTTGAGCCAGCACCGCCATTCAATGAGATCATGGCAAATCAGTACCCCATTCCTGCCTTCTCCCCATATCCCCTGACTCCGCTATCTTTAAGAGCCCTATATAGCTTGTCTTGCTTTATTTGCACAATGTCAATTGATGGCATTTCTAGTGAAGTGTGTGCTGCTAATTAACATTGTCAATGCCTCTATACATTTGTGAGTGAGCATAACTTTATGTTTTGGGGGCTTTAGTTTCACATTGAGGGATACAGTGTATTACACTGCATGGTCCATCCTGATCTTATGTTCAATTTGACTGTCATCTGTTGTATAATTGCCTAAGATTTATCTTAATTGAAGTCCAGGTCCCAGAGAAGAAGGATCAGCTGGTTTCCTCATGCATTTCCTTCCCTCCTCCCCCCACCCCACAGACTGACATGAATAAATGTTCAGTGTTAGTGCTCTTCATATAAATGAAACTTTATCTTTCCCAGTGCTCTTAAAGTAATACAGCATGGAAACAGGCCCTTCTGCACATCGTCCATGCGGATCATTATACCCCATCTAAACTAGTCCAATTTGCCCCATATCTCTCTAATCCGTGTACCTGTCTAAATGTCTTTTAAGTGCTTTTATAATACCTACCTCAACTATCGTGTCTGTCAGCTCTTTCCATATAACCACCATCACTTGAATTAAAATGTTGCCCCTCAGACCCCTATAAAATATTTACCCACTCACCTCAAACCTAAGTCCTCTGGTTCTTGATTCCTCTGCCCTGGGTAAAAGACTCTGTGCATTCACCCTGTCTATTCCCCTCATGATTTTATACATCTCCATAAGATCCCCCTCAGCCTCCTGCACTCCAAGAATAAAAGGCCCAGCCTGCCCAACCTTTCCCTTACAGCTTAGGCTCTCGTGTCCTGGCACCATCCTTGCAAATTTTCTCTGTCCTCTTTCCAGCTTAATGACATCCTTCTGACATCCTGACCAAAACTGAACACAATACTCCAAATGTAGCCTTGCCAACATCTCTTACAACTGTAACACAATGTCCCAACTTCTACATTCATGTCCAATGAATCTTAATCTTGAGACAAGATCTTCATATGATAGGAAGGAATATTTTATCTTTTCCCAAGAACAAGTTAAAACTACAAGTTATAAAAATCAGATCTTTCTTCCCCAATCGTAATGCAAGATTAATTACTTGGTATTTAAATCTGTTCCTTTATGAAGATTGAATCTGTCGTTATCAAGTGTATCTGGAATCTATCATTAAATACAACGCCAATAGAACTGTTTTCATAAGGTCATAAGTGATAGGAGTAGAATTAGGCCATTCGGCCCATCAAATTTACTCTGCCATTCAATCATGGCTGATCTATCTCTCCCTCCTCACCCCATTCTCCTGCCTTCTCTCCATTACCTCTGACACCTGTACTAATCAAGAATCTATCCATCTCTGCCTTAGAAATATTTACTGACTTGGCCTGCACAGCCTTCTTTGGCAAATAATTCCACAGATTCACCACCCTCAGACTAAATACATTTCTCCTCATCCCCTCCCTAAAAGAACGTCCTTTAATTCTGATTTTTAGGTTCTTTCTTTCGGTATGCTAGTCTCTAGAGGATCAATCAAAAATGATTCACAGTGATTTTGTCTTTGACCACGTCCTCAAATTATTAATTGCAATTATACTCTTGATTTTGATTTTTGCTTCTTCCCAGAATGGGGTTTAAATGCCAATATCCAAGTTCATTGCAGCAAATTCCTCCAAGAACAGAAGCATTTGCAGTCCTCTGATGCATAAAGTCAACATCTGTTTCTCTAATTTGTGACTTGCAAATGTTGCACATCCCAATCTCCTCTCATCTTGTTGATCTACTATTTAGTTTGAATGACAATAATCTTTAGTTAGTAAAAAACCGGTTTCATTGCCTCTATTTTCTACTTTACATATCCATAATTTATAATCTCTGATATGTTTTGTGTTTGAAAAGTGTTGAATTTTCTACCATTATTATTCCTTATCATAGGCGAGAAATTTGCCAGTGGCATTTACTGATTGTTCCTCTGATTTATTTCAGGGAACAAGGCATATAGTAAAACAGTGCTGTTTCCTGACTTTGTCGTGGTGCGTCTGGCTTCAATGGAAAATAAAAATTGAATTTACTGCCTGACAGTGTGGTGGAAACAAAGTTACAGAACCACATGGAATACAGAGCACCAAAAAGACACCATTAAGCCAATGTGTTAGTGTCAACATTTATGGGCAACTTGAGCCTCTTCCCTTAATGTTCCTCGTTTAACTCCATCAGCATAACTTTTAAACCCTTTTCACACGTGTGCTTATCTGTATTCTCTTAACAAACTGCATTAACAGTATTGACCCAGCTACTCTCTGTGATAGAGAGCTCCACATTTTCACCGCTTTATTAATAGACATATTTCTTCCAAATGTCCTGTTTTATCTTTTAGTAAAGTAATACCATCTACATTTGTTTTCCCTTATATCTGGAAAACAAATCAATCTCTACATCGAAACATTCATTATATTATCCTCTTTTTGGAAGAAACAGAAACAAGGTATTGGGAGAAACTGATCATTCTTTAGCAAGAACTGTAACCTTGCAAATTTTTGTTTCAGTTTCAGGTTAGTTTATTGTCACGTGTGCCGAGGTACAGTGAAAAGCTTTTGTTGCGTGCTAACCAGTCAGAGGATACAATCCTTATGTATTTGTACCTCAATCTAATTTGTGTTACATCATAAACTGTACATGGTACTCCATGGGAGGACTGAACAATGTTCAATACATTTGGCATAACTTTGTATTTTTAATTCTGTTCATCCAGTGCTCAGTACATTTAATGGCCCCAGTAAATACTGCACCTTTTATGGCCATTTAAAATATAAAGCAATGTTGACTGCAGGAGTGCAATGGTTTATGTGAAATGCCAATATTTATAATTTATTTTCTTATTTTTTCCTAAGGATCCTGTTTCACACCCGATAGTGTCTCGCTAAGCAGCTCGCCGGGGGCAAGCAGTGGCCAAGCCCACTGGTAGGACATGACGGGGGGGCGCCCGCTGTCAGGTACGACAGTAGGCAGAAGATAGGAATGTTCGGTGGACGTTTGTAACTTTGTCGGCAGCAGGACATGAGCAGGACAATGTTACTGGGTTGCATGCAAAACAAAGCACTATATTGCACCTAGCTATATGTGACAAAAAGAATCATTGATTGTATAATTGAATTAATGTATCATTGAATCAATGTTGAACTGATAGGAATAATAGACTGTTTGGATATCCTGAATATGTATGGTCCTGTTTCATATTTTTAAGGTAGGCATTTTCTCTTTTCATATGTCTGATAATAATCTTCAAAAGTAAGTTGGAAATGTACCTGAAAAATCACTTGCAAAGCAATTGGAAAAACAGATGTTAATTGATTTTTAAAGAGTTGGACAGGTGAGATGGGCTGCATAACCCCTTCTAGACAACAAGATTCTTTGAGTCTCAATTAAATATAAAGATAGAATACTTAAATTAATGTTCATATATTCTAGGATCAGGATTAGGTCATTCGGCTCATCGAGTCTACTCTGCCTTTCAATCATGGCTGATCTATATTTCCCCCTCAACCCCATTCTCCTGCCTTTGCCCCACCCTTTACTAATCAAGAATCTGTCAATCGCTGTTTTAAATATATAATATTATATTTATATTATATTAATATAATAAATATTTAAAAAAAGCATAATTTGCTTGTTTCCTCACAGCTGTAAAATGACCATTGAAATTAGCAGAAGATACACACAAAAACCTGGAGTAACTCAGCAGGACAGGCAGCATCTCTGGAGAGAAGGAATGGGTGACATTTTGGGTCGAGACCCTTCTTCAGACCGGAGGACGGGTCTCGACCCGAAAGCAGTCTGAAAAAGGGTCTCAACCTGAAATGTCACCTATTCCTTCTTTCCAGAGATGCTGCCTGACCCGCTGAGTTACTCTAGATTTTTGTGTCTATCTTCAGTTTAAACCAGCATGAGCAGTTCCTTCCTACACATTGAAATTAGCAGACCCTGTGCAGGTCTAACATGGACAGGACACAATCTACAAGCAGATATTTAAGCATAAGCGCTGAGAAATGTTACCAAGTTCTTGCTCCATGCAAAACACACTGCCAGATATGCTGGCAGAAATCTGTCAGCAAGTTTGGACATACAGCTTTGCAACATACGCATGCCACATCCGATAACTGCTAGTATTTATGGGGTCAGTGTAACATTTTATGACTCTATCTGGTTCCTCTTCTACAACTATATATCTGCAAATGTTATTTGAATTGAATTAAGTTGAAAGGTACAGAATGGAACAGGCTCTTTGGCCCACAGAGTCCATGCCGACCATTGATCACCTGCTCACATTATCACATTAATCCTTCACACCTGGGCAAATTTACTGAGCCCAATAAACTTACAAGCTGCGCAGCTTTTGGGATGTGGGAGGAAACCGGAGCAGCCAGAGGAAACCCACGCGGTCATTTGGAGAATGTTTGGAGAATGTAACCGAGGATCAACGCTGGGTCTCTGGTTCTGTGTGGTAGTAGCACTACTAACTGCGCCACTGTGCTGGCCAGTCTGAAATTGCTGAATATTGAACATAGTGTTACAAAATCTATATTTCAAGTCTATTGATGAGCATTTTCTCAATAAACTCAGCAATGTGCCAATAGGAATTTAATGTTTCTTTATTATTTTTAAAAAGTGGCAAAGTATACCCATTTTAAATGAGGAGAAAATGAAAAACGAAATAATAAATGTCATTGTGAAATCACCGGTGTCTTTATCTTTCATTTATTTGGAAATAGGTTTTTTTTACTGCATAAAAGTAAAAGTAAATATCAATTGAAACAAAAATGAAACGATCATTAACATTTATAAAAATATATCCCAGTGAATGTGAAAGAGATGTAACATTACTGATCAAGATCAATGTTCATGGATTCACACCAAGATATTGATTGTTGTTCACCTTTAAGTATTTCTTCACATAAAACATTTGATGGAAACTTTCTCACCGATCTTCCCAATCCACCAGCATAACACACCAATGGAAGTTTGGTGAAAGCCCATTTATTTATGCAGATCTTCCACTGGGTTATGAAGGCAACATGAAGAGCTCCAACCACGAGCCTGTGGACTTTAACATCGTGGAGCACACGGTCCCTGGTTAGAGACCGATTCGGGAGCTGCAAGGGTTTCAACCATCCCGATGAGGGAGTTTCGATCACCCTGACGTGAGGGCTTTGGATCACTGGCTGTGGGAGCTTTGATGGCTCCGACTGCGGATGGTTCGACAACCCTGACCGCGGGAGAATAAAGAGGGAGAAGATTGGACTTTAGTACCTTCCATCATAGTGAGGAATGTGGGGAGCCGCAGTGGTGGATGTTTATGTTATTTTATGTGGCTGTGTGTCTTGTTGCTTTTCACTTAGTATGGCTGTATGGCAACTTAAATTTCACTGTACCTTAATTGGTGCACGTGGCAATAAATTGACCTTGAACAAACTCTCAAAAATCCTGGTAATGGCTTTGTTCTTTTGCATTTGTTGGAACGAAGTTTACCATGGGAAAACATTTATTGTCTGAGCAATAATTTATAAAGATTAAAAGGATCAGTGAAGCTAAAAAAAGTAAAATTTGACACAAAAGCATGAGAGAGGTGGAATGAATTGACGTAATGATGAATGGTAATGTATGTGACTGAAATGGTTGATTGTTAAAAGAAGTGTTGTTTTGTTCTCTTGATATAATACAGCTCATTAGTTGGCACCCTTATCAATATGTTGTCATAGGTTAATGTCTTCTTTATTTTCCCTACCTGTTCTCCATCTGCCAAAGCATAATATGCATTAATGAAAAGCTGCCGCATTATTAGTTCTCAGGTTTGTTTACATAATTATTCATTAATTTTCCTATCAATCCATTTATCAGTCTCGCAGCATAAGCTTTTTAATGACCTGTCCATCTGCCTTTGTTGCTGCTGCTCATCTTTACTAGCTTTGTATGCTTAACATATTGATTTCCATTGTCCTGAGATCAACGGTTCCTGAAATCATTGACAAACAATTTATTTCATCCAATTTCCATTTATGGTGTACCAAAGTACAGGTACTGAAGTTAAAATGGTAATTTTCCTATCGATTTGCCTTCTTGAAATATAATCTGGTTAGCAGCTGACTTTTCTGATAACCTACAATCGTTCAATCGTATTCTGTACAGGACAGAAACAGGCTCTTCGACCCACCTTGACCATGCCAACCAAGTTGGTGTATTAGGCTAGTCCTATTTGCCTGCATTTGGACCATATCCCTCTTACCCCTTCATCCAAATGTCTTGACAAAGTCAAAATTGTATCCTGTATTGTCTTTCTGCTGTCTGGTTGGCACACAACAAAAGCTTTTCACTGTGCCTCGGTACATGTGACAATAAACTAAACTGAACTGAACCTACTCACACAATTAATTTTTTTTTACAAAGCCAAATAACCTATAAACCTGTATGTCTTTGAAGTGTGGGAGGAAACCAGAGCACCCAGAGAAAACCCAGCAGAATGTACAAACTGTACAGACAGCAACCATAGTCAGGATTGAACCCAGGTCTCTGGCCATGTAAGGCAGCAACTATTATTTTAACAGCTATCCGCAGTCTCCCCACTCATCCGCTCTCCTAATCCATGCTGACTGCCCTCCTGCCCCCCTCCCACATTCCAACTGACCTCTGTAAATTGCTCCAAGTGTATGGAGAGCGGCTGTGAAAATGGGATAACATAGAACTGGTGTGATTGGGTGATCAAAGGTTAGCATTGACATGGTGAACTGAAGGGTCTGTTTCCACAGTGTATCTTTTAATTAATCAATCAATAAATGCGTAT
This sequence comes from Okamejei kenojei, assembly GCA_035221665.1. Taxonomy (NCBI): domain Eukaryota; kingdom Metazoa; phylum Chordata; class Chondrichthyes; order Rajiformes; family Rajidae; genus Okamejei; species Okamejei kenojei. Next base: position 229,850 of record JAVHYY010000078.1, read on the forward strand.
TCGGAGGGAATAGCTCCCGGAGGTTCCTGTGCACTCTGCCTGCTCCTTTTGTCCTTCCTGTTGGTCAACCATCTACTTACGGCCTGCACCTTAGGTGTGACCACCTTACCATATCTCTTATCTATGACTCTCTCATTCACCAGGACGATACTGAAGTCATCCAGCTGCAGCTCCAGTTTCTACTCTCGACCAGTCAGGACCTGCAGCTCGATGCTCTTCCCAAAGGGGTAGTCTTCAGGGACATGGGAAATTTCCCTGAGTTCCCATATCCTGCTGGAGGAGACCAGTGCCCCAACCACCATACCAACTGCACTTACATTGACGAAGAAAGGTACAGAGACAAGACATTACCTTGTCTTGTAGTCACCCTCTTCTCAGTCTTCCCACTTACCCTTAAATATAGCACTGATTCTCTTCCAATGTGGCCTCTCTGCTTTGTATCTTGGTAGATATTTACTTAGTTAGTTGCTTGATAATGCATGGTAGTGCATACTGGCAGCATAGGTGGTGAGAGCAGCTAATGAGGAAAGGGGGGTGGTTCTGGGATGGCCGAATAACTGTTGAGCTTTCCCGAGGGGTCTAACTCGATGGCATAACTCAATCAAACTCCAGTGAAGGGAGACGCCCACTTGATAATCCCAATTCCTTCGCTCATGTGTCAGACAACGTTCTGCTATTGCTTTGCCACAGCCAGTGCCACATCTGTGCCACTGCGGAAATCGTCCGCAGTGCATGCCTCTCCGCCGCAAGTCAGTAGTTGGGCCATTGTCTGCACCTCGCCAAAGTTGCACTTATCATAATCCCAATGATATACTGGCATCTACACGCCTAGTTTTTGTTGCCCCAAAGTTTAAATGTGTAAAGGCATTTTAGATTCTCATGTGGCATTGGGATTGGATTACTTGGTTAAATATTTAGCTTGAGTGTTTGTAAATATGTAAATAGATTATTACTGAATATGAAGTTAATTATTATCCGAACATAAGTGTGCACATGTTGTTTAGATACTACTTTTGCATTGATCTTGGTTTTCTTGGTTGAGCATTTATCCTTGTGTTATGGCACAAGTACCTTATGTTTTAACGGTAATTCTTCATTAGATGTTTTGATAAGCCTCCACTGTTTATCTATTTCCCTGCAAATCCGAGTCAAAATCAGTTTCATTTTGCTCCAGTTCCTCTTGCTATAATAGATACTAGCATGTGCCCACTGTTCTTTCAAATATGACTACTGTTCTTTCCTGGTTTCCTCTCCATGATGGTAATGACAAACTCCGGATATCAAAAGCTTTGTTCACAGCAATCTCTTGCTTTACCCACTTACTTTCTTGTAACTCACTCTATTTATGATACCTCATATCAAAGCATCTGTCCTTCCCAAATAACATATTTCCAAACTCCTGCAAACTTCTTCCATGATTAATCTTTGACATCAGGATAGCTTTGACTGAGTTTCACAGCATGGAGTCCTGGTAACATTGCGTTACTGGACATCAAAGAAAAACTACTCTAATACTGGGTCAAATCTTGTCTTGTACCAACGAAAACTGTTGTGGCTGCTGGATGACAATCATCCCAGCCCCAGACTATGGCTGCAAGGTTTCCTCTGGATTGTGTCCAAGACCAACATAAGATCAAAAGTAACGATGTTTGATTATGATTGCATAATATTCAGATCCACACATAAGACCGCTGTAAATGAGGTCTTGCAAGTGTGAATATGCAGGGATTTGAGTACTTTAGGTAATGGCAGGTGTATGTGAAAGACTGGGCTTCACTGATGGTGACATTACATTGCAGGGTGCTGGCAACCCTTGTGACCCAGCTGTTGCCATGAAGTCTGGACCTCAGAAGAAGCTCCAGGAAGCTTCTGCCTATGCGACCCGTCTGTTGCTGCCTCCTGAAGATGTTTCTACTTTGTTTCTAATTCTATTACTGTTTCTGTGATTGTGCAGATGGGGTTGCCTCCCATTCATGCGATCCACCTGCTGCCACCGAGTCTGGACTCCTGAACATGTTTGTATCCCTAATTGGTCCAGAGGGGTTGCCTGCCACTGTATGTTTCTCTATGTCCTGAAGATGTTTCTACTTTGTTTGTGTAGCTTCCCGCCGGTATCTGTGAATGGTCCAGAGGGGTTTCCTCAATGAATATGTTTCTACTTTGTTTCTGTGTACTGAATAGGAGCGGTGATTGTGGTTTGTAGGGGTTGCATCCCCTGTACTTTCTACTGTGTAGGGGTATAAAAGGGTTGTTTCGTTGGGGCGGGGCAGTTGCCTTTCCTGTTCTGTTTGTGAGACTGCTGAGGGCTCAAGTGAGTGGATCTGAGGCCAGCCCCGTGGTGCTGTACACAAATAAAGAAGGGTTTGGACTCACTGTTCGAATCACTCTTCGAACCAGGCTAGGGAGAGAGCATTAGATCCGGAATTAACACAACCTAGATAACGTACGGTGATCATTTTATAAGTGGCATATAACATTTATGCATAAATCGCTGGACAATGTCTAACAAGCGGGTATCTAACCACCTGCACTTGACATTCAGTGGCATTGTCATTGTTGAGCTTCCCACCATCAATTTTCTGGAGGTTCACCATTGACCCGAAATTCAGCTGTATCAGTCATCTAAGTATTATGATTATATGAGCAGGTTAGAGGTGGTTTGTGCTGTGACGAGCAATTCACCTGCTAATAGCCTACATTAGTTCCATCATTTACAAAGCACAAGTCAGGGGTGTGATGGAATATTCTGGGTGAGTGTAGAACAAAGCTCCAATCCATCCAGGACAAAGCAGGCAGCTTGATTAGCACTCCATCATGCACTCTAAACTCAACATGGCAAACTCAATCTATTGCCAATGATCACTGATCAACAACAGAATTAAGGGAGAAAGAGGCCTTTAGTGTGACAGACTAAATGTCTGTTTAGCAAAAATCAGCTGCAGATCCCTTTGTAGTAATGGACTGTGAAATCTGCAAATGACTAAAATAATTCCTGAATAATGTCTGAAGAAGGGTCTGGACCCAAAACGTCACCCACTCCTTCCCCCCAAAGATGCCGCCTGTCCCGCTGAGTTATGCCAGCATTTTGTGTCTATCTTTAGAATAATTCTTACTTGTTATTGTATGAACAAGAGGAACTAGAAATATAATTGAAGGTATTATGAAATTTTGGCTCTGGTACATTCCTTCTCACACCTTTGAAATACTGAGGATGGAATACTTCAAAGCCCCCTTCCAACATTAATAACTCATATCCATCACAAACACAACATCTCCTTCCCGATGCCACAGCTTCAAGTGCAGTGCAAACAAGGCTAAGCAGTAACTGAATGGTGCACAGTAAAATCAGGATTCCGATGTATAGGAAGAAACTGCAGTTGCTGGTATAAACCGAAGATAGACACAAAATGCTGGAGTAACTTAACGAGACAGGCAGCATTTCAGGAGAGAAGGAATGCATGGCGTTTCTGGACGAGACCCTTCTTCAGGCTCCGGGGAGAGGGCAACACTGTTAGAAATTGTTTGACAGAGCACTGGCATTCTGGTAATGTGTCTTCATGAGATCACAAAGATCATGAGGCACAGTTTAGGGGAATAGCAAGCTCGCATCTGCTATCTTCTCTCACAGAATAGCAAAATTATTGATTTTAGTCCAAAGCCAGGGTCAGGGTTGCTCGAGACCATCTCCAAGACCACTTACTGTCTCATTCACTGCTGGTGAATGAAACTGTAGCTTTCCATTAGATATGTTGTAGTGCAGCACTGGAGCATTTTGGCAAAGGTCCAAAGAAGATAGGGATAAGGGATTGCACAACGGTGAGTGGTTGAAGTTTTCTTAATGGATTTTTGTCATGATTAGATACATAATTATGATTTGGAATGATTTTTTGTGCTTTAGCCATTCAGTAAATATCATCAGATGAACACTGAGATAACTGGGATAATAATCAAGGTAATGTCCAGGTTAAGGTGGAATAGAATTGGGATGGAATTTAATCGAATTACATTATGATTAAAAAAATACATAAAATGCTGGATTAACTCAGCAGGTCAGGCAGCATATCTGGAGAATATGTCTGAAAATTGAGTTACTTCAGTACATTATGTCTTTTTTTGTAAACCGGCATCTGAAGTTTTTTTTTAATATCTACATTCAGGTTAACCTTTCTCTATATGTTGGGACAGAAAGAGACATCCAACTTTGCCTTCTCCTCCTCCACTTCTTCCTCTCATTTATTCCTATCATCATTCTCCATTGTTTCTACCACCCCAGTTATTCCTCTCCTCTCCCTTATCATCCATTACTACTGTCAAAAGCTGTTCTTGCATTAATGCCAGTAGGTAGAGGTTGCACCGAAAATATATGATGAATTTGGAGACCTGCTCTGCTTTGTACCAATGGGACCTATAACACAGGTAATAGAACTATTGCTTCAGAAGGCTAATGATCTGCTTAATCACAATCAGGATAGCACATGGGTCTCATTAAATAATAATTCTCTTGTGCGTGGCATTTGGATTGTTGTCAGGAACAAGGTATTTAGTGGATAGGCCTTATCTCCAAGTAACCAGACTTTGATCTGGCACGATTGCTTCAAGATTGAGAGCAGAAGAGGATGCTGCAGGATGAATTAGACATAGTTGCTTCCTGGGGACATGATAATCTCTGAGTACCCTCAGAGATCAGAGGGATACTTAGGTAGCATTATCCATTGGAGTTCCCAAAAGTTGTACTGCAGGTGATAGATCCCCTGCACAACTGGGAAGTCACCATTCCTTGTGAATCTATTAACCATGCACTGTTTGTTGGCCCTTTTAAAGGAGAAGATGAATTTGGATCTCCTTGAGGTAACATGCATCCATTCCCATCTAGTGTCTGAAGAAGGGTCTCGACCCAAAACGTCACCCATTCCTTCTCACCAGAATTGCTGCCTGTCCTGCTGAGTTATTCCAGCATTTTGTGTCTATCTTCAGTTTAAACCAACATCTGTAGTTCCTCCCTACACTTTCCCCCCTTAATGCAGTGGTCCACTACATGTGTTGCAGATATGTTCACGAGCAGTCTGAGCTGAAGAAATTAATAATTACCTTCACTGCCACTATCATTGCTGGTCTGGTCTCCTTGTGTGACTGCATTTGTGCCGACGACAGCACTTTATATAAGAGCATCTTGCTCAAGCATTGCTCCTCCCTGTGCTACACTTGAGAACTAGCTCTGAAATGCCCTGATGAGGACAATTCTTCCCTTCTGCAATGTGGGCCCACTCCTCATTCTCCAGTCATGATCCCAGCTAGACCAGAAGTAAGCACCACATGCTGCATAAAAATCAGACTGAAGTTAGGGAAATCAGACTGAAGTTAGGTTATCACCATGAATTATGAAATGTATTCTAATTTGGAATTAAAAGCATGTATTCCTGTTGATTCATCCTACATAGGACTTGCAAATGCCTTTCTACGAACAGAAATAAGAAATGGCTCCATAAATCCATAATTAATTAATCAAAAGAAGTGAACTAAGAAGCATAATCACATTAATCATTTTGCATCTGTACAATTTTTTTTCTCTTCCACAATTTCCTCTGAAGTTATTACATATTCAAGCTGTTCAGAGAAAAGTGATTAAGAGATTGAGGCTGCAACAGATCACAACTTTGCATTTGCTGTCGTTATTATCCGATAAAACGGCTGGATGGTTCTGGCATCTGGACAAATGCAGCCAGGGGTAAAATTCCACAAAAATCAAGGAATCCAATGATACACGGTTTAGGCTCGAAGTTGGGTTTATAAATCCATAAAAAATGTTAAGCCTTGTTGAGTCATGTCACTGCTGAGTACCACACCTGGACATGAAAACCAAACTGATATGTATACTGTACATTGTCACTCCTCTTATAGATATAACTTTGATTAAAACAATATAAAAAATAAAAGCTTAAACTTTACATTTTTTTCTCTCGAGACATTTCAGTTGCTATCCCAACATCATCATTGGACCATCACCAATGGACAATCATCGTCCAATCTTCACTTTCTGCAAACATGTTTGAAGTGTGATAGACGTTGGTGCTTTTTACTTGTTGCTTTGTTGCCATTGAGCATTCTTCAGTGTGATTGACTGAATAATTGTGATTTCTTTGTAGCTGATGCCACAGATCACCACTGATGACAATAGACTACATTTCAAATCAGAAAATGTACATCAATGACCTCTTTACATTTTTGTTTATTCCACCTCATTTAAATGTTCTTGCTAATTTTACCATGCCTTTAAATCTGATCACTATTTAAGGTATGTTAAAGCAGCAAAAACATTCTTGCTTTTTTCTTATCTCTACAATTTTTCTTTCCCACTCTTTATCTCTTTAATCTAATGTGACAGTGAATTCCTGAATTTACTTTGTCCTCCCATCTCTGTCCTTGCCAGGTTTCCAGTTGTCTTGTTTGCCACGTAAGATATTATCAACTTGCACTTTCAACAATTCATCACACAAGTGTTTAAAAGAAAGCACACGCTTGCAAAGACAAATCTAAGATATACTAATAGTTGTCCAGCCGCAGCAAATTATGGCCTACTTAATTTTTAATAATCATACAGCTTTGAATGTACTATCAGAAGCTGTTCACAAATTCAGATCACTCTCCTGCTCTATTTCCCACATCCCATAATGTTTCAGATCTTCAATATTCTGCTCAAGGGATGATTTTCTGCTTGTCTATTGTTCCCTGTATTTATATTTAATGGATGCAGACTACACAGAACATTACATTTGCAAAAAGCTGAGAAAGCAATTCTCGTCCCACAGCACACAATCGTCCCAAATGAGAAGTCATTCCTGGCAAGTTACAAGTTGGTGTAGGTACAATGTGTACCTTGTGACACTAGAGTTTTATGGAAAATAAGTGCTAGCTTTATAGCTAGATTGTGTTAGCTTTAGTTTTAGAGATAAAGAATGGAAGCAGGCTCTTCGGCTCACCTAATCCATGTCAACCATTCACACTAGTTCTATGTTATCCCTCTTTTGCATTTACTCCCTAAACAGCAATACGCTGATTAACCTACAAACCCGTATTCTAGTGTGAGGAAACCAGAGCATTGCGTGGAAACCCAAGTGATCAAAGGGTGAACGTGCATACTCCACACAGACAGCACCCAAAGTCGGGATCAAATCCGGGTCTCTGGCACTGTGAGGCAGCAGCTCACAGCTGTGCCACTGTCCCCCCAATGAGGTACAAATGGGAGAAATGTATGTTCATATATTGTCAAATATTTATGGAACACTTTAAAATTGATCATTACTCCCACCATTTCAGATTATTATTAACATTTCTCTTTTTGTAAAATCAATGGCTCTCACATTCCTCTTTTTTTTATCTGCCTTTGAATTACTAGTCCAGTAGAAATATCCCCTCATAATTTTCAAACAAATCTCTAAACTTTCTTTGGTTGTGAATTTCTCCTCATGACTGAAGTCATTTTTTCGTGTGATTAATCTTATCTTCATTGCTTCTTGACACTCTCCTGACTTAAGGCTTTCATAAATGGATACAGCAGGCCAGACGTTTAATATGTTAGTGCCTGTTTTCATTTGCAAACAATGCACAAAAGCAATTTCACCTGGGCCTCACATTTCTAGGTCAAAGCACAGTTATCACAAAACCTCTGGCTACTTTGCCCGCCGCTTTTCCTGGAATTGGTCACTCGGCTAATGATGTTTCAGGTCACACACTGCTGGAACTCGTTGCCAGAGGAGGGGTGGAATCAGATACAATTACAATATCACTAGGGGCGCCGCATTGATGGCAGCCTCTGCCTACAGTCTGTCTGTTTTTTATATTGTTTTGGAGGGTTCTTTAGTTTTTCCATGTGGGGGAGGGGGGTAGGGTAAGGGGGAAACCGTTTCCCAGTCACTTCCTGGCGAGGACGCGACTATTCTCCAAGTTGCGTCCTCGCCCCCCTCCTCGCCCCCCTCCTCGCGGCCTACCAACTGGATTAGCACGGCCTTTCCTGCCGGGAACCGGCCAAAGCTTCAGCGGCGGCGCAGCACTGGATTCACCACGGAGCGGGCGTGCCTTACCTGGATCGCCGTTTGAAGCTCCGGAGTGTTGGGCCTGCTGCTTCAACATCGCGGAGCTAGGGTTTGCAGAGCTTCCAGCGCGGGTGGCGCTGACTTCAACATCGCGGAGTCCTGGGACCTTTTACCAAGGGTCCGCCAGCGTGAATCTCCGCCCAGTAGGAGGTGGCCGATTCGGATGTCCAAGCTGCTGAGGTTGCTCTCCCGTCCCGACGTCAGAGTTCCATCATCCCAGTGAGAGGGCCTGAACATCGGGCCGCCCGTAGCGGCGACAGCAAGGGGTTCACGAGCCCCCCAACCGCGGGTGAACAACAGAGGACAACAGAGGAGGATGACTGAATTTTGGTGCCTTCCCTCACAGTGGGAAACTTTGATTCCGCTGTGTGGGGATGTCTATGTTAAAGACTATCGTGTTTTTTTACTCATGTGGCTGCATGGTGACCACACATTTCGCTGCACCAATTGGTACATGTGACAAATAAATGTATCTTTTATCTTGTATTCACGAGGCATTTCAACAGACCCTTAAAGAGGTAAAGCACAGAAGGATTCGGTCCTCATGTGGACAAATGAGATTTGTGTAGACGGACAAAAAAAAATGTTGGCACCAAGGTGGTGGGCTGAAGGGCTTGTTTCCGTACTTTACGACCCCATGACTGTGTTTGCTCCCCATCCTAATTGAAGCTTTTGGAAGCAACTTTTCTACTTCATGAAAAAGTCTGGGAGCAACCAGACGTACACTCTGCTACTGTGTGTTTTGTGTCTGTGCAAGAGGACACAGTACTGACATCAAGAGAAATGATTCGGACAACTTCACAATCTGCAGCAGGCCTAGGAAGACACCTTTCAACATTCACAGCCTAACAGGAGGCGCTTCTTTTCAGCACTTACTTATTCCGTGAGTGTCTCAGAAGTAACACCACATGCCAGCATTCCATTAGCAACCTTTCCGGCTAAATCGAGACAGTACCTGCAGGAATGCCAGCAGATGCCACCTCAAATGCCAATGTTCTTTGTACAATGAAGGATTGCATTTGTCCTGAACAAGGACGCATTTTACTAATTCTAGTGTGCTGAGAACCATTTATAAGAGGAAATAAATGTGGAAAAATGAGGAGTCACAACATGTTTTAGAGAAATTGCTGATGACTTTCCTATCTCACTTCGGTGTGTTTTAATGGCTGAGTGCTAATGCAGCAGAGTCCCCTATGTGTTTGCAATCCAGCTGCTCAAAGTCTATGCAGATGTCCTTGATGATCGATGAGAACACTTGCCGAAATGGGTCAGTTTCACATTGCTGGCCAGAGCCGGTTAAGCGAACAGCCTGGGATGGCTGTCAGTGGATCACCTTTTACAGTCAGAGAGGGCATGGGTCGGCAGTGGCACAACACTTTAGCATTTGAATCATTGGTCCATCTTGGAATCATTCAAATGTTTGGACAAACAATTAAAAGAACCAAATTCACATCCCACCATTACAGTTGATAAATTTAAATCCAATTAATAATCTTGAATTTAGAGCCACAACAGGTCTAAAAATGCTCAGATGATTATACATTAGTTTTTTTTTAGTTTAAGATATACAGCGCAGACACAGGTCCTTTGGCCCACCGAGTCCACACCGAGCAGCGATCCCTGCACATTAACACTATCCTACACACACGAGGGACAATTTACATTTATACCAAGTAAATTAACGTGCAAACCAGTGCGTCTTTGGAGTGTGAGAGGAAACCGAAGATCTCTGAGAAAACCCATGCGGTCACGGTGAGAGCATGCAAACTCCATGTAGACAGCACCCATGGTCGGGGTCGCACCCGCGTCTTTGGCGCTTAAAGCGCTGTGAGGCAGCAACACTACCACTGTGCCACCGTGCCATCCATAATGAGCAATGTCCCATTTTCTGCCTTCACAATCCTATGGTACAAATTATTCTGCCAGCAGGTCGGCCCCACCAGAGGTGGCACCGAAGTGGTGCGCAGGGAGGAAGGAGTACACCTTTGAGTCTTCAACATTTGCTCCGGTCCCTTGGTACATTGTCAAACCTCCTCCTGATTAGTATATGTGGTCCTCCCACAGCTGATGAATCAGCTGACTGTCAGTTGGAAGAAGCACTGACAGTGACAAGGGCACAGAATGTATTTGGTGTGGGAAACTTCATGACCATTATCAGGAATGGCTTGGTGGCATCAGTAGTAGATGAATTGGCCAAGTCTTGCTCTACTGGTCTGTGATGGGATGGTGAATGAAACAATATGAGGATTACACTTACTTGACCTCATCACCAATCTTCCTGGTAGATGCATCTATCCATTATATCATCATGAGAAGTGGCAATGTCAGAACTCTAAAGATTCATCTACAATGACTTGGATTAAAAAAAACAAAGCATGAATGGAAATGGATGGTTCCTTTTACTACCACCCATTTTTCCACTGATAACCCACGATTACCCTCCATCATAAGTGTTGCGATATAATAATCCTAAATTAAACGGACTCAGCAGAGATCTAGACGCTCAACACTAGGCAATCATAAAGCACCGTGGACTATTAGGCAGCTGCAGAAATGTACATCCCACACGCTGTAACCTCATGGCCTGCTTTATCCCTCACTTCACCATTACAGGCAATTGAGGGAATCAGTCCTGGTTCATTGAAGCATGCAGAAACCACACCTGGTGCACCTAAAAGTGATCTGCTGATCTGGTGAAATGCAACACTGGACTACATCTATACAAAAACACCACACAATGCTTAGAGCTAAGTGATCGGATGACTAACAGATTAGATGGACGTTCCACACCACTAACACATCTAATCAAGAATGATGGCCACTAGGGGCGCCACATTGATGGCAGCCTCTGCCTACAGTCTGTCCGTTTTTCAGTTTAAAAAAATGTTTTAGTTAAAAATGTGTTTTGGAGATTTCTTTAGCTTTTCTATGTGGGGGAGGGGGAAACCGTTTCCCAGGCACTTCCTGGCGAGGATGTGACTATTCTCCGAGTCGCGTCCCCGCCCCCCCTCCTCGTTGCCTACCATCTGAATTGGAGCGGCCTTTCCTGCCGGGGACCCAGACCAGAGGCGGCGCAGCGCTGGATACATCGCGGAGCGGGCGACTGCTTAGCTGGATCGCCGTTGGAAGCTCCAGAGTGCTGGGCCTGCTGCTTTAACATCGGAGCTGTGGTTCGTAGAGCTTCCAGCGTGGGCGGCGCTGACTTCAACATCGTGGAACCCTGGGCCCTTTGCCGAGGGCCGTCAGCATTGAATCTCCACCCAACGTGGCCTGTGAACTTCGGGAGCTGCAGACTCCGGCAGCAGTTGGCCGTTTTCAGATGTCCAAGCCACCGAGGATGTCCTCCAGTCCTGACGTCGGACTACCATGACCCCGGCGAGTGGGCCTGAGCGGGGCAGAACCCCCCCCCCCCCCCCTCCACCACGGGAGGACAACAGAGGAGGATGACTGAAATTTGGAGCCTTCAATCACAGTGAGAAACTTTGATCCCGCTGTGTGGGCATGTCTGTGTTAAAGACTTTCGTGTTCTGTGCTCTTTATTGTTCCTATGGCTGTATGGCGACCACACATTTCACTGTACCAATTGGTACACGTGACAAATAAATGTATCTTGTATCTTTTATCTTGTATCTTGTATGGTGAACAATTAAACAACTGCTGGGAGGAGGAAACTCCAAGATTATCCTGGAGACTCTAGAGACTGCTGATAGTGGAATTTTGTGCAAAAAATCAACTGCTGTAAGAACTCAGTGAGTCAAGCAACAAGTCTCTATGCAGGATCTTGACCCAAAACATTGATCATCCTTTTGCCTCCGCAGATGCTGCTTGATCTGCTGAGTTCTTTCTAGCAGTTTATTTTTCGCTCCACATTTTCCTCATTCTCACTGATGCTGGGGCCTGAGTGCTGAAGGCAAGGCTGAAGCATTCACAACCATGCTCAGTGGGAAATGCATAATAAAAGATCCATCTCAACTACTTCCTGAGATCACCACCATAATTGAAATCAGTCTCAAGCATATTCAACTTGCTCCCCATGATATCAATAAATGGCTGAAAGCTCTAGATTCATCAAAGGCCGAGTGGCTGGATGACATCCTACTTGTAGTGCTAATGACCTGCTCTCTCAAAATAGCGGTGCTTCTAGCCATGCTGGTCAAAAGCACTTCCACCAGGCGACTATTTGCGTGCTAGCCACAGGAGGAGGTCTACAATCACATATTACAATTGCTCCACACTCTTAAATCTCTACTCCTACAGCAACATTTCTTATTTTAACTATGATCTTTGATCGGACTTTACTGGCTTTACGTTATTCCCTTATCATGTATCGATACACTGTAAATGGCTCAAGTGTAATCATGTATTATCTTTCCGCTGACTGGATAGCACGCAGCAAAAAGCTTTTCACTGTACCTTGGTACATGCAACAATAAACTAAACCGTTCACCATATACGGGTCAAATCTAACCCAACTAATTACTCCTCAATCATCAGCCAAATGGTCAAAGATGTCACTGAGCATCGCTTTTCTCGATAATGTCTATTTTAGATGTTACCAGGATGATTTCACTCCAGATTTTATCACAGTCTTGACATGGACGGAAGAGATGAATTCCAGAGATGACATAAGAGTGACTGCTTCATATGAAAGTAGCACTTGATTAAGTGTGGCGGTAAGGAGCTTGGGTTAAACTGAAATCAATGAGCTTCAATGGAAAAACAATAGTTGGAATCAAAGCTCACACAAAGGAAAATGGTGAAGTATGAATGTTGGCGGTAAATCATCACAGCTCCAGGACATCCCTGTAGTGATGGCCCAACCATCATCAGCTGCTTATCCAACAATTTTCAGAAAACTAGAAGTGGAGGTGGTTGCTGTTGATTGCATAACAAATGGCCTACTCCTGCACTTAATTTCTATATTCTATGTTTCTATGTTCAATTCTATTCCCAACTCCTCAGTCAAGTGGAGCAAACCATGCAGCACGGAAAGCAAAGTTTGACAGGCATCATCTAACATTCATGTCATAAAATGCAGGCAGTAGGTATGTTACAAAACTTACCTTGAGCAGCGCTGAAGTTCTGCCGCTCCCCGTGTGCGTGACTTTGGCGCCTTTCAGAAGGGGGCGTGTTTAAAGTGCCGTTTTTCCACAGACAGGGCAAATCGATCCATGTCAGGGGATTTCGTTGCTGAAGAAAAATCGCTCCGACATTTCATTCATGAAGGTATTTTTAAATTACGCTAGATTATTTATTAGCTAGAGTAATTAAAAAATCATCTTCTAATGCCGTGAGCGCCGACAACGGGAAGGATTTTACGTAGGGGAGAAAATAAAGTGCACAGTTTATTTTTACATTAAAACTTGGTTTTTAGGAAACCTTTAATCACATTTTCATGTTGTGCAATGGGGACAAAGAAATGTATGAACCGGCAGTTTTTCATGCCGACTTCACCACAAACCGCAACATTCCAATCCACCGCATTCCACTAAAACCCACTCGCAATGGCCATTAATTTACAGGAATTAAACACTAAATTCCTTCCATTTGGCCTATAAATTCATGAAAATTAGATTAAAAAATCATGTTATATTGTGAATTATTGTGTGAATGTTATTTGGACACAGGCAATTTAAAAAAGTTTATCTTTTCTTAAGAAATGGATAGATGTTTAGATCTAGTAATTGAATTTTGTAATTAGCTACAATTAGGTAACTAACTAATTATATGCTTTAATTTCAGGTCATCCAAGTAATATTGTTTCATATTTGTTTCAGAATGCTTCAATCTATAATAACTGAACATTTCATTGGGTTCTCTTAATTTTTAAGAAAGTTATGGGCTTTTGACTGTCCTAGGTCACAGCTTTTGTGTTAAGTCAATGGAAAGGCAATGTTGAACAAGATGCTAATTTCCGAGTATGAAAATGGCCATAGCTTTTTTAATACTGAAGATATGAACGTGAATTAGGTGTCAAATTAAACTTATTTTTATGCTTTATCTGATGGGATAAATTGCAGACTTAATTTTTAAAATCTCAAAATTTTGTAACATTGCTACAGGCATGGTCCATTTCCAACAAAAGTCTAACCTTCTACTCTTCACATTCAATGACATTATTATTGGCAGCAACATCTCATCCTTGGAATCGCCATTGAGTGGAAACTCAGCTGGACGGACTGCAAGATTACTGTGGCTACGAGCAGGGTCAGAGACTTAGTATCCTGCAATGAATGGGTAATTCCTTGATGCAATAAAGACATTCCCCTGTTATTATCAAGGCGTAATGTGGAGTCAGTAGTGTGATGGAATATTCTCCATAGTGGAGTAAGAGTTGTAAGAGTAGTTTGGGAGGGTAATTGCAATTCATACTGTCTACAAAAATTTACAGTGGTCACTCATCCAGGCTACTCTTATCGTATTTTTAAAATGTACAACATTTCCAATCATGACACGGGCAGAATGCACATGGGAGCATCACCACCAGGATATTCCCCTCCAATTTGCACATCATGTTGACTTGTGAACACCAGTCCCTCACCACCAAAGGATTGAAATCGTGGAACTCCCACCCAACATAAGGACTGCAGCAGTTCATGATGGCATCTTTCCATCATAGTTAGTTTAGTTTAGTTTTGATACATAGCGTGGAAACAGGCCTTTCAGCCCACTGAGTCTGCACTGGCCAACGATCACTCGTACATGCTAGGGACAAATTTACAGAAACCAATTAACGTAAAAACCTGTGTAAGAAAGAACTACAGATGCTAGTTTAAATTGAAGGTAGACACAAAAATGCTGGAGTAACTCAGCGGGTTAGGCAGCATCTCTGGAGAGAAGGAATGGGCGACGTTTCAGGATGAGACCCTTCCTCAGACTGATGTAATGGGAGGGGGTGTTACAAAGATACAATGTAGTCAGAGACAGTAAAGGGCCTGTCCCACTTGGCCGTCATTTGCGCGTAATTTACGCGACATCATTTACACGTCGTGACACGCACGTGATGCGCGCATGGTGCGCATTACGCACGCATGGTGCGTGATGACATAGGCAGCTTAGCAGAATTTTGTGATGTACAAAATCTTCGCTTGCCATCTGCGTGACGCGCAAATTACGGCCAAGTGGGACAGGCCTTTAAGACCAATGGGAGAACTGGAAAGAGGGAGGGGATGGAGAAAGAAAGCAAGGGCTATATGAAGTTAGAGAAGTCAATGTTCATACCGCTGGGATGTAAACTACCCAAGCATAATATGAGGTGCTGTTCCTCCAATTTTCACTGGGTCTCACTCTGACAATGGAGGGCACCCAGGACAGAAAGGTCAGATTGGAGATGGGAGGGGGAGTTGAAGTGCTTAGCCACTGGGAGATCAGGTTGATTACGATGGACTGAGCGGAGGTGGTCAGAGAAACACCATAGTTAGTTTAGTTTAGGCACACTTTGTCTCGCCTGCACTTGGTCTCGCTGATGTAGAGAAGTTGACACCTGGAACAGCTAATACAATAGATGAGGTAGGAGGAGGTGCAAGTTAACCTCTGCCTGACCTGGAAAGACTGTTTGGGTCTTTGGATGGAGTCGAGGGGAGAGGTAAAGGGACAAGTGTTGCATCTCCTGCGGTTGCAGGGGAAAGTACCTGGGGAGGGGGTGGTTTGGGTGGGAAGGGACGAGTTGTAACCTCCAAACCTGCATGGCTTTGGAATGTAGAAGGAAACCAGGTCCCCTGGTGAAAGCCCGTACGATCACAGAGAATCTACAAATTCCATACAATCAGTGCCCCTTGTCAGGATCGAACCCGGGTGTCAGGTGCTGTAAGGCAGCAACTGTATCGCTGTGTCACTGTGCCAGCCAAATTGTCAATGGTAATTAGGGAGGGACAATAAATGCTGGTTTGCATAAGTAAAACAGAACTTGGGGTCCTGGCAGCAGAAGAGCATTGATTCCTTTAACCCATGCTGCATGTGCTATTAGGGAACAGCATCTACAATAGTGCAACAACCCAATGGCACTAGGAACACTCCTCACCAATGTTTCAATTTTCAGTCCTGCTGGTAGTCCCTGAATCACTGGTGCCTGGTCACTGCTATCTTCCCTCTTCACTTTGGAGTCCACTCTGTACACAGTCTGAAGAGGACAACAAGTGGTGGTGTCACGGCTGAGTCCCTGCACAACAGCATGTGTCCTTGCTTATCTTATCTCTGCTGCCGCAGGATGGCAATCTGCTGAGGGGTGGCGTCTCTCTGCTCATGATGAACAGATGGCAATTTATGTACAGCATCCCTTTGCTCTTACTAAACCATGAGCTGTTGATGTGCCCTGTGTCCATTGAGAGTAGGAAGTTGCTCATGAGTGGCATCATGCTGCTCACTCAGAACAGTGACCTGCTCAGACATGGCATTACTCAGTTCAATGAGGCCATCAAGCTGCTCTCTCGTGGCATATTGCTGTTCCTTTAGACTTTCCAGCAGCTTCCAGATGGGAAAGCCAGTCTTGCTTCATCAGCATTGCACTGAATGGAGTTGGTGCACTCTGTGGGGCCTCTATCTGTGCCTTCACAGCTGCTGAGTACTGAGGTAGTAAGCGCCGGTCCTGTTATGCGGATGATTCTGGGTACAAATGACCTTTGCAATGTTTCAAACATATTTTGTCAACTTTGCTAAATTTTATAGCAATCGAATTGTATATTAGCACTATTACGCCCAAAAACAGGATGGAATCAAATGCCTCGAAAACTGCAGCCAAGCTAACACTTTGCATTGATTTATTAATTCCATGCTGCTAATTAGAATATCACCGATAACAAATGCTGTATGAAACCTTGCCTCTCACTTCATATCTTCCCTGTAGTCTTCTGCATGAAATTAATAGTTTTACAGCACTAAGTTTATTTTGTTATCCAATCAACCAATGTTACTACCTTCCTGACATTCCCTGTGGTAAAATGCTGCTCTTTGCACAGTTAAGTAGGATCTCCATTAGTAGAAACATGTATATGTTTTGGTAATAAGCCTCAGGCTCTTCTGTCACCTATCAATGCTGCTCTGTCATTTTACGCACATCCAGTTATGCCCGTTGTGAAATACCAAGTCTGGACATGACATCCATCGCAGTAAATGCATCGATTTTGCTCCCGACTCTCATTCACATGCAGAGCAATTACTTCTTCCATCTTCCTTTCTTCTTCCTCCCCTCCTCTCCCCCCCCCCCCCCCCCCCCCCCCCCACCCTCACATCAGTCTGAAGAAGGGTTTCGACCCAAAACGTTGCCAATTTCCTTCGCTTCATAGATGCTGCCTCACCCGCTGAGTTTCTCCAGCATTTTTGTCCAACTAAAATTAGGCTATTGCATACTGAGTGACATCAGTACTTGCAGGTGCTAAGTCTGCAGAGAAACCAAAAAATATGTATATGTGGAAGGTCCTTTCTGGGAATGGGTTGGATTAAGGGACAGCCAATTCTCCAGTTCCCACATATCTGTTTTACATCTATGGAATGTATCTTAAAGGTGAAAGTGCTATGCTTTTACATGGAAGGTAGAGCAGAGGCACAGGTAATTGGGTATAACTGGCGCAAATGTCATCTTGTTCATGTTCCACATTAACCTTCTCTACCTGCCCCTATCAGCATTACCGTTGATCATTTTCTCCCTCATTTACTTTACTTTAAATGACCCTATTATTCAACTACCGGTGATGATAAAACCTGCCCCTATCAACAGTATCTTCTATTCTTCTCTCCCTTGTTTGCTTTACTTTAGATGCATCCTGCTATTCACATCAACCACAGGTGATGATAAATTGCACATTCTCACCACTAGCTGGGTAAATATAATTTTCATTATTATTTTCATTCAATAGTAATATTTTTCAGTTATTAAAATTCAATAAAACTTCCAAACTATTCACTGTTTCTCAGCACTGGAGCTGTTAATCATTTAAACAATCCACTTATGCTTTATTAAAAAAAACAGGGTCTGAAGTAGGGCTGCTTCTTCTTCTCCTTCTCCTTCTCCTTCTCCTCCTCCTCCTCCTCCTCCTTCTCCTTCACCTCCTCTCCTCCTCCTTCTCCTCCTCCTTCTCCTTCTTCTTCTCCTCCTCCTCCTTCTCCTCCTTCTTCTCCTTCTTCTATTTCTCCTCCTTCTCCTCCTCCTTCTTCTCCTTCTCCTCCTTCTCCTCCTCCTTCTTCTCCTCCTTCTCCTCCTCCTTCTCCTCCTCCTTCTCCTCCTCCTCCTCCTTCTACTCCTCCTCCTCCTTCTCCTTCTCCTTCTTCTCCTCCTTCTTCTCCTAAAGTTGTTGGACAACTTGTTCTATTTGATCTTCCATTTGTGCACGTCGAGTTGATTGCATTAGTCGAAACAGGGCGGACCACGTAAAGGTTGCAATCTTCCTCCCCAAGTAGGGTCTCGACCCAATACGTCACCTATTCAATCTCTCCAGAGATGCTGTCTGACCCGCTGAGTTACCCCAGCTTTTTGTGCCTAACTTCAGTTTAAACCAGCATCTGCAGTTCCTTCCTAAACATTTGAGCTTTCGGGGATTGGGAGGTGATGTAACTCAGTGCTAGATTATCCTAACTGATTCTCAACTTTACATTGGCAGAGACTAGGGGGTGAATCAGCCATTAACTTTTTGTCTTCAGGGTTACTTTGCCACAGGCAGTTTAAAGTGGAAGAAGAAAATAAGGGTAAATGCAATCAGAACCATCCTAACAAATATTGAATAAAACTGGCATCAGAGCTAATTATGGCATTAAAGAAAACCAACTGAGCAAAACTGAAGCTAGTGGAATAAAAGAGGGTAACAGCTTGAATATAAATTTGGCTGAGGGACATGGGCTGAGAACAATACTGAAGAATTCTCCTCAAATGTGGAAAAGAGTTGACGTGATGTTCTCAGGCACAGTATTAGGAACATTGTTGTCTTTGATATATTTCAATAACTTGGACTTGCTACACACAGCATAATCTGAATGATTGCAAATGTGGTAATAGAAGCAGTAAAAAATGAGGTTGATAGTTACAAATGTCAGAGGTTATATAGACTGGTGAAATGCATGGATACAATTTAACACACAATAGTGCTGATAAATTCTGTTAGGCATTGTGACTTACACAATTTTTAAATGGGTATAAGAAGAAGGAGATATGGATATGAACATATATATTATTGATCCCTGGAGGTAGAATCTCAAATTAAGAAAACTATTAAAATCCATTTCCGCTTTATTATCAGAAGCATGTTACAAAATAAGAGATTTTTATTGAAGTTTTATTACATATGTAATACGGTTATGGATATTATATATGTAACACCATTACAAGTTTTGGTTCAGCTTCATTAATAAGTAATATTTGAAGGATCACAATTCAGGGAAGCCATCGAATCTCCATGACTTTACATCTTATTACAATCTGGGTCAAAAAATGGATGAGTTGATTTCGGAGTGAGGCAACAATGAATTACACTTGGTATCAAGGTAGAGTTTGTCCATTTGCAGTTTCCAGCAAAAATTGGTAGGGATCAAGGTAAAGTTTTATTTCTGATTTGAGTTACAGTTTACACAAAGGAAGATGGCCCCAGGACATTGCTGCAGATGCCATGCAGGGCCATCTCCCAGGCCCAAGCATCTTCAACTTCTCTATCAATGACCTTTCCATCATCATAAGATCAGATGAGGGTTGGTCGACTGACCATTGTACTCGTCAGATCCACTCACAGCTGATTAACTCTCAGAATACTTTCAAAATGGAAAGAGACCATTTGGTCCATTGAGTCTGTGCTAGCAGTATAAGGAGCAATCCAGCTGGTTCCACTTCCTGGTGCTCACAACATGACGTTGATTTTTTTTCCTTTCAAGGACATAGTATATTTTTTCGTGAATGTTTGACTATGTCTGCACTAACCATTTCCAACTATGCATTTCAGATTCTAACTATTTGCTGGATTAAAAAGCACTAAAAACTAAAAAAAGTATACAAAGTTCACTTTTGGTTCTCATCGTAATTTTATTTTAGACCCATCTGCAAATGGGAATGGTTTATTTTTTATCTATTCTCTCTACATGCTTCATGTTTTAACTATTAAGTCCACTCTCAACTTCAAATGCTTCAAGGAGAAAAACAACCCAAGTTTTTCCAATCCATGCAGAAAACTAAAGCCGGCAGCCTCACCAGCAGAGTGTTCGTCCTTTCGACTTGTTTTTGTTTTTTAGTGTGTCTAATGTAAGTCTAAATGTATGTATTAGTGTGGGGGGTAGTGGGGGGACAGAGGGGGAAACCGTTTGACAGTCACTTACCTCGACGGAGATACGACTTTTCTCTTTGTCGCATCTTCGTTCCCCCTCGCGGCCTCACAACTGGTTTGGTGCAGCCTTTCTCGGAGACCGGCCCAGAGCTTCAGTAGCAGGCGCGGCGGGGCAATCCCTTGCCGGGGATCGCCAGAAGAAGAGCTCCGACCGCCGGCCTGCGGACTATAACATCGTGAAGCCACGGACTGCGGAGCTTCGAGTGGCGGCCGCGGAGTAGACTTTCTATCGCGGACTGGGCTGATCCCTTGCCGGGGATCGCCAGAAGAAGTGCTCCGACCGCCGGCCTGCGGCCTATAACATCGTGAAGCCAGTAAGAAGGTGGCCAATTCAGGACTCCAAGCCACAGAGTGTGTGTTCCGATCCATCCTGACATCGGAGTTTCGATCATCCCGACGAGAGGGCTTGTACATTGGGCCGTCTATAGCGGCGACTACGGAGAGTTGGTAGCCCCGAACAAAGGAGGAAGATTTACTGAACGTTATTGCCTTGCATCACAGTGAAGAATGTTGATTCCATTATGATGGATGTTTATGTTAAATTCTATTGTGTATTTTCCTAATTTTGACTGTATGTCTGCATGGTAATTCATTTCACTGCACTTTAGTTGGTGCATGTGACAAATAAACTTGAACCTTGAACCTTGACATAATTCTAGTAAATATCGTTTGCATTCTCTCTAAGGTCTTCATATATTTCTGGTTGTAAAATGCATGGAATTCAAGTCAATACTTCCATCGTGGCAGCATCAGTGACTAATAAATGTCCATGTTGACCTCCTTGCTCTTGTAACATAGCAATCTGTGTCTGCATGCAAAAAGATATGCATAACACTCAGGCTTGTGCTGATAAATGATCTACTATTAGTCCTAAAGCAATGAAGGCAGCAATCGACTACAATAATCCAACAAACATCTCTTTGACATCCAAACTCATTATGATTGCTACATTTGACTCTATAATTGTCTTGGCCCATTGTTCATCAGAAACCAACTTGACTAACTATATAAATAAATTAATCCCAAGAACTGAGTATCAGCCGAGCAATCTGTGATAAATGACTTATCCAAATCATCCTCCTACAATGCACAAGAAAATAACCTCTCAAATACATGAACTCTACGCACCTGGAAAGACAAGCATGGCAGGCACATCACAATACCAAAACCTAAAGGTTACTCACCATACTGACTTCCACATACATCATCATTCCTTCAATGCCTTGGGCAAAATCTTGGACACCATGCATAAGATCTGCACAATTCACACTGCACCAAGTTCAACAAGGAAACCGTTTTGTTGACTTCCTTGATGAACTTGTGTGGTCTGAATACCATCTTTTCAAGTATAGTTAGGAATTAGCAATAAATACTGGCCCAGTCAGTGATGCCTATAAAGCATGAGTAAATAAAGGTCAATTATAATTAGTATTTATCCAAATCTGTGAACAATTGCAGAATTGGGCAAAGAATGTCCTTTCCGGATTAACTCCTTACTTAGAAAAGTCATCATCTTGATATTTTAAATCATAATTGTGATAGAATGCCTGCTTCCCTTTCCCACAACAAATCATCCTTACCTTAACTGGGAAATTCACAAGAGAACTGGTAAGATTGCCTGTGTTGCATTTAAAATTCAGTTGCTGTTCTTGACGGGATTCAGCGTCCCAGACCCGTTGACTAACATCATGAATTGAAAATCTCTCCGGATTTGAACCAACTCTCTGGAAAGCCGTGCACGTCATGCCTGTGAAACTGGCTGGCTTGATCTTAAAGGTCTCCAGCGCTATATTCATGGAAACCTGGTGAGAACATAATTGACCAAAAGGAATATCAGTGAAATCAGGCCGAAGTGAATGCATGATCCAGATATATGATTTTGTAGCACTTTAAACGTGAGATTTTACCATTTTTTGCACCACCTTTCTGGTTTGTTTCCGTCTGACGGAAAGCCATACAATCTCACGGAGCCAATTCAGCATTGTTAATTGCTAACTGGCAGTCATCCACAATGAACATAAATTGCTCAGCGTTGCGTGACATTGCATAAGAAACTGGTTTATTTTATTTACAGTCAGCCTTAAACCTTACTTCATTTCTGCTTTAATGGACACAAGACTGAAAGGTTCACTCT
Organism: Okamejei kenojei; assembly: GCA_035221665.1. Classification (NCBI taxonomy): domain Eukaryota; kingdom Metazoa; phylum Chordata; class Chondrichthyes; order Rajiformes; family Rajidae; genus Okamejei; species Okamejei kenojei. Next base: position 252,370 of record JAVHYY010000078.1, read on the forward strand.
GACAAATTTAAAAAGGTCATAGTAAATTACCTGGAATGGGGTTGTTACTATTGTAAGAACAACTAAACTGCAGAGTTGGCTGATAGAACTTGGACCTCAATCAACAAAATTCAAGTTAGCATGATTGCTGCTTGAATAATAAAATGGCATTAACATGCAAAGTGCATTTTAATACTCAGCCTGCTTTGAAAGAAAAATGGAGTCACAGGCTGCTGTGAATTAACAAATAAGAGACATGGTTGGTGAGCCTGAAATATTTAACAGAAACCTTCCCTGCAGAATGCAAATTACTCCCCTTTAGTGAGAACACAGAGGGTATAGGTTGTTACTTGCATTGGTTCAAGAGAGAAAGTGCAATTTTAAATGTATATTTCTGTGAACATTTGAATAATTCAAACCCTTCAGGCAGGAATATATTGCAGCATTTCTTGATGGATTTAAATACAGAGTTAACATGTTTTTGCCTGCAGGCTCCAATTCTATACCACAAAACCGCTTTGTATTTCTTATTTTGAATTCTTACCAATATTATAGCAATAGCTTCAACAATTTGACTTGTTCAAATAATTAATGTCCAGTATTACTCAGGACAGTATAAGCTTCAAAAAAATAGTTGATAATTTTATTGATCGCTTCAAAATCTCAGCAAAAACACTGCTGTCTGTGCCTTATATTGCACTAAATCCTGCTTAACTTTCACCACAGATGACAGGCTTAGGTTTAAGCAATAACTCAAGTTAAATCCTCTCATCCTTGTTTTGAAATCCCTCTTTGGCTTTGGCCAACGATATCTCTATAAATGTCCTCATTTTTTATAATCACCTGAGATTTCTGTTCTGCTCCTATTCTGACACCTCCTAAACACCTCCGATTTTAATCACTCCACGCTGCTACATCCTTGAGAACTTCTCACTCTACCTCCATCACATCTCAAAATGCTGGAGTAACTCAGCGGGACAGGCAGCATCTCTGGAGAGAAGGAATGGCTGAGTTTCATGTCAAGATCCTTCTTCAGACCCTTCGTCTTCTTCTCAACCCAAAACGTTACCCATTTCATCTCTTCAGAGATGCTGCCTGTCCCGCTGAGTTACTCCAATATTTTGTGTCGATCTTCGGTGTAAACCAGCAACTGCAGTTCCTTCCGACACATCTTGTAAAGTACTTCTTTAAGCTCAATCCTTGGAACAGAGTTTTGGTCATCTGCCAAATTTAGATTGAAAATGCTTCATTACATTTAGAATATTGTTGTTTAATGTAACTTGGACTAGATCTTTGGAATGCAGTCTACAAATAGCTGGCCAGATCACATTACGCTATTTACATAACTGCAAAGTAACCTGTATTTTTGAAAGAAAAACCTAATTAGTGCAGCTATTCAAAAAGTTGACCCTGCTGTAATATTTGGTATTTGTTTCAGCTGAATGAGCATTAAGAAGTTTTCATTTATTGCTCACAACTAAGGTTTATTTTTAATGATCACTTATAGGTAATGGATGAGAGTGTTTCAGAATTATATAGAGAACAAAACAAAGTATCAGGGAAATAATTGTGTTTTTTTTGCACTGATCTAAAATCTTGTTATTGACTCAATGAGTTCTGCCTAACAAGCAATTTAAAATGTCGAGTATCCTATTATATTTTCACTGAAATGCCGGAGTAATCATTCGAACTCCATTATAGATGTCATCATGTATCAACAGGGAATATTTCATGATTTTCCAATTGAGACAATGAAAAAAAAACCATTATGGTCATGCCTGGCGCCACCCCTTGATGTTAATGACAATACTTAAGATTCCCAACATTATTCCACAAGCCAATGACTAGTTTCCTGCTGTTTACATGAGTTCCCAGATGGCCCTTAACCTGTTCAGTGCCACCCCACGAGTATACTCAGGTCATGGCCAACAGTGTAAAAAAAACTTGGCAGTGAATCGGTTAAACAAGGAATGCTTGGTCATCTCTTTAACTAATCTGATAGAAAAGAAACAGGTGTAGAGGCACCAATGTAGAGGCCCAAACATCGTGAATAAATGGATTATTTATACAGGCATTGTAAGTTGGAACCGGAGATTCTGAAACCGGAGATCCTGGAGAAAACCCACGCAGGTCCCGGGGAAAACGCACACCCATTGTTGGGTGGGGCGAAGGGCCTGTTTCCGCGCTGTATCTCTAAACTACACTAAAATATGCTTGATCAAGGCATCATGCATGTGAGGTCAGTGGTTGAGACGGCTGCGATTGAAAATCAAACCTGGTCGGCAGGTTAAGTGGAGACAGGGGTTGTTGAAGGATGGAAGTAAAGTTTGAGTCCTAGCTGTGGTGAGATGAATGGGTTGTTCCTGGAGTGCCCAATGATGGTCACTCCTGGAGTTCTCAACCAAAGTCACTCAACAAAAACATGGTCCTTGGGGAACGAACTCATCTCACATGTCCAAACTAGGTCAATTTCCACAATGATGCAAAATGATCATTACTGTATTTCTCTCTGTAGAAAAACCGATCTGCAATAGCAGTGAGAAATGAAACAGAACTTTAAGGGCAATGGGACAGCCAAACATTGTAAGTATGGATGCAGTGCAAATAATGAGTTCTACAATCACTCATGCCATTGATATTGAAGAGCAGCAGTTGGTGTCACCTCACATGGATCGAAATTTTGGGTAAAATCTATTGGTGCAAATTCTACTTATGCTATCCAAATACGATTCTATCAAATTTCACCAATGAGAGATTGGAGTGATGCTTAATTCATTTTAACAATATTATATGACTAATTCGTTTTCATGTACAGTATTTTTTTTTTTAAATCACAGGGTCAAACATATGAATTCCAATATGTTGCAGTAAATTTCCTTCGTGATATCAAGGGCTGATTCAATCATGAGGCCACTTTGAAATAAAATGTTGCGTAGAGAAATGTAGTGCTTTCCACTTCGATAAGAGCAGAATGTTATTTAAGAGCTGAGGGACTGCAATGTGTAGCAATGTAGATGGCTGCCCTTGCACACAAATCACTACAGGAAATTAGAAAAATAAATAATATGCTAGCCTGTGTTAAAATTGAAGCAGAGATAATTTAGAACTTTTATCACATTAATCTGTTGATGCAGAATGGAAAATAATTTGCTCAAAGCACTTGGGGGGCATACTGCAGAGTAAGTGAACTACCAAATTGTTTCCTGATTCTCATGGAGACACCTGAACATGCATATTTAGCCACCACCTTTGCAAAGTTCATTCAGGCCGCAATGGTTTCTGCATGACTTAAAGAGGACTGAATGACCAGGTCTAAAGTCACAATGTCTGGCACTTGGAAGAATTGGATGTCTTGTGAATTCCCCAGCCACACGTCACTGACAATGAAGAAAGAGAATAAGAGGAAGATGAGGAGCAGAAGGAGGAAGACAAGGATTCTGTGCGATGAATGTTCAACCTGCTGAGTACGAGGTGGATCCTTATGCTGATCGGAGAAGTGATCTAACACTTTTTACCAGCATATAACCCTGTTATAGCTGTCACATTGTGGCCCATATCATAGATTACAAGATACTGTCCAAGGTCATCACCAATCGGTCTGTTCTGGATAGATGATCCATTCACACCAAATATGCCTGAGAAGAAATTCTCGAGCAGCCCTGCACTGCTCAAGGATGCCAATGACTACATGTAGGACAGAGGAATGGACACATGCCTGGTCAGCATGGAGCAGGAGAAGGTCTTTGATGGATATTGCACATGAATGATATACGTACTCTACAAAATGTGCTTTGGGGAGGAAATCATGATTTGGATCCAACTGCTTTAAACAAACATCACTGTTGCAATCCACATCAATAGGTGGGAAACAGAGAGCTTCCCTATCAAGTTTGATGTAAGGCAGAATTAATCATTAGAGGAACAAATGTGCCAGGAGATTGCAGATAGCTGTAAAACTAAAAGGGCTGTCATAGTACAGGATTTTAACTTTCCCAATATGGATTGGGACTGCTATGGAGTCAAGGGTTTGGTTTGGGTTGCATTCGTCAGTGGTGTTTAGGAAAGTTTCTCCAGACATTATGTGAAGGGCCAGATTAGGAGAGGGCAAACTCTTGATTTGCTCTTGGGGAATTGACTGAAGTGTCAATGGGCGAGACGTTTTGGACCAACAATCACAGTTGTATTAACTTTAAAAGAGTTAATACCTGGTCCACATGTTAAAGTTAATTGGAGTAGGTTATGGGCAAAGGGACATTCAGAAAGTGTGATAGTAAAAGTTCAAGGTATGCATGTTCTTGTTAGAGTGAAGGGCAAGGCAGATAGGAGTAAGGAACTTTGGATGATGAGAGAAATTGAGGCACTGGTCAAAAAAAGCAGAGGCATCGATCAGGTGCAGGCAGCTAGGATCAGGTACGTCCCATGGGGCAGTATAGAGGACTGAGGAGCCTGCTTAAGAAGCAAAACAGAAGGGAAAATAAGAAGGCATCAAATAGCTTTAGCAGGTAAGATTTAAGAGAGTCCAAAGAGATTTTATAAATATATTGAGTTAAAAAAGTAATGAGAGGTAGAATAGGGAAACTAAAATGATTACCTATGTGTACTGTGCAAGCTCCTCAATAAATATGTATCTTCTGTTATTTCAGAGAATGACATTAAGACTAAGGAACTTGGGAAAGTTATGGCAATGTCTTAATTGATATATCCAGATCAAATATATCCAAAGGCACTATGGGAAACTAGAGAAGAAATTACTGGAATCTGGCAGTTACATCAATCATTGTTAGACACAGGGTGAGGTATTGTTACTGGAGGGTGGCTAATGTTGTGCCTCTATTTAAGAATGGATTCAGCAACACTAGAGAGCTATGCACCAGTAAGCCTAACATTTGTAGTATGCACCAGTAAGCCTAATATTTGTAGAGAGGATTCTGAGGAATAAGATATATATGCATTTTGAAAAATAAGGGATGATCAGGGATAGTCAGCATGGTTTTATGCATGGGAGATTGAATCTCACAAATATGGGCAATTGGACCGAGCAATACCTAGTGTCTGAAAGACAAAAATACATTTCTGTATCTTCATCTCTGGCCTTTGTCGAACCATCCGCCCATCAACCCCACCCCTCGCACCAGTGCCACTTGTCAGATTTTGTCACACCCAACCTCTCCTCCAATCCAATCAGTCTGAAGAAGGGTCCTGACACAAAACATCACCCATCCAAGTTCTCTGTTGATGCTGTCTATCCGGTTGAATTACTTTAGAACTTTGTGTCTTTTTTTGTAACCAGCACCTGCAGTTGACTATCAAAGCCATTTGGCAGTATGCCTCACAACCGGAATTCACCAACAAGCACAATGCTCTTGCATGGCTAGCATTAGTAGGGCTCACCCCATCAGTCCCTCTTGCATGGTTGGTCTCATTTCTAAGCCAGATTGTCCTCAGATTGCCTGTGATAAGAATGAGATGATCAGTCATCTCATGTGGATCGTGCATTTGCAAAGAAGGTTCGGAAAAGGATGCAAGGATCTTTGTCAAGGTAATTCCTGTGTGTAAACACACAATGCTGCAGTAACTCAGCGGGACAGGCAGCATCTCTGGAGAGAAGGAATGGGTGACGTTTCGGGTTGAGACCCTTCTTCAGACCTCGACCTGAAACGCCACCCATTCCTTCTTTCCAGCGATGCTGCCTGTCCCGCTGGGTTACTCCAACAATTTGTGTCAATCTTCAACTTAAACCAGCATTTGAAGTTCCTTCCTACATAAATCCTGTGTGTTACAGAAGTCTCTCTGATCCATTGGGTATCCCCAGGGACATATGCCAAACAAAGAACAAGTGTTGCTAGAAGATCTTCAACTTGGTGCAAGACCACTTTGCTCTGACCAAAACATGTTGGTCTTCTAGTGAATGAGATGTCCATAAGAGATTACTGCCACCTGACACACTCCAGGCTACAGGAGTACTTTCTGAAGGATGTGCTGATGCTCAGCACAGCCAACATAAAGGCTCTATAGGGATGGAATGCAGTCTAAGATCCTGAGGCAACTAGACATCGAGGAGCTTAGCCCAGGGCAAAAACCACTCAAAACATTTGTATTATCCAAAATGGCCACAATGGAAGCAATGCTGCCTTGTACACAGACTGTGTTAACATTACAAATGTAGAGACCTGAAAACATCGTGAATATATATACTAAACGACACTGTGAATGTAAAGAAAGCCATGTGCTGTTCTTTGTATTTCTTCTTTCTACCTGTTTAATGAATTTTTTTTTCAAATAACCCCATCTTAATCACAGCTCCTAATTTGTGTTCGATCTGTCCCGACGTCGGAGTTTTGATCATCCCGACGAGAGGGCTTGCACATCGGGCCGTCAATAGCGGCTCCTATGGAGGGTCAAGGCCCCTGAGCATGGGTGAACAAAGGAGGACGACTGACTGAACTTTATTGCCTTCCATCACAGTGCATAATGCTGTGGTGGATGTTTATGTTAAATTTTACTTCTGAGTCACGTGAGTGACTACGTGAAGACCCCGCCAGCATGCATGCGCGACATATCGTCTACCACATTGCGCATCGACAGGCTGTGGAAGTGCTGCTTCACCAGCGGTAAGTTTGAAACATGAAGGTAAGTTTTTCAACTTAATTCCAGGTCTGTTTTTTTCTTCTTGCAGGAAGCTCTGATAGAGTTCCTGCTGGAGATATCGCGGATTCCCCAACACCGCGGGGACATCCCGGCCGTGAGAATCGGGGGGGGGGGGGAAACCCCACCACAGGCTTCGCGGGGAATCCCGTCTCCAGGGACCGCGAGGGAATCCCGGCTGTGGTAAACCGCAGACTGGAATCTGCGGGGAACCTGGGACAACAAGAGGATCAAGCCGCTGGGTAAACCAGGCTTGGGGAAACCCGGCCGCTGGGACCGCGGGGAAGGCAAACCGCGGGGTAAACCCGGCTCGGGAAAACCCGGCCGCGGGGACCGCGTGAAAGCACAAGCTGCGGGATGAACCTGGCTTGAGGAACCCAGTCGCAGGGACCGTGTGGAAGACACGGCTGCGGACCGCAGAAGTGCGGATAGCCGGTGGCATTTTTCAGACTCTGGCGGCCCATAGAGGTTCAACGGAGTCTGAAACGCCTGGGAAGGCCAGGAGGGTCCCCTCCGACATGGGTACGTCCTCGGACGTTTACCCATGTGGAGCATGGATAGCGTCAGAGAGCACTCATCCCACTAATGCTCCATCCTGATATGGTCCATGGAATGACATATCAGGAGAAATATACCGCCGATGGATAAGCCCAGAGACCCGGCAGGGTCCAGGTTGGGAATATACCGGCAGCGGATAAGCCCGTAGACTCGGCAGGGACCGGGCTCAAAGATTCACTGCCTGCGGATAAGGCCGGAGACTCGGCAGGGTCCGGACTGGGAATATACCGTCGACGGATAACCCCGGAGACTCGGCAGGGTCCGGGCTGGAAGATTCACCCGCCTGCGGATAACGAGAGCGGCCATGGAGCGGAAGACTCGGAAGTATGTCCAGGGAACATACTGGAGTACAAGCGTGAGGTTCCAGAAAATTCTGGCATGGCATCAAGACCTTCGCTAACGAAGAAACCTGGAGGCCAGAGTTACCTCGTGAAGGAGCAGCCACCTCACGCCACATCATTACCAGACAGGTGCCGGCGGTGGGATACCATACACCTGCAAAATTGTTCCTGAAAGGACCAGCAGTGAACAACGCTATGTGGGGGTACAAAGTACACTTCAAAATGAACTGCTTCCAGAAGAACGCCATTGGACCTGCCTTAAATTCCAAATCTGCAGGTTCAAGTGAGGCCAGCAATGTCCAGCCACTGAATCCTCTCTTCAGGAAACCTGCCCAAACAGGTAAGACCCGGATGAAGAATTAAAGCTGTCTGGCTTATCAAGGTACCACGGCAACAACATACCCCACGCCTCTATCGACAGCAAGCGTTTCACTGAAGCTGGTGGCAGCTTCAAAACTGGACGCAGGCCTTTCAGGCCAAGGCCCAAAATGGTCGTCAGGGAGTCGGGTCCACGCACGCAGCAATCCTACTCTCCAAATCTGGGACGGAATTAGATCCCGCACCAGGGGCCTTTGGACTTACCACAAGACCACCAATAACCATGAAGGTAGGTGGGTCTGGTTCTTTCCGAAATATGAGGTATGTGGACCATTTACAAGTTGGTAAATTTACACTTGTTTTATGCAAGACAGAGTTGCCTTTCAAGACAGGCCGCAGTTGCGGGCCGCTCATTGTCACAATGAAAGATACCGTTCAACTCGCATGTGCAGTATAGACTTTTCTGAATTGGAAAACCTCATTACTGTCTAACAACAGAGGAACAGTTTCCATTCACAGGGCTCACCGAAGATATTTGAAATTTAGCTGGATGGAACAATGTTACAGTCAAAAGCATTGCAAAATGGGCAAACTTCAGCACCAGGCCATTTACCAAATTACTAAAACCAGTGCTCGGCTGCGCAGAGCTAAAAGCTTTGGTATGGCCTATCTGGATGATGTTCTAAAACGCTGTATGTTGCCAAATCAGCGGTATCAGCCACAAACTATACTGCAGAAATTGGGTTCTCATCCACCCAGTTAAATTTAAGTTGATACTAACTGAAATTATTGAGTATTAGGATTACCTTTAACTCTATTAAATTGTCTGGGATTGGCAATATATTGGCTTTCAGCTGTGCTATTTGCGCCTTTGCATCATTAGAGCTATACAGCGTGCAAAGGAGCAAGCTCACAGGTACCATGTAGGTCATTACTACCAGACCTATGCTATTCCCAGCTGAAACTATCAAAGTCACCATGGTGGACAAACAGTATTCAGCATTGCCCCACTAACCTTCATCAGTAACTCGTCAGTTAATTACTAACTGATGCTATTGCTCACAGATGGATAATTACTAATACCATCTTTAGTTACGGAGACAGATGGGTTTGCATGAGTTACCAATTGTTCAGTTATATGGTATCAACTACCTATACACACTAGGTGCATTCTGTGGATTAAAGATTTGTACGAATATGCATAATCTGCATGCTCAAGTCTAACTTGATACACTCTGGTGCTGTTATATGTTTATCACATGGGTGCAATCAAGTCAAAGTATCTGGTAATAGTTTACCTAACTTCATTTGGCATTGGTGTATCATCATGTAAACACAATGACAACACAGAATGGATGTTGGATCGCAAGTATTTAAGGACATTGTGGGCTCGATGGAACACCTAAAGATTGAAATGTTGCATCCAGGCTCAATCACCAGTTGCAAAATACGTGGCATATCAGTGGCGATGGATGCATTCTCACTACACTGGAAGAATGCTCTTTTGTCTCCCTCCATTTACCTTATCAGACGGGTCTTGCAAATTCAGCAATTTCCTGCTTCAGGCATTTTCGTTGTGCCTGACTGGCCTATACAGCCATGATTCCTGCTGATGTTGGGGATGATGATAGAACCTTATATGGTTATTTCCAGGCACAAAATTGCTGGTTAGCCGTAACTCCGGAAACCATCCTCTGCATACATAAATCAATTCATTGACTTGCAGACTGGGAAGACCGTTCCTGTGGCTTGGATTGTTAACCAAACTATGGATGTGCTCACTGCAATTGCAGGAATAGCACCAGATAAGCAGTACTTCCCTCATAGAAGATGGGAAGTATTTTGTTATTACACATAAATTGACACGGATGACTGACGTCTTGAAGTTCAGTTTCTATATGGGGTTGACAATCATTAATAGAGTGCCATTTACTGTGACCAATGTGCCTTCTCAGCATATTGGCTGTGAGGAGCAGAATCCACTCTATCGGGTCTCGCCTTCTGATATCTAGATTATGAAGGGTTTCTTCAACTCGAAACCCCCCAGGCCAGGTACGCAGAGATATGGGATGTTAACTTTGGAACATCCCTGTCCTTGACTCACTAACCAAGTGGTTATGCTCATGGCGCTGAGTCAGCACAACAGGTCCAGTTTTTTGCATAGTTGTGACTGGACAGGATGATTATTCTGCAGGGAAATTTCATTTATGTTATGACAATCAGCAAAATACATCAGGGACATTAGGTCTCAAACTAGAATTGTTGGCATATCCCATGGACCTTCGGTTGTGTGTGGCCACACATCTACACCAGTATGTTAAGGTCACTAGAGCCTTAGAGACTCTGAACTAGCTATGAATGTTAGTCACATGAAGCCTCATAAGAAAATATCACTACAGACCATCTCCAGGTGGTTAATATGGGCTCTGGGATACAGGAGTGAACGCTGACATACAAGTCTCACTCCACCCAGGCTGCAACTATATCAGCAGCAGGGGATGGACGTTTCGCGGGACCACATCCTGGCGACTGTAGGATGGTCTAACGAATGATCTTCCAAACATTTTAGAAATACCCTTTGCCAGACCGGGGGTATTTGCCAACTCTATTTTAGGTCTGTTTTATAGTTTCTCCCGGTTGAGGGAGGTTACTATTATCTTTATTTGTCCATTAATAGCATCAACATGTCGATACCTATGTCATGTCTGAATGTATTATTAAAAGTCACTCTTCACTGATGCAGTGTGTGACGCATGGACTCGTCTCCACGGCATGAAATCACAGTGCTTTGAAATCTTCACGTAGTCATTCACGTGACTCCGGAGTAAAATAGTAAGATTAAACGAGAACTTACCAGTTTGAAGTTTGATATTTATTTTATGAGGAGTTACGTTGAGGGATTACGTGCCCTCCGATCCCAACCCTCTCTATAAATGTCAACTGGTATTTTAGTTCTCTTATCTTACTATATATTTAGTCAACTTCTATTATCTATGATGTCACACCGCTGCTTTGAAAAATGATGCGCATGCATGCTGGCGGGGTCTTCACGTAATCCATCAACGTAACTCCGCATAAAATAAAGATCAAACTTCAAACTGGTAAGTTCTCATTTAATCTTACTATTCTATTGTGTGTTGGGTTGTTTTTAATTGTATGGCTGCATGTTAACTCATTTCACTGTACCTTAATTGGTGCATGTGACAAATAAATGTGAACCTTGAACCTTGAATTTCACCACCACGCAATCTTGACCTCAGGCTACACACCAACTGATCCTCATATTAACTCCACCTCTCCCAACAACTAATTGAGGCCATTGACTCCAATGCCCTGAGCCCAGCCTGGAAGCCCTGACATCATTCACCCACCATGAATGAAGTCCAAACATCTTCCTCCATCCCCACCCCATACTGACCTTTCTCTTTGTGACATGTGGCCTATCCAACTTCCTATACTGTAGATAGACCTAAAATGCTGGAGTAACTCAGCGGGACGGCACGCGAGGCAAAAGGGTGTAGCGGTAGTTGCTGCCTTACAGCGCTTACAGCGCTAGAGACCCGGGTTCAATCCTGACCGTGGGTGCTGTCTGTACGGAGTTTGTACGTTCTCCCCTTCACCACGTGGGTTTTCTACGAAATCTTCGGTTTCCTCCCACACTCCAAAGATGTACAGATTTGTAGGTTAATTGGCTTAGTATAATTGTAAATCGTAACTAATGTGTACAGAGTAGTGTTAATGTGTGGGGATCGCTGGTTAGATAGTGCTAGTGTGCAGAGAACGTTCGTCGGTGTAAACTCAGTGGGCCGAAGGGTCAGTTTCCTTGATGTATCTCTGACTAAACTAAGCTGAGACAGGCAGCATCTCTGGAAAGAAGGAATGGGTGAAGAATTTCGACCGGAAACGTCACCCATTCTCTCCAGAGATGTTGCCTGTCCCGCTGAGTTACTCCAGCATTTTATGTCTATCTTCAGTGTAAACTAGCATCTGCAGTTCCTTCCTACACGGTCCTATCCTGTAGAGCAGGTGGAAAACAGGCACAAGTCCATTTATACAGGAATGCCTGTTCTATTCAACCCATGGCTTATGGAAGGTTAGAATTTTTCAGATTGAGGGCCCACTTACAAAATAAGCATTGAACCACCATGCAACTCAGATTTATTGCATCTTTTATGTTGCAAAGTAACTCTAGTCCAAAGGGTCCAATTGTAGTTACATAGAGTCCTGGCATTTCCATTCCGAATCTGCCTGATTTTCATTCCTATTCGTTTAACTGAAAGGCAAGCCAGGCATTCTCTTCCCACCATGTTAATTTCTCAATACATCTCCATCTGCATTAAGTCCTTATGTCATTTAATATCTAGGTGGGAAGCATGCATTTGGTCCTTTGTGATCTATAAATTATATATTTTCAAAGGATTAGCTTTGGGCTGAAAACATTAGTCTCTCCAATATTTTGATTACACGAGGAGTTATGTGGAAGGCTCGCATTTGTAAATTTAAAGATAATTCTACATCATCACAGTACTATACTGCAACTTAACTGTTGATAAAAATCTTGCAAAATGAATTTGATTCACACTTCAAGCATAAAACATGAGTTGATACAAGTCCAGAATAAGAAGTCAGAAGATAAATCTAGCACTGAACTGCAATTACTTAGCAAGGTTTGCTCTTCAGTTCCCAAGTGTATAAGGGAATATTTACTTAGATCTCAAACGTAGTGAAGCCTCAAGCAGAAGAGGGAATTAGGTCTGCTATGAGATTAATCTAACATGTAATAATGAAAATATTTTTTGTAAAGCCAGAACAAGGCCCCAAAATTAGAACTTCACAAGATAAAGTCTTCCCTCATATCAATATGTACTATAATGACTATACAACAATGATTGGAAATTGTGTTTTTTTAAAGTAAACTTCCCCCCCACAGTGAGTAGGAACCGAGTCCCTCGGCATCGTCACAGGTAACAGAGCGAGCTCGGCGGACCGGTGACCATCAGCTGCGCCTCTCGCCTTTTCCAGTGACTGTCAGTTGCCCCCCTCGGTGCCAGAGCAGCGGCGGGGGAGAGCAGGTGCGATTCTCCCCAGACCCGGAGCTCCGGCCTCAGTCAGTGCAGCGACGGGAATCGCTAAGCAGTAGTTCCTGCAAAAGAGTGGCGGTCAAAGGGATAGATGGCAGGAGAGAGGAGGCAGGGACTGAGGAACGGGAGAGGGGCTTTCTCCGTGCCCCGGCTGGACACTGGACAGGGACGGGCACGTCTGGCCGCCCTTCTGCTTGGACCAGTGGAGGAGAGAACTAGTGTCGCTAACTCAATTCAACAGCAGTTGCAGTGTGGGGGACCCGGTTCGATCCAATGTTTATCTACAGTGACCTATGCCCTGGGCATGCGCAGTCAGAATACCGAACTCGCTTATTCTTGATGAAGCTGTAGCCTGTCTCTGATAACCAAGTTGAAAATTTTCAACTATCATGCGTACAGGACAATCTCATTCTCAATGAGAACTGTGGAGAAATTAGCTCCTCTTTCTGCATTCACCAACAACGAGTTTTTGAATCACTCGCCATTAAAGAATGAACAATGGATAATTAAAAAATAACAAAAAAAGCCACTGACAGTCAAAAACAGTAGAATAGATTGTTTTCTGTCCAATCTGTATCCCAGAAGTCAGAAAGCTTCCACACCCTTTCTTCACCAAGAAAAGTAAAGCACAAAGTGCTAAAGTAACTCAGAGGGTCAGGCAGCATCTGTGGAGGAAATGGATAGGCAACAGTTTGGGTTGGGCCCCTTCTTCAGATATTGCCTGACACTCTGATTTGCTCGAGCACTTTGCGTTTTATTCAAGTTCCTCGGGTCACCAAATATACTTTGATTCCCTCAATCCTACTGCTGCATTCTACTGCAAATAATTATACCGCAAATAAATTGGTGTGATCTGTATAAAACCTTTAGTGAAGACTATTGCAAATACAATTTCATATAATAATCAAGAAAGTGTATAATATCAATGATAGACACAAAAAGCTCGAGTAACAGCAGGACAGGCAGCATATCTGGAGAAAAGAAACAGGTGGTGTTTTGTATCGTGGCCCTTTTTCAGACTGAGAGGAACGGGAAAAGGAAACGGGAGATATTGACAGTGAAATTGAAAAATATAGAATAAATGCATGAAAGATATGCAAACATAAAATCGTCTTTTTTAAATATTAAGGAATTGCTTTACTGACTCATCTCACTGAACAGAGGCTTACCAAGTATATTCCTCCTTACCAACAATGCGTCATTAACTCATTTTCATAAATGTTCATGAATGAATAGAACAGCTGCTAGCTGAAGTGGCATTATCTTCAAATATGCACAATATTTTGAAACATAGCGGATCCATTCATCCTTTCGAATCAACTAAGTAAATGTGATATTGAAATAAGTACCTTTGAAATGCCCTGTGTACCGCTGCTCAACACAAGGTTTGCAATGAGCTCCACACACTGCACAATTCGGGTACAAGCCTTTTCTTCATTCTGGGCCATCCACAGTATGTGTTCATCCACTAGCATCATGTTACTGGCTATTTCTGTGATGGATTCTCCCAGCTGTGGAGCAAACATGCACAATTATATTCAGCTGACTCATTTCCACATATCACTGAACTGAAAAATTAAAGTATCTTTTAAACTTTAGTTCACCATTTAATAAAAAGTGATGCCAATAGTTGCCATAGATATCTGCTCAAATATTAGCATTAGTACCAATTAAGCTTTACATTATTTTATTAGCATGGTGGACTTCATCCTTTTTATATGACGCTGAAACCACAAGTAGAAATTCTCAATCCAAGCTAAGATGTCCAAGAAAAGCTGTTAGTAATATTCAGAAGGAAAAAAAAAATTCAAGGTTTGATTAAGTTTCTTTACAGCTGCAAATGACAGTTATTCAGCCAATTACAAGTCTCAATGTTCTGATCAGGTAATGCCTCAAATGCAATTTTTCACAAATTAGGAAAATGCTAAATTAGGCACATATTAAAAAAAACAAATAGGAATGGTTATGGCTGCTGAAGTTCAGTCTTAATAACCTGAAGCCCTCACTCAAGTATCCTTCAGGGCATTGTCCTTGGACAAGCAGCTTTCCTGTGCCACATGTCCAGGAAAACAGCTGCTTGCTGACAGTTAAAAAGTGTCCAACTTTGTACATAACTTGTGATAATCAAGCAGCCCCTTCCAGCAAACAGGATAATCAGCATAAGATCTAAGCTTGGGCAGAGAATTACTGCATCACATTTGAGGTTTATAGATGGTTTGGAAAGGATGATCTTAGACAACTACCCAGATTATTTTTTTCTGCGCACCCTAAAAAGAACTCCGATTAGAAGATGAACTGGGCGGGCACGTATGTATGTCAAACCGGGTGGCATCACCCTGCTGTAGACTTCTGCTGCCTCAAACGCAAGAGGAAGCCTCCAGCACTTTGTGTCCATCTTCATAGCTGCAATGTCTGGCATACCACTAGACTCTGGGCTTCTACCCATCAATTAGAAGTTTTTAAAACCAGGAACTTGACAGTTTGTGGGTTGCCTGAATGACTGCATTCTAATGCTTCGTGAATTTAATGGTGTACAAGCCTAAGGAATTTGTTTTAGTGTCCTTCAGAACCATCTCCTTTATAGGGGATGATTACAGAATGCAGGATATCAGGATGCACTGTAGAAACATATTAAGGTTACTTTAACAGCACTGCCACCAGTGACTACTTTGACCAAGGCAGATGCATACAGAAAAATGCTGATACGCCAGGACCCAGAATTTGGTTGGAACTAGCAAAGGCACGTTAGACAGTTGTGTGCAGCAGGCCAACTTTGTGGGCTCTGATAATAAATTCAAAGTGCTGCTGAACTTTCGGGGAAGAGTATCAACCAGGATGAATGTTAATTGGGGCTAGGATGGGTGAAGTGGGAACAGTGAGACTCGGATGCAGTGCTGGAGGTCTAGTCGGGTGGGGGGAAATGAATAACTGCAGATACAGGCTAATACGCAAAAGGACACAAAGTGCTGGAGTAATTTAGCTGGTTAGGCAGCCTCTGGAGAATGTGGATAGGTGATGTTAGTGTTCTACCAGATCAGGGTGGAGAATATGGGAATCAGGCGATCAATGGGTGGGATCGAAGATAGATTAACATAGCGGGTCAGACAGCATCTCTGGAGAAAAATAATGGGTGACGTTTTGGGGCGGGACCCTGCTTCACTCTGAAGAAAGGTCCCAACCTGAAATATCACCCATCCTTTTTCTCCAGAGATGCTGCCTGACCTACTGAGTTATTCCAGCAGTTTGTGTCTATCCTCGGAGTAAACCGGCATCTGCAGTTCCTAACTACACACAGTGGGTGGGTTCAGCAACTTGCTAAGGTTGGGGATTGCTACCAAGGGGAGAGGGGCGGTGGTAGTGGGTGGGGGGGGGGGGGGGGGGGGGCGGGGCGAGGGGGGGGGGGGGGGAATTGATTATGAGCTAGGTAAGTCAATAACTTAAAGAACTTTGTGTGAGAAGGAACTGCAGATGTTAGTTTACACTAAAGATAGACACAAAGTGCTGGAGTAACTCAGCGTGACAGACAGCATTACTGGAGAGAAGGAATGGGGGACATCTCGGGTCGAGAGCTGAAGTAGGGCTCAACCCGAAACGTCACATTCCTTATCTCCAGGGATGCTGCCAGCCCCGCCGACTTACTCCAGCATTTTGTGTCTAACTTAAAGAACTTGCTCAGGGAGTTCTGCTTTAAGTGGGTGGATGGCATAGTCCACACAAGTGATTGGAAAGATGAAAATATTGTCCAGCCATGCACCAGCACCACCACTGGCACAAAATACAAAGTGCTTCGGCAGCATCTGTGGAAGGAATGGACAGAGGATGTTTTGCATTGGGACACTTTTGCAGATTGATCGTGGTGGGGTGAGAAAGCTGGAAAAGAATGGGGAAAATTCAAAGCCTGGCAAATGATAGGTCAAAACAAGTGAGGGGGGTTTCGACTAAAAGCTGGGTAGATAGAGACAAGAGATGAAGAGGTGACAAAGGGGTGTCAGATAAGGAGAGTGAAATGTATAGCAAAAGGGAGGGATATGGGTGGAGGGGTACTGAGGATCCCAGGGTATGGGAGGGAGAGAAATCTCACACTATCCCACCCCTCCTTTCCCCCCCCCCCCCCCCCCCCCCCCCCCCCCCCCCCCCCCCCCCCCCCCCCCCCCCCCCCCCCCCCCCCCCCCCCCCCCCCCCTCCATCTCATTTAATCTATATCTTTATAAATATTTTATTGCAACACCTTCCTGATGTAATAGATAAGATTGCGGGTACACAAAAAGCTGGAGAAACTCAGCGGGTGCAGCAGCATCTAAGGAGATAGGCAACGTTCCGGGCCGAAACCCTTTTTCAAACTGATGGGAGGTGGGAGGGGGGGGGGACGGGGAGAAGAAAGGAAAAAGGAGGAGGAGGAGCCCGAGGGCTGAGGGAGAGGTGGGAAGGGGAGGAGACAGCAAGGGTTAACAGAATTATTGGAGAACCCTTGCTGTCTCCTCCCCTTCCCACCTCTCCCTCAGCCCTCAGGCTCCTCCTCCTCATTTTTCCTTTCTTCTCCCCCCCAACCTCCCATCAGTCTGAAGAAGGGCTTCGGCCCGAATCATTGCCTATCTCCTTCGCTCCTTAGATGCTGCTGCACCCGCTGAGTTTCTCCAGCTTTTTGTGTACCCTCGATTTTCCAGCATCTGCAGTTCCTTCTTTAACAGACGAGGATTGATCTTTTTAGGATTTCACAATGCAAAATGCTTCCCTGAAAATGATGCCAAAATTGGCAACTCTGTTCTATATACTTAACCTTATTGTAGAATAATAATAAAATAAACACAATGTTGGCAGCAGTGTCAGGAAATAAAATTGTCTGGAGTTGCAAGCAAATGGAATGAGGGCACATCACTGACTTTCTTGGGATATTGTGGTTATTCGGGAGCACATGAAAACTGGAAAAAAGCAATCGTTTCAACCCCCAGCCAATTTCAGTGATTGAATTGAAGATAGTCTTTAGATCAGCTCTCTGAAGTGGGAATTATATTATTCAACCCTGTTTTCTGAACATATAAAGAAATATATTTTATCCATTTCAAAAGATTCAAGAGGCGAATAAAGAAATCAATATAAGCTGATCTTGAGTTTGAGAGCTGCTGTGATTGCAAGCATTCAGGCGAGTACTAAATTCTCCATTGCATTCCTGAGTTCAGCGTGATGAAAAGAAAATAGAAATGGATATCTTCAACTGTTGAACAAGTGAAATATCTTCAGCACTTGTCGCTTTACCTCCCCCTTTGACTCCATTTAAGGACTCAAGCAGACTTTCCAGGTGTGGCAGAGGTTCACCTGCACCTCCTCCAACCTCATCTATTGCATCCGCTGCTCTAGATGTCAGCTGCTCTACATCGGTGAGACCAAGTGTAGGCTTGGCGATCGCTTCTCCGAACACCTCCGCTCGGTTCGCAATAACCAACCTGATCTCCCAGTGGCTCAGCACTTCAACTCCCCCTCCCATTCTGAATCTGACCTTTCTGTCCTGGGCCTCCTCCATGGCCAGAGTGAGGACATAAACTGGAGGAGCAGCACCTCATATTTTGCCTCGGCAGTTTGCACCCCAGCGGTATGAACATTGACCTCTAATTTCAGTTAGTCCCTACATTCTCCTCCCCTTCTCAGCTCTCCGTCGGTCCACTGGTTCCACCTCTCCCTTTCATCTTCCTGCCCCCCACCCCCCCCCCCCCCCCCCCCCCCCCAACAGTCTGAAGATGGGTTTCGACCCGAAACGTTGCCTCTTTCCTTCGCTCCATAGATGCTGCCTCACTCGCTGAGTTACTCAAGCATTTTTGTCTACCTTCAGGACAGTAAAAGTGGTTTGCACTGAGTGTGGATTTGATATGAGTAGATTTGAGGAGAAGCTGTACAAATAACTTTGAGGCTCAAAGAGAGTGACTCTCATAGAAACATGTAAAATTCCTTATGGATTGGACAGGCTAGATGCAGGAAAAATGTCCCGATGTTGGGGGCGTCCAGAACCAGGGGTCACAGTTTAAGAATAAGGGGCAGGCCATATAGGACTGAGATGAGGAAAAACGTTTTCACCCAGAGAGTTGTGAATCTGTGGAATTCTCTGCCACAGAAGGCAGTTCTTCACACCGAATCAGGGGAGAGGGAGTCTAGAGAAATGTGAAAACGACAGATCAAAGCAGATGCTGATAAGGAAATGTAGAAAGGTCTAATGTTAGCTGAGGCGACGGTGACCACGAGGCATACAACCAGTCTGAGGACGGGTCTCAACCCGAAACATCACCCATTCCTTCTCTCCAGAGATGCTGCCTGTCCCACTTAGTTATTTCAACATTTTGTGTCTACCCTAAGCATATAAACCAAATTATTTTCCAATAATTCACCTTCCAAGAACTTCCGAGATGTCTAGGAATGTTAAAGCTAAGCTTTCTGAGGCCAGAGAACATTACAGATGGAGGCTGAAGCTGCGAAAGGGTATGTACACAAGGATGAGAATCTTGAAACTGAGGTTTTGAATCAAGTCATTGAGGATTAGCAAATTCAAAAGTTATAAATAAATGGGACAGTTTACGTTAAGATATGGAGAAGGTCTGGAGAGTACCTGAACAGCTGAGCCAAGTCGAATTAGAAACATAGAAAATAGGTGTAGGAGTAGGCCATTTGGCCCTTTGAGCCAGCATCGCCATTCAATATGATCATGGCTGATCATCTAAAATTAGTACCCCATATCTCTTGATTCCTTTAGCCCTAAGAACTAAATCTAACACTCATGAAAACATACAGCTAATTGGCCGCCACTGCCTTCTGTGGCAGAGAATTCCACAGATTTACAACTCTCTGGGTGAACAAGTTTTTCCTCATGTCAGTCCTAAATGGCCCTCCCCTTTTTCTTAATCGCTTGTTCTGGACTCCTCCAACATCGGGAACATTTTTACTGCATCTAGCCTGTCCAATCCTTTAAGAATTTTATATATTTCTATAAGATCCCCCCTCATCCTTCTAAATTCCAGTGAATACAAGCCCAGTCGACCCATTTGTTCATCATATGTCAGTCCCGCCATTCCGGGAATTAACCTGGTGAACCTACACTGCACTCCCTCAATAGCAATGATTGTGGCGCGGCAGGGAGGTGGACAGTGACTGGGGAATAGACGACTCAGTGGGGACCTGCGACAATGGCTTTGGTCCATGTGAAATACTGCAATTACAGTAATATAAAGATCTTGAAAGAGGCAGTCAAAGCTCCTGAGAAATCTTTCAGACTTGAAAGCTGCCCATCCTACAGCTTTGTCCTATTTTACAATTTTTTTTTTCTGATTTGAAGGGTTTCACAGCAGGTCCAGATATGTGATGAGCTTATTTCACAAATGCTGCAGGAACACATTAAAGGAGAAGATTGGGTCACTGCTGATGGTAGTAGTGTGGTTTCATCTAGCAATGAAATCTGCTTCAGGCACAATTGTTAATGTCACTTTTCATTCTTCACATGAACAAAATTATTACTTCAAATAGAACAAATACAAGAAAAAAATTCAATAAATGAAATCCAATCTTATCACTATTATTTAAAACTCGCTGACTTTCCTCTAAACTTGGCTGATCGGTAAAAGTTTTGTTGGAATTTAATCATGAAAAAATAAATTTCCAGTTTGCCATAAAGCAATTCCAGGAGAAACGTCAGAAGATTTTATTTTTCAAACGCCATTTCTTCTTCCAAAAGAAATGCCAATATATAATTTGGTTTCAAACCACTCCGTGCTCTAGGCTTTTCACCTTTGTAATTCCAGAGCTCGAAGGATTGTTCAGAACTGGCCAAATCAAACATCCTGTGCTCAGTGTAAAGACAATGTCCTCGTTTGTTTGCACAAGTAAGTGAGCACCAAAAACAACATTCAAGGCCCATTATATGGACAGCTGCAGGCAAATAAGAGTTTAAAAAACTTTGTTGTGCGAATTTCTCTAAACTGGAAAAGCATACATTAAAATGGTAGTGTATTGCACACTATTTATGTTTGTTCTGATTGCATTGACATTAAAAAAAAACGTACGTGTCCATCTATTGCAATGAACTGCAATAAGTAGCACCTTAGCTGTATTTTTTTGCTTATGTGTTGAATAATGCAGAGTAATTTCTGGAGTTGTATTTACAATTGAATACGACTCCAGACCTCTGATATGCAAGACTTTGCTCCCTACAACTGCTGCAGTAAGTTGCTGATGGCATGGGGAGCACACAGGGCATTGTAGCTGGGCCAAAGAGGTAGAGATCAAATGAGTTCTACACACTCAGTGGCCATCCTAGCAGTAGCCAGAGGTTGCCAGGGAAGTGAAAGCCAGAGTTAGAAGCCTAGGATTTATTCCTGTGTAAAGAGTTGTTCAATGGCCTTCCATAAGCACATTAACATAAGATCATAAGTGATAGTAGAATTAGGCCATTTGGCCCATCAAGTTTACTCCGCCATTCAATCGTTGCTGATCTCTCCCTCCTAAACCCATTCTCCTGCCTTCTCCCCATAACCTCTGACAGCTGTACTAATCAAGAATCTATCTATCTCTGCCTTAAATATATCCACTGACTTTGCCTCCACAGCCTTCTGTGGCAAATAATTCCACAGATTCACCACATTCTGACTAAAGAAATTCCTCCTCATTTTCTTCCTAAAATTCTGAGGCTGTGACCTCT
This sequence comes from Okamejei kenojei, assembly GCA_035221665.1. NCBI lineage: Eukaryota > Metazoa > Chordata > Chondrichthyes > Rajiformes > Rajidae > Okamejei > Okamejei kenojei. The sequence goes on from JAVHYY010000078.1 coordinate 273,966, forward strand.
TGTCCTAGACTCTTCCACTAGTGGAAACATCCTCTCCACATCCATTCTATCCAAGCCTTTCACTATTCGGTACGTTTCAATGAGGTCCCCCCTCATTCTTCTGAACTCCAGCGAGTATAGGCGCCGTGCTTATATTCATTATGTCAGTGAACATAATAAAACAAAATACAAAGCACCTGGAAAAATAATTTAAACTTTGCTTTGTGCACTACTTGTTACAACAATCAACCGCAGTCACCTGTAAACAATCTTGCATAATCACGAATCCTTTCTAGCATTCATTTTTCCCAATACACACACACGCACCCGTGCCCACCCACACACACACACACACACATGCGCACGCGTGCACACACACACACACACACACACACACACACACACACACAACACACCCACACATATACACACACCCACTCTCGAATGGACTTTAATCCCATTGCTACTTTTCCACGCTGCGGACGAAGTTTGCACAAGCAGGTTAAAATAACATGCTGGGAATGGGTTTCAGTGCATCTTAAGGGCCTGTCCCACTGTACGAGGTAATTCACGAGTTCTCCCGAGTTTTCCCCTGATTCTAACTCAGAGAATGTCCGTGGCAGGTCCGTAGGAGTTTGTGGATGTCTCGCAGCGGCTCGTACGAGTAACGGTAGGTACTCGGGAAATCCGGTAAACCTCGTGATGTTTTTTCAACACTGTGAAAAATGGCCACGAGTAAAGAATTACTCGTGATGAAATAAATTGTTATTTTTTACTCGTATGAGCTGCTACGAGACATCCACGAACTCCTACGGACCCGCTACGGACATTTTCCGAGTTCGAATCAGGGGAAAACTCAGGAGAATTCTTGAATTACCTCGGGACAGGCCCTTAACAATGCAGAGCTATGAAGGTGTGAGTGCTGGCAATAACTGCATCAACCGCCACACAAGTTGTAAGGAGTGGCTGAAAATCATGAAGGATCATCTTGCAATTGCTTCTCAATTTGCTTCTCATTTTTTACTTACTACTACAGCCAAACATTTACTTACTACTACAGCCAAACAAGGTCTAAACTAATCGCTCTTCCAGGAATGCCTGCACAGGCACTTACTAATAACCCAGCAGAAACTGTACATGATAGGTTCATAATTTCTAAGAGCAGAATTAGGCCATTTGGCCCATCAAGTGTACCTCCATTCCATCATGGCTGATCTGTCCATCCCTCTCAACCCCATTCTCTTGCCTTTGCTCCATAACCCCAGACACCCATACTAATCAACACATGATACTACACCATCAAAGCACCTAACGCTTCGGTGTACCAGCTCTGACTCTGGTATGTCAGAGATGCTGGCGGAGAATAATGAGGCAGGATGTGCATACTGTGAGTCACCAGACAAATGCTACAAATCCAGGGAGTACCAGTTGCCCATAAACAAGAATGCACATTAGTTCAGTCCCTGAAGGACTCAGATGGGCAGCCTTAAAAAGGAAGACACAAGAGACTGCGGATAGACTGTAGACCTGGAGCAAAGAAAAAAACTGCTGAAGGAACTCTGCGGATCAGGCAATATATGTGGAAGCAAAAGGATAGTTAGTTTCAGGCCAAGACCCAGCATCAGGACTGTGTGTGTAGAGGAGAGATAGTCAATATGACGAGATAAGAATGAGAGATGAGGCAAGGGCAGGCAGGTGATCAGGTGAGGAGGGTGAAGAATGGAGTCATGTAGCGGAGGGGAAGGAGATGAAATTGGGAGACAGTGACTGGTGGATGATAAATACAGATAAGTAGAGAGAAAAAAAGGGAGATCGAGACAGGTAGAGGAAGGAGAGAAGATGATGGAGGGAGAGATAGAATCTGGAAGGTGATGTGTAGATGCAAGAGGCTACAAATGCTGGAATTTGATAAGGAAGGTGATGTAGAACCAGTAGGTGCAGACGGACACATCTGGTGGAGGTGAAAGGAGACGCAATAAGTTAAGTATGCGGGTGATGGGTAGATGGAACCAGGTGGGGGAAGGGAACACAACTGGATGACAGGATGCTGGAAGATGGGGTCATTTTTGTGAGAACCTGGTGAATTTGAAGGAGAGAGAAAAAAGCATAGGTTACCTCAAATTGTAAAATATAATGTTCGTACTATTTGGCTGCATGCTGCTGGGTTGGTGGATGATATAATACTTCATACGGGTTGTGCTGAATGCTTAGCAAATGCACTTGCAAGGTTCCCATATTTCAACAAAAATATCCTGGCCTTCAGTCATTGTCGAAATGAACTACTTCCTGCTACTCCAAAGTGCAGATCGGTCAGGAGCAATCAGCTCCATCGCAATAATAAACTTTCCAGTAATTAAGGATCTCCTTAAGTGAGGTTCAGAGATCGCTTCCTCTGCAGGGCGCACACACTATGTGAGTTGCTTAACCGTGGGCATAAAATGCTTATCGCTGAAGAACGGAGCTTATCATTGTGTATTCTGTGTGCTTCAGCAGGATACATGAAGCACTTGGACAATAAAATACGCAAAGTGCTGGAATAACTCAAGGAGACAGGCAGCATTTCCAGAGAACATGGATAGGTGATGTATCGGGTCGGGACCTTTCTTCAGCATGAAGAAGAGATCTGACCCAAAACGTCGCCTATCCAGAGATGAATTTTGGCCCACCGAGTTACTCCTTTTTTTGTAAACCAATATCTGCAGTTCCATGACCTTTCAATATCACGAGCTGAAATATCTGAAAATAATTTCCTTTTGCAGAAACAATTCTCCAACCCAGTGCTCTGCCAGTCTTTCCTGAGGAATGTATTTGTAAATATTTCAATTTGTCTTCAAAATCGTGGTGCCCATGGAATTACAACAAGTTCAATGATGAGAAAACTTCTTATGAGGATGATTTTAATAGCGGAATTTCTAAAAATGTTTCCTCCTGAATTTCTGCCAGAAAACTCTTTTCTTCAAGTGATCAACTGAGCTTTTATTGGCTACATTAAACAATCTGAAAGCCCCGCTAGAAGAAAAGGTGTATAACTTGGTAGAATTCAGCTTGCCTGACCTACATTATTTTATGAATCTGATCATCCACAACATTGAAGTGGTGGATCAATGAAAATAGATGCCTTATTTGTTTCAAATGTGTGGAATTCAATTTGACAACATTTCAAAGTTTAGTTCCATCATAATATTATGCTAGCTTATGATTCCCAAGATACTGATTAATATATTGTTCTTCCAGCAATTTTAAAAATGTTATCGTACTGTTTTCTGAAGGCACTGAAATTTGAAAATTCGTGCAGAGAAATCATTTTCAAAGAGTGACTCATTTGGAACAAGGCTAACTGTGCTCAGATAACAATGTTAACATAATTAACTGCCAGGGGCCGAATTGACGTGAGAAACTTAAATAGCTTGCCATACCAGCTTGAAACTTTAAATCTGCTGATAAATGTATGAAATGCCCTTTGTTAAAATTGCTAATGCAAAAGCTTTTTACACCAATACACATTATTGGAGTGTTTCTGGTATGGATGGATGGATTCTGAAAAGCACTAAATCACAAATTTACCTCGAATTTTATCTTGAGGCACAAAGCAGCCATTCAGAAGTTACTGAAAGTAGTAATTGACAAGAAAATTGCTTGGTTACAAATATGACTTTCCACTATTCAGGGATCTTTGGACGTGTGCCAAGGTCCATCAGTTCCTGAATGCTCCCTGGGACCTAACCATTCATTGTATACTGTATGTCTTTGTCCCACGATTAGTGCAAAAATGCATTGTCTCACATTCATCAGGATTAAATACACCTGCCATTTCCGAGCCTATTTCACCAATACATCAATACTACCCTGTAGATTAAAGGGGTCGTCCCACTTTGGCAACCTAATTGGCGAGTTTAGAAGTGTTTGAAAAAATGCCATGTTGAAGACCTCCTTCGACTATGTTGAAGACCAGCTACGAATAGCTACGACTAACTTCAGGAAAATTGGACACCGAATAGTGGAGAGTGAAGACTACCTCCTTCGATCTCCTTCGACCTCCCTACGACTATGATGAAGACTATCTATGACTACCTTCGACTACCCTCGATTATCTACGACAAACATGATGGCCTACTACGACCTACTACAACCTACTACGACTAAACCTATGAGTAAAAAAAAACCTACGATTTTTCCCACGGCGACCTTTTTTTACTGCGGGCATTTTTTAACATATAAAACGCCGCGACCTAGCTGAGGCCTCGAGTATGCGGAGACCACTCTCGAGCATGAAGGAGAGTTACGAAGACCTCCTATGACCACGTGTCGCAATTGCTGTGAGTATGAGTCGAGGGCAAAATGAGCCAGAACTCGAGGATTTGATCGCCCAAGTGGGACAGGCCCTTCAGACTAGCCTCCGCATTGTTGACAATACCTCCAATCTTCATATCACCTGCAAACTTACATGATTTGCAAATGTGCATGACTCCGACATCCACATACAAATTGTTTATATATATTTCAAATAGCAAGGGTTCTACCACTGATGCATGTGGAACACCACAAGTCAATGCTATCCAATCAAATACACAACCCTCTATGATCACTCTCTGTCTCCGATTTCCAAGCCAAGTTTGGATCTAATTTGCCAACTTTCTCTGGATCCCATTGCTGAAGGCCATACTGAAGTCCATGTAAACCACAGTATTACGTCCTCAAAATTTCAATGAAATTACTCAGGCATGAATTGTCCTTACAAATCCATGCTGGCTTTTTTCTGATCTGTTCCTACCATTCTAAGTGATTGTAGACTTGTTTTCAAATAACTTCCCCACTATTGATATTAGGCTCACAGATCTGTAAGGCTTTTTCCTGCTGGCCTTTTTGAAAAGAGTGACCACATTTGCCATCCTCCAGTCATCTGGTACCTCACTTAAAGTCAGTGAAGATTTAAAAATCTCCTCCACAGCCGCAGCAATCTCTTTCTTTTCCTCCCTTAGAGGAACAATACCTCATATTCTGCCTAGTCCTTGGGTAGTCTACAACCTACTAGTATCAACTTTGCATTTTCCAATTTCTGATCATCCTCACCACCAGTATGTTCCTCTCAACTTTCTCTCCTTCTCATCCTCCTTCAGTCCTCCCATTTACCCCCCTTCCGACATCCACCTTCAGCCTCCATCACCCTCTTGTTATCACCCTCCCACTCCTAACAAGCAGCCTGGCTTTAACCTACTACCGATCCATATGGAACACCTTTAGTCAAAGGCATCCAATCAAAAAAGCAATGCTTACTTTACCTACCGGCTACGACCATCTCCGTGTCCTCATTCCCCATTTTGCCTCTGATGCCATCTGCCCTTCACCTCACACCTGATGGTTCCCAATCTCACCTTCCTGATGATGGGGTATCAATTCAAAACTTCAACTAGATGTTGTTTGATCCACTGCGTTCATGCAGCAGATTGGTTGTTGCCCATTATCACCTTCCTTATTTATCAGATTCCATCTCTAGTAGACTTGTGTTAGTGCCTCTCACCCGTCAGCAGTGTCTCTACCTTCATACTCTCCTCCAATCACCTAGCTCCACCTGCCTCTGTTTTTTGTCAGACTCCACCTACCACTCAGCTCCCTCTGTCTGCCAATTCTGCCCTCCCCTTCCTGGTTCCATCTACTCATCATCCTTTACCCTCTTCAATGCACCAATTACCCCCTATACTAGATATTCTCCTTCTCCACTCTTGGTCCTGATGCTGGGTTTTGACACAAAATGTTACCAATTCCTGAATGAATGAATGAATGAATGAATGAATGAACAAATACTTTATTGTCACATGTGACAAGTCACAGTGAAATGGTAGAATGTGGCATCAACAATACACTTGGAAAAAGTGAAGGGAACCCAATACGTTCTTCTTGTTTCACAGAGGTGGGTGGTCAAAATATCTGTTGGAGTCTGTCGACCTTCTCTGGATCGTGACTGAGGACCTTTTCTGAATACTGACTTTCAGCATGTTCTCTGAAATGGAGATGAATTAGTTGAGAAAGTCAAGTGGTAAGTTGGAGAGGTACTACATGAAGGTAAGAGAAGGGTGGAACTTGGCAGCAAAAATAACAGAATTTTTACATTCAATGTGTGAGCAGCATCAATTTATCAGAAAAAAAAGTGAGGGAAGAGACTCAAGTTGAACAGAAACAAAGAATGTTTCACATATTCCACAAAGAGATAGGCCCTGTTCCGACATATGGTTTCTCATTTTATTTCAGAGGTGTGAGTTATTCTTTTGTGCATCAGTTGATTTATTTGAAAAAGGCTGTTGAACGGAAACTGAATACCAAACTGAAATATACCTGAACTTCTTTAGCAAGTGCATAGAGGAGTGCGTGCTAAATGTTTATGTGATCAAATTCCTCAGGTTCATGAGGAAATCATGAAATAGGTTCCAATCAGTGAAACAGTTAACAAAATGTTAACATTTAAGATCACATCAGCAAAGAAAATAATCTGGAATCATCTTCCAGAAATCACTGCTTAAACACAATCCAATAACTTGAAAAGGAAGTTCAGAAATGAGAAAAATCAGGTGCATAAAGTGACATATAAGTGGAATTCATCAATAAGATACTTTACATCTTTGACTCGATCCACGAAGATGATAAGTTTCTGAATCATTCTGGCCACAAAAATGACATCCATCATGTCCATGAAGCTTGCTGCATCCTCAGTGTAGACTATCAGTTGGTGGGCACACGCAAGGGCATTGGTGGCATTCACTGGAATCTGAAATCATACATCATCTTTAGTTAATCAAAAGTACAGAAATGATAATGTTCGCATAGGTTAACCATCTTCTAAATTTATAGAACTAGCTTCAAGTTAAGATAGACACAAAATGCTGGAGCAACTCAGTGGGACAGGCAGCATCTTTGGATAGAAGGAATATGTAACGTTTCGGATCAAGACCCTTCTTCTGACCCCGAAGCATCACGCCTCGACCCGAAACGTCACCCATTCTTTCTATCCAGAGATGCTGCCTGTCCCGCTGAGTTACAGCATTTTGTATCTATCTTTGGCGTTAACCAGCATCTGCAGTTCCTATCTACACATAGCTTCAAGTTAATTACCACAGGACCACAAGAAGGCCATTGACCCTTTTCAAAGGAGCATTTATATAAAATGCCACTCTGCATCTAAGTACGGAGGAAGGGAAGGGCCTTTGCACTGCTGCCTGTGCACCATACTGTGCGACATAATTATTCAGCCATCTACACGCAGCTGCAGTCATATTTTTAATGCCACATGTGTTCAAGCACAAAGGCACCTACACTCTGTGTCTTTACTCATTCAATTTTTTAATTGTCTTCTTTTAAACAAAATAAAATGTATTCTGATGTAAGATGACTAAAAGAAAAAAAGAGGTATCAGGTGAAGTAAACAATACTACTGGCAAGGTTCCCTGTGCATGCTAAAACAAATGAGCATGATAATTGGAAAGTAGACCCTGCCAGGTATGTGGCTTAGCAACAGAAATTAGAACTATTATCAGACTATAAATCATATGGGTATTTTAATAATTTCACCACATAGCTATTTTCCCTTGCCTAATGCAAGGACTGTGTCTTTACCTTAATTCATTGACGATTAGATGCTTATCTTTTGTTATGAACATAATGCAATATGTGTGATGTTGTGACAGAAAATTATTGTTTTTGTTTTGTATGCAGATTACATTTTACTTAAGGTTATGTGTTTGATTTCATTTAATACAGTTACAAGCGGATTTCATTTTATTTGATTTGGAACATATTTCAATTGACTGACAGTGCATTACAATTGTTTCCTTATTAAAAATTTATTAAACCTTTATTACATTATGTACAAATCTCATTATTACATTATGTACAAATCTCACACCAGTTAACTGGAAGAGTATTTGATTAGCACAAAATACTAGAGTAACTCAGCGGGACAGGCAGCATCTCTGGAGAGAAGGAATGGATGACATTTTGGGTAGAGACCCTTCTTCAGATAATTTGAAAACACCATACTATTAGTGCCTTTAAATATAGGTGTATTTTTAAAATGAAATTAATGTATTTTTAAAATGAAATGTAAAAATTATTTTATGACAGGTTTCATGGATTCGCTAGAACTGTTCTTTGCCCTCCTTTTGAAACTCATGTTGCAGGACAAAATAGTTACCTTCATCTCAGATGTGTCACCAGTCAATGCGCTGGAATGTGCCACATCAGCACTGATGGTCAACACTGATGTTCGCAAGCCTGCATGTCCTGTTACTGGATTGTGAGGAGCCACTTCAATGGAAGGGAGGATGGGAAATGCGGAGAGTAGTGGCTGTGGACTGGAGACCCGGCTTGAGGCTCCTCGGTCTCGATGACCACCAAGGCCCGGAAGGCTTGGTGGACGGCCGAACCTGCCCGGAGCTCATTCGGTGTGGAATCGCTGGAGGCTCCATCGGAAGGCTGGATGGGAATGGAAGAGGGCTGACAGGAACGTAGGCGGCCGAATTGGCACGGGCACTCTTGGTCGATGGAGCCCTGCGGCTGGACTCTAGCTTGATGGAACCCCATGGACGGACTCTGGGTCGGCGCTCTGGAGGCGTCAGGAGTGGACCTGGCGAGGATGTCAAACAGCGATCATCGAGGAGGTCAGTTCTGCGGTCATTGAGGTTGGCGGTCGAGGACGGGTCACGTGGGAGCTGGAGGTCGTGCAGCCAGGAGTAAAAGAGGATCCAGCATGGAGGAGACCGCTGTGAGAGGGGAGGGGAGAACAATGGAGGACCCGGGAGGGAGGAAGGGGGATGAACAAAGGAGGACCTGGCGCGGGATACTTCGTAACGTTGTCAGCGGCCTTTATGTGGTAACACTTTGCATGCCTTGTGTATGCAACACTAAGAGTTTCACTGTGAGTTGTGACATGTGATAATAAAGTATTCATTCATTCATGAATATAAAGGGAGCGTGACAAACAATACCTGGGAGATCTGATAGCAGAATATTAGTGTTTTATTGTACATCACATATTTGTCTGCACTTCTTTTTCAAGGGGTGGGCGTAGAGCATAAGAGCTGGATTCAATGTGCACCTGGTTCCTCTTGCATCTGATCTCAAGGTCATTTTGTACTTCTTCACTTGGCTGAGCATGGGAGGTTCCAAATCAGCTGTACTGTCAGCCAGTTGTCCCTGTGGTTCACAGGCTTCACAGTGTCAATCCAACTTTGCTTTTGAACTAGCTATTTATTGAATTAATTAATGCAATTTAATTTTCCCAACTGCCTTACTAAGTCTGAACTCATGTCTCTGGATCATTGGTCCTGGCTTCTGCAATATTATCCAATCACCCAGTACAGGCTCGTAAATGGCACAGCTGTCATTCACAAGGGAAACAAATGCAGGCAGGAAGTCATCGCTGCTTTAGTACTGGGGCAGGCCATTTTCACAGTCAAATCTGTGCTATTGACATCATTTTGTCTGAGCCTGTTCTATATTCTACTCTCTTCTTCACTCTTCTTTTCATTTCCTCTTTTGCAAATCACTACATTTTCTTTTAAAGGAATTAATTTCATCTGACAATGTGAGACATAACATTCTACAATCTATCCATGGAGATGAAGCAAGTAGTTTTGTGACTCACAGCTCCAGCAGCCTGGGTTCAATATTGATCTTTGGTGTTGTGCGAGTGGAATTTGTATGTTCTCCCTACTATCACATGGATTCATTCTGGATGGTCTGTTTTCCTCCCCCATCCCAAAGAGGTGCAGATTGGCAGGTTAATTGGCCATGATATATTACTGCGAGTGTGGATGAATAGCAGAATCAGGGGGAGGTCACGGAATGTGCAGGAAGGAACTGCAGTTGCTGGTTTACACTGAAGATAGACACAAAATGCTGGAGTAACTCAGCGGGACAGGCAGCATCCCTGGAGAGGAATGGGTGACGTTTCAAGTCGAGACCCTTTTTCAAGACTGAGAATCAGGGGAGACGGAGTCTAGAGATATGGAAGGGTAAGGTGTGAAAATGACAGATCAAAGCAGATGCTGAAAAGGAAATGTAGAATGGTTCATTGTTAGCTGAGGGGAAGGTGACAATGCGGCATACAATAATATTTAATCAGGAGGAGAGTAGAACTAGTCGGATAACTAGGATGGTGGAGGGACGGAGAGAGAGGGAGAGCAAGGGTTACTTGAAGTTGGAGAAATCAATATTCATACTGCTGGATTGTAAGCTGCCCAAAGGGGGAGATGATGAGAATTATTTGTCTCTGTGTGATGCTGTGGGTCCTCTCTGTGCCTGCTTGGTTCCTGCCACATCCCAAAGACATACATGACAGTAGGTTATTTGGCCACAGTAAATTGCTTGTTATGTGTAGCTGAGTAGTAAAATCTGAGGAGAGCTGATGGAAATGTGTGAAGAATTAAATAGAGCGAGTGTACATGAGTAGCTTGATGATCAGTGATTTGGAGAGCCAAAGGGTCTGTTCTCGTGCTGTAAAATGTTATATTTATTTGAATATCAATGCATCACCTTCACATGTAACCCTTCTATGAGTGTGGATCCACTAGCACTGATGCTCCGGACCTTGATGTGTTAAATTGATGAAGAGATAGTTCAGGGATTATAAATGTTGAAGTCCACATGAAATTGTCACATTTAGCACCACTAGAAGATAAAAACAATCTCCCCCTAGAGCTGAATATAGGCTATATTCTGAAGAAGGGTCACGGCCCTAAACGTCAACTATTCCTTTTCTCCAGAGATGCTGTCTGACCTGCTGCATTACTCCAGCGTTTTGTGTCTATCTTCATCTCACACTTTAACTCTCTTGCCCAGAGTAGGTGAATCGAGGACCAGAGGACATAGGTTTAAGGAGAAGGGGAAATAATTTAATAGGAATCTGAAGGGTAACTTTTTCACACTTATTTGGAACAAGCTGCCAGAGGAGGTAATTGAGGCATGGACTATCCCAACATTTAAAAAACAGTTAGACAGATGCATGGATAGGACAGGTTTGGAGAGCTTGTCAAGAGTGTATTATTGTCATATGTCCCAGATAGAAAAATGAAATTCTTACTTGCTGCAGCACAACAGAATATGTAAACATAGTACATTGTAAACAATATGTAAAAAGAGAGAGAACAAAAACATTCAGGGTGTATATACATACTCACAAGTATGCATCTATCTATCTATCTATCTATCTATCTATCTATCTATCTATCTATCTATCTATCTATCTATCTATCTATCTATCTATCTATCTATCTATCTATCTATCTATCTATCTATCTATCTATCTATCTATCTATCTATCTATCTATCTATCTATCTATCACCAATGTTACAACATTTTGAGATTAAAAAAATCAAGTCTGCAATTTATCCCATCAGATAAAGCATAAAAAGAAGTTTAATTTGACACCTAATTCACTTTCATGTCTTCAGTATTAAAAAGGTTATGGCCATTTTCATACACGGAAATTTGCATCTTCTCTATTGCTTTTCCATTGACTTAATACAAAAGATGTGATTGAGGACAGTCAAAAGCCTATAACTTTATTAAAAATTAAGAGAACTGAAAGAAATGTTCAGTTATTATAGATTGAAGTATTCTGAAACAAATATGAAACAATCTTACTTGGATGACCTGAAATGAAAGCATATAATTAGTTAGTTATCCAATTGTAGCTAATTACAAAATTCAATTTCTTAAGAAAAGATGTACATTTTTAAATAGCCTAAGTGCCCAAATAACATTCACACAAGAATTCACAATATAACATGATTTTTAAATCTCATTGTCATTAATTTAGAGGCCAAATGGAAGGAATTTAATGTTTAATTCCCGTAAATTAATGGCCATTTAAATCATCTTGCGAGTGGGATTTTCTGGAACACGATCGATTGGAACGTTGCGGTTGCGGTGAATTTAAACCCCGTATCAGCAGGAAAAATACTGTTTGGGAATAAATCACCTTCTCACAATGTGAAATTTTGATTAAAGGTATCCTAAGAAGCACTTTTTTATGAGAAAATAAACTGTGTACCTTGCCGTGTCCCCTACGCGAGGTCGGTCCCGTTGTCGGCGTTCACGGCTTTACAAGATGATTTTAAATTTACTACAGCAATTAAATTAACAAGTGCAGTTTAAAAATCACTTCAGAGAAAGGCAGTCGAAGCGATTTTTCTTCATCAACTAAATAGCCTGTTCAAGATCGAATTGAATAGGCTTCCGAAATACCGCATTTTAAACCCGCCCCCCTCTCAAAGGTGCCAAAGTCGTGCACACGGGCAGTGACAGAACTGTAGCGCCACTAAAGGTAAGTATTGTAGCATCTATCTATCTATCTATCTATCTATCTATCTATCTATCTATCCATCTATCCATCTATCCATCTATCCATCTATCCATCTATCCATCTATCCATCTATCCATCCATCTATCTATCTATCCATCTATCTATCCTATTACTAAAACTCTCATCTTAACCACTTCCAGTCAACATTGTTTTTAAATTGGCGCAAAAACGGTACCCTATATCGTCAGGATTTTTTCGCCAGCTTCCTCACTGTTGTCCTCAGTTTTGTTCTGATCGGTGGAATATTACAAAAGTTATGAAGGTTTAAAAAATCGTGAGATGAGCAGATTGGTCTTCTCGCCTGTCAGTCACCATGAAGTTAATGCCCATTCCGGGGGTGAGGAGAATAAAGCCCCAGAGGTCGGGCGTGAGTCCACATGTCGGGCGTGAGTCAGTCAGCAAGCCCGGAAGCCCGTAAGACAGGAAACCCGGATGCCGTGACTGAACTGTGGCTCCAGAAGCCGTCGGTGAGTAAAATGTGGCTCCAGAAGCTGTCAGTGAGTGAATTGTGGGCCCACAAGCTGTGAGTGTATGATCTGTGGGCCCAGAAGCTATGAGTGAGTGATCTGTGGGCCAGGAAGCCGCCTGGTGTGCGGAGTCAGCTCGGAGCATGGAGCATGCCCGATTGCTGCAAACTCGAGATCCTGGGGCAGTGAGAGTGGGGGGGATTGAGGGAGCTGGGCGCTGGCGGGGCCGGCACACGCCCCTCCCCTCGCACATGCCCCCCCCCCCATCGGCAGGCTATGACAACGGCAGGCCACGGCAGCATCTGCGCAGTAATACCTGCGTGTTCTATCTCACAATGGGAACCCAATGGGAGTGAATGGCTGCGCCGCTGGAGAGCCGCTAAGAGTGGATGGGTGGGGGGGCGATTTGAGGGGGGATGGAGTGAATGCGTGGGGGGGGGGGGGAGGGCAAGGGGTGCAGTGGAGGTGGGGGTGAGGGGAGGAAGGGGGATCAGGGGCGTCACAACGGGAACACGTCAGCCACACCTGCGCAGTTGCGTGTGAGTGGTGGAATATTGGAATTGGTGGAGAGGTGGAATATTGCGTTGGAGGACCAGGCCTCCCGTGTGAGAATGGGACCCAACAGGCACCACTTAGTCTAGTATATAACTAAAATTCTGATCTTGTGCTCTTCCGATTCGCGCGGTTTTTCTATTTGCGCAAAAACGGTATGCAGTGGAGGTGGGGGTGAGGGGAGGAAGTGGGATCAGGGTGCTACGATGCTACGATGTTTCATCAGCTCACTCACTGTTCTCCTGTGCTGTGAGTACAACAAGTTTTGTTCCGATCAGTGGCATATTGTAAAAGTTAGCAAAGTTTAAAAATCGTTAAAACCTCGCGTGCGCAGATCGATCTCCTCTCCTGCCAGTCAGTGCCATGCAGATTGGTCTCTTCTCCTGTCACTCCGTGGGACCGTCTGCCCCTTCCTGCACGAGCGCGTCTTTACTTGAGCTGAGGATGGCCGGCGGAGGTCTCCAACCAATTTTCGAAGGGACCGTAAGCAACCCGGCCCGGTCTGGTCCAGCGCGGAGTCAGAGATGTCGCCAAAGGGAAAGCAGAGAATCTGATCCCGGCAGAGTAGAGCATCCAGCAACTGCTGTGAATCCCAAACGCACCGCTATCGCAACGCCTCGCAGCTCCAGCCCCTCCTCCTCTGGTCCCGCACACTGGCTCCTTCCCCCTCCCCGTGATAACCCCCTCTCCCCTGTGGCTCTTCCCCCATCTTGTCTCCGAGCTTTCCACCCCTCCCCCCCCCCCCCCCCCCCCACCCACGCGGCATGGTCGTAGCAACTGGTGCCTCCGGGCCGTGCCGAGGATCCGAAGACTGGCTCTAAGGGCGCCGACGGCTGATGCTCTTCAGACGTGCGCAAGAAGGGAGAGGAGTGGCAACCTTGAGATCCTGGGGAGCGAGAGTAGGGGAGGAGAGGGAGAGGAGGGAGTAGGGAAGTCGGAGGAGTTATGGAGGGAGGGAGTGAGTGATTGAGGGTAGGGAAAAGGAGAGGTGGGGGAGGGGAGGAGGAGAGTGAAGAGGAGGGGGAGAGAGTGCTTGGGATGAGGGGCTATACACACATACATATATATATATTCTCATACACATACGGGTACTCAGGAAACAAACAATAGTAGTGCAAACGCAGGCAGGTGGGAGTAGTGTAGCTGGGACATGTAAGCCGGTGTGGGCAAATTGGGCCGATGAACCTGTTTCCACGCTCTATGACTCCATGACTCTAACTGGTTGCCAGCTTTGATGCAAGCACACGTTTCTCCCTAACCCTGCTGAGCATCAATGAATACAAAAGCGGGGTGATCCTTTAACTAAGCAAGTTGAGTCATTCCTACTATCTACAGCATCAGTGACAGAACGGAAAGATTACAATCTATTATCATAACAAAATCAGGCAGTCAGATTCTATGAATATAAACAGCCGTTTGCATTATCTTCCTGGTGGCATTTAAAATAAATGTAGTTCAATAGCAGTTACAAAGCACCAGCTAGATAAGACTATTAGATGCCTTATTTATACAACAGCATTCTGAATAAATACCATAATTTCTCCAATCAAGTTGTAACAAATGATGTGAATTCATTATTAAATATATTATTATCCACTGAGCTGACATGAAAACATCTAATATACGGACATATGGAGACCGATTGCAATAATTCAGGCTCTGAACATTGAATCTATTTATTAAGAATGATAGCATGGTGTTATTTTGAATGTGATTAGCATGGCACTGTACGTGGAATGACTGTTTTTCTCTGTACATGCACGGGAATAGGACGTATTTAAATAATACACTTGACCAATTTCACAGTGTTCTGAAGATCATATATAGCTGATTTAACTATGATCGGTACGGAAAATATTGAAGAAAATTTCATCCTCAATGGTCTTGTGAATTGTAAATAAATGGGGTAGGTAGCAATGTGAAGGTTAAATAGTACATTTCACGATGACGTTTTTGCAACTAGCATTACTGAACTGCTTGAGAGTTCAGAATTTTGTGCTGATATAGCAATATTTTTCTAACCATAGAAAGTGAACAACCAATTGTTAATCGATTGTTAACCAATGGTTCTTGTTTGGGTGAGTCATGTTGGCCAGGTAAACTGCTTTTGTAAACAAATGCTGGAGTAATTCAGCAGGTCACACAGCATTTCTGGAGAACACGGGCAGGTGACGTTTCTATTGTCAACCATCTATGCTCTCCAGAGATGCTGCCTGACCTGCTGAGTTAATCCAGCACTTTGTGTCCTTTTGTGCACCAACCAGCATCTGCAGTTCTTTGTCGCTAGTCTCTTAACTGTGTGACTTACTTTAACATAATTATGGGAACAGATAAAGATGAACATGAGGGAAAGTCCTAAATTACGTTTTGGGTTGTTTCACCAGAGTAGGGTGTGATTTTGCAAAAGTGGACTGGAAGCAGTTTCCTGAAGGTAAATCAACATCAAAGAAATGGGATACATTTAAGGAAAGTTCATTGAAATGATTCCCAAAAAGAAAAAAAGAAGGAATTGCAAAACTGCACAACCACTTGATATTGAATAACACACAAGGAAACAAGTGTAATGGGACAAAAAAAGAAAAGGAAACTAATACCTACATCGCAACACTGCAGGATATTTAAAATAATTTAGCAGGACTGTGGTGCAGCTGGTAGGAACTGCTAGCACACAGCATTAGAGCCAAATTCAATCCTGACCAGGGCTGCTATCTTTGTGAAATTTGCACGTTCTCCCTCTGACCATGAGGGTTTCCTCTGGGTGCTCCAGTTTCCCCCCATAACGCAACAATGTGCAGGTTGGTATGTTAATTGACTGCGTTTAGATGTCTATGTGTAGATGAGTGGTGGAGTTGAAGACATTATGGAGAGAGTAAATTAGTATAGGATTTATGTAAATAAGTGATTGGATTTGGTGGGCCGAAGGTCTTGTTTTCATGCTGCACCTCTATGAATATTTAAATGAAAAGGTGAAATTTGAAAAGTGGTTTTGTAGACAGAGCGTGCATGGAAAAAAAAATCTCAGAAAACTCTAAGATGTTTTATAAATTCATAAAGAGAAAAAGATTTGTGAAGAGTAGGGAACAAAGGAATCAAAAACTATAATCTAAATGTGCAAGTAAGAGGTGTGGATTGCAGATGGTTCCTAATATATTTTGCCCCTAACTTCACTTAAGAAGGCCATAACACAGAGATAGAGCACTTATTAAAAGTCGATAAATCACCACATTCAGCTAAAATTAATCCCAGGCTCTTAAACAAAGCAATTGGGGATTACAGTGGAAACTCTATTATTTTCCAGTGCTCCTCACCTGATGTTTGAAATATGGTACCATTGTTCACGAAGTGAAAAAAAAAGCAGACAACATAATTATATGCCTGTCAGCTCAGCATTGATGGTAGGTGTAATACATGTAATATCAGTTGGTGCCACTTTGGGAAAGTGGGTTGTGATCAGCTGCTCCATATGATGCCACAATGTTACAGTTTAGATGCAGCCACAGGCTATCCGAACTGCAGAGAAACCTACTGTATGGAATGGTCCTGCAGTGAAAGTTGTTGTTATTATATAAATAAAATAAATACCAATTTGTTAATTTAAATTATTAACTAATCCACCAGCATTCACAATGAATGATAGAAGATACTTACTGAGATAAGTAATGGTTGATGAAATTTTGAAACCTTGGCACAGTGACAGCAAATGTTATGATTCAATTGAGATTGCAGAAATAAAGCTATTTGAGCCAGTGGATTTCCAGGCAGATAACCTATCTAAAGAATGGTGTCTTAGCAGGGAATAGTTTATACATCATATTGATCCGCATTTTGGCAGACAAACCAGACCAGATGAGAAAGAAAGATGCTATTGCATCTCATTGATCACGTGGAATTGTACCATATCACAAAACCCTCAAATCAGCCCCTAGATCGTGCATTAGATACATTGCAACCATACTGCAACTCATCCAGAAATGAATCAGTTAAACATTACAGTTCTTTTTTACTGGCAACCAGGAAAAGGGAGAAATCCTCTGATAGTTTCTGAAATGAGTGAAGGCTGTTAACAAATTGTTGAAATTTCACAGACTTGAAAACTCATTCATCGGAGACCAGATTATTTGTGGAATCCAGGGGCCCATCCTGAGGGGATGGGTTTTACATGAGATAGAATGAACTCCAGTAAAGTACATACAGTCATACTACGCTGCAAAGCTATACAAATCCATTCATGTTGGATGGCCAATAGTGCAAAGGAAATCTGGTAAAGTGTGAGACAAAAAACAGAATAGGAAATAGCACTACGAAGGTCACTTAGATGTTGGAATTTTCTTGGAGAGCAATAGAAGTGGTTGTTAAAGAAATGTCTTGTGTGTGGGAAAGAGTGCTCGTGTTATGAAATAGAAAATCATTTTTACCATAAAGCGGACATTGAAAGTCCATGGAGTGGGAGAAATGAGACATTCAGCGACAGAGACAGTCAGATTCAGAGTAGCAGATGAGCACAATGTACTTCATGCCAAACACGGTCATTACTGCAGAATGATGCTTAGATAATGTGTTAGAAGGAACTGCAGATGCTGGTTGAAACTGAAGATAGACACAAAAAGCTGGAGTAATTCAGCGGGACAGGGAACATCTCTGGAGATAAGGAATGGGTGATGTTTCGGGTTGAGACCCTTAAGATAATGGTGTAAGGTCAACCAGTGACACTTCAAGAGCACACCACCAGTTTGAAAGTGTTGCAGTTAATACAAAGTAATGTAATTCTGATGCACATTAAGGCTGGATTGAAGTCTGCTGGGAAATGCTCTCTGAAGGTGACAAAACCAAAGAATCAAAATAGCTACAAATCGGATGTTATTGTAATCAACCAAAAATATGTCAATCCTATCTTTGGAACTATCAAAGCACAGCAGATGGAATTGAGAAAAGATATACCATGGAGGATCATGGAGGTTGCTACAAGGTGGGCATTCACAGTGGACAATCACTTCAACAGCACAACTCATAGATAGATACGCAGGGAAAACAGACGTGCAGAAGGGTGCAGGAAGACAAATGAAGGAAGCAAAAAGAAGACAGGTATACTACTGCCATGGAAAGAAACAAGATGAGGACATGTAAATAGCTAGTTCTTAGCTCCCCCCAGTCTAGTTTCAGTCAATAAAATACTGAGTTAAGCACTTGCGCAACTAAACTTTATTTTGGAAAACACAATAACAGTTCCCCACGACTATACCTAACCACCACGGGTTTGATCCTTGTATCTGCTTGGCCAAACCCTTCTAGCCTCGTGCAAGCAGAGACACTCCAAAAGGTCATGCAGACCCAAGCGTTCCTCCAGAAGATCGACACAGGACCTCGCGGGAGTTACCTTTCATAGGGCCCTGAACCTTGAGGAGCCAAACCACGTGGGTGTGGTCTCTTTACAGTCCAATAACAAATTTCAATGAACACAGTACATGATAGACAGTTCCGTAACCCAATAATACAGTGACTAATACAATGTATCTGATTACGTTTCTAGATGAAAGTTAACAACGATGAATTATGCAATATGTGCCTAGATATTCAAGAAACCCAGACAAGGATCAACACTTAACCCAATCAACATCAAGCAAAGTAAAACTTTGCAACATTATTTACAATGTGTATGCATTCACCCAATCCGTTTCTTGCAACTGACACCTAATTGTAAGAATCTGCAGATGTCCCATTCATTCCTTTCAACTCTTATCTGGGCCACAGACAAACTGACACCATTCAGCAGCTTGTCCCAGTTCTGCAAAAGGCACAGAAGCCTTTACTCAATTTTAATGTCCAGGCAGCTCCAATTTGGCCAGAATTAACAGATGAAGCCCACATTGTTACTAATTGTGGCAGAAAGTAATGGTGACTCGACACTCCCAGATACAAAGTCAAGGTCAAAGTATCCTTTATTGTCATTCAGACCTTTCGGTCTGAACAAAACTTTGTTGCCTGCAGTCATAACATATAATAAAAAACAAAACACACAATAAACACACATTTAACATCCACCACAGTGAGCTCACCAGGCACCTCCTCACTGTGGTGGAAGGCCAAAGTCTTAAAGTCTCTGTCTTCTTCCCTCCTTGTTCTCCCTCTGCGTTGTCATCCACTAGGCCTGCGGCCAAGCCTTCGAAGCCGGGCTGCCGCCACTGCCTTCGCTGGAATGCTGGAATCCCACCACAGCTCTAAAGCAGGGTACGCCGCTGGAACGCTGGATCACCGCAGCTCTGAACGGGGTCGCTGCTGGAACGCCACCGCTGGAACGCCACCGCTGGAGCACCACAGCTCTGAAGCTGGGTCGCCTCTGGAACGCCACCACTGGAACGCCACCGCTGGAGCACCGCAGCTCTGAAGCCATGTCCGCCGCTGGAACGCCACCGCTGGAACGCCGCTGGAGCACCGCCGCTCTGAAGCCGGGTCACCGCTGGAATGCTGGAGCACCGCAGCTCTGAAGCCGGGTCCGCCACTGGAACGCCACCGCTGGTACGCCGCTGGAACACCGCAGCTCTGAAGCCGGGTCACCATCGCCGCTGGAATGCTGGAGCGCCGCCACAGCTCCGAGGCCGCCAGCTCCACCATTAGGCCTCAGCACAGACGGAGACGGTGACGGGGGACACGACAAGAAAAGTCGCAGCCCCCCGAAGGGAGAGACTAAAACCCTGTTTCTCACACCCCCCCGCCATACATACACAGCCTAACAAACCAAAATTTCAACTAAAACAAACACAAGAAGACAAAAAGAAAAGAAAAAACAGACGGACTGCAGGCGAGCCGCAGCTGCCAGGCAGTGCCGCCACTTCCGGAACTCAAGCTCATGATATATAAAGTTGTCCCAGATGGGATGAATAGGCAAAACCACTGAGGAGGTTTACTTAATGGAAGCAAACAAAGAGACAACAGAGAGGGCAGCTCCTGTCTTGCAGCCTGGCATGAATACTGCAACTCAACAAGAAGGGGTAGCAATAAAGATGCTGGTTTATACCAAAGATAGAGACAAAGTGCTGGAGTAACTCAGGGGGTCAGGTAGCATCTCAGCAGAAAATGGATTGGTGACATTCAGGTCTGAAGAAGGGTCCCGACTTGACACGTCACATATCCATTTTCTCCAGAGATGGTGCCTACCCGCTGAGTTCCTCCAGCACTTTGTGTACATCTTTGTTTTTAACCATGAGGGGGTCAGACAAGAGATTCTGTGGTAGCAAATGAGACTCCAGGGTGGTGTGTTGCCTCCCTGGTGCTAGCAGCTGTTACTTCATTGCCCCTCCAGCTTGATCAGGAGGAGCTATTAAATATTTAGCTGAGTAAAGTAATTATTCATGAAGATCTGTTAGATTTACTGTTAGAGGGGAGGGATCGCTCTCTCCTGGTGGCTTTGTCTCCAATACATGCCCTATTTCCATTCTTCCAGTCACAGTCTGTCTGTAATGATCACTTATTAATGCACCCATGTTGAAGAGCAACTGGTTTCTATTGGGATACAGTCCTTCAGCATCTGATGTAGCAATCCCTACTGAAATAACTTGAAAGAATTCTACATATCATCAAACAGTTGAAGAATCAAAACTGAGGCAATAGAAAACGAAAAGCAATTTTCAAAAGTATCAATTCTTTATCACGTAATAAATCTTGTTAGGGGAATGATTTCCCTTGTTCGGTGTCTGCATATTATCCTTTATTACAAAGTCATCAAGATTTTTGGGTTGACAGACAACATCAAGATCGAGTCCCAAATGACTATAGCTTTCCCAGTGCCCGTTGGAGTCATTGAGCCATGGAATCAAACAGAAACTGGCCCTTTGTCTCAACTCATCTAAGATGACTCAGATACCCATCTAATTTGGCCCATATCCCTCTAGCCCTTTCCTATCCATGCACCTGTCCAGGTATCTTTTAAATGTTGTGTAATAATACCGGCTTCAACTACCTCATCTGGCATCCCATTCCATACGTTATATCCACGACCCTCTGTGTAGCAAACCTACAACACATGCCATGCAGCAGCATTACATGTGAAAGAGCAGAGCAGTGGTACTCTTCAGTGATTTCACTACTTGGATTGGTTTGGAGGATACAGGAATGTGTCGAGAATCTTCTTCACCCATTCCTTCTCTCTAGAGATGTTGCCTGTCCCTCTAAGTTACTCCAGTATTTTATGTCTATCTTCAGTGTAAAGCAGCATCTGCAGTTCCTTCCTACACATTGCTTTGAAGAGGCTTGAAGTACTCAGCAGAGTGGTAGAGAAACAGGTGTAAGCTAATTCCTTTCAGGCTGGGCTGTGAACATTAATCTTGCACTGATACCTCTTTAAAATCATATTAATTGCTGCATCATTCCTCTGTACCTGGCCATTACAAAGATTACCAGAACAGTAATCAAAAATGATAGTCAACTCTTGGAAGAACTTCATTAATCAAGTCATGTCAAATTGCAAAGAAACATTTATGCATGGTTCAAGATTAAGGGAACTACAGATGCTTAGAACGCAAAGTGCTGGAGTAATTCAGAGGGTCAGACAACATCTCTGAAAGACATGGATAGGTGGAGTTTCAGAAGTCCGAAGTAGGGACCTGACTTGAAACATTTCCTTTCCATATCCTCCAGAGATGCTGTTTGACCCACTTAGATACTCCGGCACTTTATGTTCTCAGCAGGATTCAGCAAAGCATGAATGCATGAATGGTGAAACACTACTGATTCTCTGTCCATCAGAAGGACTTGGAGAAGACCTCACGTAGCTGTGGTTTAAGAACCTTGGCTTTGGACTGCACCATTTCAGTATAAACTGCAGCAAGGGCACAGTCGAAGAGGGGGTATTGACTTCACATGTGCTTTCTGCTATGGAGAGGACAGTCAATTGGTTGCACCACTTCAGTAATCTTAGTCATTTGTTGGAGAACACATTGTTTAAATTCCTTGGCACTCGGCTAGTATTTTCACATTGGTACTTGGGATCTGGCTAACAGTAGTCTGAGTTTGTGCAATATGAGATCCCGACACTAGGGTGCGTCTATCTGTGCTTGAAGGGAAGCTGGGCACCAGGTATTGCAATATTGTTTGTTCTTAAGATTACTGATAGAGTTGTCCACCACCCAGGCCCCGAATTCTATTCAAAGTCCCGTGCAAGGATATTGCTGGTTTTCCTCATGCTTCTTGGCATTACCTGTAGAGCTCCTAGCAGACATGCCAAAGCTCTATGCGTCGGTGCCTTCTCAAAAGACGGCTTCCAAAGGCTGCCTCATCTAAGGTCACTGCATGAGAATGGCAGTATGGTCTCAAACATTGGGAAACTAGCAACTATTTGCCCTCCCTGCCCTGGCAAAACCCATGTACTTCACCACTCTGCATGTGAAATGTGGGACTCTGAACTGACTGTTGAGTCATGTAATGAAGAGAGTGAGTAGAGTTTGGGGTGCTTGCTTACAATAATTCCCCTTTGTAAATCAAAACAGATTGCAGGGTGAGGAAAAAATGAAATGTGAGGAGGATGATTAAGATATACATTTATGGTTTCAAATCCACTTTTTGATATTTGGCTCAGTAATTGCTATTCAATTATTGCAAGCACTATTTTCTCCTTGTGTCCTTGACAATGCAAAGCCTATCCCTGCTGGTCCATTGAGGGTTTGCCTTTTTAACCCGCCAATGACAGGAAGCGTGTTAGTGAATGACACATGTTTTGGTAATGCGGCTGTTATGACAAAGTAGTTGTCAGTGTGCAGTAGCTGTGGGATGTGATGTTGAGATGTCTGGCAGCGGTAAGGATGTGAAGGTACAGCGTGATACGAGTATTGATTGATCAAAGTTGTTGGTAGTTGTTGATGGGGACATGACATACTGCGTAATGTCTGAAGTTACCGGTGCAGCTGGCGTGATGTGGCATCTGAAAAATGGTTCCTGGAGAATATTATTAAACTGACCTTGAACACACATCATTGAAGTTTAATACGACTCTGCATTCAAGTGTTCTGGGACTTGTGCTCTGATATAAACCACCGCTAATACTTGGTCCCATAACCATTCATTGTCATTAAACAACAGTCCTCTCTCCGATTTTGCATCTCTTACATTAAACTTAATATAGACCTCCCTCTCAACCATGGAGTAATTCTTCATTGTCCCGGATTCTTCACGGGGCACAGAATTCCTGCACTTACCTACTGCGGCCACAATCTGCCTATTCTCGAGGAGATGAATGTTACAGCTTTAAACACTGCATATTAACTTAAGTGGAAGGGGTGGCTCAAGAAATTGACTCTTGCTCTGTGAGGCCGGTAATCATTCCGTAGCTGGTTTTGCTGGATCGACGGATGTGGGTTTGTCATTCATCTCTCCGTCTGTTTTCAGGGCCATCCAATTTATATCTTTCTGTTGCTATATTACAAAAGCAGTTTGTAACAATCACAATGTGACCAATAAACGGTCACTTTTACAACATTAGAACTGCCTTTATTTGTTCCGATCTGGCAATCTGAGAGTAGATTGCCAAGGCATCTTCATTAGCACTACCAGTGGGAATGGTCTGTACTAAATAATGCACAAAACAACCAAGTTCAGCTGGTAATTGAATGCGGCTTTCATTCAGATGGAGTGTTGAAATTACTTACTGTGCTATTGTGTGCAACTTGGATTAAAATAGCTAGCTGCACACTATATCCAGGAAACCACTGTGTTAACTTTCTGAACACGTAATTTCTGCTGCTGTTTAAAAAGCTCTCTTTGCTCTTACGTTTTCCACCAGTATCCGAACATCTACATCGAACAAAAATTAAACTGCTGGAAGAACTCAACAGGCCGAGCTGCATCAGTAGAGGCAAAGAGATGGTCAATGCTTCCGGTTATGATCCTGAGAGAGTAGGGGGAAGATAGTCAGTATTTGGGAGTGAGAGGAAGAAGTGAGAGATAGGCCATAGGGAAGATGGAACCAGAAGGGTGGAGGTATGATGGTCAGATGGAGGCAGATGGAGAAGTGAAGACCAACCTCTTGCCTTCACAGATCCCACTCAACCCACGGGTTGTTCCAGCAGTTTATTTTCTGCTTCATGTCCTCAGCCTTCTGCACTGCCAGGCTGAGGCCAAACACAACGAGAAGAACAACACCCTATATTCCACAGGTATATGGCATGAACAGTGAATTTTTAAAATTCAAACCACCCACTCTCCCCGGTTCCTTTCCCACTCCCACCAATCCAGTCAGATGGCCTCTTTCTTCGATCATCTATTTCATCCTTCCCCTCTCCCCTTGTTACCTAGACTCTTTTTATTGGAAAAAAAAAAATTGCTGAAAGAACTCAGCAAGTCATGCCTCTGGAGATAAAGAGATGGTTCATGCTTCTGGTTGAGATCCTCTATTTCTCTATTGCCTATCAGCCTCTGCTTCTCCCCTCCCTCCCACTGGCTAACTTGTCTCTACCCTCTCAGATGTTATGCAAGGTGTCGACCCAAAGTACCCATTTGTCTCCACACATGCTGCTCGACCTGCTGTGTTCTTCCAGCAGATAGACACAAAAAGCTGGAGTAACTCAAAATGGGACAGGCAGTAGCTCTGGAGAGAAGGAATGGGTGACATTTCGGGTCGAGACCCTTCTTCAGACTGGTTAGGGATAAGGGAAATGAGAGAGTGTTAAATGTCCGAAGAAGGGTTTCGGCCCGAAATGTTGCCTATCTCCTTTGCCCCATAGATGCTGCTGCACCCGCTGAGTTTCTCCAGCATTTTGTGTACCCAAAGAAATGAGAGATTTGGACGATGATGTTGAGAGATAAAGAACAATGAATAAAAGATATGCAAAAATGTAACGATGATAATGGAAACAGGCACTGACTTCCGGTGGCACCATGTTTTGGTAACATTCGCCACACATAGCTCCGTTCCTGAAAATCTGCGATTTTTCGCATTAAAATTGGGTCTACAGATCGGGACCGATTTTAAAATTTACCGGAGCCTCTGAATGCTGTGCTGATGACGTCATCAGTACGCACTGTGTATTAAACTGTGGATTTAACGCTTTAAATGCAAAATCCCATTTCTGCTCAGAGTCCTCAGAGAAGCATTTCAAAACTTTACTGGAGCACCGAGAAAGAGCCTGAAGAGCTTGGAGAATCAAAAGAATCAAAAGAAGGAGAAGGGGCTCTTGAAGGAAAACTGCCTTCCGAAATGTCTACAAGAGCTAAGGCAGATAAGGTAGATAAGGAGAAAGATTTGGAGGACTTAAAGCAAACGGTAAGAGAACTGAAAGATGAAAAGGTGGACAGAATGCACATGGAAAAAATGATGAAAGATATGATGGATCAGCTAATGCTGAATACGAACACGGGCAATTTGAAAGTTATTGAGTCTATGCAGGATTCGATCGGCACCGTAAATAAAAGAATTGAAGAGTTTAACTATTGGAGCGAATGGATAAGGGGGAAGAAGGCACTACTAAGAAGTTTGTTGCAGTGCAGGAGACTGTCTCCTCATATGTGAAAACAATGAACGAGATGGAGGAAGAGATGGGATGAATGGCTGAGGATATGAAGAAAATGAAGATACAGCACGGCCTCACTGCAAAACAGCTGGCAAAATGTTCGGATAAGTGCTTAGACTTGGAAGCTCGTTCGAGACGCTAAGATTAGTAGGAGTACCTGAGGAAGCCTAGGGAGAAAACCCTCGGGAGTTTGCTGCGGATCTAATTAAAGAAGCTCTCAATCTTCCTAACCTTCCGAAAATTGAAGCGGCACATCGAATCCCGAGATTCAAACAAAGATCCCAAACAGGCTCAGAATACACACGTCAGATCATTGTGAAATTCCAGGACATTTCTGGCGTGGAAGAGGGTATGAGTAATATTAAATATGGATTGTCACTGAAATACGAGCAGACAACCTTCAAAATATTTAGGGATTATCCCTATGAAGTTGTGCAAAAACGAAATCAGTTCTCTAAGGTAAAGCAAGCTCTCCAAGGTGTGAAGGGAGTCAGATATGGAGTTTACTTTCCCGCGAGAATGCGGATTTCTTACAAGGATCAGCAAAAATCGTTTACAAATCCAGAGATCGCATATAAATATGCCTTAACCATCGTGGAAGAGAATCAGTAACTTGAAAAGCTGAACTGTATGGATATTCTTTCTCTTTATTATTTCACCATGAAATGTGTTCACCAGAAGATGGAAACCTCCTTGTGTTTTGGCTCGACAGTTTATCGAGGAATGTTAATTCAAGGACATACTGGGTTCCAAGTGAAGCGGAAAAAGATAAACACTGAATACAGAGCTTTATAATATAATCTGAACGGAGCAATTACCGTGGTTTAAGAATTTAACTGGATAACCTAATGTTACAGAAGTAACACTTTTAACACTTAAAACATAGAATACTATCATAGAAATTGTAATGAATATTAACCAGATCGGTAGTAATGGGCTGATTTACAAACTAACGTATAACTTAATATCTTAATACATTTTAAGCAGATTTATAAACGGGTTGTGAGGGGGATGACGAGCTCCTGGCTCAGATCCAGAAGCCTAGGTAGCCCCTTCAACCAATAGCTGATTATTATCGAGGTATAAACGGATGCTTAATACTTTGTAGATAAAACAGTTAGATATATCTGGGAATACATATGAAATGGATTTATATACTGCAATTAGGTACTATGTTGTTGATTTTGAACCGGCGCCGCTCTAGTATGGCTATGTTATGACTAATTGAGGGAACGGAGCTATTTGTTTATTAACATCGACAACGGAAGTCGATATAATGTTTTCTCCCACCAACAGGTGGGCCAGTTATTACAGTGCCGACAAGCTCGGTCACTGTATTTTCACTTTTACCATTTATTTTTAACTGTCACAATTAATCACATGTGTGTTTTTTTAAGTCAAGGAGAATCGCAAAAGGAATCCACAAATTGAACTTGGTAGGTTGAATGTTCCCCCATTACTTAAAGGCCTGAGGTGCGTATGCACCTCAAAATACATAGGTACTAAACATAGCCAAAATGCAAGACACCTAAACAAAATAAACCGGGAGAAATCTCATTTTGCAGTTGGAATATTAGGGGGACTAACAAACGTATTAAAAGGGATAAGATTTTAGCACAGCTGAAAGCATTTAATTCAGATGTTATCTTTCTCCAAGAAACACATCTTAAAGTTCAAGGTCAAGTTAGATTGAGGGCCAACTGGATAGGTCAAACTTTTCATTCATCATACACGTCAAAACCAGAGGCACGTCCATCATTATTCGCAAAGGTATACCTTTTAAACAGAAAAATACCTTAACAGATAAGGATGGGAGATATTTGATAGTTACCGGTGAGATCCATGCCGTCCCAATCACATTGGTAAATATATATGTGCCTAACTTTGATAATCCGCATTTTTTTTATAACATTTTGAATATAATCGCAGAATATAATTACCAGAATGTTATAAATGGGGGGAGACTTTAACTGTGTTTTAGATCCTTATTTAAATAAATCCAGTCAAAAACATCGAGGTAATAAGAAATCAAAACCTAGTGAGCTTTTAAATTCATATATAAAAAGTACAAATATAACCGATGTTTGGAGGATTGCAAATCCAACCGGCAAGGAATATTCGTTCTATTAATCGGTACACAAGACTTATTCATGTATAGATTATTTCCTGATACACACAAAATTAATTCCGTATACTCTGAATCCAAAATACCATACAAATACGATTTCAGATCATTCCCCCCTAACTTTTTTTCAAAAAATAGAAGGAATGTCTAAGAATACATCGTTCTGGAGGTATAACCCCCAAATTTTAAAAGACCCGCAAGGGAGTATATATCTAAGACAGCAAATGGATCTATTTTTCAAAATAAATGACACGCCAGACACATCACTAACATTACTATGGGAATCTTTCAAAGCTTTTATTAGAGGTGTTTTAATCTCATACCAAGCCTTTCAGAATGAAAAAAATAAGAATGAACAATGGCACCTAGAGGAACAAATTAGACAATTGGATATAGATAATGCTAAAGACCCGTCCATGGATAAACACAATAAAATATTAATACTAAAATTTAAATTAAATAAATTCCTGTCAGAGAAAGTTATGAGATTATTCCAAATCACAATACAGGAACAGTTTGAATTTGGGGATAAGCCCCATAAACCTCTCGCACGCCAGTTAAAAAAACGAGAAAAGGAACACACAATTTCAAAGATTAAATCAGATAGAGGGGAAGTATTAACATTACCAAATGGAATTAATAAAAGATTTGTGCAATTTTATGAGAATTTGTATACATCCAAAATGACAACGGACACCAACAAAGTCACTGAGTTTCTGGATAATTGCAATCTTCCCAAACTAGAATTGCAGGAATAAGAGGAATTGGGAGCACAAATCTCAAATAAGGAAATAGAAGAAACAATATTCCCATTAAAAAATGGAAAAACACCAGGTCCCGACGGATTAGGTAATTAATTCTATAAAAGATTTTACGATATATTTAGTCCTCGTCTACAGAAAATGTACACACACGCTTTCAGAGAACAAATATTACCTGATACATTAGCAGAATCTACGATTATATTAATACTTAAGAAAGATAAAGATGAGGAAGAACCTGGATTTTACAGAGCTATCGCGTTGTTAAATATAGATCAAAAAATATTAGCAAAAATATTAGCGAGAAGATTAAGTAAGTACGCCAGCAAACTAATACATCCGGATCAAATGGGGTTTATCCCTAAGAGACAATCATTTAATAATTTGAGATGCTTGCTTAACATAATGCACTCACACCAAACTAAAGATCCAAATCTCGCAATTATTTCGCTGGATGCAGAGAAAGCATTCGATCAGGTTGTATGGAAGTATATGGTTAAGGTATTGCAATAATTTCAACTGGGAGAGGATTTCATTCAATGGATTAAATTAATATATAATAAGCCAACGGCCAGAATATTAACTAATAATATTTTATCCATGAAATTTCAACTGTCAAGGGGTAATAGACAAGGTTGTTCATTATCACCATTGTTATTTGCCCTCATAATCAAACCACTAGCGGAAAGTATTAGAACTCATCCGAATATCCATGGATATAAGACAAAATATTCAAACAATAAAATATCATTATACACTGATGATGTACTTTTGTACATCACAAAGCCTCATATCACTATACCCAATATTTTAAATTTAATTGAGGATTTCGGTTCATTTTCAAGTTATAGAATAAACTGGAATAAAAGTGAAATCATGTCAATAAAACCAAAAGATGCTATACATCTCGTACAATTTCCTTTTAAAATAGCTGTGGAAAAATTTAAATACTTGGGTATTGAAATTACTAGAAGATATCAAGACATGTTTAAAGCAAACTATAACCCTGTACTTACGAAACTACATAATTTAATTAAATTCTGGAAAATGCTTCCGATGTCTTTAATAGGTCGAATAAACGCCATAAAAATGATTTTTCTTCCACAAATTCTATACTTGTTCCAATCAATCCCATTATATCTACCCAAAAAGTTGTTTTTTAAATTCGACTCAGATATTACAAATTTTATTTGGGATTATGAATCCCACAAAATACAAAGACCACACCTGAATAAACCCAAAGTAGTAGGGGGATTAGCACTCCCTAATTTTATGTATTACTATTGGTCGGTAAATATTAGAAATATGATTCAATTGTTGGATAATTCTCTTCATCAACCAGAATGGATCATTATGGAGAAAGAGGACTGCTCCCCTTTTAATATTGGTGCGATCCTTCTTTCACCAATGACGGTGAATAATACAAACTACAACAAAAACCCAATTATACAATGTACAATCAGAATTTGGAAACAAATAAAATACAATTTAAAATTAAGAAACTTATCTCTCCTATCTCCTATTGCTAAAAACCCTCTGTTTAAACCCTCAATTATAGACAAAGCATTTATACAATGGGAAAGAGCAGGAATTAAAACTTTGGGAGATTTGTATGATACGGGAAAACTATTATCATTTAAACAATTACAACTAAAATACAATCTGGGTAACAATCAGTATTTTAAATATTTCCAAATATGTGATTATCTGAAAAAACATGCACAAGAATTTCACAAAATGCCATTAGACTTACTAGATGAAGTAATGAATACATAGGCGCAATAAGTAAATTTAATTTCATATATATATATAATATTATACTAAATGTATACCAACAACGGAAGGTATCAAAGGTGAGTGGGAAAACGAACTAAGCATAAAAATTTCCAATGAAAGGTGGAAAGAGTACTTATTAAATGTGCACAAATGTTCAATTAACGTGAGACACACTTTAATACAATTTAAACTTTTACACAGATGATACTACTCAAAAACTAAATTAAATAAATTTTTTCCTAACGTTTCACAAATTTGGGATAAATGCCAGTGTCAAGAAGCTACTATGGAGCAGTCATTCATCTTCCATACAAAAATTCAAAGGTTTTGGATTGAAATCTTTGAGATTTTCACAAAACTGTTTAAAATAAAAATGACACCAAAGCCAGAATGGATTATTTTCGGAATGACAGAAGGTAGTTCAGAATTAAATGTGTATCAAAAGAATCTTAAAATTCTGGAAAAATGCTCCTATACCAACATTAAATATGTGGATTTCAACAATGTTTGAAACATTACATCTGGAAGATATGAGACTCCGCCTGGCAGGAAAATCAGAACGCTTCTATCAGACGTGGTCTGCATTTATAGAATTGCTACAAAGATAGGGTGCAGGAGTACCTCGGGCCTTGGTAGGGGGGGATGAAAAACTATCGAGTTCGTGAATTCCTTTTGCGTGATATATATAATATAGTAACTGGCTTTTTTTTCTTTTCTCTCTCTTTGTCTTTCTTTCTTTTTTCCTTTTCTTTTCTAGGGTCTATCTCTTAACCCCCTTTCTCTAATTCTTTGACCAAGGGTTTCTTCTCCCCTTTGGCATCTTTCACATTCACTTTCACAACTCTTTTCACCTACTTCACTCTTTCTTTCTATTCTTTTTCTTTAAAGGCCATAAAATTATGGGGTACAATGATTGTAACAATATATATGTGATGTACATTGATGTATTTGTCTCTAATAAATAAAAATATTTAAAACAAAATTTAAAAAAAAAAATGTCTGAAGAAGAGTTTCAGCCCGAAACATTGCCTATCTCCTTTGCTCCATAGATGCTGCTGCACCCACTGAGTTTCTCCAGCATTTTGTGTACCCAAGGAAATTATAAATTTGGATGATGATGTTGAGAGATAAAGAACAATGAATAAAAGATATGCAAAAATGTAACGATGATAACGGAAACAGACCATTGTTAGCTGTTTGTTGGGGGAAAACGAGAAGCTCGTGCGACTTGGGTGTGGGAGAGATGGAGAGAGAGGGAATTCCGGGGTGACTTGAAGTTAGAGAAATCAATATTCACACCACTGGGCTGAAAGCTGCCCAAGTGAAATATGAGATGCTGTTCCTCTAATTTGCAATTAGCCTCACTCTGACAATGGAGGAGACCTAGGGCAGAAAGATCTGTGTAGGAATGGGAAGGATAATTAAAGTGTTAAGCAACTGGAAGATCAGGTAGGTTCAGATGGACTGAGTGAAGGTATTCAGCGAAATGATCGCCCAGTCTACGTTTAGTCTCACCGATGTATAAGAGTTCACTTGTTGAACAGCGGATACAGTAGATGAGGATGGAGGAGGTGCAAGTGAACCTCTGCCTAAACTGAAAGGACTGTCGGGGTCCCTGGACAGAGTCAAGGGAGGTAGTATAGGGAAAGGTGTTGCATCTTCTGCGGTTGCAGGGGAAGGTACCTGGGGAGGGAGTGGTTTGATGGGAATGGATGAGTTAACCAGGGATTTGTGATGGGAATCGTCTCTGCAGAAGGCGGAATGCGGTGGGGATGGAAAAATGTGGCTGATGGTGGGATCCCATTGGAGGTGGTGAAAATTTTGCAAGATTATGTGTTGTATGCGATGGCTGATGGGGTGGAAGGTAAGGACTAGGGGGACTCTCTGTTGCGACTAGGGGGAGGGGGAGTGAGAGCAAGAGCGGAGCTGCGGGATACCAAGGACACATGAGTGACAGCCTCATCTATGATGGGAGAGGAGAACACCCATTCCATAAAGAATGAGGACATCTCAGATGTCGTAGTATGGAACACCTCATCTTGGGCGCAGATGCAGCGTGGACGGAGGAATTGGGAGTAGGGGATAGAGCCTTTGCAGGAAACAGGGTGGGAAAAAGTGTAGTTGAGATAGCCGTGGGAGTCATTGGGTTTGTAATATATGTCAGTCGATAGTCTATTTACTATGTGATGGAGAATGTGAGATCAAGAAATGGGAGGGAGGTGTCAGAGATGGTCCAAGTACATTTGAGTGCAGGATGGAAATTGGATGGGTGAAGTTGATGAAGTCCATGAGTTCTGCATGGGTGCAGGAGGTAGCACTGATGCAGTCATCAATGTCAGGGATAGGGCCAGTGTACGGCTGGAACAGGGATTGTTCAGCGTACA
The DNA here is from genome assembly GCA_035221665.1 of Okamejei kenojei. Taxonomy (NCBI): domain Eukaryota; kingdom Metazoa; phylum Chordata; class Chondrichthyes; order Rajiformes; family Rajidae; genus Okamejei; species Okamejei kenojei. The sequence goes on from JAVHYY010000078.1 coordinate 306,860, forward strand.
CTACAAAGAGGCAGGCATAGCTGTGGCCCATGCGGGTGCCCATCACTACGCCTTGGACTTGGAGGAAGTGGGAGGAGTCGAAGGAGAAGTTGTTAAGGGCGAGGACCAACTCGGCAGGTAGAGTGTTCGTCGAGGGAAATAGGATGGTTCTGTGGTTGAAGAAGAAACAGAGGGCTTTAAGGCTTTCCTGGTGGGGGATGCAGGGGTATCGTGATTGAACATCAATAGTAAAGATGATGGAGTGGGGGCTCGGAAAGCGGAAGTCATTAAAGAGACGAAGGGCATGTGAGGTATCTTAGACATACGTTGGGAGAGATTGGACGGGGGGGATAGGATGGTCGAGGTACATGGAAATAATTTCAGTGGACAGGAGCAGGCAGAATCAATGGGTTTGCCAGGGCAGTTGTGTTTATGGATTTTGTGGAGAAGGTAAAACCGGATTGTACGGGGCTGGGAAACGAAAAGGTTGGAGGCTGTGGAAGGCAGACAGCCAGAAGTGATCAAATCAGTAATGGTGTGTGAGAATAAGGCCTGGTGCTCATCTGTGGGATCATGATCCAAGGATAAGTAGGAGGAGGTGTCTGAGCATTGTCGCCTGAGGTCAGCACGCCTTCCAGCACTTCATTCTTTACTCTCTATTGCAGCATCTGCTGTCTCTTAAAACCTTCAGACAATGCATTTGGGTTGACAAAGGTAACCTTTAGATTTATGGAGAATTATCTGAAGATGACACTGAAGATGATAGCAGATCTACAGACACTCCCAGGATTAAGATTTTACCATCTGCGAGTTTGTCTGTGGTTGCAGAAAATTAAAAGAATTGAGGCACTGAATTTTTAAAATGCATCAAGCATGCCTTTCATAACCATACACCTCAAATGCTGCAATTGCATAAAAATTGTCAACAAGCGCAACCAGAAGTACCAGGTAATGTAAAAACACTGGCTTGTGTCTAATTTGATATCTCATATTCTTTGATACCATCAACATCAGTCAAGACACGCAAGACTGAGAAGACATGCAAGACTGACAGGACACAACAACTACAAACGTAAAAAAGCGATATGTAAATTATTGAAGTTTGAGCGACTCATGCCATTTGATCAGTTCATTGGAAAGCAATAAAATGACTTCCGGTGGTGCTAATGGTGGGGTAGGGTGAGTGCCAACTAGCTCCACGCGAAAACACTGAAAAAAAAAACGGGAACTAAATATAGAACTGACCTGCAGAAATCGCTCCGGCAGCCTGTGTGACGTCATCAGACCGCGGCTGGAGTCCTAATGTCAGTAGCACGCTCCCCCACAAAGGAACCGACTAGAAAAACTACAAGAGGAAAATAAACGAAGGAGGAAGTAGGCCGGTCTGAAGCCTCGGGCTCAGTTTTAACATCGTCCCAGGAGGACGTCTCAGTGGCCCAGAAGATATACATAAAGAAAAGAGAAATGGATGAACTTCGCAACAGCATTACAATGGAAATTGTAAGTATAAAAGAAGAGTTGATAAGTTTTAAAAACGAATTGAATATTAAAGAAATTTTGAAAAGTCTTAAAACAGAGATTAAAGAAGATTTCTTAGAGTTTGAAAATAAAATGACTAATCTTGTGCGTACGAAAATGACTAACATGAAGGAGGAAATGTCAGCAAATTTCGACACAAATTAATGAAGTATACGAGAAAATTGTCGAATGAAACCAACGCTAATGATAATCTGGAAGCGACCTTCACTACAATGCAGCAACAAATGGAGAAACAGGCTGACGCCATAACTCTTCTGGAAGTAACAACAGAGACACTCCTTGCCGAGAACAAGCGTTTATCAGATTTACTGCTTAAAGTAACTGAAAAATGCATTGACTTAGAGTGCCGTCAGAGAAGACAGAATCTGAGAATCGTGGGCGTTCATGAGGGTAAAGAAGGAAATAAAGATCTTCGTGACTTTGCTGCAGACTTATTAAAAACAGTCTTGAATTTAGACCAAAAGCCCTTATTAGGGCGGGCACACAGAGTTCTTGGACGTCGCTCGGACTCGAACAATCCCTCCCTCAGGCAGCTGATAGTGAAGGTCCAATACGATCACGTGTTGGAGGATATCATGAAAAAAATTGCTGGCACAAGAAATCTTATGTTTGATGGAGACAAAATAAGCATATTTCGAGATTACCCTGCAGAGGTGGTCAGAAGGAGAGCATTATTCAATGAGACAAGAGGGACCAATTTTTTAAAATTTATTTTTAAAATATTTTTATTAGAAGTAAATACATATTAAGAAGGAATACCATAAAACCAAAAAAAAGAAAAAAAACATATTATTCGTCACATACATTCTTAATATTTTTAAAGTTTACAGTCGTTCTTATTTATACTTGTATATTTTTTTATTATTTTATAACAGAAAGAAAATAGTAAAGAGAAATAATAAAAAGAAATAAAATAGAAGTAGAAAATCGATAAAATGAGTGGAGTATAAAGCAAGATATTCTTAATTGGAGATATATGCGTGGTCTATTGTATATAGTTCTTCATCCATTCCTTCATTCAGGCTTCAGTCAAGCCCTCAAACTGGACCTTCTTGACCCTTGAAGTATTCAATAAATGTAGACCATATTCCTCTGAATTGATCTAGCTTGTCCAAAAGGACAAGTCTTAGTCTTTCCAGATGAAGTGTCTCCGACATTTCTGTAATCCACATTTTGATTGTGGGGGATGTAGGACCTTTCCAAAATCTTAGTATTAGTTTTTTACCGATTATTAAACAATAACCAATAAAAATTATTTGCTGTGGTGTTAGTAGATGATCCATTTCTATTATTACTAATATAATTAATTTTGAGTCTGGAGTCAAATTTGCATTAACTACTTTCGAGATTATGTTAAAAAATTTTATCCAAAAATTAGTAATTTTTATACATTTTGTGAATGAATGCATTAGATTAGCTTCTAAATGCTAACATTTATCACATATAGCAGAATCATTTGAAAAAATTCTGTTTAATTTGGATTTCGAAAAGTGTAATCTATGTAAAACTATGTATCAGGGAATGCCTGGCATTTAATGAGCAGTGGTGTATATGTTGTAACTTTCATTCCATACTTCTACACTAATTGTTTGTCCTAATTTGTTTTCCCATGCTTGCCTATATATTTCCGAGTTTGGTAAATCATTTTCCAGTAAAATATTATAAATATATGATATTAATTTTTCTGTATTCGGATATTTATTTAGACATTCATCTAAAATTTCTGTCTTTCTATTTCTAAAATCCTATGTGTTTGACTTAACATAGTCTCTAATTTGTAAATATCTAAAGTACTCTTTTGAGTGTAATCCATAATTTTGTTGTAATTCCTGAAATGAAAGGAATAAACTTTCCCTATAGAGATCACCCATCTTATTTATTCCATAGTTCTTCCATTTAAAAAAATCTTTATCCATCATTGAAGGATTAAAAGTGATGTTATTTGCAATGGGAAGAGCCAGTGGTATACTTTCTAATTTTAATGTCTTCTTTAATTGTTTCCAAATACGTATGCCACTTTCTATTATTGGATTTCCTCTATAACTTTTTTAATGTATTTTAGTATTAGCATATAAAATCGAGCTAATTTCAAAAGGTGAACAATCTTCCTTTTCCATTTTTAACCAGTTTGGTTGTTTATCTACTTCTTCCAACCAAAGGTTCATATTTTTAATATTAACTGCCCAATAATAAAACATAAAATTAGGCAATGCAAAACCTCCATTTATTTTTGATTTACATAGATATTTTTTATTTATTCTATGGCTCTTATAATCCCAAATAAAGTTGGTAACTATAGAGTCCACTTTCTTAAAAAAATGGAAAAACAGGGACATTGGAGATTTAACCCACAAATTTTAAAAGACAAAATAACTCAAGAATACGTCACAAAACAGATCAAGATTTTCTTTGAAATAAATGTTACGCCAGAAATATCTTCGTCCCTATTATGGGAAACTTTTAAAGCGCATCTTCGGGGAATTATGATATCCTCTCAAGCATTTTATAATAAAGAGAATCGGAGGGGACAACAGGCATTGAAAAAGGAGATCAAACAATTAGATACAGAAAACGCTGTTAACCCAACCATAATAAAACATAATAAAATCTTTGCATTGAAATATAAATTAAATAAAATACAGTCAGACCAAGTTGTAAAATTATACCAATATACTAAACAAATACAATTTCAAAAAGGGCCACTTTTCAGCAAAATTGTATAAGGGGTAAGTGCGTTGTAAAGACAAGCCTGAAGGCTTTGTGTCTCAATGCAAGGAGTATTCGTAATAAGGTGGACGAGTTGAACGTGCAGATAGATATTAATGATTATGATATAGTTGGGATCACGGAGACATGGCTCCAGGGTGACGTAGGCTGGGAGCTGAACATCCAGGGATATTCAATATTCAGGAGGGATAGAGAGAAAGGAAAAGGAGGTGGGGTAGCTTTGCTGGTTAGAGAGGAGATTAACGCAATGGAAAGGAAGGACATTAGCTTGGAGGATGTGGAATCGGTATGGGTAGAGCTACAAAACACTAAGGGGCAGAAAACGCTGGTGGGTGTTGTGTACAGGCCACCTAACAGTAGCAGAGAAGTTGGGGATGGTATCAAACAGGAAATTAGAAATGCGTGCGACAAAGGCAAAACAGTTATAATGGGTGACTTCAATCTACATATAGATTGGGTTAATCAAATTGGCAGGGGTGCTGAGGGAAGAGGATTTTTTGGAATGTATGCGGGATATTTATCTAAATCAACATGTAGAGGAACCAACGAGAGAGCAGGCTATTTTAGACTGGGTTTTGAGTAATGAGGAAGGGGTAATTAGCCGTCTTGCTGTACGTGCCCCCTTGGGCAAGAGTGACCATAATATGGTTTGAGTTCTTCATTAGGATGGAGAGTGACATTGTTAATTCAGAAACAATGGTTCTGAACTTAAAGAAAGGTAACTTTGAGGGTATGAGACGTGAATTGGCCAAGATTGACTGGCAATTAATTCTAAAAGGGTTGACGGTGGATATACAATGGAAGACATTTAAAGACTGCATGGATGAACTACAAAAAATTGTTCATCCCAGTTTGGCAAAAGATAAATCGGGGAAGGTAGTGCATCCGTGGGATAACAAGGGAAATCAGGGATAGTATCAAAGCAAAGGATGATGCGTACAAAGTAGCCAGAAAAAGCAGCATACCAGAGGACTGGGAGAAATTCAGAGACCAGCAGAGGAGGACAAAGGGCTTAATTAGGAAAGGAAAAATAGATTATGAAAGAAAACTGGCAGGGAACATAAAAAACTGACTGCAAACGTTTTTATAGATATGTGAAGAGAAAGAGGTTAGTTAAAACAAATGTAGGTCCCTTGCAGTCAGAAACAGGTGAGTTGATCATGGGGAACAAGGATATGGCGGACCAATTGAATAACTACTTTGGTTCCGTCTTCACTAAGGAAGACATAAATAATCTGCCTGAAATAGCAGGGGACTGTGGGTCATAGGAGGAATTGAGTGAAATCCAGGTCAGTCGGGAAGTGGTGTTGGGTAAATTGAATAGATTAAAGGCCGATAAATCCCCAGGGCCAGATAGGCTGCATCCCAGAGTACTTAAGGAAGTAGCTCAGGAAATAGTGGATGCATTAGTGATAATCTTTCAAAACTCTTTAGATTCTGGAGTAGTTCCTGAGGATTGGCGGGTAGCAAATGTAACCCCTCTTTTTAAGAAGGGAGGGAGAGAGAAAACGAGGAATTACAGACCAGTTAGTCTAACATCGGTAGTGGGGAAACTGCTAGAGTCAGTTATTAAAGATGGGATAGCAGCACATTTGGAAAGTGGTGAAATCATTGGACAAAGTCAGCATGGATTTACAAAAGGTAAATCATGTCTGACGAATCTTGTGGAATTTTTCGAGGATGTAACTAGTAGCGTGGATAAGGGAGAACCAGTGGATGTGGTATATCTGGACTTCCAGAAGGCTTTCGACAAGGTCCCACATAAGAGATTAGTATACAAACTTAAAGCATACGGTATTAGGGGTTCAGTATTGATGTGGATAGAGAACTGGCTGGCAAACAGGAAGCAAAGAGTAGGAGTAAACGGGTCCTTTTCACAATGGCAGGCAGTAACTAGTGGGGTACCGCAGGGCTCAGTGCTGGGACCCCAGCTATTTACAATATATATTAATGATCTGGATGAGGGAATTGAAGGCAATATCTCCAAGTTTGCGGATGACACTAAGCTGGGGGGCAGTGTTCGCTGTGAGGAGGATGCTAGGAGACTGCAAGGTGACTTGGATAGGCTGGGTGAGTGGGCAAATGTTTGGCAGATGCAGTATAATGTGGATAAATGTGAGGTTATCCACTTTGGTGGTAAAAACAGGAAAGCAGACTATTATTTAAATGGTGGCCGATTAGGAAAAGGGGAGATGCAGCGAGACCTGGGTGTCATGGTACACCAGTCATTGAAAGTAGGCATGCAGGTGCAGCAGGCAGTGAAAAAAGCGAATGGTATGTTAGCTTTCATAGCAAAAGGATTTGAGTACAGGAGCAGGGAGGTTCTACTTCAGTTGTACAGGGTCTTGGTGAGACCACACCTGGAGTATTGCGTACAGTTTTTGTAGATGGTTTATATGCAACCAATAATATAGTTACCTCACTCCCATTAACCCCGCCCAGTTAACATCAATCATAACGCCTTCCCCTCAGTAGAAAAATGTAGCCGGTGCTTGAAGGTGTATGTAATACCCAGTGCTGTCATTAAAAGATGTTGTACACTTAAGAGCTTGTAAAGTTTTCATTTACATGGTGTCGAAGCTGGAAGATACTTGCGTCTCCTGTTTATCGGTTTTTATTTCTTTTTTTTGATTGTGTTTTTTTGTGTTTTGATCTCTTTGGCCATGGCGTCCTCTTGCAGAAAGCCCGAGCAGCTTGTCTTTGATGCTGACATCTCTGAGCGCTGGGCCACGTTTGAGTTTGATTTCACACACTTTGTCAAACGTCGCACACCGCGCTGATCCTGACTCCCTTAAAGCTTCCCTCCTCCTCAACCTTGTCGGACCTGATGCCATGAAGAGAGCCAGAACTTTCACCTACGCTCCAGCGGTCCTGGGCGTCGATGGTGCGGTGATTACTCCTGCAGAGTCTGCTGACGACCCCGCTTGCCTGCTACGTAAGTTCAGGGAGATTTGTGACCTGCCCTCGAACCGCATTCTAGAGAGGGCACGGTTCTTTTACGAGGAGACAGTTGCCTGATGAACCTGTTGAATGTTTTATTGCTGATTTGCGTTATCTCGCCCAGCGGTGCCGTTTTGGCGACATGACAGACCAGCTCACTAGAGACATTTTAGTAACTGGCATGCGTGACCAGAAGCTGCGATGTGAGCTTTTGAGGGATCCGGATCTAACGCTGGACAAAGCTATGCATGCCTGCAGATTGTCTGAGGTCGTTGTTTTGCAAGAGGACCACCGGGATTTGGGCAATAAATCTGTCAACCTGGCTGGGTTTAGGAGCCCACAGCCTCGGGTGGGAAACAATGTTTTTCTGCCGCGTGCCCGCCCTGGACCTGGCGATGTGCCCCGAAAAAGATGCCCGAACTGTAACTACATGCACCATAGACTGTCGACGTGTCCCGCCTCTGGTAAAACCTGTAACTTTTGTAAAAAGCTGAACCATTTCTCAGCCTCCTGTCGCTTACTCCGTTCCCGTGGGAGCCAGGCACAAGCTTCCAGTCCCAGTCTAAACATGCTGGCCCAATCTGATCTCTGTTTCGACTCACAGCCCAATTTAGTTGAGTGCAATGGTGCGGAGCCAATTAATTCTGCCGAGGACTCTCATGTGTTTACCCTCCTACAGACACCCGCCCACCGCAATGATCCCTCCGTACCTGTGACTGTCAATGGCGTAACCTTCTCTGCCAAATTAGATACTGGCGCGAGAGTCAATGTTTTGTCCATGAATCTTTTCAACAAGATAAGGAGTAATGAGCCTCTGGTTGTTGACGATGCTACCCTGCACGCCTATGGTGGAGAGATTCTAAGGCCTGCGGGGAGGGCCACTTTAACTTGCGTGCTGCAAAAGGCCACAAGAAACCTGGCTTTCTATGTTTTGAACTCTGACTGTGTAACCCTGTTGGGCAACCGTGCGTGCCAGGATCTTGGCCTGGTCTCCTTTGACCGCACGGTCCACAAAGTGCAACTTTCGTTTGACCCGGTTGCTGAATACCAGGACCTGTTCGACGATGACCTGGGGAAGTTACCAGTGTCATACCATATTTCCATTGACCCAAATATACAACCCGTGGTCCGCGCGCCTCACAGGGTGTCTCACGCCATGAAGGACAAGGTCGAGGCGATGCTCAACGAGATGGTCGAAAAGGGGGTGCTAGTAGCAGTTAGCGAGCCCACCGATTGGGTCTCCACCATGGTTGCCACGATTAAGAAAGACAAGAACGAGATACGCGTGTGTATCAACCCGAAGGACTTAAACCTTGCCATCAGGCGACCACATTACCCCATGCGGTCTGTTGAGGATGTGGCGGCAAAGGTCGGGCAAGCCACCATCTTTTCGGTCCTAGACGCTAAGAACTCGTTTTGGCAGGTCCCGTTGGACAAAGCGTCTTCTGACCTGACGACCTTCGCCACACCGTTCGGCAGATTCAAGTTCCTGCGAATGCCATTCGGCATCAATTCTGCTAGCGAGGTGTTCCAGCAGACGATGGAGCAATTATTCGCGCACCTGCCATGTGCCATCATCGTGGATGATATCCTGGTTTACGGGAAAGGACCTTGCCGAGCACGACCTGAACCTCCGCCGCGTCCTGGATCGCGCGCGACAGGCGAACCTGAAGCTGAATCCCAAGAAGTGCCGGTTTCGTGTCTCAGAGGTCACGTATGTTGGACATGTTTTCACCCCTAACGGACTAAAGCCCGACCCCTTGAAGGCCGCTGCCATCTCCGAAATGGCAGCCCCCACCGACGTGCCAGGTCTGCAACGATTCTTGGGCATGGTGAACTACCTTGGCAAGTTTATACCAAACCTCAGTGAGCTGAGTGCTCCCCTGCGGCAGCTGACAAAAAAGGATATCGCCTGGGCCTGGCTCCCATATCACCAGCAGGCTTTTGACCGCCTCAAGTCGAAACTGATTAGCACTCCGACGTTGCGGTTCTTCGACGTGGGTCGCCCCATCACCGTCACCTGTGACGCTTCCAAGTTCGGTCTGGGTGCGGCCTGCCTTCAGTCTGTCGATGGATCGCTGCATCCCGTCTCCTATGCCTCCCGCACCATGACGGACACCGAGCAGCGGTACGCTCAGATCGAGAAAGAGCTGCTCGCGGTGGTGTTCGCCTGCTCCAAGTTCAGAGACTTCCTGTTCGGCAGCAGATTTACGGTCGAAACCGACCACCAGCCACTGGTGACAATCCTGAACAAGCCGATTCACGCTGCCCCTGCCAGGCTGCAGCGTATGATGCTGCAGCTCCAGCGCTTCGACTTTGACATAATCTACAAGAAGGGCACCGAGATGCACATTGCGGACACCCTGGTCGCGAGCCCCGCGTACCTCCTGCGCTCGCCACCCCTACGAAACAGAGGACTTGCTCGTACTGGGCGTTAACTTTATTCCCACCAAGCAGCTACAGGTTTTGGCCGAGCACACCGCTGCCGATCCGGCCTTGCAGCAGCTTGCATTGGTGATTAAAGCAGGGTGGCCAACAAAGCGCTCCGCCGCGCCATCTGAAGCACAGCCTTTCTTCCTGGTCCGCGACGAACTGGTGCTCCAGGATGGCGTTATCGTCAAGGGACATAAAGTTGTGGTCCCGTCCTCCCTGTTTGACTTTTACTTTTGTGCAGCCCACAGCGGACACCCTGGGGTCGATGCAACGCTTGCCCACGCTCAGTGCCAATTCTATTGGCCTGGAATGGCCAAATATATCCGAGACAGAGTTTCTGCCTGCTCCACGTGCAACAGTCTTGCGCCGCACCAGCAGCGACAGCCCCTGCTGCAACAGCCCGCCCCTGCTTTGGCCTGGTCCTCGCTGGCTGCCGACATTTTCGAGTGGCGTGGTAACCACTACCTTGTCCTGGTCGACTCGTACTCCAACTGGTTCGAAGTGGATTTGCTGACATCCCTCACGTCGGAGATGGTGATCCGCAAGCTGCGGAAACACTTCTCCACTTTTGGGGACCCCGGTCAGGCTGCAGACTGACAACGGCAGGCAATTTACAAGCCGAGAATTCAAAAGCTTTGCCGACAAGTGGAACTTCGTGCATTTTCACCAGCAGCCCAGAGTACCCACAGAGCAACGGCCTAGCAGAACGGGCCGTCCGCAGCGCCAAGCTTCTGATGGAACAGGCGCGACTATCCAATTCTGATTTTGTATTTGGATCTCCTGAACCTCAGGAATGTTTCCAGGGATCCGGCCATGGGGTCCCCTGCTCAGCGTCTGATGTCCAGAACTACCAGATCCACCGTCCCGATTGCCCAGCGCCAGCTGAAACCTCGGGTGCTGGAGCCCGCCTCCGTGCAGAGGCGAATTCAAGAGAAACATGACAGCCAGCGGCGTTCCCACGATCGGTCGTGCAGACCACTCGATCCTCTGTTGCCCGGACAGGTTGTTCGTTTGCAGACCGCCAGTGGGCACTACCGTCTGGCCACCGTGGTTGGGATGGCCGACTCACCTCGTTCGTATCTGGTCGACTGTGAGGGTTCCATCTACCGAAGAAGCCGACAACACCTGCTTGCGGTTAATGAGCCACAGCCGCAGCCCCCTGGGCCCTATGCCCCTCCACTCTCCTATCAGCAGCGGCTGCCGCCCCGGCTGGTGTTCCCTGCATGCCTCGGTCCCCGTCGCGGGCGCCTGGTTCCCCTCTGCGCGGGTTCCCCTGTTGCCGATCGCGGTTCTCCCTCTCCTGTTTCTCCCACCCCAATGCCCTTCCCTGGTTCCCCGGCTGCCTTGCGTCCTCCTGCTTCTTCTGCTCTTTCGGGGGGAGGGGGAGACATCCGTACGCGCTCGGGGCAGGATCAGTAAGCCGCCTGTTCGCTACGGCGATTTCGTTTAATTCTGCTGTTTAATTCGGTTGCCGTGACAACAATCTGTTTTTTTTTTTGATTTCTAAGGGGAAGGATGTAGATGGTTTATATGCAACCAATAATATAGTTACCTCACTCCCATTAACCCCGCCCAGTTAACATCAATCATAACGCCTTCCCCTCAGTAGAAAAAATGTAGCCGGTGCTTGAAGGTGTATGTAATACCCAGTGCTATCATTAAAAGATGTTGTACACTTAAGAGCTTGTAAAGTTTTCATTTACAGTTTTGGTCTCCAAATCTGAGGAAAGACATTCTTGCCATAGAGGGGGTTCAGAGAAGGTTCACCAGACTGATTCTGGGATGTCAGGACTGTCTTATGAAGAAAGGACTGGATAGACTCGGTTTATTACTCTCTGGAATTTAGGAGATTGAGAGGGGATCTTATAGAAACTTACAAAATTCTTAAGGGGTTGGACAGGCTAGATGCAGGAAGATTGTTCCCGATGTTGGGGAAGTCCAGGACAAGGGGTCACAGCTTAAGGATAAGGGGGAAATCCTTTAGGACCGAGATGAGAAAGACTTTTTTCACACAGAGAGTGGTGAGTCTCTGGAACTCTCTGCCACAGAGGGTAGTTGAGGCCAGTTCATTGGCTATATTTTAAGAGTGAGTTGGATGTGGCCCTTGTGGCTAAGGGGATCAGGGGGTATGGAGAGAAGGCAGGTACGGGATACTGAGTTGGATGATCAGCCATGATCATATTGAATGGCGGTGCAGGCTCGAAGGGCTGAATGGCTACTCCTGCACCTAATTTCTATGTTTCTATGTTTCTATGTTTGAATTCGGAGATATACCACAAAATTTATTGTCCCGTCAATTACGAAAATTGGAAGGAGAAAGATTAATCCATAGGATTAAATCAGACAAAGGGGAATTATTAGTACAAATTAAAGATATAAATGAGAGATTTTTGCAATATTATAAAAAATTATATTCAGCCAAAACGACAGAAAATCGAATAGGAGTAGAATTTTTTTTTTTTTAATTGTAATCTAAAAGAACTGGATTCAGAAAATAGAGAATCACTCAATGCTGAAATAACTACTAAAGAAATCGAAGAAGCTATTAGGTCATTAAAAAATGGTAAAACTCCAGGACCGGATGGTATTGGATCAGAATTTTATAAAACATTCTATGATATGATAGCTCCACATTTGAAGACACTTTATGAACACATTTATGCACAATAGAAGTTACCAGAAACATTAACTGAATCTATTATAACACTTATACCTAAATTAGATAAAAATCTGGATGATCCAGGGTCGTATAGAGCCACAGCTCTTTTAAATACTGATCAAAAAATATTAACTAAAATACTAGCACAAAGACTAAATACAGTGATTAATAAAGTAATTCATTCAGACCAAACAGGATTTATACCAAAACGATACTCCTCAAACAACCTGAGAAGATTATTCAATATTATATACTCGAAAAGAAACATTAATAAAGATCTATCAATTATTTCGTTGGATGCAGAGAAAGCTTTCGATCAGATTGAATGGTCTTATTTATTTTCGGCTATGGAAACTTTTCAGTTGGGAGAGAAGTTTATAACATGGGTTAAGCTACTATATACCAAGCCAACAGCTAGAATATTAACAAATCAAATGTTAACAACTACATTTAATTTATTCCGTGGCTGTAGACAAGGTTGTCCTTTATCTCCACTACTGTTCGCACTGGCAATTGAACCATTAGCTCAGCTCGTCAGATTACATCCTGAAATATATGGGTACGAAACCAAAGAAACTGAAAATAAAATCTCTTTATACACAGATGATGTATTACTCTATATTACAAAGCCGGAAATTGGTATTCCTAACTTATTAGATTTAATAACTCTTTGGATTGATTTCAGGATACAGAATTAATTGGAATAAAAGTGAACTTATGCCAATAATGGGAAACAACTTGCATATATTACAACAATATCCTTTTAAGATAGCAAATGTAAAAATCAAATAGCTTGGAATTCATGTAACAAAAATATATGATTCTTTATTTAAATCTAATTTCCCACCCCTATTGAATAAACTATTTAAGAATATCCTATATTGGAAAACATCACCTATTTCAATGCTAGGTAGAATTAATGCGATAAAAATGATTTTTCTTCCGCAATTATTATACCTGTTTCAACTGATCCCGATATATCTTCCTAAATTTTTTTTTAAGAAAGTGGACTCTATAGTTACCGACAAGAGGGATTCTAAAGAAGATAGACAACTTGAAATATGGATTGCTGTACCCCGCAAGACTGCGAGTCACTTATCTGCAGAAGGAACATTTTTTCACTGATCACAAGAAAGCACTGGCGTATGCCCAGACAATTGTGGGTTCGAGAGAGGATTGAATAATTTACATATAATATTCGTTATATTCAAGGACTATTGAAAGTTGATAACGACAATCGTGCTGTCCCTCTTGTTAGGGACATATTATTTTTTAAATATTTAGTACTAATTTTTACTAACAATTACTAATCATTAAAAACACTTATTATTATTATTGGAATAATTAGTTAAAAACATGATATGTTAAATATAAAAAACCAACAAATAAAAAGTTATAATTTAGATATCTTAGTAATTGGAATTTGTGATGTTCATCCTTTATCTACATTAGACTAACACTTGATTAATAACTAACTGATAGAGTAATAGTCTCACACTATATGATTACCAATACTCTGGTCCAAAATAGTTTTAATATTTAAATCACTCATATTCAAATTTTTCTTGTAAGCGTGGAGCTAGGAATATATATTTTTTAAATCTACGGAAATCTTTAGATGGACAGCCACGATAGTGTGGCTAGCACTAACTACACTAAATTTAGATGTAGTTTCTTCTTTCTTTTCACATTTTATTAATTTTCCTATTTTTTTACTTTTTGTATTTTTTACTTAATTATTATATTAATTTTGAATTTATTTACAAATATTATTTGTGGTGATGTGTCCGTGAGGAGGATTTATATGAATTAGATTTACAACTCGTCTGTCCAGTGTTCGGGTGGAAGGTCTGGTCTACGGTGCTGACCTATCTGCTCTTTTATAGCAAGACGTAAATAGAAAAAACAGGGGTCAAGGAATTATGTTTTGTAGTTGGAATGTCAAGGGAGTTAATGAGCCAATCAAGAGAGGAAAGGTATTAGCACACTTAAAATCACTCAAAGCAGATATAACGTTTCTTCAAGAGACTCACCTTAAAAAAGACGCACAACATAGATTGAAAGCAAAATGGATCGCTGAAACATATCACTCTTCATTTTCCCATAAGGCCAGAGGTGTCGCAATTTTAATTAGTAAAGGTATATCTTTTAAACACATATCAACTATAGCGGACATCAATGGTAGATATATTATACTTGTGGGTGAATTATATTTGAAAAAAAGTGATTTTTCTCAATGTTTATGGACCAAATTTTGATAATCCAATGTTTTTTAAGAATATACTTAATACTATCCTGGAGCTCACACAACATAATTTGATAATTGGTGGAGATTTAAATTGTACATTAGATTCCTATCTCGATAGATCAACAAGACAAAGAAAAGCAAAATCCAAATTCAAGTGAATTATTAAACTCATATATTAATACCACCAATATCAAGGATGTTTGGAGAATTGAAAATCACAAAAATGGAAAAATTTCAATTAGGTGAGAAGTTTTGTACATGGGTTAAGCTTTTATATACCAATACAACAGCCAGAATAATGACAAATCAAATGTTATGAAAAAATTGATTTATGTAAAGGTTGTAGACAAGGATGCCCGTTATCACCGTTACTATTCACCCTTGTTATAGAACCACTAGCAGAAAGAATTCAAGCTCATCCAGAAATATATGGGTATAATACTAAAAATACAGTTAATAAAATGTCTCTATATGCAGATGATGTATTACTATATATTGCAAATCCAGAAATTAGTATCCCTAACCTGTTAAATCTTATAACTCAATTTGGTTTATTCTCGGGATATAGAATCAACTGGAAGAAGAGTGAGATTATGCCAATAATGGAACCTAATTTATATATATTGCATCAATCACTTTTTAAAATAGTGAATGAAAAATGTAAATACTTAGGAATCTATGTGACCAAGAAATATACTTCTTTATTTAAATCAAATTTCGTGCCTTAATAAATTGCATAAGAATATTCAATATTGGAAAATGCTTCCTATTTCAATGCTTGGTAAAATTAATGCAATTAAAATGATTTTCCTTCCTCAACTTCAATACCTCTTCCAATCAATTCCAATATACCACCCTAAAAATTTCTTTTAAAAAATTGACTCTATTGTAACAAGTTTTATTTGGAATTATAAGAATCACAGAATAAGTAAAAAACACTTATGTAAATCTAAGACGAATGGAGGATTAGTCTTACCAAATTTCTTATTTTATTTCTGGGCAGTCAATGTCAAAAAACTTAAATTTCTGGGTTGGAAGCTATGGATCAACAACCAGACTGGTTAGAGAATGAAAAAAGGAGGGAGGGGATTGTCTGCCATTGAAATTGGGCCGATTTTCCTATCCCTACAAAATTGAAATAAAAGATCTATAGTGAAAATCCAATAATACATAGCGGTTGTATTCGAATTTGGAAACAAATAAAAAAGACATTAAAATTGGATAATTTAATCCCACTTTCGCTCCCTATTGCAAATAACCCTTCATGCATGCCTTCAGTATTGGGATAAAACTTTACACAATGGAAAAACTATGGAATTAAAAAGATGAGACATCTTTATAGAAAAAGTGTGTTCCTCTCGTTTCTGGAGGTACAACAGAATTATGGATTACATTCAAATATTTTTTTTAGATATTTACAACTGAAAGATTATGTTAAATCACATACACAAGAATACAGAATTAGAGAGCCAGAGATTCTAGATGAATGTTTGAATAAACATCCCAACACAGTCAAATTAATATCATATATTTGTAATATTCTGTTAGATAGCGAGAATCCATCGACGGAATCACATAGACAAGCATGGGAAAATGAATTAGTTCAACCCATAACGAAAGATATTTGGGATGAAAGTCTACAACATATACATCAATGTTCGTTAAACGCCAGACATTCTTTAATACAATTTAAAATATTACACTGATTGCATTATTCTAAAACAAAATTAAATAGAATTTTTCTTAATATCTCTCCTATCTGCGATAAATGTCAATACTCTGAGGCTAATTTAACCCATACCTTTGTAAATTGCATAAAAACTAAAACATTTTGGGTGGATATTTTTTAAGTTATTTCCGTAGTGGTTAATATTCAACTGGATCCCGATCCTAAATTAATAATATTGGGCATATCTGAACAATACCTAAAACTGACAATAAACCAAAGAAATGTCCTGGATTATAGTATAATAACTGGGAAAAAACTAATATTAAAATTTTGGAAAAACACTGCATCCCCTACAATTAAAATGTGGATTATGGAGATGTCGGAGACCTTAAATCTGGAAAAAATTAGATTTGTCTTAATTGACAAACCAGAATTATTTATTAGAATATGGTCGCCATTTATAGATTATTTGAAGGGGTAGAATGAGCCAGCGCTGAGGCTTGACAGAAGCTTGAACCCAGGACTAGACGAATAGTTTTGTTTTCTTACCTACGGACCTCAAAGTCAAGTCAAAGTCAAAAGAGTCAAAAGAGTTTATTGTCATGTGTCTCTGACAGGACAATGAAATTCTTTCTTTGCATAGCCCAACAGAACATAGTAGGCATTGACTACAGTTATATACTTAAATACACACATTAATTAATAAAAAGTGCAAATAACAGATGGAGGGGTATGTTCAGAGTTTTGTCCGAGCCAGGTTTAATAGCCTGATGGCTGTGGGGAAGTAGCTATTCCTGAACCGGGTTGTTGCAGTTCTCAGGCTCCTGTACCTTCTACCCGAAGGTAGCAGGGAGATGAGTGTGTGGCCAGGGTGGTGTGGGTCCTTGATGATGCTGCCAGCCTTTTTGAGGCAGCGACTGTGGTAGATCCCCTCGATGGAAAGGAAGGTCAGAGCCTATGATGGACTGGGCAGTGTTTACTACTTTTTGTAGTCCTATCTCCTAAGTTGTATTATGGATAGTTTATTTTATGTTTCTAAGTGTTTTTGTTTTCTTTCCCTTTATTTTTTTTTATCTATTAAAAAAAAAATAATAATTAGAGTCAATGTTAACATGTAACCAATAAATGTAAACTCCTGCTACATTGGTAGTGGAGTCCTTGGAATCCTGAATATTTAATATGTAACCATTTAACAAAGTTTGTAATGGTTTGGACTAGGATATGTACATGCCTCTAATAAAAGTTAACTATAAAAAAAAGGAAAGCAGTAAAATCTTAGCAAGACCAAGATAATATTTCTCTCTGAATCTACATTCTTTGGGGCCTTAAACTGTGCGAGTGGAATATCCTTAGCACTTCCCGTGGAGTAGTCACTGGCATTGCACTGTTGTTGAAGCAGGAATGGTACCATTAATCAACAAGATGAGGTCTGGCCAGACCTCTGCACCGTTTCCCGTTGGCTCTGTTCACTTGGAAAAGAAACAACATTGATCCAAAAGACAGTTACCATTATGACCTGCGCATTGACTAGGACAATTACATTTCCCTTTTTGGTTATTACTATCCAGAAGTACAGTCATGGGCTTAATGATTTATTCTAACATTTGTTCTGGACTTCCCTGACAATCGCAGACCTTTCAGTGGTTTGTGCACTTTAACCTAGCACTATATTATTAATGGAGGTTAACAACACTTAACTAGAAGGATTTGCTTAATCAATGCCTCTTTTGTAGTAGGCTGCAGGTTCTACAATTCACTG
This sequence comes from Okamejei kenojei, assembly GCA_035221665.1. NCBI lineage: Eukaryota > Metazoa > Chordata > Chondrichthyes > Rajiformes > Rajidae > Okamejei > Okamejei kenojei. The sequence goes on from JAVHYY010000078.1 coordinate 324,813, forward strand.
AGACAGAGGAAATTCCCCTTTGTTGTGCGGGCTGTGTTGCAGTCTGATAGAATGATTTGTATTTGGGCAACTCCTCAGTTGCTTCATTGGTTATTTAGTAGCTGCTTTATTATAGTTTCCCATGAATCATTCTTTGACTTTTATTTTCTTTTATTGATTGAGAATGAATGGCTATTTTGATGGAGAATTAACTCACTTTGCATTTCAATCAAGCTGTTCTATTTATATAACTGGCATATATAACACAAATGTGACCAATACAGATATTCCGCTCTGTGGATGGTCTCACAACTCATTCTGCACATCGCAGCACCTGGATTTACTGATCCCAACATCCATTCCCATCATATCATTTGAAAACAATTTTGCTCTCCCCTTGCTTAAAATTTGCCTTGAATCCATCCTAGTGGAAGGATTGGTCAAAGTCAACATAGATTTATGAAGGGAAAATCATGCTTGACTAATCTTCTGGAATTTTTTGAGGATGTAACAAGTAAAATGGATAAGGGAGAGACAGTGGATGTCATGTATCTGGATTTTCAAAAACCCTTTGACAAAATCCCACACAAGAGATTAGTGTGCAAAATTAGAGCACATGGTATTGGGGGTAGGGTATTGACATGGATAAAGAACTGGTTGGCAGACAGGAAGCAAAGAGTAGGAATTAATGGGTCATTTTCAGAATGACAGGCAGTGCTCGGTGCTGGGACTCCAGTTATTTCCAATATGTATTAACGATTTAGACGAGGGAATTAAATGTGACATTTCCAAGTTTGCGGATGGCACAAAGCTGGGTGACAGTGTGAGCTGCGATGAGGATCCTACGAGGCTGCAGGATGACTTGGATAGGTTGGGTGAGTGGGCAGAAGAATGGCAGATTCAGTATAATGTGGATAAATGTGCAGTTATCCACTTTGGTAGCAAGAACAGGAAGGCAGATTATTATCTGGTGTCAGATTAGGAAATGGGGAGGTGCAATGAGTCCTGTGTGTGCTTGTACATCAGTCACAGAAAATAAGAACGTAGGTACAGCAGGCGGTGAAGAAAGCTAATGGCATGTTGGCCTTCATTGCGAGAGGATTTGAGTTTAGGAGCTGCAGTTGTACAGGGCCCTGATGAGACTGCACCTAGAGTATTGTGTGCAAACTTGGTCTCCTAATTTATGGAAGGACATTATTGCTATTGAAGGAGTGCAGCATAGGTTCACCAGGTTAATTCCCAGGATGGCGGGACTGACATATAATTAAAGAATGGGTCGACTGGGCTTGTGTTCAATGGGATTTAGAAGGATGAGGGGATTCCTTTTTAGAAACATATACAATTCTTAAAGGATTGGACAGGCTAGATGCAGGAAAAATGTTCCCGATGTTGGAAGTGTCCAGAACCAGGGGTCACAGTTTAAGAATAAGGGGTAGGGCATTAGGACTGACATGAGGAAAAACTTGTTCACCCAGAGAGTTGTGAATCTGTGGAATTCTCTGCCACAGAAGGCAGTGGAGGCCAATTCACTGGATGTTGTCAAGAGTGAGTTAGATTTAGCTCTTAAGGCTAAATTAATCAAAGGATATGGGATACTAATTTTAGATGATCAGCCATGATCATATTCAATTGCGGTGTTGGTTCAAAGGTCCGAATGGCCTACTCCTGCACATGTGTTTCTATGTTTCTATGTTTACCATTTTAAAAATGTTGGTTACCCTACCCCTAACCATTGCAAACAGGAGCCTCTGCTTCAGGTGCTGGGAAAATGTAAACTATTGGCAGTTTGGTTTTGTTGTTTCACTGCAATACTCTGGTCCCAATAGTGTGAGGGGAACTAGCATCTTGGAGTCTCTGGTCTCAGAAGTTTTACAGGGTGAGTGAGATATACTGGAGTGAAATAACAAACATTAGAAGCCTATCAATGGCATGCTCACCTGCATCCCATGCAGAGAAAGCTGTATTCAAAGCTGTATTTAAAGCTGCCCCTATTCAGACACAAGGATAGTGGTGTACAGGAGCAAACGTTATTTTTTCCCTGTAAGTCAAAGCACTAGGAATGAAATTATAATTTGCTTTGTGCTATTTACAATTCTTTCCAAATGGATGACTCTCCTTTAGTATGGATTCAATGTCTGGTATTTTCCAATGAGGATCCACACCTTTTAACAAATTGGCGCTACCATTCTCTATGATCATAAACCTAAGCATTTGGATCAAGGTTTAGTTAATTCACCTGAATAGAAATAAAACATTTACTCAATAGCTTCAGCATTCTCCAGTTTTCCCAAACATCACCTGATCTACTTCAAAATGCAACAATTTCATAATCTGCTTCAAATTAATATTATTGTATTCCGAACTCTATTGAAAGAGACAACATAAAATTAACGACGGTACACAAAAAGCTGGAGAAACTCAGCGGGTGCAGCAGCATCTAAGGAGCGAAGGAGATAGGCGACGTTTCGGGTCGAGACCCTTCTTCAGACTGGTCAGGGATCAGGGAAACGAGAGATATAGACGGTGATGTGGAGAGATAAGGAACAATGAGTGAAAGATATGCAAAAAAGTATCGGTGATAAAGGGAACAAGCCATTGTAAGCTGTTTGTGGTGTGAAAATGAGAAGCTGGTGCGACTGGGGTGGGGGAGGGAGATAGAGATAGAGGGAATGCCAGGGCCCGAGGGCTGAGGGAGAGGTGGGAAGGGGAGGAGACAGCAAGGGTTAACAGAATTGAGAAAATTCAATATTCAAGCCCAAAGGATGCAGACTCCCCAAGCGGAATATGAGGTGCTGTTCCTCCAGCTTGCGGTGTTGCTCACTCTGGCCGTGGAGGAGGCCCAGGACCGAGAGGTCGGATGTGGAATGGGAGGGGAGTTCAAGTGCTGAGCCACCGGGAGGTCGGGTTGGTTATTGCGGACCGAGCGGAGGTGTTCGGCGAAGCGATCGCCAAGCCTCCGCTTGGTCTCACCGATATAGATCATCTGGCATTGGAGCAGCGGATGCAGTAGATGAGGTTGGAGGAGGTGCAGGTGAACCTCTGTCGGACTGGAAGGACTGCTTGGGTCCCTGAAAGGAGTGGAGGGGGGAGGTGAAGGGACAAGTGTTGCATTTCTTGCGGTTGCAAGGGAAAGTGCCCGGGGAAGGGGTAGAGTGGGAGGGGAGGGGAAGAATGGACAAGGAGTTGCGGAGGAGCGGTCTTTGCGGAAGGCAGACAGGGGGGGAGATGGGAAGATGTGGCGGGTGGAGGGGTCACGTTGGAGGTGGCGAAACTGGCGGAGGACTATATGTTGTATTTGCCGGCTGGTGGGGTGAAAGGTGAGGACCAGGGGGACTCTGCCCTGTTTGCGAGTGGGGGAATGGGGAGCGAGGCCAGTGTTGCAGGCTGCATCCACGTCAGCAGCGAGGACTATGGACATCCCACTAGACCAGATCCTAGCGACTGCAGGATGGTCTAGAGAATGCACATTTCAGACGTTGTATCATAAACCTGTTGCCAGAACAGGGGCTTTTGGCGACACCGTTTTAAGTTCTGTTATGTAGTATCCCTAGATAAGAGGATCTACTATTATTATAATTTGTCCATAAAAAGCTTCAGCATGGTTTTAAAAATTGTCATGTCTGATTGCATTTATCTCTCATCCTTGGTCAACCAGTACAGTGTGTGGCTTGGACTTCCGTCCACGGCATGAAATCACAGAGCTTCAAAGTCTTCACTTAGTCACTCACGTGACTCCGAAGTAAAATAGTAAGATTAAACGAAAACTTACCAATTTGAAGTTTGATCTTTATTTTATGAGGAGTTACGATGAGCAATTACGTGTCCACTGCTCCTAATCCTCATAAAGATCAGCTGGTATTCTAGTCTCTCGTATCTTACTATGTAGTCAGTTCAACAACTGTTATTCTGTGATTTCACACCGCTGCTTTGAAGGTTGATGCGCATGCGGGCTGACGGCCATCTTCACGTAATCGCTCATCGTAACTCAGAAAATAAAGATCAAACTTCAAACTGGTAAGTTCTCATTTCATCTTACTATTATGGTCCAGAAGTAAAAAAAAGCTTTTCACTGTATCTCGGTACACATGACCATAAACTAAACTGAAGAAGATTTTATGAAGAGTGAACAGTGATTGATACTATTGCAAACCTTCAGATAAAAGGAATATGTTTTTAACTTTATTCTTTTCTTTCTTATTGGATTAAAAATGGGAATCATCTCAAATATATAGTTGTTATTTCTTCTAGTTACAGTATTTGGAAGGAGATTCCTTTACGTGCAGATGGAATTGCTACTCACTTGTCATTTTCAGAATTTATTTTCAATCTCAGATAAAACATAGTATGATTCAGCAGCTATATCCAAAACTGCCAAAAAAAAAAACCTCCTATACACATTGGTATATCCTTCTTACAGCTAATTTAGGATCCAAGAAGTGAATTTGCTAAATTGGGTTTTAGCAAGTTTACAGGACAGGTTTTGCACATTCAAACTAATAATTCTATTAAATAATTGGTTTGGAGTTTGTCCAAACTCATGCTTAAACCAGCCTAAAGCTATCAACGACACAAAAGATTTACAAGATGAGTACTTCGGTATCTAAAGTGAATGGGAATAATTTTACAATTATTTAGATTGCTCTGAAGAAATTAAAAACTCTTCCAAGGTGCTGTAGAATATCCAAGCTAAATCAATCTTTCAACGGTAACTGACATAATGTTTTGAATGATATCAGATTTTAAACAAAATGCATTTTTGGGCTTTTAAATTGAATTATGACATAAATAGTTCATTTTTCAACGTTATGCACATACTAAGATTTCCCATTACACCTTGCAGTACAGTACTTCCCCTTTTGTCAGGTGTTTACGCTATTCTCACAAAAGCAGTCTGTATTGGGTTAATGTAAAATTTCATTTTACTTCGGAGTCACGTGAATGACTACGTGAAGAAGGCCGTCCCCACGCATGTGCTTCATTACATCTGACGCATTGCACAACGACTGACTGGGGAGCACGTCGCTCCCTCCAACAGGTAAGTTTAAATGCTCAGGTACGTGTTCATAACGTAGCTGAGGTCGTTGCTCCCAGTCCGGGGTGTTTTACTTACCTTTCAGCATCGGACTTTGGGAGAACATGTCCAAGGTAAAGAGGCGGGCTGCGACAAAATCGGCGGCGGAAGACCGCGGGACTGCGGGCAGCGGGCGGCCGCCGAATTCGCCTTCAGGGCTGCTGGTAGAGCAGCCAGCGGCTACAGACGTGATGTTGCCAGAAATTGCCTTGGCTACTCCACAGGGGAGGAAAGCCACCAGAAAGTCTGTGAGGGCCCTGGGCTCAGATGGGTTGGGCCAGGAGGTGGAAATTTCACCTCCTTCTATGGGCAGCGTTATTGGCAGGCTGGCCCACATGGAGAACCTAGTAGAGAGGTTATTTTGAAATCAATTGCCTCAGGAAGAATGCCATCCATCCTGCTCTAAACCCTAAATTTGCTGGGCTGTGCAAGCTGGGGAATGTGCAACCCCCAAACCTCCTGTTCGGAGAAGTCCTGTCTAAACAGGTAAAAGAACTGGATGAGGAGGCAAACACTGTTGGCCTCATGAAGGCACCTCCTAAGGTATTGTCTTTCCAGAGACTGCACCCCTACCCTCCTCTCCATACCAGACGGTTCACCGGATATGGTGGACGTGGTTACGAGCAACAGGAACAGAGGACATTTTCAGGGCACGGCCCAAGCCGGGCTATGTTCAAGATGCGGCGCCCTCCAACAGCCCTACCCCAGACCTCTGGGGCAGAAGCAGAGACCATACCGCCGGTAACCACTAAGGTAAGTGAGCCTGCGATGGATCAATTATAAGTTTAGGGGAGATTGCAATTTTTCTTACATGAATGGCATTGGATAACATCTGACCCGTTTATACTGCACAGCATACAAGGTTTCCAAATTGAATTCATTTCTGACTCGCCTCCACCCACTCAGCATACACCTAGCCGCACTTTTGTATTTTCACAACAGGAGTGTATGTGTGCACAAGGAAAACTTGAGTCTTTGTTCAAGAAAGGGGTAATTGAGAGGTCTCATCATGAGTCTCACCAGTTTGTGTCCAACATATTTACTAGGCAAAAGAAGGATGGAGGATGTCGAATTATCCTTGATTTGACAGAGCTTAACACCTTTGTGCAGTATAACCACTTTAAAATGGAAACTTTTGTCATTGCCAAACAATTGCTTTCCGAGCGATGTTACATGGCGAACATTGACCTCAAAGATGCTTACTATTCAGTGGCCATTTATGAAGATCACAGGAGATTTTTGAAGTTGATGGAGCAGTCGTGACGGTTTAAAGCTTTGCCTAATGGATTAACCTCAGCCCCCAGACTATTCACTAAATTGCTAAAGCCAGACCTGGGGCTACTCAGGGCACAGAATCATATCATCATGGCATATGTGGATGATATCTTAGGCATTGGGAGAACTTTCAAATTAACTGAATTAGCTGTGTCAGCTACAAAATTCGTTTTTGAAAAACTGGGGTTGTTAATCCATCCAGTTAAGTCTAAATTGGTGCCATCTACGATAATTGACTATTTGGGATTAACCATTAACTCAGTACACATGTCCGTGATTCTGCCTCGCGGCAAGCAATTAGAGTTAATTGAAGCCTGTAGGAAACTCATTGTTGATAATCAACCTTCTATTAGACATGTGGCTAGTATAGTTGGAAAATTAGTGGCGGCTTTCCCAGCTGCTCAGTTCGGGCCTTTGCACTACCAAAACTTACAGCATGCAAAGGAACAGGCACTCAAGCTTCAGAGAGATCGTTTTGATAGACCCATGCAATTGCCAGCTGAAGCCCTGGCTGAGTTACAATGGTGGGTTACCAATATTCAGTGTTGTTCTAGTACTATTTTAGTCCATACACCATCAGTTATCCTGCATACTGATGCCAGTGCACTAGGATGGGGTGTTACCAATACTCGAGCTGCGGTGGTAGATGGGATCTGCAGGAATCATCGATGCTTCAGTCACACCGACCTCTCTGGCCACCCGTGGTGGGGGGGCACTCGGGTGGGGACGGGACAGTGCCGGAGACCCGGCCGGGATCGATCCTGGCTGCGGATGAGGCACAGGTCTGTGCCACGTCTTCCTCCTCCAATCACTGCACTCTATCCTCAGTCCCACCCCCGCACTCCTCCCTCCTCCAATCATCATGCTGAATCATCAAGTTCCGCCCCCATTGCCTGCTGATCAACGTCTCTCTCATCCAATCGGCACCCTCGATCAGCAGTCCCACCTCCACTGTCTCGTGGAAAGCGGAGATTTTAAAATCCGGATGAGAAAAACCTGGGGGATATATCCGCCACCTCTCAAAACATGGGGGGGATGTGTCCTCTCTGGCCCCCCCAGGTTTTCCGCCCCTGGTCACACAGTATTAACTACTTAGAGTTGTTGGGAGCACTCTATGGGTTAAAGGCTTTTTGTACCAACATGCATCATGTGCATGTCCAACTTCAGATTGACAACACTACCACAGTAGCGTACATTAATCACATGGGTGGAAGTAAGTCTGAATCCGGTGATAAATTGTCTAATCTCATCTGGCACTGTTGTAATGCGAGAAACATCTGGGTTTCAGTTATCTATTTACCAGGTAGATATAACACGGTGGCAGACACTAGGTCACAAGAGTTCAATGACAACAAAGAATGGATGTTAAATCACGAAGAGTTTAATGACATTGTCCTGCGTTACAGTGTACCGGACATTGATCTGTTTGCTTCCAGGCTTAATCATTAGTTAGCAATTTACGCGTCGTGGGAGCCAGAACCAAGGGCAGTAGCAGTAGATGCATTCTCGCTACACTGGGATGGGAAATTTGTATATGTTTTTCCCCCATTCTGCCTCATTAGTCGATGTGTGGCCAAAATTCAGCAAGACCCCGCCTCTGGCATATTGGTAGTAGCAGACTGGCCTACTCAGCATTGGTTCCCTCTGGTCCTAACTTTAATTACACAGCCTTTTATGGCAGTGCCCAAGAACAGAAATCTGCTGGTACACCCGTTGACAGGGGAAAGCCACCCTCTTCATGACCGTATAAATTTATTGGTTTGCAGATTCTGAGGAGACCGTTCCTGGGGCTCAGGCTTTCAGAGCGTACCATAGATGTCATCACTGTGGCCTGGAGGAAGAGCACACAAAAACAGTACATCACTCACATAAGGGAATGGGAGATGTACTGTTCCCGCTCTAATATTTCATGTGACACAGCTTCTATTCTGGACGTTTTGGAATTTCTTTCGTCACTTTTTCATGATAACAAGCTCGGTTACAGTGCCATTAGCAGTGCCCGGAGTGCTTTGTCAAATTATTTACGGCTGGGGTCAGCGAATCACACGGTAGGATCTCACCCTTTAATAAGTAAGTTTATGAAGGGCGTTTTTAACTCCACTCCCCCTAGGCTCAGGTACACATATATATGGGATGTGAGCGTGGTTCTCACGCTGCTCCATCAGTGGGCACCAGCTTCATCTCTGTCGCTGCACCATCTTACACTCAAAGTAGTCATGCTCATGGCGCTGGCCTCAGCACAACGGGTCCAGACATTACAAAAACTCAGACTGGACAGTATGGATACATCTTGTAATAACATCACCTTTTTCGTTCATGACCTCGTCAAGCAGAGCAGGCCAGGGATACAGGGGCTCAAATTGAGTTTTATGGCATACCCCTCAGATCCACGAGTGCGTGTAGTGTCACACATAATTCAATACATAAAGGTCACAAAGAGCATGAGAGGCTCGGAACTCTCCTTCTTTGTTAGTTATACCAAACCTCATAAAAAGTTACGGTGCAGACCATCTCTAGATGGATTAAACAGGTTCTGGCGTGTGCAGGGGTGGACACTGACATTTGTAAACCTCATTCCACCAGGGCTGCATCGACATCAGCAGCAAGGGATATGGACGTCCCTCTTGACCATATTCTAGCGGCTGCGGGATGGTCGAATGAGAGGACGTACCAAAGGGTTTATAATAAGCCTATCGCCAGACCAGGGATTTTTGCTGATTCTGTTTTAAGTTCTGTTTCACAGTTTCCCCCTGGGTGAGAGGGGTCACTGTTAATTTTCTTTTTGTTATTAAAGCATCAGTATTGTTTAACCATGTCATGTTTGAATGCATTAATTTTCTCACTCGTCCTGGTCAATTGACGCAGTTGTGACGCGTGGACTCGTTCCTCGGCATGAAATCAGAGTTTCAAAATCTTCACGTAGTCACTCACATGACTCCGAAGTAAAATAGTAAGATTAAACGAGAACTTACCAGTTTGAAGTTTGATCGTTATTTTATGAGTTACGATGAGCTATTACGTGCCCTCCGCTCCCTACCCTCGTGAACATAATTGTCTTTCTGTAAGTTCTAGTCAACTCTATTCTTACTATTTTAGTTCAACAACTTTTTTCTGTGATTTCACATCGCTGCTTTGAAGATTGACACGCATGCGTGGGGACGGCCTTCTTCACGTAATCGCTCATCGTAACTCATAAAATAACGATCAAACTTCAAACTGGTAAGTTCTCGTTTAGTCTTACTATGATCCTGCACAAAACACTCATACAATTGTCTCTTCATCTTATGGCAATTTGCATGATTTTCCTCTATATGTAGATTCCATTGAAGCAATACCTAAGATTTCAAAAAAGCTGTATATGGTATGCTGCATACCCCTCTGAATGAGAACCTGGATGCAAGATGCACAAAGAACTATGAACCTTTATGACACAGAAGGGATGGGTATTTGGCCCATAGTATCCATGCTAGTCTAAAAAGAGCTACACAATTTAATCTCACCTTGATCTGTACCCCATCCAGTGCTGTGACACCCTGAAATGTGGTGGCTGGACTCATAAGCAGTATTCAAATCTTGGCCTGGCTAGAATCATGCAGAGCCCATGTGATCTTATATTTTACTGCAGTTTAAGGCAGGCCTATGCATTATCAACTGTATCAACTGGTCTATTTCTGCAAACTTTATCATGCCCTCTACACTTAGATCTAAACATTAATATTTGTATTGAGTTAGGTTGAATCATACTCATGACACCATTTCAGTTACAAAATCACCCATCAACCTTTACCTTTTGATTCATGCCAATGGGGAAATTTAGGATCAAATTTAACACTCATAAGTAATAGAAGCAGAATTAGGCTATTCGGCCCATCAAGTCTACTCTGCCATTCAATCATGGCTGATCTATCTCTCTCTCCTAACCCCATTCTCCTGCCTTCTCCCCATAACCCCTGACACCTGTACTAATCAATAATATATCTATCTCTGCTTTAAACATATCAATTGACAGCCTGCACAGCCTTCTGTGGCAAATAATTACAGAGATAAACCACCCTCAGACTGAAGAAATTCCTTCTCATCTTCCTAATGGAACGTCATTTAATTCTATCCTCCACTCCTGGACTCTCCCACTAGTGGAAAAATCCTCTCCACATCCACTCTATCCAAGCCTTTCGTTATTTGGTATGTTTAAATGAGGTCCCCCCCTCATTCTTCTAAAGTCCAGCGAGTACAGGCCCAGTGCTGTCAAACGCTCATCATAAGTTTAGTTTAGTTTAGTCTAGCTTAGTTTAGAGATACAGCGTGGAAACAGGCCCTTCGGCCCACCGAGTCCGCGCCGACCAGCGATCCCCGCACATTAACACTACCCTACACACATTAGGGCCAATTTTAACATTTATACCAAGCTAATTAAACTACAAACCTGCTCGTCTTTGCAGTGTGGGAGGAAACCAAAGATCTAGGAGAAAGCCCACGGGGTCACGGGGACAATGTACAAACTCCATACAGACAGCACCCGCAGTCAGGATCGAACCTGTGTATTTAGGCACTGAAAGCTCGGTAAGGCAGCAACTTTACCGCTGCACCACTGTGCCGCCCCAATAAGTTAACCCACTCATTCCTGGGATCATTCTTGTAAACCTCCTCTGGTCCCTCTCCAGGGCCAGCACATCTTCTCTTCCAAGGAGAGTCTGGCATGACATGTAAGACCTTGTCAAAAGCATTGTAAAGATATGGATGGTCATAATTGGGAGCTCAAGTTTTCAAAATGTGCTGTATCACCTAATCCAATAAAGACCATTTTCTGAATATTGTATTCAGTGCGGTCCAATACTTGGCTATGGAGATAAGTTCTTACCTGGCTGAACTGGTGAAGCACTCTTGTAACTTCATTTGCATAAGCACACTCAGTATAATTCCCTTCTGTCCATTGTCCTGTCCTGTTACATTTACGCCAGGCTTTCCCCTGTTGGTGGTCTCCATAATAAGGTACCGATGCAAATGGATACCGAATGCAAGCATAGTAGGCTGTGATACCTGCCAGTGTTCGAGGCCATCTGCAAAAACAAATAAGATGTATGAGAAAAAGTTTATGTTATTAATACTTAGACAGTAATTATAGAAAGGACTGTTCAAATGAAGCAGATATGGTTTTTTTTTAATGCATCCTTTATATGTTTGCAAATTGAAACGTTCAATAATTTCACTTACAACCTTTGGGTGAGGTAGTGTAATGCTAATATGACTCTGTTTCAGTGCAGTTTGGAAAATAGTTCTGGAGTTTGACAAGGTGTTGCTAGCTATCTCCCAGTTGCCAAGCATTTTAACTCCCCTTCCCATTCCCACATTGACCTTTCTGGCCTGGGTCTCCTCCTTTGTCAGAGTGAGGCCAAACGTAAATTGGAGGAACAGCATCTCATATTTCGCTTGGGAAACTTATAGCCCAACTGTACATTTGATATCTCTAACTTCAAGTAACCCATGCATCCCCTCTCTGCCTCCCCTACCCTAGTCATCGTACCAGTTTCACTGTTGTCCTGGTGAGTTCCTCTGTCTGTTTACTCACTGTCACCTATCCCACAGCCAACAATGACCCATTGTGTGCCCCACATTTCCTTCATCATCGTTGCTTTTTACATATCTTCCATTCATTTCTCCAAAGTACCATCAATATCTCTCAATCCCCTTTCCCCTGACTCTTAGGCTGAGGAAGGGTCTCGACCAGAAACGTCACCTATTTATTTTCTTCAGAGATGCTAGCTGACCCGCTGAATTATTCCAGCCTTTTGTGTCTGTTGCTTCCATTTGTCAGCCTTAGAAGCTGCATGGGAAGGGTGGGAATTGGGGTATGGGAGATTCTTTGATATGGCATTAGGGTGAAAGTATAAAGAACATTGAAGGTGAAACTTGAGGTCACAGCTTGATGAGCTTGAATATAAGAAGGGAAGTTGATCCAGCTTATTTCTACTCTGTGGCACTAGGAACAACATACAGTGCCTTGCAAAAGTATTCATACCCCTTGAACTTTTCCACATTTTGTCACGTTACAACCACAAACGTAAATGTATTATATTGGGATTTTATGTGATAGACCAACACAAAGTGGGGCATAATTACGAAGTGGAAGGAAAATGATACATGGTTTCTACATTTTATTACAAATAAAAAATGAGTCAATACTTTGTAGAACCACCTTTTGCTGCAATCACAGCTGTAAGTCTGTTGGGGTATGTCTTTACCAGCTTTGCACATCTAGAGACTGACATTTTTGCCCATTCTTCTTGGCAAAATAGCTCAAGCACAGTCAGATTGGATGGAGAGTGTCTGTGAACAGCAACTTTCAAGTCTTGCCAGAGATTCTCAATTGGATTTAGGTCTGGACTTTGACTGGGCCATTCTAACACATGAATATGCTTTGATCTAAACCATTCCATTGTAGCTCTGGCTGTATGGTTAGGGTCGTTGTCCTGCTGGAAGGTGAACCTCAGTCCCTCCCCCAGTCTCAAGTCTTTTGCAGACTCTAACAGATTTTCTTTCAGGATTGCCCTGTATTTGGCTCCATCCATCTTTCCATCAACTCTGACCAGCTTCCCTGTCCCTGCTGAAGAAAAGCATCCCCATGTTTCACAGTGGGGATGGTGTGTTCAGGGTGATGTGCAGTGTTAGTTTTCCGCCACACATAGCGTTTTACATTTAGGCCAAAAACTTCAATTTTGGTCTCATCAGACCAGAGCACCTTCCTCCACATGTTTGCTGTCCCCAACATGGCTTGTGGCAAACTGCAAACGGGACTTCTTATGGCTTTGTTTCAACAATGGCTTTCTTCTTGCCACTCTTCCATAAAGGCCCGATTTGTGGAGTGCACGACTAATAGTTGTCCTGTGGACAGATTCTCCCACCTGAGCTCCGCCAGAGTTACCATGGCCTCTTGGCTGCTTCTCTGATCAATACTCTCCTTGCCCGGCCTGTCTTGGTAGGTTTGCATTGTGCCATACTCTTTCCATTTTCGGATGATGGATTGAACAGTGCTCCGTGAGATGTTCAAAGCTTGGGATATTTTTTTATAACCTAATCCTGCTTTAAACTTCTCCACAACTTTATCCCTGACCTGTCTGGTGTGTTCCTTGGGCTTCATGATGCTGTCTGTTCACTAATGTTCTCTAACAAACCTCTGAGGCCTTCACAGAACAGCTGTATTTATACTGAGATTAGATTACACACAAGTGGACTCTATTTACTAATTAGGTGACTTCTGAAGGCAATTGGTTGCACTGCATTTTATTTAGGGGTATCAGAATAAAGGGGGCTGAATACTTTTGCACGCCACACTTTTATTTGTAAAATAATTTGGAAACCATGTATCATTTCCCTACCACTTCACAATTATGCACCACTTTGTGTTGGTCTATCACATAAAATCCCAATAAAATACATTTACGTTTGTGGTTTTAACGTGACAAAATGTGGAAAAGTTCAAGGGGTATGAATACTTTTGCAAGCCACTGTATCAAGATATCACATGGCACATCATGTGAAATATACTCCTACACATTTATACATTGCCTCCTGCATTCTATTTAAAAATGTGTCTATGCAAACATGTTTATCATCAAATGCTACAATGATATATATTTTAAATTACACAATCGCCTCATTTATTTAAAGAGACATATGTGCAATTATTATGTTAGTTATTATCTAATTTTCCACATTTGCAAAACTCTTTACTACGAGTTGTACTTAACATTTCTGAAGTGTCCACTTCAGGCACTGGTGAATCTAGTAACCATCTCTTCATGTAGGTCGCAAATGAAGAGTGTTTATTTTAGTACTTGAAGTATAACGGGTAAAGTGGATGAACATCGAGCCTGGATTAGTGCATGGAACTCTGCCATTATGGAGACTGGGTAGCGAGAGGGACATTGCAGGGTTCCAATGTTTCAAACATGATAGAAATGGGGGTAAAATAATTGCATTACTAATCAGGGAGAATACCATGGCAGAATTCAGAGAAAAAATACAGGGAAGAGCATGCACTGAGGCAAAATGGGTAATATTAAAAAATAAGAAAGGTGCAATCATACTAATGGGATTATACTGTAAGACTTTTAATTGTCAACTGGAGAAAGAGGAACATATATATATATATATATATATAATAATATAATATATATAATAATATATATATAGAATATCATAGTGAATAATTTTAGGTGGACTGGGTCCCCATATCTTGGAGTTTTGCCCACCAATCGCAGAATGTCGCGAGGTGGAAGTCTTCGTACCTATGCTCGAAGTGTTAACAAGTCGCGGCGTTTTTTTTTTTTCAAAAAAAATGTTCCCTAGTGTAGGTTTATCGTAGTCATTGTTAATGTGTGAGGGCATTGTTTCGGTCGTCGGTGTCCAATTTTCCTGAGTTAGTCATAGCGTCGTAGCTAGGCCTTCAACATAGTCGAAGAGGTTGAGGACTCAGAAGGAGGTCTTCACATGGGACCAATGGTTTAGCCCAAGGCCAGCATGACGGGTGCTCAATCCCCGCGCAGTGTTTGTATCTCTTGGTATAAATGTTAACTCCCTAAATGTGTTTAAATGTGTAGGATTGTTGTTCTAAACTATCTTCTAAACTAAAAACTAAACTAAAATACTTAGACTCCCTCAGTGCAAAAGGCTTAGACAGGGCAGAATTGTTGAGTGATCCAGGAGGATTCTTGAAACATATGTGAATAGCCTAACTCGAGAGGGGCCACACTGTATTTTGTATTAGGTAATGAATCTGGCAACGTCCCTGGTATTTGAGTGGAAGAGCATTTTGAGAATAGCAATCACAGTGCCATAAGATTTAAGATAGTTAACTTTTTGTTAACATTTATACCAAGCCAATTAACCTACAAACCTGTACTTCTTTGCTGTGTGGGAGGAAATTGAAGTTTTCATAAAAAACCCATACAGGTCATGGGGAGAATGTACAAACTCCGTACAGACAGCACCCATAGTCGGGATTGAGCACCCGTCTCTGGCGATGTAAATGCTGTAAAGGGGCTGTCCCACTTGGGCAACCTAATTGGCGAGTTTAGGAGAGTTTGAAAAAAGAATAAAAGATAAATCTGGAGCTTTGGGGGAAGTACTAACTTGGGGAAAGGCAGATTACAACATTCCGCAGGAGTTAGATGGAGTAAATTAGGACTGTATCTGTTGTTACTCCGGCACTCTGTGTCTTTTTTTAAAAACAGCAAAGGTAGTTTATTGTTTCTAATTGTTGTATCTTCTCTTGCCACTGGTGAGTCCTGGTAGAGTAGAGAATAGTCCATGTTGTTCCTTTGTTTAGAAAGGGAAGTAGAGATAACTCAGGAAATTATAAGCCAGATAATTCAGGGAAATTATAAGCCCCCCAATGCAATATTGCACCACTCACGCATAGCCCCCAACTGTGCAGGCACGGCTCATTTCCCCTCATCGCTCAGCACTCCCTCCCCCTCCGCTTCACCCTCCCTCTTCTTTCCTCTCTCCTCCTCCTATCTCCCAATACCTCCCTCACCTCTCACTCCCTCTCCTTTCTCCTATCCTGAGTCACTCCCTCCCTCCCTCCATCCATAAAAAGCAGCATCTGCAGTTCCTCCCTCCACAGGTCATTCATTATTAGCTGTGGTTTAGATCCCATTGACTTGATGATTGGACCAGTCCCCACATTGCCTGCCCACCCGCTGCTGCCTCGCTGCAGCCACCGGGCCTCAGGGGTGGGGGGGGGGGGGGGGGGGGGAGGAGGGGGGGGATGGAGTCGGTGTTCATCATGGTGGGCACCATGAGTTTCGATGAGCTGATGGAGAAGATCTCCTCCGAGAAGGCCATGAGAGTGAGTTACCGCAACGAGGAGAGGAGACGGAGGAGACGGGGAGAAGGGTAGACGGGACCGCCATTGCTGCAGAGGGCAGGCAGGGGAGAGGGGAAAGTGATAAGGGAGAGAGCGACGGGACCAGGGCCTCCACGGAACAACTCCCCCGTGGTCGCCGCTGGTGGTGGGGGAGACGATAGATAAGTTATTGTGAAGAGGGGAGAGAGGAGTTTGTGAGTGAGGCGGGACTGGCCACTGCCGGTGGGGCAGGAAGGGGCATCACCGTCCCTGCCATGGCATTGACTGACAGAAGAGACCAATCTGCTTGTCGCTGACTGAAGGAATCTGCGCATCTAAGATTTTTAAACCTCGATGACTTCTACAATATACTGCCGATCGGAATGAAACTTGTTGCACTTGCAGCACAGGAGAACGGTAAGTAACGTCGCAAAAAATCATACCACTATTGCATATCGTTTTTGCGCAAATAGATAAACCGTGCAAGATCAGAGTTTTAGTTATATACTAGACCAAGGGGGACCCGTCGGGTCCTGTCCCCTCAACGTGTAGTTGCGGGGAGGGGGTGGGGGGCTGCGGCATCACATACAGACTAAACCCACTCACACACACACTAACCACACCCCTTGATATTATATTAATATTATTCATTGGCTCCTTTAAACTAACCCTGCCCTATCCACTGAATCACATGGACATTGGGAGGAGGGGGAGGAGGAGGGGGGAGGAGGGGAGGAGAAGGGGGAGGAGAGGGGGGAAGGGGGTGAGGGGAGGGGGAAGGGGCGAGAGGGGAGGAGGAAGGGGAAGGGGAGGGGGAGAGGGAGAAGGCAGGAGGGAGAAGGGGGGAGGAGGGAGGGGGGGAGGAGATAGTAGGGTGAAGGGGAGGGGGGAGAGGGGTTGGGGTGGGAGCGTGTGGGGAGAATGGGGAGGGGATAGGGAGAGAGAGGGGGGAGGGGGGGAGGGGGGAGGGGGGAGGGGGAGAAGGGGAGTAGGGTGGGAGGGAGGGGGGTGGGGGGGAGAGGAGGGGGGAAATTGAGGGGGGGTTGGGGGAGGGATGTGGAGAGGGTGTGGAGAGGATTGGGGAGGCGGGGGAGAGGGAGCGGGGGGAGCGAGGAGAGAGGGGGAGGCGGGGAACGAGGGGGGGGGGGTGGGGGGTGGGAGGGGCGGGTGAGAAGGGGGAGGGACGGGGTGGCGGGAGGGAGGGAGGGGCAGGGCGGCGGAGCGGGGGCGGGGGGGGGGAGGGGGGGAGGGGAGATGGGAGAGTGGGAGGGGGAGGAGGAGTGGAGGGAAGGAGTTAGAGAGAGGGGAGAGAAGAGGGTGGGAAGGGGTTGAGAGGGAAGTGGGGAGAGAGGAAAGTGGGGAGTGGGGGGGGGGGAGAGCACAGGGGCGGACTTGACTGAGAGGGGGTATCCTTTAGAGTGGTGTGGAATTCAGCACTACGTTCTTCACAAAAAGTGAGAATGACCGTTGTTGAAGGATTTGAAGAATGTTCTCGAAAAGCTAGCTCACTCATTGTGACGTCAAATTGAGAGGGGGGTGGAGATATCTCGGGAAACACGAGCCGAGGCACGAGCATGCGTAGTGCATTAACCTCTGAAGCCCTCGGAAGCGCTCAAAAACTAACGGAAGACATCTGAATGCCCTAGGAAGCTGTCGAAAGCCCTTGGAATGCGCACGGAAGCTGCAGTGCAAAGCCCACTGGCTCGTCCTTTCTGCACGTTTTGAAGAACGAGGGGTGGGGGGGAGGGAGTGAAAGGGGAGGGAGGAGGTACGGAGAGGGTGATGACATCAATTGCTGTGCGTGGAACATTGGGCAGCAGGCCGCGAGGAGCAGAGCCATTGTGCTGTCATCAGCGAGACCATCTCGTTTATTTACCAAGTTATTTGAATTTTTTGAACATTTTCATGAATAACTTGGGGAATAATGCATCAAATTTTCAGATGAAGCGATTTTTTACATCATGGCATAAATCTCTATTGGAATGTGTGACAATTTCACAGATAGTGCATCGTGTTTTCAAGGAGATGTGAATCACGGACGAACGAACAAATACAGAAATAAATCCACACACATCCAAAATCAGAGTTTATATCAGAGTGTATATCTTCTATATTATTAAAAGTCTGATCTTGATCACTTTTGGCTTGCTGTGCTGCGATTTCCGAGAGAACGCCACCAATGACGGCTGTCATTTTTGGCCACCCTCGCTCAGAGCCGCCCTCCACCTTCCGGGACCGGAGGATTTTTCCCATCGATGAAAAATCAGAGAGATATTAATGTTTTTAAATGTTTTGCCATTCTCTCTGCTGCTCCTGCTGGTGGGAGGGGGGGAGGGACTATAAAACCCGGAAGTGGTGTGCCTCACTCAGTCTCTGCAGCATGCAGGAAGCGAGAGGGTCATGTCTCTCTGAATAACACAAAACACGTCTATTCAACTGTGAGTGCCCTTAATGTGGTTTGAAAATCAAAATATGATTTGTTTCAAGTAGAAATTCACTGCAAATGGCTGTCTTTGGGGTGAGGTGGGAATGCACTGCAAATGGCTGTCTTTGGGGTTAGGTGGGAGTGCACTGCAAATGGCTGTCTTTGGGGTGAGGTGGGAGTGCACTGCAAATGGCTGTCTTTGGGGTGAAGTGGAAGTGCACTGCAAATGGCTGTCTTTGGAGTCAAGTGGAAATGCACTGCAAATGGCTGTCTTTGGGGTAAAGTGGGAGTGCACTGCAAATGGCTGTCTTTGGGGTCAAGTGGAAATGCACTGCAAATAGCTGTCTTTGGGGTCAAGTGGAAATGCACTGCAAATGGCTGTCTTTGGGGTCAAGTGGAAATGCACTGCAAATGGCTGTCTTTGGGGTGAGGTGGGAATGCACTGCAAATGGCTGTCTTTGGGGTCAAGTGGAAATGCACTGCAAATGGCTGTCTGGGTGGGGGGGGGGGGGTGGGAATGCACTGCAAATGGCTGTCTTTGGGGTGAGGTGGGAATGCACTGCAAATGGCTGTCTTTGGGGTGAGGTGGGAATGCACTGCAAATGGCTTTCTTTGGAGTGAGGTGGGAATGCACTGCAAATGGCTGTCTGGGCAGGGGGGGTTGGGGTGAAGTGGAAAATGCACTGCAAATGGCTGTTTGGGTGGGGGGAGGTTTGGGTGTGAAGTGGAAATGCACTGCAATGGCCGTCTTTGGCGTGAAGTGGAAATGCACTGCAAATGGCTGCTGTGCGGGGGGGGGGGGGGGTTGGGGTGAAGTGGAAATGCACTGCAAATGGCTGTGTTTGGCCGAGGGGGGGGTTGGGGGTGAAGTGGAAATGCACTGCAAATGGCTGTTTGGGCGGGGCGGGGCGGGGGGGGGGGGGGTTGGGTTGAAGTGGAAATGCACTGCAAATGGCTGTTTGGGGAGTTTTGGGTTGAAGTGAAAATGCACCGCAAATGGCTGTTTGGCCAAACTTGACAACTTCCTGTTTGCACAAGATTGATTTTAGAGAAAACGCTACCACTTACGGCTGTGATTTTTGGCCATCTTACTCAGTTCCCCCTCCGCTCATCAGGTGCAGAGGATTCTTCCCATCAATGAATAATAAAAGTGTTTAGTGTTTAAAAAATGTTGAGAATCTCACTCCTGTGAATCACGCCATGAAGGCCACACCTTTTCTGGTGGGAGGGGGAGGGATTATAAAACTCGGAAGTGTGGGTGTGACTCAGTCTCTGCATGATGGGGGAGGGAGAGGTCACAACTCTGTCTGAGCTGTGAATTAACTGAACACACTGAATGTCTACTGAACTGTGAGTGTGGTATTTTGTGTGGTCTTATGGTGGTTTTCCCCTGCTTGAAATGGTATGAAACTGCATTTGAATGTGGTGGCCTTGCACCCTGCATGAAATGGTATGAAACTGTATTTGAATGTGGTGTTGTTGCACCCTGCATGAAATGGTATGAAACTGCATTTGAATTAGGTGGCCTTGCACCCTCCTTGAAATGGTATGAAACTGCACTTGAATTTGGTGGCCTTGCACCCTGCTCGAAGAGGTAAGAAACTGCACTTGAATTTAGTGGCCTTGCACCCTGCCTGAAATGGTAGGAAAATGGATTTGAATTTGGTGGCCTTGCACTCTGCTTGAAATGGAATTTCAAGGAATAGCCATGAGTCAACTGCCAGCCCACCAGCCGTGAGTGAGCTGCCAGCACATCATGCTTGAGGGACTGAGCTACCACTCCAAGAATCCATTTGGCCCACAATGTCCATACTACCCCTCTGGGGACCAGTAGTCCCTGCAGCCAACAACACCTATACCAGCGCTCCAGAAAGCACCCCCCCCCCCCCACCCCACTGGACACCAATATTGGAATTGGTGGAGAGGTGGAATATTGCATCAGGGGACCAGCCCTCTCTTGTGAACATGGGAACCAATGGGTCTCACTTAGTCTAGCATAAGTATAAATATATATATATAATGACTTGGAGGTAAATGTAGATAGTTTGCAAAGGACACACAAAATCGGTGGAGTTGCGGACAATAATGCTAGGCTGTCAACGTATACGGTAAGACATAAATCAGTTGCAGATATGAGTGGAGAAATGGCAGAAGCATTTAATACAAGCAAGTGTGGGGTATTGCACTTTAAGATACTGAATGTGAGGAGAAAGTATAGAGTTAATGGCAGGAGCCTTCACAGCAGTGATGTACAGAGGGATCTTTGCATACAAGTCTACAACTCTGTGAAAGTGGCAAACACAAGTGAATAGAATGGTATCGAAGGCGTATGGTATGCTTGCCTTCATTGGCCGAGGCATTGAGCATAAGAGTCAGGAAGTCACATTGCAACTCTATTTATTGTGTATATATATATATATGGTCTATGGTATATAGACACACTGAATTTTTATCTCCTGTTCTGTATTATGTTTACATATTCTGTTGTGCTGCAGCAAGCAATAATTTAATTGTCCTATCTGGGGCACATGACAATAATACTCACTTGACTTAAATCTTTGTTTAGGCTGTTTTTGGAGTATTGCGTGTTGTTACTATCGTGTTGTTACTACTGTCCAATAAAAAACGGATGTGGAGGCTTTGGAATGGCTGTAGAAGACATGCACAAAATGCTGCTGTATTAGAGGCTGTTAGTTCTAATGAGGTGTTATACAAACTGTGACTGTTTTCTCTGGAGCATTAGAAGTTGTACATGCAGACAGAGACTAGTTTAACTTTGCATCAAGTTCATCACAGATATTGCGAACCTTAGGGCCTTATCCTGTGCTGTACTGTTCAATGTTCTATTTTCCAAACACATTCAATCTTCACTATAGTGGTTGTATGAACATAATCTATATAGTTTTTGTAAACAGGGGAGTAAACAGGAGTCATACACACTATGTGTTCCAAAGTCTTCATTAATCAGCACATAGACTTTAGCAGCATAGATGATTAGTTTTCAGAACATCCTAACTGCTGCTCGAACTGAGCAGTGCCGGAAGTAAGTGTTAGTATAAACGTTACAGTGGGGTGGGGTTAGTGATTCTACTTTTATATGATTGGTTGACATGCATAACCAATCTACATCCTTCCCCCAAAGACTAAGTGTAAAGGGCACCCATGCCATGGAGTTAAACATACTCACCATATCTATCCGGTGGTCTACTAACATGGCCCAAACATGTATGGAATAAACCCACTCCCCCTCTCCTGAAAGATTAGGTGGATAGCCCGGAGGCGAGAATGGCACGGGAGAGGCTTGTGGTGACCGAAAGGGGGAATATGCAGGAGGGGAAACCCTGTGGTTAGTCACAACCGTGGGACATGGAGGGGTGTAAGGCATGTGGGGATGGGTAGAAAACACGGCAACAGGCGGCTGGAACTGGAGTGGTGGAGCATAGGTGGTGCACTTGGTTCCTACACAGCAATCCAGTGTTAGTATAAATGTTATAATGGGGTAAGGTTAGTGATGCTACTTATATATGATTGGTTGAAATTCATAACCAATCTACATCCTTCCCCCTAAAACGCTGTGTGTGTGTGTGTGTGGATGTGCGTGTGTTATTTTGCATGTGAAATGTATCTCCTCAAAAACCAGACGAAAAAACACGAAGATTTTTACCATTTCGGTAGGGATTTAACTTATGAGTTCAGAAATCCATTCCTTGGTCAATTATTTCCCCAGATTTTGAATAAAATTGATCACAAAACTCAATTAAAAAAATCTAAACAGCTCTCACCAGCTGCTGAAGTCACAATGGCAACATGCCGACCAATCCAGGCCCACCTGCATCCTGCCCCCCCCTCCACCCCCCCCCCCCCCCCCTCCCGGCCGGGTCGCGCCTCTCGCAAGTCCTTTGATAAAAACCTTGCGACCCCCCCCCCTCGCTCTCTCCCCTCCTCTCTCTCTTTCTCTCCCCCTCCCCCCCCCCCCCCCCCCCCCCCCTCTCTCTCTCTCTCTCTCTCCCTCTCTCCCCCACTCTCTCCCCCACCTCTCTCTCTCCCTCTCCCTCTCTCTCACCCTCTGTCTCTCCCTCACCTCTCTCCCCACCTCTCTCTCTCTCTCCCCCCCTCCTTGTCCCCCCGTCCCCCCCCTCCTTGTCCCCCCCCTCCTTGTCCCCCCCCTCCTTGTCCCCCCCTCCTTGTCCCCCCCCTCCTTGTCCCCCCCTCCTTGTCCCCCCCTCCCCTTGTCCCCCCCTCCTTGTCCTCCCCTCCTTGTCCGCCCCTCCTTGTCCCCCCTCCTTGTCCCCCCTCCTTGTCTCCCCCGCCCCCCCCCTGCCCCTCCTCTCCCCCTCCCTTTCCCTCTCCCCCTCCCTTTTCCCTCTCCCCCTCCCTCCCTCTACCCCTCCCCCCCTCTGACCCCTCCCACCTCTCCCTCTCTCCCACCCGCCAGTATTTTTTCCCTTCAAGTACTGATCCGATTCTCTATCGAAAGGCATAACATGTTGAAAAATTTACAGCGACCATAATGAGGCCGCGACCAGTTCCCAGAATGCGGGAACTCCTCACAACCATGAAGGCGACTCTCCAGCAACCACCCGCGAACATGTGACGACCATGTGGCGACTGCACAGTCCCCTGCAGTCGCCTAAAACGTCGCCTAAGTGGGACAGGCCCATTACTAGACTATTACAGAAGTGAGTGGGTTTTATGAAGTAAGGTTGAACAAACTGGGGGTTTAGCCAGTGGAATTTATAAAAGTGAGTGACAACCCAATTGAAACATTTAAGATTCTGAGGGGTCTTGACAGAGTGGATATGGAGAAAGAGTTATATCTTGTTCTTGGATCAATTCACTTTGATGAGGAAAAACTTTTTCACACAGAGGGTTGTGAATCTGTGGAATTCTCTGCCTCAGAAGGCAGTAGAGGCCAATTCTCTGGATGCTTTCAAAGAGTTAGATGGAGCTCTTAAGGATAGCGGAGTCAAGGGATATGGGGAGAAGGCAGGGACGGGATACTGATTGTGGATGATCAGCCATGATCACAGTGAATGGCGGTGCTGGCTCGAAGGGCCAAATGGCCTACCCCTGCACCTATTGTCTATTGAAACTATTTTCTGAAACCTTTCCAAATTATATTTGCTCCTATCTGTCTTAACGAAATTAAAAAATTCAACCTATGATTTTTTCATAATAATGAACTTGAATTTGAGCAATGAGTTAATGTAGTTTGCTAAATTGGACAGGTGCACAGATAAGAAAGATTTAGAACTATATGGGCCAAATGTCGGCAAATAGGATGAATAAAGATGGGCATGTTGGTCAACATGGACGAGTTGGGCCAGAGGGCCTGTGTGGCTCTGTGCTGGAACTCATTCTGATTAAAGCCATATCTTCTATCTGGTTTCTGCAATACACCTTTCATCTGTTGACCTGCTGCTTTATGAATTCTCATCTCTCTTTTACCTCCTCGAATAGCATTGTAATCATCGACTCACTGTTTCATGCAACCAGCACATCCATTCTGTAGCCTGTATTCATTGTCTGCAAGTTTTTGCTTGCTGTCTGCTCAGATGTTGCCTATACACTCTGGTGTTTGAGGGATTTGAATCATCTTACTACCAAGGCTATGATCCTTTCAAAAACACAGTCTCTCAGTCTGCGTGTCCTGGTGCTGTCCACTCCCGTGATTGATGGTGCATGCTGATAACCCATAACCATGATGGATACAACCTTCCACCTTATACACGATGCAGACACCATCTTGGTCTATCTCAATGGAAAGTAGTATAAATTAACTAGATACGTATTTTGTCCCATCACATAATGACTCACTGTGTTGTCTCTACATTTCATTCAAATTCACTCAATAAAGTGATTGTCTCATCTTTATCATTCTTTTCAGTTCTACCCTCTGACAATGCTGGGGCTTTGCAGTGAGTAGTTGAGGGGTTAAATCTGTTGAAATGGGCAATGGGTGGGAAATGCAACATAAATCTGCTGAATTCTGGATTCAACAATCATTTTGGGCAATGATCGGGAAACCCCTGCCAAAGTAGGCTTGTAATTGTACAATGTTAATCACACATACTGGCCAACTGAATAGAAGCGATTCAGAGCTCTCTAAATCTGCCAGTGAAAGAGAGAGGAGAGCAGTATTGGACTTAGCACTAAAAGATATTCCCTATCATGTATCTGCACACTGTAAATGGCTCAATCATGTGTTGTCTTTCTGCTCACTGGATAGCACTCAACAAAAGCTTTTCACTGTAGCTCGGTACACCTGACAATAACCTAAACTAAACTGAACTGGGTGTGGATTGAGAAGGTGATTATGTGATCAAAGCAGTTCCCATGGCAGATGTTGTAAAGCTTTTGTTTGCAGTGGTTTTATTGGTTCTTTCCTTAACATACTCTGGAGGACATTTTGAGAGGATTAACGTAATTTGTCTTGCTTTGTTCTACATTTTTGAATCTGCCGACATCCTTGCATCATTTGTACAGGTGCCCTGTACTTGAATATGTACAGTACATTTTAGTTTATTGTCACATGTATCGAGCAACAGTGAAAAGCTTTTTGTCGCATGTTATCCAGCCATCAGAAAGACAATACATGTTTACAATCGAGTCATTTACTGTGCACATATATGTGATAAGGGAATAATGTTTGGTGCAAGGTAAAGCCAGCAAAGTCTGCTCAAGGATAGTCTGAGGGTCACTAAAGAAGTAGATAGTAGCTCAGGATTACTCTCTGATTGTGGTAGGATGATTCAGTCGCCTGATAACAGCTTGAAAGAAACTGTCGCTGAATCTGGTGGTGTGCATTTTCACACTTTTATACCTTTTGCCTGATGGGAGAGGGAAGAAGTGGGAGTGGCCAGGGTGCGACTCGTCCTTGAATATGCTGCTGGCCTTGCCGAGGCAACGTGAGGTATTAGTGGAATCTATGGTTTGTGTGATGTTTCCACAATTCGCTGCAATTGCTTGCGGTCCTGGACTATACAGTATCCCCCAGCTGAGCCACGGGGCATACAGCCGCAGGACAGCAACTGCAAGATTTTTATGATTCATTTCCAGGATCGGAGTATCACTAGCAAAACCAGTATTTATTGCCAAACACTAGCTGCCTTTAAGAAACTAGCGTAAGCTTCCTTCTATAGTCCTTTTGGTAAAAATACTTGTGAAGTGCTATTGTCAAGGAGCTCCCAGATCTAAACCATAGGACTGGTGATATTTTTTCAAATTTATAATGGTGTTTTATTAGAAGCGCAAACTGCTCCCATGAATCTACTGTATTTATTCTTCCTGGTAAGTCAAAAGTATTCCATCAACTTCCTGACTTGTGCCTTGTGATTGATGGAAATGCCTTGGAGTATCAGAAGGTGACTCTTCACTGCAGGATGTTCAGTTTCAACCCATGTTACTGATTTCACTTTACCTTTGTTTTGTGGTCAAAAGTGACTCCTAGGATATTGATGATGGCGAATTCCGCAATGATAATGCCAATGAGTGGCACGGTGGTGTAGCGGTAGAGATGTTGCCTTGCAGCACCTGAGACGCAGGTTCTTTCCTGACTATGGGTGCTATGACTGTATCGAGTTTGTATGTTCTCCCTGTGACGTGTGATCCTTGGTTTCCTCCCACACTCCAAACGTACAGGTTTGTAGGTTAATTGGCTTGGTATAAATGTAAAAAAATTGTTCCTTGTGTGTGTAGGGTAGTGTTAATGTGCGGGGATCTCTGGTCGGCGCAGACTCTGTGGGATAAAGAATCTGTTTGCGCACTGTATATCTAAACTAAACTAAACAATGGTCAGAGACTTTTTCTTGTAGCAGATGGTTATTGCCTGGCACTTCTGTGGTGCAAAAGTCAATTGTTACATTAGACCATCTCTGAATGTCATCTAGGCTTTGCAGTACCCTGAACTGCGAATTAACTAAAAAATGTACTTCAGATATTTTAATAATTTTGTCAATGTTTCAGAATAGCAGTGTCTTGGGAGACGGTCTATCACACCAGGTAGTGGCAGATAACTTCAAGGACTTAAATATGGAAATGGTTGAGAACGGCACGAAAAACCTACTTCAGATCTCATTCTTACTATCGGTAGCCTCGCACCTTTACCTGCGATCCAAACCATAGCCCTGATGCCCAATAAACCTCATCCCAAATAAAGCTGATCCCAAATAAGCCTGTTCCTGCCAGTCACTGCAAAACCAGTCAGCTAATCATACATCCATTAACTGGGATTTGCCAATACAAGATATTTGAGATCACACCAAGCTCCCCACACTTTGCTCCACACGTCATCAATCCCTCAAAAACAGTCTTCTACCTCCACTGGTCCAAAGCTGCCAAGCCATCGCTATTAGACACACAATGCTGGAGTAACTCAGCAGGACAGGCAGCGTCTTTGGGGAGGAATGGGTGATGTTTCGGGTCGAGCCCCATCTTCTCGATCCGAAGAGTCACCCATTCCTTCTCTCAAGAGATGCTGCCTGTCCCGCTGAGTTACTCCAGCATTTTGTGTCTATCTTCGTTGTAAACCAGCATCTGCAGTTCCTTCCTGCAGTAAGCCGTTGTTGTACTTGTTTCTCCTTCTGACAATTGTGTGCAGACCACTTTAGAAATCATTCATCCCTGACCACCTGCCCCTTGCCCCGACATGTACCTCTACAGTCACCTCCACCTAGCTGCATAGGTTGCAGACTTGTTCTTATGTGAATGATGCCAGTGCTTGTACGACGGCCGATGTGACATCCAATGGAGGATCCGTAAATTAGGGACACCCTTGTTACATTCAGTATCCGTGTGCCTTTTCTCTTTTACATCATCAGCAATCCAGGTTTCATCAATTCCCTTTCTTAGATAAATTTCAGGCCGTTCATTTGGTAAATATTTCCCAATCTATTTGACTTATTCTATATTTTCCTGCAGCTTGCTGTCTTTGACTTTCATGTTGATTTAAACAAAAAAGTAATTTTTGTTGCACTGTGTCAGTTTTTTCCAATCATCTCACAATCATCAAGTGAGCACTTTTGCTAAGATTATCGAGTGCTTTGCAGCATGCTCCCTGCTGTTATAATTAGCTTATTTTCCAGTAAATTGCCTGTAACTGTCATGTTTTGTGTGTGATATCCAGAATAATGGTTTTACTTTGATCCTGTTAAAGATTCACATATTCCTACCATTATTTCTTCCTCATTCTTTCATATAATTTCTCTGTGGCTGAATGGTATGCACAAATATGTAACAACTTTTCAGTGCCACACTGATTAAACAGCTTCATCTCAACTTCAACAAAGGGAATCTGAAAACTGATATCCTGATGAAGGGGCAGAAGGGAGTAATGTTCACTCAAATTGCGATTTAGAACATTTTGACATTAAGAGAGGGTCACGGAGGCACACACAGAGAGGGTCACGGAGGCACACACAGAGAGGGTCACGGAGGCACAACGTCGAGGCGGTGCGTAATGAGTCAAGGCGACTGCGGGCCGACAGGCCTTTGCCGCGCGGAATTTTTGAACACGATCAGTTTTTCGGAGCCCCGCGCGATGTCGGGACCAGCTCCGCACAACTCCGCACGGCTCCGGCGATCGAAGTGGGACCGGCCCCGCGAGGCCGGACAGCTCAAACGTTAGGTCGCGCTCACCGCAAGGAGTCGCATGCTGATAGATCAGGCCCTTTAGTTGTATGTCTAAACTAAATTAAACAAAAAGTATCGACATGTTTCATGATGAGCTGCACACTCTTAAGACAAACCCTCTGTACTTTATCACCTTTAGTTAACTCCAAACAGAGAGCAGGGGAAATATTGCTTTGCTGGGAGCGATCTAGGTCACCACGGTGAAAGAACATGCATACACTGGGCGGTTGCCAGGGTGGAACAGAATATATTAGTTAGCTCTTGTACTTTACCATCCACTATTGACTCACCCTTTCAAAGTGATGATTGCATTTCTTTTTCCCTGGCCAGAGAGGATTGGCCAGAGGGAACTGTGAGGATTGAAGATTTCCTCAGGTGGAGGGTTGTGGTTGAACACCACACATCTTGAATTGGAGTTGTACGGTCACATGCAAATAGACTCTTGTCCATGCCAACCAAGATACTGTGCCTCATCTAAGCTTAGTTCCATTTACCTGTGTTTTGCCCATATGCCTTGCAACCTCTTTCATCCATGTGCCTGTCAAAATGTCATTTAGATGTCATTATCAGACCTGCCTCTACCACCTCCTTTGGCAGCTCATATAATATATTCCACCCTTTGTGTGAATAGTTGAATATTAACTCCACAGAAGACTTTTTTTGCTTTCAAATTCATTCTGATTCTCTACAAGATATACTGTAAATCCACCCCTGTAACTTTCTCACAGCCAGTATTTTTTCCCTTCAAGTACTGATCCGATTCTCTATCGAAAGGCATCATTGAATCTCTCTCCAATAAGCCCTTGAGTAATGTATTCTACCCATTAACCACTTGCCACATAAAAACATAATTCTGCATATCGCTTTATCTTCTTCTGTCAATTACATAAAATTTGAGCCATTTTGTTCTCTTTCTATTTTGCATAGAATCCTCATAACTTCAAACATTTCTTTAATCATAACTCAGGTAAACCATCTGAACTCTAAGGATAACATCCTCAGCTTCTCCCGCCTTTCATCAGTCTTTCATCCCTGAAGCTGTTCTTGTAACCATTTTCTGTTCTCTCCCCACACAATCACAACATTCATTTAGTTTAGTTTAGATCAGAGAACAGCGCAGAAACAGGCCCTTTGGCCAACCGAGTCCACGCCAACCAGCCACACACACACACACACACACACACACACACACACACACACACACACACACACACACACACACACACACACACACACACACACACACACACACACACACACACACACACACACACAGAAAGTTTTCCAATTTTACCAAGCCAACTTACAAACCTGTACGTCTTTGGAGTTTGGGAGGAAACCGGAGCTCCCGGGGATAACCCACACAGATCACAGGGAAAATGTAGAAACTCCATGCAGACAAGCACCCATAATCTGGATCGAACCCAGGTGTCTGGCACTGTAAGGCAGCAAATCTACTGCAGCACCACTATGTCGCCCTCTAGGTGATGAGCAAAACTGGAGTCTCAAACACTGAATCTGTTTTACAGGCTCAAAATATCTCTACCATTCCCCATCAGGACGGCCTTGGGTCTCTATTTTTTTTAGTCAAACATAAATCCAACCAGTTTCTCCCTACTAATTTTCTTCTACATCTGGCGGAACTTGTGCGCACCCTTAATAACCTCTCATTCGGTTGCACCATTTTTAATAAATCAAAAGCATAGCCCTTCTTTGGCATCTTCCCAGCATCCCTTGTTACAAATCTATTTTGGCACCACTCCTCAATTCTTTCTCAGCTGTATTGATAACTGCATTGGCGCTCCCTCATGTACCCATGGAGAACTTTTAAATTTTAAATTTGCCATTAGCATCCAACCTGCCCTCAAATTCAGTGGGACCATTTCCGACACCTCTCCCCTCTTTCATGATCTCTCTGTCTCCATCTCAGAGGACAAATCATACACTGATATCTACCACAAATCTAACAAATGCTACCTCGGCTAACCTCCTCCCATCCGGTCTTTGTAAGATCCCATCTCTTCCTCCCAGTTTTTCTGCCTCTGCCGCAGCTGTTTTGCAGACAAGACCTTCCACTCCACAGCATTAGATATATCCTCCTTCTTTAGGGAATGGGAATATCCCCTAGTGTAATTGATGGTTGCCCTGACCAGCATCTCTTCCATTTCCTGCACATCTGCTCTCACCGTGTCTTTCCCCCAGAGATAAGAGGGATAAAGTCCCCATAGTCCTCACATTTCACCCCACCAACTCTTTGCCTTCAGCACATCATTCTTCAACGTTTCCGCCAGCTAGAACACGATCCCAACACCCATCAAATTTTCGCCTCACCACCCCTTTCTGCTTTCTACAGGGACCATCTTTGTGATCCCTAGTCCACTCAACAAGCATCTTTCCCTGCAATATCTTTCCCTACATCTCCACCCTCACCACCATCCAGGGACCCAAACAGCTTTTCCAGGTCAGGCGGAGATTCCCAAGCACCTCTTCTCACCTTGACTATTGTATTAGGTTCCTTCGATATGACCTCCCCAACATCAGTAATATAAAGCGCAGACTAGGCAACTGTTTTGCCGAGCATCTGCACCATGTCTGCCTTAGCCCTCTCTCTACAATTTCCCCCTCCATTCCCACTGACCTGTCTGTCCTAGGCCTCTTCCACGGCCAGGGTGAGGCTACAGGCAAACTTGAGGAACATCATTTCATATACTGCAACCCGATGGCATGAACATTGAACTCAATAATTTCAGTTAACCTGCTCCTCCTCATCCCTCTATCCACCTGAACCTTACCACGTATATCTTTCTATTGCACAGCATCCCACTCCCTCTCAACCTACTTCTTCTCCACCCTCTTTATCTGCCCATTGTCCACATATCTTCCCATCAGATCCCGACCCCCATTAGTCCCATCTGCCCACCCCACCTCTATTACTTTGTCCCATACCCACCTTCCTTTCCCATCAGATCCCATAACCTGCAGCCCCTGGTCACCTCCGCAAATTACATCCCAGTCTCTGTTGTTTTCTCCATCCCTCTCTCCCCCACCTGACTCCAACCCATCAATCCACTCATCCTCACCTGGATCTACCTATCCTGTGCCAGTTCTTGCCTCTTGCCCCTTACCGCCTCCTCCTTGTATTCGTTTTCTCCAATGCACTCTTGCCATCTTAGAAATGTACTTCAACCAGTAGGTGTTTCCATAACTGCATGTCTACATGATGTGTGACAACACTAAGGCATGCTGAGCATAGCCTGGTGACCTGGCAGTAGTAACTTTGCCTTGCTTGCACAATCATCTGTTCTGCCATCAACACTGAGATGACAGTAGGGTAGTTGGTTCCAAGGGGTAGGA
This sequence comes from Okamejei kenojei, assembly GCA_035221665.1. Lineage (NCBI taxonomy): Eukaryota > Metazoa > Chordata > Chondrichthyes > Rajiformes > Rajidae > Okamejei > Okamejei kenojei. The sequence continues at coordinate 356,394 of JAVHYY010000078.1, forward strand.
TGTGCAAGTTCAATGGAGGAGATGATAAGAGACACCCTTGGGTATGAGTTATCGATCATGCACCTGTCTACCTGTAAGTGTAATTTCCCATTCATCTCACTGTCCTAACCTACCTCATCGAAACTTACCGAATAGTGAATGGTTTCAATAGAGTGGATGTGGAGAGGTCATAGCCTCAGATTTAAAGATTATTTCTTTAAGTTACGGAGGAATTTCTTTGGTCAGAGGGTGGTGAATCTGTGGAAAATTTTGCCACAGAAGGTTGTGAAGGCCATCAATGGATACTTTTAATGCATTCTTGATTAGAACGGATGTCAGAGTTTATGGGGAGAAGGCAGAATAGAGTTAGGAGGGAGATAGATCAACCATGATTGAATGGCAGGGTTGACTTGATGGGCCGAATGACCTAATTCTGACCCCATCATTTATGACCTTTACCTTCCATCCCTGGCAGTCTGTCACAACATTTTCTAGGTCACAAAACTAAAATGAAAACCAGTAGAAAATAAATATTCCATATCAAATGTATATAGCAAACTGCCAGTGTGCATCATCAATAACTAATTACCATTGTGCATTCAACTATTACTTTTCGTCCATGCAGTGTTTCCAGTTTCACTACACCTTGGTGTTTCGCACGTCGGCTGGTGGAAGGGTTGATATATATTTTAGTGAAGATGATTGCAGATGGCTCTGGACATTTCATTTGCACCTTTTTGCAAGAGCAAAGATGTTTGAAACCTGCTGCTCTGAACACGGGTGTCAGTCTTGGCCCAGTGGGTGTAGTCTCACCTCTGATTCAGAAGGTCGCAAACTCACAGGCAACTAATTCCAGTCCAACCATCAGAAATGATAGAAGTTGTCTTAGTAGTGGGCACCAAGTAACACTTACTCATGCGGACTGAGCGGAGGTGTTCGGCGAAACGATCGCCAAGCCTTCGCTTGGTCTCACTGATGTAGATCAGCTGACATCTAGAGCAGCGGATCCATCCGCTACTCCCAATTCCTCCGTCTACACCGCATCTGCTCCCAGGATGAGGTTTTTCCACACCAGGGCATCAGAAATGTCCTCATTCTTCAGGGAACTGGGTGTTCCCCTCCCCCACTATAGAAGATGCTCTCACCAGGGTCTCTTCAATACCCCGCAACACTGCTCTCTCTCCCCACCCCCCCACTTGGAACAAGGGCAGAGTCCCCCTAGTCCTCACCTTCCACCCCACTAGCCGTCACATACAACAAATCAGTCTGAAGAAGTGTCTCAACCCGAAACTTCGCCTATTCCTTCTCTCCATAGATGCTGCCTCACCTGCTGAGTTTCTCCAGCATTAATGTCTACCTTCTGATTCATTAAGGTTCTCCAAGAATGGAAATCTACCATCCTATTTTGTCTGGTCCATATGTGACTTCAGTCCTAACAGCAGTGATGTTCTGGAGCTGGAAAGATTAAACTTGACAATCACTATTACTTCCTTTTATTGTGAGGTGCAATTCCAAACTGTGGAATGTTTTCTTTTGAAGCCCGTATAACAGTTGACCGAGGTGCCAGATGCCACACTAAGCTATATCTTGCCTTGAGATAAAGGGCAGTTAGTTAGTCTTTACTTACCCCTGGAATTCAAGCTCTTTACTCCATATTTGTCCCAAACCTGTGATTAGGACTGGAGTAATATGGTCCCAGCAAAACTCAAACTGGATCCTGGTGAGGAGGTGAGTAAGAAGGTAGACAAAAGTGCTGGAGAAACCCAGCAGGTGCAGCAGCATCTATGGAGCGAATTAAATAGGCAATGTTTCGGGCCGAAGAAGGAAGAGGAGGAGCCAGAGGGCTGAGGGAGAGCTGAGAAGGGGCAGAGACAGCAAGAGCTACTGGAAATTGGAGGTCAATGTTCAAGCCGCTGGGATGCAGACTGCCCAAGTGGAATATGAGGTGCTGCTCCTCCAATTTCTGGTGGTGCTCACTCTGGCCATGGAGAAGGCCCAGGACAGAAAGGTCAGTTTCGGAATGGGAGGGGGAGTTGAAGTGCTGAGCCACAGGGTGATCAGGTTGGTTAATGCGGACCGAGCGGAGGTGTTCGGCGAAACGATCGCCAAGCCTACGCTTGGTCTCACCGATGTAGATCAGCTGACATCTAGAGCAGCGGATGCAATAGATGAGGTTGGAGGAGGTGCAGGTGAACCTCTGTCGCACCTGGAACGACTGCTTGGGTCCTTGAATGGAGTCGAGGAGTGTGGCATATCCTGCGGTTGCAAGGGAAAGTACTGGGGAGGGGATGGTTTGGTCGTGAATCAGATGCATTTTTACTTCCTGGTGGCCTGAGACTCCCACAAAGACACCATTTTAACAGCACTGACATATTTCCCATTGCTATACCCTGCCTGTTCATGCTGTAATGTTTCTTAAACAGAGTATATCACCTTCATAATTTCTTAAAGCAAGGACAGTCCCTTCAGACTATAAGAAATAGGAAGATGAGTAGGCCATTCAGCTCTGCCTTTCAACAAGTTCATGGGTGATGTAACACTTCCTAAGTGCGGATTAAAAGACGATCTCAGTCTTGAATATATTCATGGATTCATTCTTAACAGTTTCTGTGGAAAGGAATTCCAAAGATTCACAGAGAACACATTCTTCCACGTCTCACTTTAAAATAGATATCCTTTTGTTCTGAGATTATACCCTCTTGTCCGTGGATCAAGCATGAATGGCAATATCCTCCCAGCATTTTTGCCTGTCAAAACTCCTAAGAGACCTACGTATGTTTCAATAAGATCATCTCTCGTTCTTCTGAACTCTGAGAATTACAGATCCAACTTGTTCAACCATTGCTAGGCAAATCCTCTATTGCTTCCATCATCCTCATGAACCTTCTCTGAAATGCCTTCAAAGAGAATATATATTTCCATAAATAAGACGGCCAGAATTCTATATGCGGTCTAACTAGTGTCTTGCACAATTATAGCTAGACTTCCCAATTTCATTTCCCAATCCTTAGAAATAAAAGCCAGCATTTTATTTTTGACAATTAGCTGCTGCACCTTTACACTACCTTGCTGTGTTTCATTTTTGAGCGCCCGTAAATCACAATGTGCTGCATATTTCTTTGGTGTGGATTCCTACATATCAGCGAGACCAAGCACAGACTGGGTGATTGTTTTGCTGAACACCTACGCTCAGTCCGCTCAGGCCTACGTTATGTCCCTGTTGCCAAACATTTTAACTCCCCTTTCAATTCCCATACTGGCCTTTCTATCCTGGGCATCCTCCACTGTCAGGGTGAGGCCCAATGCAAATTGCAGGAACAGTACCTCATATTTCACTTGGGCAGCTTACACCCCAGTGGCATGAATACTGATTTCTTTAATTTCAAGTCACCCTTACATTCCCTCTTTCTCCATCACTCCCCCACCCTAGTCACCCTAGTCGACTGTCCGTATCCCTTAGTTTTCCCCTCTTCCCCAGCCAGCAATGGACCATTATGGGCTCCGCCTTTCTTTGGTCATCGGTCCAAGCTCTGATTTGTTCTATACTTTTTCATACCTCTAGTTTTCCTCTTCCCTGACTCTCAATCTGAAGAAGGGTCTCAACCCGAAACATCATCTATTCATTTCTCCAGAGATTTTGCCTGACCCGGTAAGTTACTCCACATTTTGTGTCTATCCTTTGCCTATGCCAGTGAATTAACTCCAACACCATTGTTTCTTGTGAAGTAATCTTTCAATCTCAATTTCATGAAACTTTTTGCGATTTTTGAAGTGGCATTGATGCTACAGTTTCTTAGAAATATGATTTCTGAGCACTAAACGTTAATGGTATTTCTGACCCAAATTCTTGTTTTTTAAATTTCATAAATGAATCAATGAAGTGATTTGCCTTTTATCCTTAAATCTTTAACATCAAATTGGAAGAAGTTACTTGAGCTGTAAGTACCCAAAGGTGAACTTTACCAAATGTATGGTGTCATCATACTTACGTAATATACAGTGGCTTGCAAAAGTTTTCATACCCCTTGAACTTTTCCACATGTTGTCCACGTTACAAGCACAAATGTAAATGTATTTTATTGGGATTTTATGTGATAGACCAACACAAAGTGGTGCATAATTGTGAAGTGGAAGGAAAATGATACATGGTTTTCAAATTTTTTTACAAATAAAAAACTGAAAAGTGTGGCGTGCAAAAGTATTCAGCCCCCTTTACTCTGATACCCCTAAATAAAATCCAGTGACACCAATTGCCTTCAGAAGTCACCTAATTAGTAAATAGAGTCCTCTTGTGTATAATCTAATCTCAGTATAAATACAGCTCTGTGAAGGCCTCAGAGGTTTGTTAGAGAACATTAGTGAACAAACAGCATCATGATGCCCAAGGAACACACCAGACAGGTCAGGGATAAAATTGTGGAGAAGTTTAAAGCAGGGTTAGGTTATTAAAAAAATCCCAAGCTTTGAACATCTCACGGAGCACTGTTCAATCTATCATCCGAAAATAGAAAGAGTATGACACAATTGCAAACCTACCAAGACATGGCCGTCCACCTAAACTGACAGGCCGGGCAAGGAGAGCATTGATCAGAGAAGCAGCCAAGAGGCCCATGGTAACTCTGGAGGAGCTGCAGAGATCCACAGATCAGGTGGGAGAATCTGTCCACGGGACTATTAGTCGTGCACTCCACAAATCAGGCCTTTATGGAAGAGTGCAAGAAGAAAGCTATTGTTGAAACAAAGCCATAAGAAGTCCCGTTTGCAGTTTGCCACAAGCCATGTGGGGGGCACAGCAAATATGTGGAGGAAGGTGCTCTGGTCTGATGAGACCAAAATTGAAGTTTTTGGCCTAAATGCAAAACGCTATGTGTGGCGGAAAACTAGCACTGCACATCACCCTGAACACACCATCCCCACTGTGAAACATGGTGGTGGCAGCATCATGCTGTGGGGATGCTTTTCTTCAGCAGGGACAGGAAAGCTGGTCAGAGTTGATGGGAAGATGGATGGAGCCAAATACAGGGCAATCTTGGAAGAAAACCTGTTAGAGTCTGCAAAAGACTTGAGACTGGGGCGGAGGTTCAGCTGCCCAGTCAAAGTCCAGACCTAAATCCAATTGAGAATCTCTGGCAAGACTTGGAAATTGCTATTCACAGACGCTCTCCATCCAATCTGATTGAGCTTGAGCTATTTTGCAAAGAAAAATGGGCAAACATTTCAGTCTCTAGATGTGCAAAGCTGGTAGAGACATACCCCAAAAGACTTGCAGCTGTATTTGCAGCGAAAGGTATTGACACGGGGGCTGAATAATTTTGCACGCCACACTTTTCAGTTTTTTATTTGTAATAAAATTTGGAAATCATGTATCATTTTCCTTCCACTTCACAATTATGCACCACTTTATGTTGGTCTATCACATAAAATCCCAATAAAATACATTTACGTTTGTGGTTGTAACGTGACAAAATGTGGAAATGTTCAAGGGGTATGATAACTTTTGCAAGCCACTGTATATGCTGAGTACAGGTTGAAGAGTACCATGTTATTTTTGTTTTGTCAGAGAATATACATTAAGGTCAATAACTTATTCAATAAAACTGCTGAACTCAATCAATAAATTGTGTTTGTAACAAACTAGTCACATCTGCAACTTTGCCTGGAAAACCCTGCCTGTTGGTAATGAAGCAGGACACACATTTGTTTGCATTTTTGGAATGGGAAGTGATTAGCAACTGCAAACATATTCGGCAATTCGTATTACAACCATATCATGGTGCCACGTACCTGAACACGCCTTTGTTGTTGGTGATGCGCTCGGCAGAACAGTATGGTGCAGCAATTTCCAGTGCCACAATCTCCACCTTCTTCGTGCTGTTTCCTCGGGAGGTAGTGATAAAGCACTCCCATTCTCCTGAAGCAGCCACGTCAATGTTCGACAGGATCAGCTCACTTAATACACAAAAGAAAAAGATACCATGATGACCTTGTCATTTGGAGACATTAGGGTGATTCTGACAATCAAGACAGATTGTACCTTTTCAAAAACTACTGACGATAAGCACTTAATTTACCAGCTTCGAAGCTTATAAAATCTGCATGCTAACAATCATGCAAACCAAACATTTCCTGTAGCTTACCAATTGATAGTGAATAAGTAAGATTAGACACCATTGTGTTATTTATAATTAGTTGCAAGTGAATTGTTAACCATATTTTGTATTTTTATTCTGAAGAGATACCAAAGAAAATGATAAAGTTGTGAAAAGCAGTAATGTGTAAACGAAAGGGCTGCATTAAACCAGAATTTACAAGATTGAACTTTCTGAATAGCTATGTGCAGATCCAGCAATCAATCTGGCTGTTACTTCACTCAAGATAGAATAAGAGCCATGAAATAGATTTACGGTTACATAATCATTTCAAAATGTTTCACATAGATTTAGCAGAAAATAACCAATGATTCAAGATCACACAGGATAATACAGAGTCATACAATACATTTATTATTCACGGCATCATATAGAATACAGAAAGTCCTTGAATTCCTCCTACAATTTCTTTCTCTATCACATGATGAGCTCTTCTTTGTTTTACTACTTTCTTGATTGCATGATCCCCCAACAATAGTTGCATTGATATAAAGCTGCTTTAACTTTGTCAGATATAATAGTAAGATTAAATGAGAACTTGCCAGTTTGAAGTTTGATCTTTATTTTATGAGGAGTTATGATGAGCGATTACGTGAAGAACCCCGCCAGTCCGCATGCGCGTCAATCTTCAAAGTAGTGGTGTGAAATCACAGAATAACAGTAATTGAAGTAACATAGTAAGATTATAAACCTAGAACTACCAGATGACTTTTGTGATATGAGGGTTGGGAGCGGTGGGCACATAATCGCTCATTGTAACTCCTCATAAAATAAAGGTCAAACTTCAAACTGGTAAGTTCTCATTTAATCTTACTATTTTACTTCGGAGTCACGTGAGTGATTCCGTGAAATTTCAAAGCTCTGTGATTTCATGCCATAGACACGAATCCAGGCGTCTCACTACAGCAATTGACTCAGTATGAGTGAATAAAAAACAATGTATTGAACCATGACATTGATTTGAAACGTTAACAGTTTATTTCACAAAATAAACAATATCGACCCCTCTCTCCCAGGGGGAAACTATGAAACAGAACTTAAAATGGATTGGGCGAATTCCCCCGGTTCGGTAAGCGGCTTGTTATAGAGCCTTTTGAAAGGTCAGTTCATTTGACCATCCTGCGGCCGCGAGGATATGGTCTAGAGGGACGTCCATTGCCCTCGCTGCTGACATTGATGCCGCCTTGGTGGAGTGAGATTTAAAATGGTCAGTATCCACTCCTGCACTCACAAGAACCTGTTTCAGCCACCTTGAAATGGTCTGAACCGACACTTTCATATGCGTTTTTTTGTGGCTATTAAGTAATGCTGATTCCGAACCTCTGAGGGTCTTGGTGACCTTAATATAATATAGCAAGTGCGACACTGCACACAGTTGTAAATCCATGGGGTATGCCGAAAATATAACCTTGAACCCTGACACCCCTGGTCTGCTCTGTTTAATTAAATCATAAATGTAAAACGTAATGTTATTACCAGATGATACCATCCTGTCCATTCGCAGCTTCTGCAACGTCTGGACCCATTGCGCTGAAACAAGCGCCATGAGCATTACCACATTTAGGGTGATTTTGGGCAAAGACACGGATGTGGCTGGACCCCACTGGCGAAGCAGCGCGAACACCACGCTCACATCCCAGATTTCTGAGTACCTGGGTCTGGGGGGATTGGAATTACAAATACCCCTCATAAACTGGGATATTAAAGGGTGAGATCCAACAGAATGTTGTTCCGGCCCCAGCCATAAGTATGATGACAGGGCACTCCTGGCACTATTGATGGCACTATAGCTCAACCCTTCATCAAAATGTAATGTTGCCAGAAATTCTAGCACATTTGAGATGCATGCTGTGTGATATGCAATGTTCCCCCGTGAACAGAACATCTCCCATTTCCTGATATGAGAGGTATGCTGTTTTTTGGTACTATACCCTCCAGGCCACAGCAATCACATCCACGGTACGATCAGATAGTCCAAGCCCCAGGTATGGCCCCCTCAGAATCTGCAAATTAACAGACGAATACTATCATGTAATGGATGTAAATCCCCAGTTACAGGGTGAACCAGTAGGTCACTGCGTTTCGGAACACCCATAATTGGCTGTGTTGTTATCTCCAAAACGAGAAGGAACCATGGCTGAGTAGGCGAGCCGGGTACCACCAACACACCTGAAGAGGAGTCCTGCTTGATCTTGAGCAAGCACCGACTGATGAGGCAAAATGGAGGAAATGCATATAAAAACATTCCACCCCAGTGTAGCGAGAATGCATCTACCGCTACTACCTCAGGGTCTGGTTCCCATGAAACATATTTAGGTAACTGGTGATTGAGTCTGGATGCAAACAAATCGATATCAGGCATCCCATACCAAACAACAATATCATTAAATACTTCATGATTCAACATCCATTTTGTGTTGTCATTGAATTTGCGTGACCTGGTGTCTGCCACTACGTTGAGTCTACCTGGTAGGTAGATAACTGAAACCCAAATATTTCTTGGAATACGCCAGTGCCAAATAAGATTAGCCAATCTATCACAAGATTCTGACTTGATTCCACCCATGTGATTAACATACGCCATTGCCTTAGTGTTGTCAATCTGAAGTTGAACATGTAAGTGACTCATGGTTGTACAATAAGCTTTAAGCCCATAAAATGCTCCCAATAGCTCTAAATAATTAATTCCATGTGATTGAAGAATAAATGCCTCATGCATATTCCATCTGCCTCCACAGCTAGAGATGGTATCCGTAGCTCCCCAACCTAAGGCACTAACATCAGTCTGCAAAACAACTGAGGGTTCCTCAATCAGAATGTTGCTGGAGCAATTTGAGACATTCATTATCCACCAGTGCAATTCAACAATGGCTTCAGCTGGGAATTGCATGAGCCTGTCAAAATGACCTGCATGTATTCTGAATGCCTGCTCCTTTGCACATTGTAAATGTCGGTAATGCAAAGGTCCATACTGTGCAGCTGGAAAGGCAGCCACTAATTTGCCAACCAGGCTGGCCACCTGTCTAATTGAAGGTTGTTGCTCCTCCATTAGCTTGTTACAGCCTTCAATTAAATTTAATCTCTTGCCCCTGGGCAAGGTCACCAGCATGTGAGTTGAGTTAATAGTGAATCCCAAATAATCAATCACTCTAACTGGTATCAATTTGGATTTAAGTGGATGAATGAGGAACCCCAATCTCTCAAACATGAGTTTAATTAACTGAAACTGATAATTCAGCTGTTTCCCGGGTCTTTCCTATTATGAAGATATCAAAATGGCCCTGAGCCCGGAGTAGCCCCAATACTGGTTTTAATAGTTTTGCAAATAATCTAGGTGCTGAGGTTAACCCATTAGGCAGTGCTTTAAATGGCCATAATTGCCTCATCCAGCTCAATTTCAAATATCTCTGATGATCCCTATGAACAGGCACTGAGTAATATGCATCTTTGAGATCTATACATGCCATGTAACATCCTCTGGAAATCAGTTGTTTGGCAGTAACAAATGTTTCCATTTGAAATGTTTATAAGAGTTAAGGCTCATCAAGTCAAGGATGATTCGACATCCCCCATACTTTTGTGGTCTAGGAAAAATATTAGACATGAATTGGTGACATTGACAATGTGTCTTCTCAACTACCCCTTTTCTATATAATTTTTTTAAATTTCAGCTTGTACCTCCAAATTCACTTTTTATGAGAAAATGAGTGTCCGACTTGGGGTATGCTGTATGGGAGGACACAAATTGGGAAGGAATTCAATCCGAAACCCTTGTATACTATGCAGTATAAACAAATCTGATGTTATCCTATGCAGTATAAACAAATCTGATGTTATCCCATACCATTCCTTCAGAAACAAGTGTAATCTTCCTCCAACTTGTAAGAGATTTCCACTTATATGTTCCTACAAGAACCAGACCCACCTACCTCCATGGTTACCTGTGGGTTTCTCTGCCCCGTTTCTGGAAAAAGGCATGTTCGCCCGTGCCCCTGTCAGCGTGCGCCAGCCGCGCATATTGGTGAATGGCCGACTTGGTCCTTGACCTGTCCCGGTTTCAGCAAGCCGTTTAAAGGAATACTGCCGCCGCAGCGCCCTGGCACTCAACGGTACTTTAATAAGTCCGATCGTCTTTGCCTCGTCGTCCAATTCCTTGACTCTTTTTGCGAGGTCTTCAGCAGATTTGGTGGCTGAATATTACTAGGTTTGCACAGAGCAGCAAACTTCGGGTTGATGGTGGGGCGGATGGCACTTTTCCTCAGACAGTTTATTTCGAAGTGCGTATTACACATGAGGACCAGGGCATCCTGCTGTACATCAGACAGGTGCCCTCCATCCACTGACCTGGCGAATGCTGTAATGCTCGAGGCGAGGAACTTCAGCATCCTCTGAAGCCTCATTTCCTGAGCTCTTACGCCTACGCTTATAGGACCCCATATGGCGTGGTTCACAGCCGGCACTTTGAGTAGGACACAATTCAACAGTGTCTCATACTTTTTGGCTGTTTCATCGATAGTGAGCTCTTGAAGCTGGTGTGAAGCCAAGTAGTTAATACTTGCAGCCAACTCTTCACCCAGAGGTTCTCCTGAGTCTGTTGGGATGGCAAATCTTGCTGCCAGGGAAGGTACCTCTGAGTCGTGCCCTTCATCCCTTGAGGTATGCTCTATGATTATACCCTCAGACTCGGCGTCAGAATAACACTGACTCACGCTCTCCTCCTCCAAGAGGGAGACATTAAGCAGCCCTGTTCCAGGTGCTGCTGGCGCGGGCTCTCCCAGAGGCCGGCCCTGACCAATTCCACCTGTTGGAGTGCATCTAGATGGAGCATCCTCTCCATTAGGATCTCCATTCTGGATAACTGTCCCAAGACGTTATCCCTTCCTGGAGGGGAATCCTCCCGGCCCGACTCGTCAGAGTCCACAGGCCGTGCAGACTTTGGTGGCTTTCCGCCCCAATGGAGCAGCCACAGTGCTTTCAGGCACCAAGCCTGCAGTCGCTGGTTGTACCGCTAGCGACTCTGTAGGTGAACTAGGCGGCCGCCCTCTACCCACACTTCCGCGGTGTTCCATCAGTACTTTCCCAGCGGCTCGCCTTGACTTCACCCGTGACGTTCTCTCCATACTTGGACTTGCTCCTGAAACAAAAAATTATCAAGCACAGAAAACGACCTCCGACTAAGTTTTACACTTACCTGAGGCTTTTTTTAAACGTACCTCTGGAGGAGCAATGTTCCTCCTAACCGGTCGCTGCGCCATGCATCAGACATAATGACACGCATGCGCACTGGCGGGATTCTTCACGGAATCACTCATGTGACTCCGAAGTAAAATAAAGATGCTTCACGACATCAATTACTAAACAAACTGGGCAAAGTTCAGTTTCAAATATAAGTTGTAAGTGACATTCTAATAGAGGAGAGAAAGTGAAGAAGTTTATGGAGGGAATTCTTGAGTTCAGGCTCAGGCAAAGTAAGCAGAAGATAAAGAGAAAAATAATAAGGATTTTGATAATTGATGGTCGCAGGCTTTGAACAGAGTAGTTTTATCTGAGAGAAGGCGAGCTTGGAGGTCCAGCAAGAATAAAGCAACTCCTGAAACAGGGCAGATGATAGACAATCGACAATAGGTGCAGGAGTAGGCCATTTGGCCCTTTGAGCCAGCACCGCCATTTAATGTGATCATGGCTGGTCATCCCCAATCAGTACCCATTTCCTGCCTTCTCCGCATATCCCCTGATTCCGCTATTTTTAAGAGCCCTATCTAGCTCTCTCTTGAGAGCATCCAGAGAACCCGCCTCCACCGCCCTCTGAGGCAGAGAATTCCACAGATTCACTACTCTTTGTGAGAAAAAGTGTTTCCTCGTCTCTGTTTTAAATGGCTTACTCCTTATTCTTAAACTGTGGCCCCTGGTTCTGGACTCCCCCAACATCGGGAACATGTTTCCTGCCTCTAGCGTGTCCAAACCCTTAACAATCTTATATGTTTCAATGAGATACCCTCTCATCCTTCTAAACTCCAGAGTGTACAAGCCCAGCCACTGCATTCTCTCAGCATACGACAGTCCCGCCATCTTGTAATCCTACGCTGCACTCCTCAATAGCAAAACTGCAACAACTGCAGAAGGACCGCTTTGCTCCTCTTGTTATAAGGCTAACATGCCATTCACTTTCTTCATAGCACCTGCCATTCACCGAGATCCCATTGTACTTCCCCTTTTCCCACTTGACACCATGGTAATCCACCCGCAGCTTTGCATCTGTCCAAGTCTGCAATAGCATTGCACACTAATGTTACTTTGAATTCGCTCATCCAAATCATTGATGTATATTGTAAATAGCTGCGGTCCCAGCACCGTGCTTTGTGGTACCCCACTAGTTACTGCCTGCCATTCTGAAAGGGACACGTTAATCCCTACTCTTTGTTTCCTGTCTGCCAACCAAGCTTCTATCCATGTCAGCATTCTACCCCCAATACCATGTGCCCTAAATTTGCCCATAATCTCCTATGTGGGACCTTATCAAATGATTTCTGAAAGTCCAAGTACACTGCATTCACTGGCTCTCCCTTGTCCATTTTCCTCGTTACATCTTCAAAAAATTCCAGAATATTAGTCAAGCATGATTTCCCCTTTGTAAATCCATGCTGACTCGGACCGATCCTGTTACTGCTATCCAAATATGCGGCTGTTTCGTCTTTGATAATTGACTCCAGCATATTCCCACCACCAATGTCAGGCTAACTGGTCTGTAATTCCCTGTTTTCTCTTTCCTGCCTTTCTTAAAAAGTGGGATAACATTAGCTACCCTCCAATCCACAGGAACTGATCCTGAACCTATAGAACATTGGAAAATTATCACCAATGCATCCACGATTTCTAGAGCCACTTCCTTAAGTACCCTGGGATGCAGACCATCAGGCCCTGGGGATTTATCAGCCTTCAGTCCCATCAGTCCATCCAACTCCATTTCCTGCCTAATGTGGATTTCCTTCAGTTCCTCCGTCACCCCAGATCCTCTGACCACTACTATATCAGGAAGATTGTTTGTGTCTTCCTCAGTGAAGACAGATTCAAGGTACCTGTTCAACTCCTCTGCCATTTCCTTGTTCCCCATAATTAATTCACCTTTTTCGGTCTTCAAGGGTCCAACTTTGGTCTTAACTAATTTTTTCCTCTTCACATACCTAAAGAAGCTTTTATATTCTTGGCTAGCTTACATACATACCTCATCTTTTCTCCCCGTATTGTCTTTTTAGTTATCTTCTGTTGTTCTTTAAACATTTCCCAATCCTCTTGCTTCCAGCTCATCTTTGTACTTCTTCGCTTTAATTTTTATACTGTCTCTGACGTCCCTTGTCAGCGACGGTCGCCCCTTACTCCCCTTGGAATCTTTCTTCCTCCTAGGAATGAATTGATCCTGCACCTTCTGTATTATTCCTAGAAATACCTGCCATTTTTGTTCCACTGTCATCCCTGCTAGTGTATCTTTCCAGTCAACTTTGGCCAGCTCCTCCCTCATGGCCCCATAAATTCTCCCCTATCAAAATGTAAGATCCTCATCATTTCTCACTGTTACCAATGCGAATGAAGAAAAAAACTAAAGTGACCAAAATGAACGACAAAATGATTATGTCATTTTAAGTAGCTTGCTTTCCAAGAGTTTAATTTTTGTTGATATTTGTTCATTTAAAAAAAGGCAGTCATAACAGATGCAATAATTATAATTTAGTACTTTTCAAACTTAATAAAACCCTGCAGCATCGCATTACTTTGTGGTAAATGGTTCAATGAAAACTGGAAATATCCAGGGGGCAATGCAATCCGCCCACATAATAATTCCTTCACGCAACTTAGTGCTCATAACCTCCATGCAAACACCACTCTTCTCAGTTCCATGATAATCACAATGCTCAACAGTTCTATTTCAGTTTACTTCAGGACCTTACAATTAAATGAAAAAAAAAATGTTTTATACAAGAGCCACTCACAATTCTGATTCTCTTTCCCTCTCTCAGGCAACATCATTCATGATCAGCACTAAATTGATTGATGATAGATGCAATCATTCTTATGAGTCTGAAGCCACAGATTTAAGTGTGGCCTGAATGGAAGTAGCGTAATAACAATAATGACACGACAATAAATTGTGTTATTTCATCCCAAAGGCTTTCTTGACAAAGGAAGGCCAGAAACGGTACCTGCTCTTCCATCTTCTCAAACTAGTCACTTGTCTTGAAAGACTCACGTACACCAAGCATTCTCCAATGTGGCATCAGCTGTCACAAAGCTATCTCTTGAGCAGAGCCATGCTCAAGATCACCTTCATTACTGAATCTTCCACTGAGCAACAATAAGGCACTTCTCTTTATGAATCACGAATGCAAGCAAGAAGAAATAACCAGGTACACTCAACAAGAAGCAACATTAATGCCATTAATGACATAATATGGTAAATCTATCCAAGTTGGGACCATCATTTGGAATGACCACCCATGACTTGCCGCATAGTCCTGAGACCATGTCCTGAAATCCCCCTCACAATCTTTAACATGAGTCGAAGCTGGCTTGAGGTCAGTGCCAATGAAGCTTTTCCAATCCTATCCTATATTTCCAATTCCAATCTTATCTATCTCAGAGAGCTAGAGTCATTATTTAAAAAATCATGAAAATTATGCAAAATAATTAAAACAATAATATTTCAGGGATTGTTGCTGGACTCAGTCTGGCAATAAAGAAGAGCGAAGGATGAAGATGAATTTTCACGGCAGATTTGTATTGTGTGTGAAACTACACAGCCTAAGAATGACGGCTGACACATTGAGCATTGTACCTCACTTGTAAATAAATCTGGTTCATTTGACTTTGCCTTGGTCCAAACAAATATTTCTTGTGGCAGGTCACGTTTTGACCCTGTTCATACTTCCTCCTCTTTGATCAACTACATGTGACTATTCTATATAACCTTGACTAGGCACACTGTCACTGCCTTCCCTATGGATTCATGCAGCAAAATCTTCACTTTGGTCTACAGTAATGCAAATGACACTCACAACGTTTGTGGCATATAATGAACTATTTCTCCTTTCAGCTGCTGCTCTAAGGATTCTGAAGGGAATCATGTCAGAGCTGAAGAAAATAACACATTTTCTGTTTGCTACCATTCAAACACGGCTGAAAACTAAATACACGTTGAAAATGTTCAGCAGGTCATGAAACATCTGTGGAGAGAGGAACAGTTAATGAGTCAGATTGTATTGATGGCTAGTGTCAGTTAAGGACCTGTCCCACTTGGGCGTCATTTACATGACATCGTTTATGCGTCATGACACACGACGCGTGCATGGCAGGCATTACGCGCGTAGGGCATGTGGTGAGGTATGGTGGCGTAGGCAGTGACACGCGGTTGCGCGCAGCACGCCAGGATTTTGGGATTCACAAAATCTTCACACGCCACCTGCGTGACGCGCAAATGCCGCCCAAGTGGGACAGGCCCTTTACAGTATGTAAAGAAGTGTACACTGGAACGTGTGTTTCTGCATTCCTTTGTTTGATTCCCATATCAAGTATCTGTACACTGTGAAAGGCTCAATTGTAATCATGTATTGTCTTTCCACTGACTGGTTAGCACACAATAACAGCTGTTTACTGTACCTCGGTACACGTGACAATAAACTAAACTAAACTACACTAAGCTGAAGATAGACACAAAAAGCTGGAGTAACTCAGAGGGACAGGCAGCATCTCTGGTGAGAAGGAATGGGTGACATTTTGGGTCGATACCCTTCTTCAGACTGGTTAGGGATAAGGGAAACGAGAGTGAGAAAGACTTTTTTCACACAGAGAGTGGTGAGTCTCTGGAACTCTCTGCCACAGAGGGTAGTTGAGGCCAGTTCATTGGCTATATTTAAGAGTGAGTTGGATGTGGCCCTTGTGGCTAAGGGGATCAGAGGGTATGGAGAGAAGGCAGGTACGGGATACTGAGTTGGATGATCAGCCATGATCATATTGAATGGCGGTGCAGGCTCGAAGGGCTGAATGGCCTACTCCTGCACCTAATTTCTATGTTTCTATGTTTCTATGAGAGATATTGACGATGATGTAGAAAGATATGCAAAAAAGTAACAATGATAAAGGAAACAGGCCATTGTTAGCTGTTTGTTGGGTGAAAACGAGATGCTAGTGCGACTTGGATGGGGAAGGGAGAGAGAGAGGGAATGGCAGGACTACCTGAAGTTAGAAAAATTAGTATTCATACCATTGCCCAAGCTGCCCAAGCAAAATATGAGATGCTGTTTCTCCAATTGGCGTTGGGCCTCACTCTGACAGTGGAGGAAGCCCAGGACAGAAAGGTCAGTATGGGAATGGGAGGGTGAGTTAAAGTGTTTAGCTACCGGGTGATAGAGTGATGTTTTTTAAAAGGTTATTTTAATTAATATTCATATTATTATTCAATTTATATTCCATGGTAGTATTTTCAAATTACAATATTTTAAAATATACTTTAAACCTTATTAAAATGGCAATCTTTTAATTGTTAACGTATATCTTAATCATTTTTTTTTAACTTTAGGGTTATCAAAGACAATATCAGACTGCAGAAAGGCATGAGCAGGGAGAGGCTGGAACTCAATTTGCGCTGCTGTTCACAGACTGCTCCTACTTGAGTAATGGTCACAGCAACATGCCCTTGTGAATGGCTGTAAAATAAACTCATCTGTAATAATCCAACAGGAGGCATACCAAATAGGGGTGGATTCAGTATAATCCAATCTGGTGTTTCAGTTTATCATTTTAATGCTGCCGGTTTGTTGCATAGTTCCACCATTTTCTATTTTATTTTAGATTTGCAACATCTGGAGTGCTTTCTTTTGGATGGCTTAATACAGTGTTGTAGAGGAATGGTGTATTTGCACCAAATAAATGATTCACCACTACCTCCAGAGATTCTGATGTGGACTCTGGGCATGATATTCCTATAGTCCAACAGCAGCTTCAGATGAATGGAAAATAAATAATTACCAGTCCTAACTGCACAGAGGGTTGTTCGAGGAATTCAAGGGTCACACAGTTACATTCCATCATGATCTGCATTGTTAGCAACCCAGTCAGCATTAGAAGATCTGGTGCCACTCCAGCTGATGTCCATTTTTGAAGAATGAAGGCTTTGTCCCTCGCAAGTGTGGGACTTCTGACATATTTACGACTACAAACTGGTTGTTGAAGCCATTTATGTTTAGGCTAGCTACTGTTGGCATATTATATTATTTTGTCTAGATATATCTTGCAGTATTATTTTGGACACTTGGGGGCAGTCATTAGATGCTCAGAGTGGTGTATATATATGGGCATAGGGGACAGGAAGTGACAGGCACAGAAAGGGAGAGCATACAGTTCTCACCAGATCAGGGACAGAGCAGCCAGCTACAACTTGAATGCAGAATGAGGAAAGCCTGGTACGTTCATCTCTTTGTTTATACGACTACTTCAATAAACAACCAATTAAACTGGAAATAATGACTGGAAGATCTGTTCTATTAGGTCTGCATAAGATCGCTCCTACTTACCTGCGTAGTAATGGCAACTGGAAAAGAGGACACTGGAAAGGTCGGAAATTTGCCATTACACTGGCTGTACTGCTCTGTCCCAGGTGTTTAAAAACTTAACATGGTGCAGACTTGCACTGGCACTGAAGGAACTGACCCTGCTGCTGACATGATCTGGTGGTTAGTCTGGCCATTTTCCCAACCTCATAAGGAGGAAGTAGTGAAGATGGACCTTTTCTGACATCCAGCTGGTTTTCATTTGGGGCTCCCTGAAAACTAAATTTAAATTTATTGCCACCTGCCTCCTCTTTCTCTGATGTCAACAAAGTACTTTTGGAAGGCCAAGAAAATGTCAGTTTGGTGGTTTTTATTCACAACAAGGGGAATTGCAACTGTTCTACACTGCATTATAAATAAGTGCATAAAATATGCTAACAATTAACACTCGCAAATAGATCCAATTCCATTTTCAGCTACATGTGTGCACAGGTTGTGCATGGAATTGCTACATAATGTGAGAAGAGTAGGTATTGGAAATTTTGAAATACCAGATTGTGAAGTTTATGATGGGTATTTACAACATAAATGATTCATCACTACCCTCAGATTGTGATATGGATTTCAACTATTAGTTGGTGAGTTCAGTTGGAGGGATTGGGTGATTGGATCTGAACATGCTTACTTTACAGTCACCAAGCATAAGATCAACTGAATAGTTAATCAGATGAACTGCATCAAGCATTCACATGACCAATATTTATTCTGCACAATTTCAAGGCCTCAGATCTTAAGATCTTGTTAAGTGCCTATATCTGGTGTAAAGGGAGCAGTAACAGCCTAAGATTAGTTCTGTTCAGTTTATTGTCACGTGTACCGAGGTGTAGTGAAAAGCTTTTGTTGCGCGCTAACCTGTCAGCGGAAAGACAATACATGATTACAATCGAGCCATTTACATTGTATAGATACATGATAAGGGAATAACGTTTAGTGCAAGGTAAAGCCAGTAAAGTCCGATCAAAGATAGTCCGTGGATTCCCTCGGATGAGACTAAGATTATTAATGTAGTCAAACAGTACCGATAGATTAATTTAACAAAAATCAATTTTTCAGTGTTTTCACAGTGGGTTAAATGAAAAAATCTGTCATTTTATTTTTTTATTTCTTATGAGATGGAACAGTCATCACTTTAATGGAACACATAATAAATGTTGTACTAAACTGGAATACCAGACTGACAAAAACATCCTAAACCCTGCTTATGTGCAATCATCTAACTGTGAAGTTGATTGTTTTGTGGAGACTCATCAAAACCAGTAATTTTTCTTCTCACATCAGTTGAAGTCCTACATAATTCCCCTTTCTAATCTTCAAACGGCATTGTGTTGTAATGCATCCAACGGCACCTGTCCAAACCCATTTTCAGTGCCTCATTTCTTGTCAATGCCAAACGATTTAGTTGCTTTCAACCTGACACAATTGTGACCAAAACTAGGTTGCTTTATCTCCTATTTACAGAAATTGTTCAGTCACATTCTAGTATTTCGTGCCTGCAAAAGGAAAAAAATCCCGAATTCCACGAATGTTATTGTAATAGAGCCTTTAATATACTAGTCAAAAGCAAGATATTGCAAACCCAATGATCTGCAGATTATTTAAAATATACTAACATGTAGAACATATAATATAGAACAGTATAGGAACAAGCCCTATGGCCCACAATATCTGTGCTGAACATGATGACAAAATTAAATTAATCCATTTGCCTGCTTATAATCCATATTCCACCTTTCCCTGCATATTCATATGCACATTTATAAGACTCTCAAATGGCATGATTGTATCTATTTCGACCTCCATATTTGGCAGTATGTTCCAGGCACCAACACCTCTATGTATAGAAAATCTGCCTCGTACATCCCCTTGTACATCATCAGCATCCTCAACACCCACAACACCCTGGCCACGCACTCATTTCACTCCTGCCACCGGGAAGAAGATATAGGAACCTGAAAACTGTAATGTCTAGCTTCAGGAACAGTTTCTTCCCTACAAACATCATATTATTAAACACTACAACCACCAAATAAGATCTGAACTACATGGACTTGGGGGAATTGGTTTTGTCTTTTTGCACTATAATTGGTTGTTTGTTTTTTTTTTATGTGTATGTATGTATGTACGTATGTGTGTGTATGTGTGTTTACGTATAATATATATAATTATATATAATATATGCACTGAATGTTTTAATATTGTTTACAGTGTACTATGTTTACATATTCTGTTGTGCTGCAGCAAGTAAGAATTTAATTGTTCTATCTGGGACATATGACAATAAAATATTCTTGATTCTTTAAACTTCCATGTCCTGGTATGGAACACCTCATCTTGGGCGCAGATGCAGCGTAGAAGGAGGGACTGGGAGGAGTCTTTACAGGAAGCAGGGTGGAAAAACATATAGTCTAGATTGCTGTGGGAATCAGTGGGTTTATAATAGATGCCAGTTGATGGTCTGTCTCCTGTGATGGAGACGGTGAGATCAAGAAAAGGTAGGGAGATTTTGGAGATGGTCCAAATGAATTTGAGCGCAGGATGGAAATTAATAGTAAAATTAATTTAGTCAGTGAGTTCTGCATGGGTGCAGGAGGTAGTACTGATGTAGTGATTAATGTAGTGGAGGTAGAGTTCAGGGATAGGGCCAGTGTACGCCTGGAACAGCGATTGCTCGACGTGCCTTGGATTTGGAGGAAGGAGAAGTTGTTAAGGGTAAGGACCGGCTCTGCTAGGCGGAAGGTCTGTTCTCAGCAAAGACCTCACTTAAGTTCCCTGGCACCTCCACCTCAATGAGTTCCGGGTCCACCAGAGAGTGGCGGTTGGTGCCGGTTGGTTTGAAATAAAGCACAGCAAATGGTTGTTGGTGGCGGTTGGTTTGAAATAAAGCACAGCAAATGGTTGTTGGTGGCGGTTGGTTTGAAATAATGCACAGCAAATGGTTGTTGCAAATGGCTGTACTTTATTTCAAACCAACCGCCACCAACAACCATGTGCTGTGCTTTATTTCAAAGCAACCACCACCAACCATTTGCTGTGCTTTACTTCAAACCAACCACCACCAACCATTTGCTGTGCTTTATTTCAAACCAACCACCACCAACAATTTGCTGTGCTTTATTTCAAACAAACCACCACCAACCATTTGCTGTGCTTTATTTCAAACCAACCACATTTTCATTTTCAAACCTCATTAAGGGCACTCAAGATCAGTAAACCCACTCTCAGTTTA
The DNA here is from genome assembly GCA_035221665.1 of Okamejei kenojei. NCBI lineage: Eukaryota > Metazoa > Chordata > Chondrichthyes > Rajiformes > Rajidae > Okamejei > Okamejei kenojei. The sequence goes on from JAVHYY010000078.1 coordinate 377,345, forward strand.
GTAGACATGTGTTCAGTGTTATTCACAGCTCAGACTGAGATGTAACCCTCTCGCTCCCCCATCTTGCAGAGACTGACTGAGGCACTCAACACTTCTGGGTTTTATAGTCCCTCCAGAAGGGTCATGGCATTCAGGAGAGAGAATCTCAACATTTTTAAACACTAATAACTCTTTAATTTTTCATCAATAGGAAACATCCTCTTGTTCTGCGCAGCGGAGGGCGACTCTGAGTAAGATGCCCATGTATGTATAGGATCTAAAGGATCTACTTACATCCACTTTTCTGGATCTGTCTCCCATGAGGGACCTTGTCAAATGCTTTACAAATGTCTATCTAGACAACATTCATTGGCTTATCCTCATCAATCATCTTCGTCATCACCTCAAAAAAACGCAATGAGTTTCGTAAGACATGACACATCTAGCTGTCTCTCCCTAATCAGCTCCTCTATTTCCAAATGACAGTAAATTCTATCGTTAAGAATCCTCCCTGATAGCTTCCCAAACACTGATAAGAGGTTCAGCAGAATACAATTTCCTGGATTATCCCTACTTCCCTTCTTTTAAAAAATAAGTAAGTAAGTAAGTAAATCTATTGGCCAAGTATTCACATACAAGGAATTTGCCTTGGTGTTCCACCCAGAAGTAACAACATGACATACAGTGACAGTTACAAATGACTCAGAAAACACTAAACATTAATAATAATAAAACATTCATGATAAAACATCATTGATCAAGCATGTGTACCAACAAAATACCAGATCAGAGGGAGGCTACAGATTTTTGGCTGTTGAGTAGAGCAACTACTCGTCGATAAAAACTGTTTTTATGTCTGGCTGTGGCAGCTTTGACAATCTGGAGTGGCCTTCCAGAGGGAAGTGAGTCAAAGAGTTTGTGGCCAGGGTGAGAGGGGCCAGAGATGATCTTGCCCGCTCGCTTCCTGGCCCTTGCAGTGTACAGTTCATCAATGGAGGGAAGGTTGCAGCCAATAATCTTCTCTGCTGATTGGACGTTTAGTTGCAGCCTCCAGGTGTCGTGCTTGGCGGCTGAGCCAAACCAGACCATGATGAGAAGGTGCGAACAGACTCTACGATGGCTGTGTAGAATTGGACCATCAATGCCTGTGGCAGATTGTGCTTCCTCAGCTGCCGTAGGAAGTACATCCTCTGTTGTGCCTTTTGACTGTGGTCGATGGTTGCCCCCCACTTAAGGTCCTTGGAGATGATGGTTCCCAGGAACTTAAAAGACTCCACTGATGTGCATCCAACATTGGCTACAGTCCAGTCCTCTCGGACTCACTATACGATCTTTGTCAAAACTGCAGCAATCTCTTTTCTTGCTTCTCTCAATAACCTGCGATGGATCCCATCAGGTGTTGGGAACCTATCACCACGTCCTTCTTGATTTCGAAATGCCCGAGAATATTAGTATGCCCCACATCAGTCTTACTATCCTCCATGTTCTCCTTGGTGAACAATGATACAAAGTAGAAACAAGGAACAGATGCTGGTTTACAAAAAATAACTTGTAGGAGTAACTCAGCGGGTCAGGCAGCATCTATATAGAACATAGACAGGTGACGTTTTAGGTTGGGACCCTTTGTGATTTGTGGGAGGGGGGGGGGGGGGGGGGGAGGGGAGAAGGAAGCTGGATTAGAGAAGGGGCAGGAAGGAGCCTGGCGAGTTTGTAGGTGGATACAGTGTGAGGGGTTGTTGATAGAGAGATAGATGGGCAAAGGCCCGAGATGAAAAGACTGAAGGGCCTGTCCCACCAGCATGCGACTGCATGCGGCGAGCGTGACCAAACGTGGTGGCTTGAGGCATACGAACTCGCGGAGCCGTAGGGAGCTGGTCCCGACATCATACTCACCAATCAGCTGGGCAGGCAGCGGGCCGACTGAATTTGGATGTCGCATGGCGTCTGGCGGTGACGTCATCACGCAACGGCACGCCAGGCGGTGACGTCATCGCGCAATGCCACACGCTAGACCTATGCCCTCAAGACGCTGTGTATGGCATCCAGACGCTGCGTACGACGTCGAAACGTTGCGCACGTCCTCGATGCGGCTGCGGGCCGACAGGCTGTTGCCGCGCGGGATTTTTGAGCAGTGTCAGTTTTTCGGAGCCCCGCGCGATGTCGGGACCAGCCCCACACAACTCCATACGGCTCCAGCGATTGAAGTGGGACCGGCCCCGCGAGGCCGAACGGCTCAAGCGACCACGTTAGGTTGCGCTCGCCGCATGCAGTCGCATGCTGGTGGGACAGGCCCTTAAAAGTGTGAGATAAGAATAGAAGGGTTGTGCTTTGTGAAGGTAGAGAAAAGACTGCAGGTGGGAGGTGAAGGAGAGACGTGGTACAAGAAAGGAAAAAGGGGGGAGCGGGAAGATTCACTGTTTTAGTACCTTGTCTCCATCCTTTGACTCCAAGCATAAATGCACGAATTCGAGTGATCCTATTCTTCAACCTACTTACTCTCTTCTTCTTAATGTATTATAAATTGGCTTGGTACTCTTTTTAATTCTACACACCAATACATATAATTCAGATACAGTGATTAATGAAATTCAAATTCCAAAACAAATAAAAGTACCACTGAACAAAATATTAGTTGGGAAACCATTGGTAATATTTTTAGGAAATCTAAAATGTTATTTGTGGCTGATCTAATCTGTTTATACTACATGTACTAGTGCACTGGAAAATATTTATTATATATATATGTAACATTTATAGTGAAACAAAAAAATTAACTTGAGTATCTATTTTTTTTTCTTCCTCTTTCTAATGCATTGGTAAAAATCAAGATTCCTTTGCTCCAGGCAAACTGTGACCCACGAGATGCCTCGTGATAAATTATTGAGTGCATACTGAAAAAAAATGAAAGATGTGGAAGGCAATTCTCCACACTCAGGCTTTGTATTTGAATACATTTGGTAACCAATTCACATGTAGTTAAATCATTATAAAGTTATTTTAAATAATCGAAAATGACCAGGATTCTGAGGCCAGCAGGCAACAAATGACATTAGGCAAATGTTGTATTAAAATGCCCGTGGAGTTTTAATATTTTGTTTTGCAGTTAGAAACACTGTGATTAGAAGGCTTCTTCAGGGAGTATGGGACCTGAGCAAACAACTGTTACTGTGTTAAGTGAGTAGATTGAACCATCCATGCAGATAAGGAGGGACCAAGAAACTATTTTGAGAATGGGTGCATGAAGACAGTGTGATTAATCTGTGCCTGTTTTCTTCAGGTAGCACATCAAATTTGTGCTGTTTACCCACTTTAATATAGTCAGCATGTAAGCAATAAAATCAATGCTGTTTGCCGGCTATTTAAACTCCAGCAAGGTACCCATATTTTTAAGTGTACACTTCCAATTAAATCCAATTTGCACTAATCACAGCCAGCTACATGATTTACGGTATATTTGTAGATGGTGAGGGCAGGTAATCTGGAAATCAGCTATCTTGGGTGTTTCGATAATGGTGAAACACAGGAGAGTGTGAGTCCAGTTTTACAAAGGGCCCACGTGTCCCTCCAGGCAACGTCTCAGAATGTAGTTGGAGGAGTTGTCTGAAGCAGTTAATGTCAGGAATCAAGCCTCAAGGATATACAGGTAGATGCAGTGATGCAGGAAGTTCAATCGCCTCATAAATGTAGCTGACAGTGAATGCATCTTCAAATGCCACATCCAACTGACTTCACCACAAAGCTTAAACACCCCCATCAGTCCAATGACAATAAACTCTTCAGGGCAGGTCATCAAATAAACAATTATATGATCCACAAAGGAAGGGTAGAACAAGGGATGTTCACCAGGCATTCATTAGAATAGACAAGTCTAAAAATAACAACAGGTTAATTAGGGTTTTAGCAGCAGATTAATTGAGGCAGAAGCGGAGTTGGTGTTTACTCCCAGTTGCGACTGTCTGCAGTGAAACCGTCAGCCACAGTGACATGAAAAAAGTATGCCCATTTCAACCTCCTTATTGGATCTCAGTGATGGTCTAAAGCTCATCTCAGGGTCAAATACAACAACAATGTAGTGAGCAGATGCCAGGGCATAGACTGGAGATGTCACCCAGGAATAGTGTTTCTAACATATCTGAAGATAATGGCTTTGGTGAAAACATGCCTTGTGAAAAGTGATTTCCCAATTCAGTCTTACTTTAATTTGAATATCAACTGATGAAACACTATTATACTCCAACCAATGGGTCAATCAGCATCTGACAGTTACACAAAAAGCTGGAGAAACTCAGCGGGTGCAGCAGCATCTAAGGGGCGAAGGAGATAGGCGACGTTTCGGGTCAAGACCCTTCTTCAGACTGGTCAGGGATCAGGGAAACGAGAAATATAGACGGTGATGTGGAGAGATAAAGAACAATGAATGAAAGATATGCAAAAAAGTATCAATGACAAAGGGAACAAGCCATTGTAAGCTGTTTGTGGTGTGAAAATGAGAAGCTAGTGCGACTAGGGTGGGGGAGGGAGATAGAGATAGAGGGAATGCCAGGGCCCACTGGTCGGGCCGACCACCCACCCACCGGGACCTCCAACGCATCGCCCGCCGACCCCGACTCCACTGCCCGCGGACTCCTACCTTCGGGTCCGCCGACCTACAACACTCCACCGCCCTCCAGCAGCCCGCAGCCGTCGCCTCACCTGCAGACTGGACTCTACAGTGGGCCTGAAGCCTCCACGTTGCTAACTCCTCCCACCACTCTGTCTTTAACGGCACTGGGTCCTAGTGCCCATCTCCCCAGCCCCAGTAACCTTAGTGGCTATTCCACTGGGTCTTCCCCATCACCCCCCCTACCATGTAACCCCTGCTCTTCCCCACCCACACCACAGCCCCCATACCCCCCCCACCCCCTGACGACCCTCCACCCCCCCACCACACAACGCTCCGTCCTCAGTCCACTCACCTGCCTTCCTCTGGCCACAAACCCCATCCTTGCTGCGTGTTCACCATCCGCCCGGACCTCCCCCTCTCCGACACCGAACGGCCTGTCCTCAGCAGAGGTCTTACCTTTGTCCCCCTCCGTCCCCACCTCAATGAGTTCCGCGCCCACCACGACTTGGAGCTCTTCTACCGTCGCCTCCGCCTCACAGCGTTCATCCACGGGAAGAAGTCCTCGCCCCCCCACTGATGATCCCTTTTCCTGTCTCCCACGTACCCCCTCCACTTGGACCCCCCCTCGTAGCCTTCCGGCTCTAGAACTATTTATCCAGAATTGCCGTCGGGACATCAACCGCCTCGACTTCTCCACTCCCCTGTCTCACTCCAATCTCTCCAGCCCCGAACGTACTGCCATCGACTCACTCCGTAACAACCCAGACTGGGTTATCAAACCCGCCGACAAGGGAGGTGCCGTGGTAGTCTGGCGCGTCGATCTCTACAAAGCGGAGGCCGCGCGCCAACTCTCGGACACCTCCTCCTACTTACCCCTGGACCATGACCCCACTGATGAACACCAGGCCACCATCTCGAGCACCATAACCGACTTCATCAGCTCCGGCTCCCTACCCCCCCGAGCCTCCGACCTCATCGTTTCCCAGCCCCGCACGGCCCGATTTTACCTTCTCCCCAAAATCCACAAACCCGACTGCCCTGGCAGACCCATTGTCTCTGCCTGTTCGTGCCCCACCGAACACATTTCTACACACCTTGACACCATCCTATCCCCCTTTGTTAAATCCCTCCCCACCTATGTTCAAGACACCTCAGACACTCTCCGTCGACTCCGTGCATTCCATTCTCCAGGCCCCCATCCTCTCATCTTTACCATGGACGTCCAGTCACTCTACACCTCCATCCCCCAGCAGGATGGTCTCAAAGCCCTCCGGTTCTTCCTCGACCAGAGGAGCAACCCATACCCGTCCACTGACACCCTCCTCCACCTAGCGGAGTTGGTCCTTACCCTCAATAACTTCTCTTTTGATTCCTCCCATTTCCTCCAAATAAAAGGCGTAGCTATGGGCACACGCATGGGCCCCAGCTACGCTTGCCTCTTTGTTGGGTACGTCGAACAATCCTTGTTCTCGGCGTACCAGGGCCCCATCCCCGACCTCTACCTCCATTACATCGACGACTGCTTTAGTGTCACCTCCTGCACCCACACACAACTGACTGACTTCATTCATTTCACCACCAACTTCCACCCGGCACTCAAATACACTTGGACCATTTCCGACATTTCCCTCCCATTCCTTGATCTCACCATCTCTATTGCAGGTGATACACTCCTGACCGACATCCACTACAAACCCACTGACTCCCACAGCTACCTGGACTACTCTTCCTCCCACCCTGCTTCCTGTAAGGACTCCATCCCCTATTCCCAATTCCTCCGTCTACGCCGCATCTGCTCCCAGGATGAGGTGTTCCACAGCAGGTCATCACAAATGGCCTCATTCTTCAGAGAACGGGGATTCCCCTTCCCCACTATTGATGAGGCTCGCACCAGAGTCTCTTCCATACCCCGCAACACTGCCCTCTCTCCCCATTCCCCCACTCGCAAACAGGGCAGAGTCCCCCTGGTCCTCACCTTTCACCCCACCAGCCGGCAAATACAACACATAGTCCTCCGCCAGTTTCGCCACCTCCAACGTGACCCTCCACCCGCCACATCTTCCCATCTCCCCCCCTGTCTGCCTTCCGCAACGACCGCTCCCTCCGCAACTCCCTTGTCAATTCTTCCCTCCCCTCCCGCTCTACCCCTTCCCCGGGCACTTTCCCTTGCAACCGCAAGAAATGCAACACTTGTCCCTTCACCTCCCCCCTCCACTCCTTTCAGGGACCCAAGCAGTCCTTCCAGGTCCGACAGAGGTTCACCTGCACCTCCTCCAACCTCATCTACTGCATCCGCTGCTCCAGATGACAGATGATCTATATCGGTGAGACCAAGCGGAGGCTTGGCGATCGTTTCGCCGAACACCTCCGCTCGGTCCGCAAAAACCAACCCGACCTCCTGGTGGCTCGGCACTTCAACTCCCCCTCCCATTCCGTATCTGACCTCTCGGTCCTGGGCCTCCTCCACGGCCAGAGTGAACAAGTTGGAGGAACAGCACCTCATATTCCGCTTGGGGAGTCTGCATCCTTTGGGCTTGAACATTGAATTTTCTCAATTCTGTTAACCCTTGTTGTCTCCTCCCCTTCCCACCTCTCCCTCAGCCCTCGGGCCCTGGCATTCCCGTTATCTCTATCTCCCTCCCCCACCCTAGTCGCACTAGTTTCTCATTTTCACACCACAAACAGCTTACAATGGCGTTCCCTTTATCATCGATACTTTTTTGCATATCTTTCATTCATTGTTCTTTATCTCTCCACATCACCGTCTATATCTCTCGTTTCCCTGATCCCTGACCAGTCTGAAGAAGGGTCTCGATCCGAAACGTCGCCTATCTCCTTTGCTCCTTAGATGCTGCTGCACCCACTGAGTTTCTCCAGCTTTTTGTGTAATCCTCGATTCTCCAGCATCTGCAGTTCCTTCTTTAACACAAGCATCTGACAGTTGATGTTTTGGACTGCTGCAGGATCTGAACACAAAATGCCCACCATCTCTTTACCTTCACAGATGCTGCTTGACTTCTAGCAATTTACTTTTTAACTCCAGATCCAGCATATGCACTTTCTATTGCCTCATTTGTATTTCAACTATTTGTCGAAAACTATCTTAAAAATGCACCTTACTGAAACCAAAATGGATCAGTGTTTACCAGATTTCCCATTAGATATGACACTAATTTTCTTTGATGGTTTAAAGAATATTAAATTATGAATGGCTACTGGCAGATTAGTATTGCACTGCAGGTCGCAGAGCTTGACAATTCCCAGATGTGACATCTTGTCTGCATCTCTGCCAGCAACACTGCACAGCAATACCACATCAATCTCCTTGCTGGACCACTTCAGCAGAAACAAACACTAGCACACATTTTTATTTAAAAGGCTGGTAGATCTGAAGATATCAAAAAAGCTTCCCCCCAAACAAAATGTGTATATCTCTTAACATCTTGTTGCCCATGGATCCTCCACCACCATTTCCTATGATCAGAATTTTGTGCTCATCTAATTTCTTGTTTCATCCTAGCCGTTATCAGGCAAGTGAATCATCCTGCCACAACCAGAGAGCAGTGCTGAACTACTATCTGCCTCATTGGTGACCCTCGTACTATCCTTGATTGGACTTTGCTTGTAAATGGATCGATTGTAATCATGTACTGTCTTTCTGCTGACGGGTTAGCGCATAACAAAAGCTTTTCACAGTACCTCCGAACACGTGACAATAAACTAAACTGAACTACGCTGAACTGAACTGTTCTTTAGTATCCAAAAATGTATACAACTCAGCCTTGAATAATTGAGCACATAAAGACTCATAGAATCATACAGTACAAAGTAGACCCTTCAGCCCCACAAATTTGCTGCATATCATCATGCATCCATTTCGCCCAATAACTCTGCTCAGTTCGCACTAACCAACCTGATCTCCCGGTGGCTCAGCACTTCAACACCCCCTCCATTCCAAATCCGACCATTCTGTCCTGGGCCTCCTCCATTGCCAGAGTGAGGCCCAGCGCAAATTGGAGGAACAGCACCTCATATTTCGCTTGGGTACTTTACACCTTCACGGTATGAACATTGCCTTCTCCAATTTCAGATAGTCCCTGCTTTCTCCCTCCTTCCCCTCCCCTTCCCAGCTCTCCCACAGCCTATTGTCTCCGCCTCTTCCTTTCATTCCCCCCCCCCCATGACATCAGTCTGAAGAAGGGTCTCAATCCGAAAAGTCGCCTATTTCTTCTCTCCGTATATGCTGCCTCACCTGCTGAGTTTCATCAGCATTTTTGTCTCCACCTCTTTGGATTGTGGGAAGAAACCAGAGCATCTGTAGGAAACCTACACAATCACGGTGAGAACCATGGTGAGAAAATTGTGTCATTCTTCTACAAAAGCATGGTCTAAAAGAATGGCTCGGTGCCAAGTCTGAATGACATTGCAAATTATATGCAATTAACACAATATGGAGGACAGGTTGTCTTTTCAACAAAGACATTAAGATGGCAGCCTGCATAATAACATGTGCTTCTTTTCAAGGCCATAAAGAAGCCAAGATTGAAAGAAATAGCTGACGCCCCAGAGATAAGTAATATATTGTTATTGGATGAGCTTGAATTTGACCTAGTTTTCCTATATTTTGAAAGGCTGCAGAATCTTTCACTCATGCCATATTCAGACTTGATAGGAGTGTTTTACTGATAAGAAAAATGTATAATTGTGCTAACTTTCCTTTGTTCTGTGAGTGGAGCCCAAGAAGCACTGAGCAACGTTTGTGCTCATTGTAGATCTTTGCAACTCCCATCTGACGACTCAATTAAAGATTGCCATGGTTTACCTTTAACAGTTTTTGTTGCGATCTGCTTTTTAAGAAACAAACTTTGAAAGCTCCACTATCTTATCACTCTGTACATGAAGTGATAAGCAGAAAATTCCTGAGGTGTAAACCTTTTGCATATAGAAATGCTTCTTCATCGCAATCCTTATCTATGTAGAACAGTTCTCTAATCATAGGAATCAACCTACTGAATCAATGGTGTGCTGATTCCAGGTCAAGGAAATCCCTTCTTGTGGATGAAAACCTAAACTTCATCAAACCATGCGTGGCTAAAGCCCTTTCCAACCTCAGGAAGACTCCTTATTTTGTATCTCAATTCCCTTGCAATAAAGGTTAAAGGACCATCCTAATGTCCTGCTCTGCTTTCATTTTTACTTTCTACATCTCATGAAAAATATCCCCTTTATATTCAACACTCAACAGGTCGGCATGGTGGTATAGCGGTAGAACTGCTGCCTTAAAGCGCCAGAGACCCGGGTTCAATCCTGACTATGGGTGCTTGTCTGTACAGCATTTGTACGTTCTCCCTGTGACATGCATGGGTTTTCTCCGAGATTTTCTCCGGTTTCCTCCCACACAAAGACATACAGGTTGGTAGGTTTTTCCTTTCTTCCCCCCCGCCTCCCCCCACAGCCCATCAGTCTGAAGAAGGGTTTCGGCCCGAAACGTTGCCTATCTCCTTCGCTCCATAGATGCTGCTGCACCTGCTGAGTTTCTCCAGCATTTTGTGTACCCTCGATTTTCCAGCATCTGCAGTTCCTTCTTTAACACCTCTATGTATAGAAAATCAGCCTCGTACATCTCCTTGTACATCATCAGCATCCTCAGAGACCCACAGCACTCATTTCACTCCTGCCACCGGGAAGAAGATATAGGAACGTGAAAACTGTAATGTCTAGCTTCATGGAACAGTTTCTTCCCTACAAACATCATATTATTAAACACTACAACCACCAAATAAGATCTGAACTACATGGACTTGGGGGAATTGGTTTTGTCTTTTTGCACTATAATTGGTTGTTTGTTTTTTTTTTATGTGTATGTATGTATGTACGTATGTGTGTGTATGTGTGTTTACGTATAATATATATAACACTGTGTTTTAATATTGTTTACAGTGTACTATGTTTACATATTCTGTTGTGCTGCAGCAAGTAAGAATTTAATTGTTCTATCTGGACAATAAACATTCCTTGAGTCTGGTATGGAGGGCGCAGTGCAGCGTCGGGAAGCAGGGTGGAAAAACATATAGGGCCAGTGGGTTTATAATAGATGCCAGTTGATATGGAGACGGTGACTGCACAGGATGCAGTGAGTTCTGCATGAGGAGGTAGTACTGATGTAGTCATTAATGGTACGCCTGGAACAGCGATTGCTCGACGTGCCTTGGATTTGGAGGAAGGAGAAGTTGTTAAGGGTAAGGACCGGCTCTGCTAGGCGGAAGGTCTGTCCTCGGCAAAGACCTCACTTAAGTTCTCCGGCACCTCCACCTCAACGAGTTCCGGGTCCACCAGAGAGTGGCGGTTGGTGCCGGTTGGTTTGAAATAAAGCACAGCAAATGGTTGTTGGAGATCAAATGGTTGTCAAGATCAGTAAACCCACTCTCAGTTTAGTAGACATGTGTTCAGTGTTATTCACAGCTCAGACTGAGATGTGACCCTCTCGCTCCCCCATCTTGCAGAGACTGACTGAGGCACTCAACACTTCTGGGTTTTATAGTCCCTCCAGAAGGGACATGGCAGTCAGGAGAGAGAATCTCAACATTTTTAAACACTAATAACTCTTTTATACTCCCACACAAAGACGTACAGGTTTGTAGGGTTTTCCTTTCTTCCCCCCGCCTCCCCCCACAGCCCATCAGTCTGAAGAATGGTTTTGGCCCGAAACGTTGCCTATCTCCTTCGCTCTAACGATGCTGCTGCACCTGCTGAGTTTCTCCAGCATTTTGTGTACCCTCGATTTTCCAGCATCTGCAGTTCCCTCTTTAACAGGTTTGTAGGTTAATTGGCTTGGTATAAATGTAAAATTGTCCCTAGTGTGTGTAGGGTTGTGTTAATGTGCGGGGATCATTGGTTGGCGTGGGCTCGGTGGGCCGAAGGGCCTGGTTCCGTGCTGTATTTCTAAACGAAATTAAGTTTGCTGTTACCAAAATACACAATGCTACATTTCCCCATATTATACTTCATCTTCCACATGCATACCCATTTTTTATTTTCATAGATTAATTGAATATACAAATAACTTGGAAGCAGACCAATTGGCTCAATTCATCCATATTAATGAAGAGAACTATCTAAGCTAATCCCACTTGCCTGCTTTTGATCCATAGTCTATATTTGTATTACGTGTAGGTAATTTGCATCCTCTTATCAGTTTAATTTTCCACCTATCTTTTTTTCATTACTTGCACATGCGTTTTCATTTGTCCTTGAAAATTGAATATCCAATCCCCATGGAACCTGATATTAACATTCCTCACCTGAAAATAACCCATTTATTTCTATTTCCATTTTCAGTACTTTAAGCAATTCTCCATGCATACTAATGTGATATCTCCAAACACCTGCATCATAATATTATGCAGCGGCCTATTATGTGGGATCATTCATGTTCGCCATGTTGGGGTAGTCACAGTTGGGGGAGTCACCAAGGGGCCACAGTTTAAGAATAAGGGGTAGGCCATTTAGAACACAGATGAGGAAAAACCTTTTCACCCAGAGAGTTGAAAGCCTCAGAAGGCAGTAGAGGCCATTTCACTGGATGTTTTCAAGAGAGAGTTAGATTGAGCTCTTAAAGATAACGGAGTCGGGGATATTGGGAGAAGGCAGGAACGGGGTACTGAATGTGGATGATCAGCCATAATCACAGTAAATGGCTGTGCAGGCTCGAAGGGCCGAATGGCCTACTCCTGCACCTATTGTCTATTGTAGCAAATGGAGGCTGCTAATAGTGAAACTATGTTTAAATATTCTACAATAGAACAGAAAACACATTCTCATTAGCCTTAAATTGTAACAGCATGAGGAACGGCCTCAATCCCGAAACGTGGTTTGTCCAGTCTCTCTATTGTTGCTGCCTGACCCGCTGAGTTCCCTCAACACTTTGTACTTTGCTTTAAATTGTAACAGATGGGATTGTAGTCTTTAATTTGAATACTACTTTGTTCACATTATCAATGTGTCTGTGTTCTTATTCAACAATAATGCTTCCTTTGCACCCTCACTAAATTCTGCCTTACATCCATCAACCTTGGAACCCATTATGCTAATTTTATTACGCATAATTCTCAAACAATTGTGCATATTTCATGCTAACGCCATGACCACTTTTCATCTGTTGCAGTTAGTCTTCACCTTATGTCACTGTACATGGAAATGTTCTGTGTAAATGGATACGTTTTCGGTGTATGTTGTAGATGAAAGGAGGCAGGTAAAGAATTTTTGCTGGTCCTTTTGCAGAAAATAGTTTCATTTCTCATGTCATTTCTCAACTATTTATTGTTTTATCAGGCTTTTAGCTCTATATGTTATCTGCTCTATTTAGATGTTGTATTTTGATGATTATTTCATGCCTTTTCTCTTTGATAGATAATTCTAATTTTCTTTGTTTCTCTCTTCCAGGTGCATTTAATGATTTGGTAAGATAGCAGTGGATGCCTTGTCTTATTTTCCATAAGACATTAGTTTAGTTTAGTTTAGTTTTATAGTTTAGAGATAAAGAGCAGAAACAGGCCCTTTGGCCCACCGAGCCCAAACTGACCAGCGATCCCCTCGCACATGAACACTATCCTACACACAGAAGGGACAATTTACATTTATACCAAACCCATTAACCTACAAACCTGTATGTATTCAAGAGACAGTTAGATTTAGCTCTCAGGGCTAACGGTATCAAGGGATATGCAGGAACCTGGTACTGATTTTGGATGATCAGCCATGATCATATTGAAAGGCAGTGCTGGCATAACGAACCCGGGTGTCTGGCACCGTAAGTGCTGTAAGGCAGTAACTCTACCGCTGCGCCACTGTACCTCCCTGAATTGCCACAATTCAGAGTACTTCTCAATTTACGAGGGAATTAATTCAAAATCAATAGGCTTTTGGAGTATCAACACTGCTCCCTTACCCAACATCCAGCAATTTGCCTTTGCTATGATTGTTTTACATGATTAGAAGCTGACAACTAATGACAGGGATGGTAATTCTCTTTCCAGCCCACTAAATTGAATTTAGTCTTGTTTCTAGTTTTGTAATCTTCCTAATGTTAGGTAAATGTGCTGACAGAGTGAACTGTTCAATAGTTATAAGGTTTGTCATGTTTGATTTCCCACTAGGATTCGGATTTGTATTTATAACTACAGGTTATGGAAAATTTGTTTTAATTTTCAACATCATTATTATTATTTACTTAAGGTGACATCATGACTTACTTATCATTTTCCATCGGATTACTTATCTTCATTGAGTCGTTGTGGTATCGTCCAACTAAAGATTTAGATTTACTATTGCAATTTTTGTTCCTTCTGTTCCCTTTTGCTCACTGAGACCTTGGCTGTTTTTAGTAATTGCTTCTACTACATTGTTTCCCTTCATTTATTCAGAAGATACTGACATGTCTTGTGATTTTCTTCTGGTCTGTAAATCCAAAGCTGTCAAAAGCTATGCAGAATGATTAGAGCTGACACATTGCATGGTCCCAGTTTTGAGCAAATATTCCACCCTATATTCTCAAATCTGCATAGGTCGCAGCCTTTCTAAATACGCCATAAATTAAACACTATTGGTGTGGGATCTTTATTTGAATATCCAACCTTTCTCATATTTTAACTTTTATGCAATTTTAATATCTTTAGCTTTGGCTAGTTTAGCAAATGCATTATACCCCTGCAATGGTTTCACTTCAGCTCTCAGGCTCTCGTTACTCTTTTTCCCTCCATGAATGTCTGTAAATGGAAATATGTTCATTTGCAGTATCAAACAGATATAGAGTCATCGAGGTACACAGCATGGAACAGGGCCTTCAGACCCCTCCATCTATGCCGACCGAGTTATCTATCTGAGCTAGACCTACTTGTCTGAGTTGGAGTCCATAACCTTCTAAAGTCTTCCTTTATATGTACCTGGAATGTCCTTTAAATGCTGCAATCGTATCTGCCTCTACCAACTCTTCCAACAGTTTGTTCCATATACCCACCACCCTTTGTATGAAAACTACCCAACCCCACACCCCCAGCCCTTCCCTAAGGTCCTCTTTAAATCTTTCCCCATTCAGTTTTAACCTGTTCCCTTACGTTTTGGATGCCCCTGGCTGAGGAAAAAGACTGTGTGTATTCAACATATCTATGCCCCTCATAATGTTCTATACCTCTACAATGTCACCCTCGGCCTCTTAAGCTCCAGGAAAAAAAAACTAGCTTCTTCAGTGTTTCCTGAAAACTCAGGCCTTCCAGTAACATCCCAGAATCTTGTCTGCACTCATTCCAGTTTAATAACATGCTTCCTATATCTAGATGACCCGGAATACAAACGATACTCCATGTGCACTCGCCAATGTTTTGCCCAATGTATTCAATGCACTGATCAATTAAGGCTACTGTGTCCATTTTTTCCTTCAACACTGTGTCTACCTGTGTTGCCACTTCAGCGGACTATGTACACATACTGTAACCTTTGGTATCTCCTGCTTTGCAACACTCTGCAGAGCCCTGCCAATTACTATGTAAGTCCTGGTTTAATTTGCTAAAAAACAATACTTCATGCTCGTCCAAGTTACATTTCATTTACCATTTCTTAGCCCACTTCTCCAGTTGAACTAAATAACCTTCTTTACTATTCACTAAGCCACCATTTTTGGTTTCCTTAGAAATAACATTGCAGTAGAAGAAGGAACCAGACTAGGCACTGCCCTTTGGCACTGCTCTATAGTTCCATGAAGTCGAGGCTGAGTTGATCTTAGACTCATCTCCACTTTCTTGCCTGTTCCCCACAATTCTTGACATCCACATAACAACCACTGTATTTATGAAAACTTTGTACCCTTTAGCTTAGGTAGACAAAAATGCTGGAGAAACTCAGCGGGTGCGGCAGCATCTATGGAGCGAAGGAAATAAGCAATTGTTTAGGCCGAAACCCTTCTTCATACTGATGCAGGATAGGGGGATGGGGGGAGGGGGGGGAGGGGGGGAGGGAAGAAGAAAGGAAGAGGAGGAACCAGAGGGCTGAGGGAGAGCTGAGAAGAGGAGGAAACAGCAAGGGTTACCGAAAATTGGAGAAGTCAATGTTCAGGCCACTGGGATGCAGACTGCCCAAGCAGAATATGAGGTGCTGCTCCTCCAGTTTCCGGTGGTACTCACTCTGGCAATGGAGGATCCCAGGACAGAAAGGACCCTTTAGCTTTCTGTGTTTATTATTTAGCTTTTAACTGCGACCTTTGATTCATTTGCACATCTGCTATTCTGATTGCTTAGCTAGATTTAACAAATTGTTTACATTTGTAAAGCAAAGGGAAAATAGAAATTCTTAAGTACTGTCAAGACCAAACCATTTGGAATTCATGATCTATGTTCTCAAAACCAGTTAATTATGAGTTGTTTTGGTCATGAATAAAATTATTAAATTGTTTTTCTGAAACATTGCATTTTACAAGTGTGAACATCGATTGGGATGAATTAGGAAATTGATTAAGAAGGTTGATGAGGGTAGGGCATCAGACCTAGTCGACAGGACTTAAGCAGGCCTCTTTGATAAGATTCCACATGGTAGGCTGCTCTGGAAGGTTAGAACGTATGGGATCCAGGGTTAGTTAGCAGCAGACAGAATTTGCTTCATGGAAGTAAACAGAGTGCGGTGAGGAAATGTTGTTTATCCAACTCGACCCCTATGACGTGGAAGGGCTGCTGGGGTCCTTGGATGGATGTGAGGGACCTCTAATTCTCACCAGGAAATGTCAGTGCCCTTCAGTTCTTGAACAAACACCCAATCAGTTCCCTCTACTAACAAATGTTAGACACAAAATGCTGGAGGAACTCAGCGGGACAAGCAGCATTTCTGGAGAGAAGGAATGGGTGACGTTTTGGGTCGAGACCCTTCTTCGGACTGACTAACATTCTGCTCCACCTGACAGAACACGTCCTTGCTTTCAAAAGCTTCTCTTTTGAGTCTTTTCATTTTCTTCAAGTCAAAGCTGTCGCCAGAGGCACTCACATAAGCCCCAGCTCTGCCTGCCTTTATATTGGTTACGTCGAACAGTGTTTGATCCAAACATACATTGGCACCATCCCCCAACTCTTTCTCTGCTACCCTAACAACTACATTGGGGCTGCCTCCTGCACCCATGAAGAACTTTGCTTTCATCTCTAACTTTCATACTGCCTTCAATTTCACTTCACACATTCCTCCCTATTCTCAATCTCTCTGTCACCCTCACAGGAGACAGACCACCGACTGATGTTTACTGTAACCCATTGACTCCAACAGTTATCTGGACTATACTTACTCCCACACTATCTCTTGCAAGGGTACCATCCCCCTCTCTCAATTTGTCTGTCTCTGCCGCATCTGCTCCCAAGATGAGCTTTTCACTCTTGGACATCCAAGATGTTTACTTTCTTTTTAAGTAAACATGGATTCAGCTATGCTGTTGCAGGTGGACCCCTCACCCATGTCGCCTATGTGTCATATAGTTGTTATCTCCATCACCTTCACCCAAATAGGATTACCCTGCACCTATCTTTCACCCACCAGCTTCTGCATCAACACATCATTCCCTGACATTTCAGCATCTTCAATGCGATCCCACTACCAGTCACATCTACCCATCCTTTCCTCTTTCCATGGAGCCACTCCCTCTGCAACTCCTTGGTTCACTCAACCATTCCCTCCCAAACCACCCCATTCCCAGGTAGTTTCTCCGGCAACCACAGGAGGTGTACATCTCCTCCACATCGTATTCATATATACATAGTTAGGAAAGATTTGAAGATATATTGGCCAAATGCAAGCAAATTGGACTAGCTGAGATGGGGCATATCGAACGACATGGGCATTGGGCCAAAGATCCTGTTTGTGTTTTTTATGACTCCATAATTGATCTATGTTAAAATTCTATGTCATATATATGTCACAAACATCACACATACAAAACATGAATTTAAATACAATTATAGGTAATTGTTTATAAACGTCCACCCTTTTAACAAATGCACAAGTTATTATAACATTGATCTGGACAAGTTTTAAATGTCAGCCCATTACTTATCTTTGTTCTAACGTATGAGGTACTTTGACCTCAATTACTTCACTGAATGTCACAAAAGTTCAGTTTATATTATGTATTAGGAAATACATAATACTGTTCATTCATAACCAACTATTAAAAAGGAAAGAAAATGACATCTGAAGTGTTCCAAATAATGAATGAAGATACATATACAGCAACCAAAACTTCAATTCATGATAAGGGGTGGTCTTATAGAGGTGTATAAGATCATGAGAGGAATAGATTGAGTAGATGTACAGATTATTTTGCCCAGAATAGGGGAATCAAGGACCAGAGGACATACATTCAGGGTGAAGGGGAAAAGATTTAATAGGAATCCGAGGGGTAACTTTTTCACACAAAGGGTGGTGAGTGCATGGAACAAGCTGCCAGAGGACATAGTTGAGGCTCGGACTATCCCATTGTTTAAGAAACAGTTAGACAGGTACATGGATAGGACAGGTTTGGAGGGATATGAACCAAGTTTAGGCAAGTGGGATTAGAGTAGCTCGGACATTGTTGGCCGGTGTGGGCGAGTTGGGCCGAATAACCTGTTTCCACACTGTATCACTCTATGACGCAATGTAAACCTCGTTTTTTACACATTGGACAACCAAGTTACTTGATGGATAATTAAAATCTAATAACCAGATGAAAAGTTTTCTATGTTTTGACTCACTAAATCTCTATTGACGGGATATTAAATAAAAGTAGATTCATGCTGCAGTGATGTAACAGATATAATTGAATCATTCAATCCTAGTTTTTAACAGACTTTTCAATTAGTTTAAACAACAGCAACTTTATTGATTCAAAATAAGCACCATTTAGATTCTGTGGATCTTGAATTCTTAAATTAAAAAAAAATCTATGAGACCCCAGTCATGAAAATTCACACAAGAAACTTATTAATTTCTAGAGAAGACTATTTGTTTTATCTGTACAGCTGATATGGAACTCAATATCTACACATCAAATCAGAAGGGCATCATAATATAAATAAATACAATAGCATGCAGCAAATTTCCCGAATGCAGTTTCCTCTCTAGTGAATTCTGGTACTGAAGAACCATTAATCACAATACTGTACAATTTCTTTAACATTTTCCATTGCATCATCTTTGTAAGATTACTATAAGGAATTACTAATTTATGAATTCATACAGAATTCCCTGTATATATTGGACCTCTAACTAATTGATTACCACCTTATTATGGATTATCGGACAAATAACTTTAGCTATCTGATACATGAATTTCTTCCGATTAGCGTTTATTTGTATTCAGGTGGTTGTTAATTTCTTTAAGACAACTAAAAATTATCCATCCATCCTGAAGATGTGAAGAGACATGGGTTGTGTGATCTGATAGCTTACGCAAAGGACTTAATAACCTTTGAGGTTTCTATGACAATCTTGCATCTTTCAACATTATTCTTGTAGTTAAAGTGCACTAATAAGTTTGAAGGTATTTCCATTAGTTTGTTATTAATACTGATAATGAATTTTACTCTCAGGATCTGGATCTGAGGGGAGAGGATCATAATTTCCGTTTAAGTAAATGGTCATTTAGGATTGTCATGAGGAGAAACTTCTTCACTTGGTTAGATTTGAATCTTTCAAATTCTACACATAAAAATGCAGAACGTTGGGTATCGAATGCCACACCCAAAACAAGTATGTATTAAGCTGTCATAAAGTAAGTCCAAAGCTAAGATGGATTGATTTTGGACTGCTAAGGATTTGAAGATGTCTTATGTTTAGCCGAAAACGCAGGCCTTGGACCTTTTCAGCACATTTCAGAAAGCTAAGAAAAGCTTATTATTTTCTTGGAGAAATTCTTTATGACACTATTGAATAGTGATGCAGAAATCAGATATATTTAAATTTCAAAAATCTCTGTTTTGCCTTAATTTGTTAGTACTGTTAGTTAAATATACTCCTATAGATATATATTTTTTCAATATTAATCCATATTAATTTTAATATTTTCAATAACATTAAGGCATAAATATCAAACTACAACAGCTATTTATATTTTTCATTCTTAAAGTTGTTTTATAAGTTCATATTTCAGGTCAATTTGTCTTCAGCAGCAAAGGCTTTCTACAAAAGAACTGAAAACTTTAAATTGCATAGTTTCACATCCTTAACAAGCACATTGCTGTCAGTTCCTGGCTTAGTGATCTATGAAGTGGATGGGTAGATTAGATGTTGTTGCAATTTATAAATGAAGCTCACATCTGAGGATGCGGAGGTTATTGAAAATCCTCTCAAAAACAATTTTGTTCACTTCAGGTATAACCTTATCTGGATAGTCCATTGTTAAATACGTTTAAAACATCCCATTTTATCCCCTCTCACCCCAGCGGCTCTGCAATTCAAAACAAACTTGTTTTGTCTCTTTCCCTGTTCCAATGAAGTATCATCAATCTGAAGTGTTAAGTCGTTTTCTCTTTTCTCAGATTCTGGTCTGAACTACTGAGCGTTACCAGCATTTTCTGTTTTTACTTCATGTTGTTCTGAGATGTGATTCTGTGATTGGGCACTCTCTGAACTGCCATGTTTTTATTGTCATGCTCCCTGAGCAGGTCCCAGCTCAGACAGGGAACTCCACAAAAGCATCTTATTTACCTGCCTTTTCTCCTTTTGGTCACCTATCACCCCACCATAGGATGTACATCCCACCTCCTCACTATTTTCTTGCTGTTGTCCAGACCATCCCGCTACTCTATTCACAACTTGATCATCCAATACCTCTGTTCCTGAACAGGAATCACTTCCCTTTCTTTCCGCATCCCTGCAAACTCAGGCCTCTACATTCCAACCTTTCTTTGACCCTGGCCATTCCAATCCAATTCTGGCCCAAAACTCTTCTTACCTCTCATATCTTGCACCATCCCAACTCACCATCTCCACAAAACTGAATCTGATTCAATATTCCAAATCGGACTGCTTGTTGTTGGCCGTGACCCTTAATCTTCCCTTAACTGAGCCTCTGAACGAAAGTCTGTTATGGCCATTCATAGGTGCTTCACCCTCGGCTTGGGAACTCTTGTTATGCAGGTTTGGACATGCTGTGTAAAGTCCCTTCAACACAACTTTCCAGGTCCTCAGAATGTCTGAGCCATAGACTCTTACTTTATTGGCTCAGGGAAACCTTCATTAAAAACGCTTTGTTTTTGCAAATAATAATCGGTGAGCAAGAACACGGGTATTTTTATATTTTGTCAAGGAAAAGTAAACGTGAAACAAAAAAGGATGAAAACATCACAGTAAGCTTCTCATTTTGATTATATCTCAATGAAAGTCTCTATTCAAGCATATATAGCATGCATACCATATTTCTATACTTCCTTTTACATACCTTACAGACTAAACTCAAATACCAGAAATTCTCAGAAAATGGCCTCCTCCTACCTAAAATACACATATTGCAAATAGTCAGATTATCCACCTTCATTAGTGATTGGGGCAGAATTAGGTCATTCGGCCCATCATGTCTACGCCATTCATCATAGCTGATCTATCTTTCCATCTCAACCACATTCTCTGGCCATTCTTCTCCCCTTAACCCCTGACACCATACCAATCAGGAATCTATCTATCTTTGCCTTAAAACTATACATTGACTTGGCCTTCACAACCTTCTGTGGGAATGAATTCCACAGATTCACCACCCTCTAACTAAAGACATTCCTCCTCATCTCCTTCCTAGATGAACGTCCTTTTATTCTGAGGTAATATTCTCTGATCCTAGACTCTCCCACCATTGGAAACATCCTGTTCACATCCACTCTATTCAGGACTTTCACCATTCGGTAAGTTTCAATGAGGTCCCCCTCATCCTTCTACACTCCAATGAGTAGAGGAGGCCCATAGCTGTCAAATGCTCATCATATGCTAACCCAAACATTCCTGGGATCATACTCATAAACCTCCTCTGGACTCTAGTGCCAGCACGTAGTGTCACAAATGAACAAATGGATCCACGAGGGAGAGGCTGGCCAAAGCTGACTGGAAAGATACTCAAGCAGGGATTTCAGTGGAACAACAATGGCAGGTATTTCTGGGAATAATTCAGAAGCTGCAGGATCAGTTCATTCCAAAGAGGAAGAAAGATTCCAAGGGGAGTAAGGGGCAACCGTGGCTAACAAGGGAAGTCGGGACAGTATAAAAATAAATGAGAAGAAGTAAAACATAGCAAAGATGAGCAGGAAGCTAGAGGATTGGGAAACTTTTAAAGAGCAACAGAAGATAATCAAAAAGGCAATACAGGGAGAAAAGATGAGGTACGAAGGTAAACTAGCCAAGAATATAAAGGAGGATAGTAAAAGCTTATTTAGGTATGTGAAGAGGAAACAAATCAATTAAGACCAAAGTTGGACCCTTGAAGACTGAAAAAGGTGAATTTTATTATGGGGAAGAAGGAAATGGCAGATGAGTTGAACAGGTACTTTGGATCCGTCTTCACTAAGGAAGACACAAACAATCTCCCTGATGAACTAGTGGCCAGAGGATCTAGGGTGACGGAGTAACTGAAGGAAATTGGTGTCAGGTAGACTGATGGGACTGAAGGCTGATAAATCTCCAGGGCCTGATGGTCTGTATCCCAGGGTACTTAAGGAAGTGGTTCTAGAAATCATGGACGCATTGGTGATTATTTTCCAATGTTCTATAGATTCAGGATCAGCTCCTGTCAATTGGAGGGTAGCTAATGTTATCCCACTTTTTAAGAAAGGCGGGAGAGAGAAAACATGGAATTATAGACCAGTTAGCCTGATATCGGTGGTGGGGAAGATGCTGAAAGTCAATTATAAAAGATGAAATCGCGGCACATTTGGATAGCTGTAACAGGATCGGTCCGAGTCAGCATGGATTTACGATGGGGAGATCATACTTGACTAATCTTCTGGAATGGACAAGGGAGAGCCAGTGTACAAGTGTGCCTAAACTTTCAGTAAGCATTTGATAAGGTCCCACATCGGAGATTAGTGGGCAAAATTAGAGCACATGGTATTGGGGGTAGGGTACTGATAGGGATAGAAAATTGACTGGCAGACAGGAAACTAAGAGTAGGGATTAATGGCTCCCTTTCAGAATGGCAGGCAGTTACTAGTGGGGTACCCCAAGGCTCGGTGCTGGGACCGCAGCTATTTACAATATACATTAATGATTTAGATGGAGGGATTAAAAGTAAGACTAGCAATTTTGCAGATGACACAAAGCTGGGTGGCAGTGTGAACTGTGAGGAAGATGCTATGAGGATGCAGGGTGACTTGGACAGGTTGGCTGAGTAGGCAGATGCATGGCAGATGCAGTTTAATGTGGATAAATGTGAGGTTATCCACTTTGGTAGCAAAAACAGGAAGGCAGATTATTATCTGAATGGTGTCAAATTGGGAAAAGGGGAAGTACAACAAGATCTGCGGGTCCTTGTGCATCAGTCAAAGTCAAGGTCAAGGTCAATTTTATTTGTCACATGCACCCGAAGGTGCAGTGAAATGAACTTGTCGGTAGCGATACACTTAAAAAGAGCACACAATATGCAATAAGATTTAATACAAAAATCCACCACAGCATTCTTCACTGTGGTGGAAGGCAACAAAGATTAGCCAGTCCTCCTCCTTGTTCACCTGTGGTCAGGGCCATATAGCCTCCATGGTCACTGCTGCAGACGGCCCGATGTACAGGCCCTCTCGTCGGGATGATCAAAACTCTGACGTCGGGATGGTCAAAGACACTCCACGGCTTGGAAGTCCTGAATCTGCACTTTCCTACCAGAGACTGCGGCTTCAGGATGTTATAGGCCGCAAGCCGGCAGTCGGAGCTCATCTCTGGCAGTCCCCGGCAAGGGTTCCCAGACTCCGAAACGTAGGTCCACACCCCGCCTGCGGCTAGAAGCTCCGCAGACCACAGCCCCATGATGCCAAAGTCACCAGGCCAGCGATCGGAGATCTCCTCTCTGGCGACCCCTGGCAAGGATTTGTCTGCTTCACGATGGAAAAGTCCATGCTGCTCATGCTGCTGATGCTCCAGGCCTGACTCCGGGAAAGGTCGCTCCAATCCAAACTGTTAGGCCGCGAGGGAGGCGACATGGAAAAAAATCGCCTCTCATCGAGGAGGTTACCGAAAGCTGTTCCCCACTTTTTCCCCTCACCACCCCCCCGCAAAAGACACACCAAGGAACACCTAAACTAACATTAGACACACCAAAAACCCCCCAAAAGAGGCGAAATAATGAACACGCAAAGGAAGAAAGTAAGCTTGCAGGAAAAGCAAACAGTGAAGAAAGCGAATGGCATGTTGTCCTTCATAACAAGAGAAGTTGAGTATAGGAGCAAATAGGTCCTTCTACAGTTGTACAGGACCCTAATGAGATCGCACCTGGAGTATTATGTGTAGTTTTAGTCTCCAATTTCGAGGAAGGACATTCTTGCTACTGAGGGAGTGCAGCGTAGGTTCACGAGGTTAAATCTCGTGATGGCAGGACAATGGAGCAGCTGGACTTGTATATTCTGGAATATAGAAGGATGAGAGGGAATCTTATTGAAACATATAAGATCTAGCGTGTCCAAACCTGCCTCTAGGTTCAGACACGCTGGAGGCAGGAAACATGTTCCCGATGTTGGGGAAGTCCAGAACCAGGGCCACAGTTTAAGAATAAGGGGTAAGTCATTTAGAACGGAGATGAGGAAAAACTTATATGTGAAATTCTCTGCCTCAGAAGGTAATAGAGGCCAATTCTCTGGATGCTTTCAAGAAAGAGTTAGATAGAGCTCTTAAAGATAGTGGAGTCAGGGGATATGGGGAGATGGCAGGAACGGAGTACTGATTGTGGATAATTAGCCATGATCACAGTGAATGGTGATGCTGGCTCGAGGGGCCGAATGGCCTACTCCTGCATCTATTGTTTATTGTCTTTCCTTCCTCAGATATGTGGCCCAAAATTGCTCATAATACTCCACGAGTATTTTTATATTTCGTCAAGGAAAAGTAAATGTGAAACAAAAAAGGAAGAAAGCATCACATTAAGTAGCAATGTTACAAAATTTTGAGATTTTAAAAATCAAGTCTGCAATTTATCCCATCAGATAAAGCATAAAAATAAGTTTAATTTGACACCTAATTCACTTTCATATCTTCAGTATTAAAAAAAGTTATGGCCATTTTGATACTTGGAAATTAGCATCTTGTTCCCCATTGCTTTTCCATTGACTTAACACAAAAGCTGTGATCTTGAACAGTTAAAAGCCCATAACTTTCTTAAAAATTAAGAGAACTCAATGAAATGTTCAGTTATTATAGATTGGAGCATTCTGAAACAATTATGAAACAATATTACTTGGATGACCTGAAATTAAAGCATATAATTAGTTAGTTATCTAATTGTAGCTAATTACAAAATTCATTTAATAGATCTAAACATCTACCAATTTCTTAAGAAATGATAAACATTTTTAAATTGCCTAAGTGTCCAAATAACATTCACACGATAATCCACAATATAACATGATTTTTTAATCTCATTTTCATGAATTTATAGGCCAAATGGAATTAAATTTAGTGTTTAATGCCTGGAAATTAATGCCCATTTAAATCAACTTGCGAGTAGGTTTTAGTGGAATGCGGTGGATTAGAACGTTGCAGTTTGCACTGAAATCGGCAGGGAAAATACAGCCAGTTCATACATTTTTTTTGTCCCCTTCTCGCAACATGAAAATGTGATTAAATACTTCCTAAAAACCAAGTTTTTATGTAAAAATAAACTGTGTCGCTTCTTTTATTGCCTACGTTAGGTCCGTTCTGCTGTCAGCGTTCAGAGCTTTAGAAGATGATTTTTAAACTACTCTTAGTTAATAAATAATCTAGCGTAGTTTAAAAATAACTTTATGAATGAAATGTTGGAGCAATTTCTCTTTAGCGACGAAATCGCCTGATATGGATCGATTTCGACTGTCTAGGGAAAAACGGGATTTTAAAAGGCGCCAAAGTCACGCACATGGGGAGTGGCAGAACTGCAGCGCTGCTAAAGATAGGTATTGTAACATACCTACATTAAGCTTTTCATTTTGATTATATCTCAATGAAAGTCGCTATTCAAGCATACCATATGTCTATGCTTCCTTATACCATTGGAAGACATTCGGCTCAATTAATCTATGTTGGCTCACAGAGCAATCCTATCCCCCATTAACCCACTAATCTACCCATGCAGTCACAAGAGAGTGTGCAAACTCCATACACACACACAGACATCACCAAAGGCCATAACTGAACCTCGGTATCAAGAGTCAAGTCTAGAGTCAAGGGCCTGTCCCACTGTACGAGGTAATTCAAGAGCCCTCCCGAGTTTTAAAAAAAATCAAACTCGTGGTAAGCACGTAGAATGTACGTAGCGGGTACGTCGGAGCTCAGGACATCGCTTAGCAGCTCGTAATGCTAACGGCAGGTACTCGGGAAAGCTCGTGAAGACTCGTGAAGATTTTTCAACATGTTGAAAAATGTCCATAAGAGCCCCGAGTACCTACGAGCGGCTATTACCGTAAATCTCCAAGTTCGAATCAGGGGAAACTCAGGAGAACTCTTGAATTAGCTCGTGCAGTGGGACAGGCCCTTAAGATTGTCATATGTCCCGGACGGGACAATGAAATTCTTACTTGCTGCAGCACAACAGAGTATGTGAATATGTAAACATTGTATATAACAAGAAAAAAAAAGAAAAAGTTCAATAAATAACTAATATAGTGCAAATAACAAATAATAATATAGTCTTTTGCAATTCAGAGCTCATGGCTTATTTGTTGTGTTTAATAGCCTGATGGCTGTGGGGAAGAAGCAGTTCCTGAACCTGGACATTACAGTCTTCAGGCCCCTGTACCTTCTTCCTGATGGCAGTGGTGAGATAAGTGTGTGGCCAGCATAGTGTGGGTCCTTGATGATTTTAGCTGCCTTTTTGAGGCAGCGACTACGATAGATCCCTTCAACGGTGGGGAGGTCAAAGCCGGTGATAGACTGAGCAGTGGTCACAACTTTTTGTCGTCTTTTTCGCTCCTGGACATTCTGAAGCTGTAAGGCAGTTTTGCCACTATTGCCCATATACAATATGTACAGACATATCCCAAAAAACTGAATGCATCAAAGAAATTCCAACATTTACATAGCACAGAACCATCTACATAGATACAATCAATCTGGAGCAGTCCAGATGAAGGATATCCACCTCCAACTATGTTTGGCAGATGCAGTATAATGTGGATAAATGTGAGGTTATCCACTTTGGTGGGAAAAACCGGAAAGCAGACTATTATCTAAATGGTGGCCGATTAGGAAAAGGGGAGATGCAGCGCAACCTGGGTGTCATGGTACACCAGTCATTGAAAGTATGCATGCAGGTGCAGCAGGCAGTGAAGAAAATGAATGGTATGTTAGCTTTCAAGCAAAAAAATTTGAGTGTAGGAGCAGGGAGGTTCTACTCCAGTTGTATAGGGTCTTGGTGAGACCACACCTGGAGTATTGTGTACAGTTCTGGTCTCCAAATCTGAGGAAGGACATTATTGCTATAGAGGGAGTGCAGGGAAGGTTCACCAGACTGATTCCTGGGATGTCAGGACTGTCTTATGAAGAAAGACTGGATAGACTCGGTTTATACTCTCTAGAATTTAGGAGATTGAGAGGGGATCTTATAGAAACTTACAAAATTCTTAAGGGGTTGGACAGGCTAGATGCAGGAAGATTGTTCCCGATGTTGGGGAGGTCCAGGACAAGGGATCACAGCTTAAGGATAAGGGGGAAATCCTTTAGGACCGAGATGAGAAGGACTTTTTTCACACAGAGAGTGGTGGGTCTCTGGAACTCTCTGCCACAGAGGGTAGCTGAGGCCAGTTCATTGGCTATATTTAAGAGGGAGTTAGATGTGGCCCTTGTGGCTAGGGGGATCAGAGAGTATGGAGAGAAGGCAGGTACAGGATACTGAGTTGGATGATCAGCCATGATCATATTGAATGGCGGTGCAGGCTTGAAGGGCCGAATGACCTACTCCTGTACCTAATTTCTATGTTTCTATGTTTCCAACGTCAACTATCCATTTCCCTGCATGGACACTGCCTGATGAATTCATCTAGCAGCTTGGCTTTTACCCCAGATTCCAGCATCTTGCATCACCATTCAAATAAGACTGGCACAGGGTTCAATGGTATCTAATTTCCAGAAAAACTCTTTAGGCATACAAACCACTTATATGTAAAACACTGGATAAAGTAGGAGTCTCTCTGCTATGGGGCTTTGGAACTTTCAGGTTTTAATTGGACACCAGATCATTAATGAGGTTCATTGCCATAGGGTAAACCCTGCAAAGGTTATATCTGGTGTAAAATAGTGCACACTAAATATTCACATTTGGATTTGTCCCCTTAATCCTATCTGCCATGTAGACAACAGTTCCTTCATATAAGACATTTGCCATGGTTACAATATGCAAAATAAAAAATGAAAGATGATAGATGAGCTTGTTTATTTTTAATAATCATGTTAAAAGATTAAATTGATAGAAAGGTAAATATGAATCAGCATAGTTGAACAAGAATACAAGAAGTACATATCTCACACTGATTTAAGTGAATATAATACACATGCTGTATTCATAGTCCTCATGTCCTGGCATCACAACCAAATGTAATCAGTGCCTACAGCATTAAGTCTCTTTCTCACATTCTTTTGACACCAAGAAGGTGTAAAATAACCTTGTTAATGCATAGTTCAAATCGTCCCTCTCCCAAGCATTCATCTTTGCTTACTGTTGTCGATTTTATTTATCTTTTAGGTAGGTGATACCTGTAGCCTGAAGAGCTTTTGGAATTTGACAAGATATAGTGAAGCTGAAATCCGGTCTTGCAAGCAAAATCCTCAAAATTGACCAGCTATAGTTGCTGTTCAGTGAGGAATCACAAGGCTGTGGACCCTATTGGCCACAGGATTAACTGTTCTGCCCCCATCATCCAACATGAAATTAAGCCACAAAGTCCAACTTTTGTCCATATTGGGGGCTGAGTGTTCATCCATGCAAGAATTTATAAATCCATTCCAGGATTTGATCTTCCCTAAAATGGAACATTTGACATTTTTGCTGCTTACAACCTGTTCTAAGCTACTGTTCAACACAAAAAAAGCAGGCTGGCAAAAAATGGTGTGGATATCAGAGGTACAGGTCAGGTCAAATCAGAGGTAGGTTAGGAATATGAAAAGCGAAAGAGAAAATCACTAACAAATGTATTCATGTATAGCATTACATTTGTATATCAATAATTTGGCACTTTATGAAATGGCATTCCTTAAAAATGGGCATATATAAATGAAGAAGATATGAATTTGATATTGCCCTGATGAAACAATTTAAGGGGCTGTCCCACTTGGGCGACCTAATCGGCGAGTTAAAAAGAGTGTCTTCGACCTTCCAGCATGAGGGCACTCACTTGGAAAGCCTTGAGCTGGATCGACCTTCCGCGTTGACACCGTGAGCTGCATCGATCGACCACACACACACACACATCGCAACAGCGGGGGCCAGGGAAAGCGGAGGAGCGCTGTCTACACGATGAAGAGGAAAGTAAACGTTAAGTCCTTTAGAGAGCCTGGAGGGTGGGGGGGGAGAGAAGGAGAGAGACGGGGGGGAAGGAGAGAGAAGGGGAGAGAAGGGGGGAAGAAGAGGAGAGAAGGGGGGAGAAGGAGTGGAGACACTTTTAAGAAGTTTAATAAAGTTTAGCGGGCATTTTCCTTGATCCTGAAAACTTCAATGAGCCAATCAAAATACCCGGTGAGTGAAGGAGACCGCCTATGGCTGCCCTATGAGTTAAAAAGAACCATGCCGACCAAATTTTACTTACGGAAAATTTTTCAATATGTTGAAAGATTTTCCGCGACGTAGCAGGTTTTCGGGAACTTCCCTCTAGCATGAAGGAGAGTTCCAGCGACCTCATAGGAACTCGTAGGAGCTCGTGCCGATCATGCTCTGAGTTTGAGTCGAGGGCAAACTCTTCTAAACTCAAAGATTTAGGTCGCCCAAGTGGAATAGGCCTTTAATCTTATTTAATTAGTGTATGGATTCTACTGAACTACATCTGAATTTCCAAAATGTTCAAAACAAAGGGAGGAAGAGCCAGAGTGATTTGAACTTACTAAAATAAGTTTTGTTTCTTACGGGCAGTTGTCTGTCTTGCTGAAGCAAAAGTGGTTGATTTGGTAAACAAATTACGATAGTCTATGGGTCCAGATTTATTTTAAACTGGAGTGCCTGGGCTCTGTCAGGCATTGAGTATATGAGTTTGGATATAATATTACAGCCGCGGAAAACATTGAACAGACTGCACTTGGAGTATTGTATACAATTCTAAATCTATGCTAGACTGTGGGACTTGTTGGGTCCCATGTTCACATGCGAGGGCTGGTCCCCCAACGCAATATTCTACCTCTCCACCAATTCCAATATTGGTGGCCAGTGCGGGGGGTGGGGGGGGCTCTCTGGAGCGCTAGTATGGGTGTTGCGGGCTGAAGGGACTGCTTTCCTGAGGGCTAGAATGGACATTGTGGGCCAAATGGAATATTGTGCTGGCAGCTCAGTCACTCAGGCCTGATGGGCTGGCAGCTCAATCACTCAGGCCTGGTGGGCTGGTAGCCCAGTCACTCAGACCTGGTGGGCTGGCAGTTCACTCACGGCTATTTCTTGAAATACCATTTCAAGCAGAGTGCAGGCCACCAAATTCAAATGCTACTTCATACCATTTCAAGCAGAGTGCAGGCCACCAAATTCAAATGCTACTTCATACCATTTCAAGCAGAATGCAGGCCACCAAATTCAAATGCAATTTCATTCCATTTCAAGCAGAGTGCAGGCCACCAAATTCAAATGCTATTTCATACCATTTCAAGCGGAGTGCAGGCCACCAAATTAAAATGCTATTTCATACCATTTCAAGCGGAGTGCAGGCCACCAAATTCAAATGCAATTTCATACCATTTCAAGCGGAGTTCAGGCCACCAAATTCAAATGCAATTTCATACCATTTTAAGCGGAGTTCAGGCCACCAAATTCAAATGCAATTTCATACCATTTCAAGCGGAGTTCAGGCCACCAAATTCAAATGCAATTTCATACCATTTCAAGCGGAGTTCAGGCCACCAAATTCAAATGCAATTTCATACCATTTCAAGCGGAGTTCAGGCCACCAAATTCAAATGCAATTTCATACCATTTCAAGCAGAGTGCAGGCCACCAAATTCAAATGCAATTTCATACCATTTCAAGCAGAGTGCAGGCCACCAAATTCAAATGCAATTTCATACCATTTCAAGCAGAGTGCAGGCCACCAAATTCAAATGCAATTTCATACCATTTCAAGCAGGGTTCAGGGCACCAAATTCAAATACAATTTCATACCATTTGGGCTTTATACTCCTGCCCCCCCGGAAGGGGTGTTACCTTCATCATGGTGATTGACAGGTGAGTGGACCAATCAGCTGATCTCAAGATTTTTTAAACATTCATAACTTTTTTTTATATTTCATCGATCGGAAAAATCCTCGGGGCTGCCTCACAGGACTGTGAGTAAGATGGCCAAAAATCATAGTGATATATAGTGGCGTTATTTTTTAAATCAATATACATCGCAGACAGGAAGTGATCAAGATGAGGCTTTTAGTTATATCAGTGACTGATCTGCCAGCCCACCAGCCCTGAGTGACTGAGCTGCCAGCCCACCAGCCTTGAGTGACTGATCTGCCAGCCCACCAGCCCTGAGTGACTGAGCTGCCAGCCCACCAACCCTGAATGACTAAGCTGCCAGCCCAAGAAGCTATTCAGCCCACAATGTCCATACTAGCCCTCTGGAAACCAGTCCTTTCAGCCCACAACACCCATATTAGCACACCAGAAAGTCCTCCCCCCATTACATTACAGTCAGCATAGATGTTAGCCAAAAGGCTTGTTTCTCTGCTGCACCACTGTGATTCTTTATCATCTCTCCTTCTAGTGTTATATCAGTAGCTGATAAGTGAAAAATAAAAATGGGGAGAAGGCAGATTATCCACCTTCATAAGTGATAGGAGCAGAAGTAGGCCATCCGGTCTGTCATGTCTACTCCACCATTCAATCATAGCTGATCTATCTTTCTCTCTCAACCCCATTCTCCGGCCATTCTTCACCCCATAACCTCTGACACCTGTACTAATCAAGAATTTATCTTCCTTTGCCTTAAAAATATACATTGACTTGGCCTCCACAGCCTTCTGTGGCAATGAATTCCACAGATCCACCACCCTCTGACCACAGAATTTTCTCCTCATCTCCTTCCTAAAGGAACGTCCTTTTATTCTGAGGCTATACACTCTTGTCCGAGACTCTCCCACCATTGGAAACATCCTCTCTACATCCACCCTATCTAGGCCTTCCATTATTCAGTACATTTCAATGAGATCCTCCTTCATCATTTGCTCATCATTTGCTGACCCATACATTCCTGGGATCATTCTCATAAACCTCCTCTGGACTCTCACCAGCACCAGCACGTCCTTCCTCAGGTATGGGAGCCAAACTTGCTCATGATACTCCAAATGTGGTCTGACCAGCACCTTATAAAGCCTCAGCATTACATCCCTGTCTTTCTATCCTTGGCTTCTCGAAATAAATATCAGAAATTCACAGAAAGTCGCTTCCTCCTGCCTAACATCACTCATACAAAGAAGATACACATTACAGATAGGTATGATTATCCACCTGGTTAGTTTTAATATTTGAAAAGGACTCCTTCCAACTTGCCATCCTCATCTCGCAGTAAGTTGCACACCCATTCTATCCTATTCGGTCCTATGTACTAGCTTTGATTTCTGTTTTTATAACAGCCAGTGGACTGAGTTCTTTTCCCTGTGGGTGAATGTTTGAATGCCTACTTTGATCGATAAATGCACTAAATTGCTTTGTGAAGATTTGAATTTGCAGTGACAAGTTGGAACAGTAATAAAATAGCCATCAAGATATCAATCTTAATGATTAGCATTCTATTTTTAAAACCTTTTTCGGAAATGATGTTTTGATTATGTATCTATAGCAACAATTCACCCAGCACATATTCGGAATTTGTGGCACGCTTCCTATAATGTCCAGATATTTTGGTTATATGCCCAAAATATTGTTATGCCTTTTGGAGAGGTGAAGCTTTACATCATAAAAAATTGATTAATGCAATGATTGCTTTGTGCCTGAACTTGAAACTTATTCCAGATTTCATATAAGATGTTTACAGATATGAATGCTAACTGAAGCACCCATAGCATCACATGTTAAAACAAACCTAAAGTAAACAGATAAAATAATTTACCAGATAAACATGGCACTGAACCAGTCAAGTACTTCTGCATTATTAAATATAATTTACCCTGATAAAATTGTTTCCCACAGTGAAGGCTTTATAAATATGGATCATGTAAAAATATATTTCTGCATGCTCAAATACTGATTTAAATCAGAAAAAGTAAGATCCAACTATCAGATAAGATTATTATCAAGTTCTAAGCAAAAAACAAAATATGGGTGATATCTGTGTCTTGCACCTTTTAACTACAGTACTAAGATATTAAATTGAGTCTGCACGCTAACCCATCTCATTTACTGTAATTACCTTATTTATTTTGTAACAAGATCACAACAATCTTTCTGAATGCATAAGCTCAAAAATTCATAGTGGGAAACAGACAGCATAATATTCAGACATCCACACTGTGCAGCTTTTCAAGCATACATCTGTTACCCGATGAAGATCATTTCTAGTAATATTTACAGTACCTATGTCTTGGCTGTCAGGAGTGTGATGGTGGTGAGGAAGGGTGCTGAGCACACAGAAAAGAGAAAGAGATTTTGTATTTTTGCTACAAAAAGTCTTTAATGCAGATCTTTAACTTAGAACTTAGGGTGGCACAGTGGCGTAGCGGTAGAGCTACTGCCTTACACGGCCAGAGACCCGGGTTTAATCCTGACTACGGGTGCTTGTCTGTACGGAGTTTATACGTTGTCTCCGTGACCTGCATAGGTTTTCTCTGAGATCTTCGGTTTCCTCCCTCACTCTAATCGGCATGGTATAAATTTAAAATTGTCCCTAGTGTGTGAAGGATGGTGGGGATCACTGGTCTATGCGGCCTCGGTGGGACAAAGGGCCGGTTTCTATGCTGTATCTCTAAATTAAACTAAACTAAACCATCCATACTATTACTAAAACTCTCATCTTGACCACTTCCGTTTTTTTTTAAATTTGCGCAAAAACGGTACCCTTTATTGCTGTGTGGAGTCGGGAAAGTCGCTGTTTGGAGTCGGGAAAGTCGCTGTTTGGAGTCGGGAAAGTCGCTGTGTGGAGTCGGGAAAGTCGTTGTGTGGAGTCGAGAAAGTCGCTATGTGGAGTCGGGAGGTGCTGTGTGGAGTCGGGAGGTGCTGTGTGGTGCCGCGGCCGGTGGCCGCTGAGTGGAGTCCCACTCCCCCCACAACCACCCTTCCCCCTCCCCATCCTCCCCACAAACACACCCTCCCCCCACAAACCCACCCCCGCTTTACCTTTCCCCCGAAGGGACTGTATAGCGGAATATATTGTTGAAGCACCAATCTGTAAGGATGCATGAATTTTATGCCATACAACAGGGTTATGCAAACGCCACTTCTATCAGACACTAATAATTTAAACACATTTTTTAAAACTGGGGATATCTATCTATACATAACTAAAACTCTGATCTTGTGCTCTTCCGGTTTGCACGGTTATTCTAATTACGCAAAAACGGTACGCGATAGCGCTACGATTTGTGTCAGCTCACTCCTCATTCTCCTGTGCTGTGAGTGCAACAAGTTTCATTCTGATCAGTAGTATATTGTAAAAGTTAGTGAGGTAAAAGCCGTGCGTGCGCAGATCAATCTCCTCTCCTGCCAGTCACTCCCTGGGATGGTCCGCCCCTTCCTGCACCATTGCGTCTTTACTGGAGCTGAGGGACGCTGCGGGTGGCCAGCGGAGATCTCCAAACGGACACAATTGTCGGAGGTACTGGAAGCGGCTCGACGCGGCCCGGCGTTGGAGATGTCGCCAAACAGAAAGCGGAGAGTCTGATCACGGCGGAGGAGTCCAGAGAGAGTCCAAAACGTACCTCCATCGCAACGCCCCGCAGCTCCAGCCCCTTTTTTCTCTGGTCTTCCCTCATTGGCTCCTGCCTCCCTCCCCGTGATACCCCCTTCTCCCCCATCTTTTCTCTGAGCTCTTCCCCCCACCCCCCCACCCATGCGCAGCCATTGCCCCTGGTGCTTTTGGGCCGAGCCGATGATCTGGCTGATGCTCCTCCAGGGCAAGCAAGAAGGGTGAGGTGCGGCAACCTCGAGATCCTGGAGGTAAGGAGGGACTGTGTGGGAGGAGAGATGACACAGGGAGAGGAGGGGAGTAGGGAAGGGAGAGGAGTTATGGAGGGAGGGAGGGAGTAACTGAGGGTAGGGGAAAGGAGAGGTGAGTGAGGGATTGGGGGAGGGTAGGAAGAGAGGAAAAAGAAGAGAGAGATGAAGAGGGAGAGTGGGGGAGGAGGGGGAATAGAGGGAGAGGCGGGGGAAGTAGAGGAGGGGGTGAGTGGGGGAGGTAAGGAGTGGGGAATAGAGGGAGAGGAGGGAAGTGGGGGAGGGGTGGAGGGATAATGGGGGGGATAGGGGTAGGCGAGAAGTGGGGATAGAGGGATAGGAGAGGGTAGGGAGGGGAGAGGAGTTATGGGGGGAATGAGGGAGTGACTAAAGGTTGGGGAAAGGAGAGGGAGAAAGAGGAGAGGAAGGGATTGGGGAGGAGAGGAGGAGAGGAAAAAGAAGAGGGGAGGTGAAGAATTAGGAGAGAGTGCTGGGGATGAGGGAAATGAGCAGCACCTGTGCAATTGGGGGCTATGCGTGAGTGGTGGATTATTGCGTTGGGGGACCAAGCCTCCTGTGTGACAGGGACCCAATGGGTCCCACTTAGTTCAGTTGCTTTTAATGCCATAAAACCCAATATGGCACAATTGATCACTTAATTTCCCTTGCTATTTTGTTCAAACACCCATGTCACTTTAAAGTATAGATTCCGCTAAGCCTAAATTATTGAAAAGAAATATAAATGTCATCTGAAACAACACATGGTGTGAGATGAAGATAATACTGCAGATAACAAAGGACAAAGTAATCCACGTAGTGGAGATAGTGGTGCTGTGTGTAGTACAGCTGTCTCACAGCTTCAGTGGGGTGGAAGATTGCAACCTTCACGTGGTCCGCCCTGTTTCAACGAATGCAATCAGCCCAGCGTGCGCAATCAAATAAGATCAAATAGTACAAGTTGTCCTACAAATTTAGGCTGTGCACGCCATACGCAAGAAGAGGAAGACAGCTTCAGTGACACAGAGTTGATTTTGCTCTCGGGTACTGTCTGTGTGGACTTTGCACATTCGCCCTGTGACTCTGTCGTGCATATTTTTTTCTCCCATCCCAATGATATCCTGGTTATGAGGGTATCCAATCCTGAAAATAGCCAAAGATAGACTCAAATGCTGGTGTAACAGCGGGACAGGCAGCATCTCTGGAAAAAAGGAATAGGTGAAGTTTCGGGTCTAAAAATTCTGAAGAAGGGTCTAGACCCGAAATGTCACCCATTCCTTTTCTCCAGAGATGCTGGCTGACCCGCTGAGTTACTCCAGCATTTTGTGCCCATCTTCAGTATAAACACCCATCTATAGTTCTTTCTTTCACCTACTGGTGTAGGGGTGGCAGGACAATCTGGGTGCCAAGATCTGGGTTGCTGTTTGCATGCAATATGTATGATCTTTCTGAGTCTCTATGGTCTTTTCTCTCAATATCCCATGGATGGGACTAGTGTAGTTGGGACATATTGCCGGTGTGGGCAAGTTTGGCCGAAGGGCCTGTTTCCACTCTACATCACTCCATGACTCTATAAATCTTTGAGATTTTCATGCTAGCTGCTAATATGACTAGCAGTTTTGTTACTATTCAAGCTACTAATGCACGTATGTTTCAAAAACAATTATTCAACTATCATTACACCATCATTTCACAATTCAGACAGAAACCTATGATGCATAGTCTTCAGCCATTTACCTTAAACCAGCCTGGCTTTTTGTTCTTTTTATAATTCAGTTACAGCTATAAAAGATTAGGTTATTGAATTTCAGAAATGCAAATCAGCAACTGTTTCTGTGCTGATCCAAATGGATCGAATAACTTTCTTACTGCTAGAAAAACAAATCACTTCATCAGCCAGCTTGATGTTAATTCTGATGAAACTTTCTGCTGGCATGGGGAGGTGTTTGTCAGCAGCAACACAGAAACCTACCATGCATGTAGGACAATGATGTGCAGGATATTATTAATTTTTCTCTCTAAAGCATTGCATATTTCAAGAATTATCTGTGATGTTGAATACTTCAGACCAGAAACACTTCAAGGGTAGAATAGCAGTGATGCTTGAAGAGTTACTGACTGACAGCTGCAAAGACCTGGGTTCAATCCTGACCTCTGCTGGAGTCTATGTGAAATGTGCATGTTCTCAGTGATTATGAGAGTTTCAAGATTCAAGATTCAAGATTCAATTTAATTGTCACATGTACCAATTAAGGTACAGTGAAATTTTATTTACCATACAGCCATACTAAATATAAAGTATAAATACACACAGCACATAAAATAAATTTTAACATAAACATCCACCACAGTGGAATCAACATTCCTCACTCTGATCGAAGGAGATAAAGTTCAGTCAACTTGCTCTTTGTTCACCCGTGGTCGGGTCCTTAAACCCTCCGCACTGGCCGTTGCTGACGGTCCGCTGTTCAAGCCCTCTCGTCGGGATGATGGAAACTCCGGCATCGAGACAGACGGAACACTCTGCGGCATGGAGCTCCCGAGTCAGCTGCTTCTTACCGGAGACCGCTGCTTCACGGTGTTCACAGGCCCCGCGGTCGGAGTTCCAACACTGGCGATCCTCGGCAAAGGATGGTAAGTGTGCGGCTTGATGCACCGGGCCGATCTCCCAGAAAGGCCGCACCACTCCATGTTGTAGGCCGCAAAGGGGAGGCGGAGATGCGAGACGGAGAAAAATCGCATCTCCGTCGAGGTAAGTGACTGAAAAAGGTTTTGCCTGATCCCCTCCCACACCCCCCACATAAAACATACCAAGAAACAAACATTCAAGACATACTTAAAATAATAAAACAGAGAAGGGACGAGACAGACTACTGAAGAGGCAGCCATTACGGGCGCCACCCAGTGGTGATTTCCTCCAGATGCTCTGGTTTCACCCCACATATCAAAGATGCGTGGGCTGTAAATTGCCTCAATTGCTGAGAATAGGGAAAAATTAGTGGAGTAATGGGATCAGCCTATGAACCAGGCTCCTTCAACGTTGTAAGAAAATATGGTAAAACCTCAGTAGGAAAGCCATTACTCGTAAAATCATCAACAGCACTTCGTGAGGAGAGAAATTGGAAAATGTATAACAATAATTAACACTACAATTAATTTGATTTGAAATATAACGTGAATCAAAATACCAGTGTGCTAGGAAATTCCTGATTTCAATTTAATTTCGTCTCTAGATGAGTGAAAAACTGTTACAAAGTTTTAATGTTTGGATCAGTTACTGCAGATAGTGTTAATGCAAGTCCCTCTCCAAATAACCAAGTGAACACTTGCAAACTTCAGCTCTGGAAAACAACACAAGCATGAAGTTCAGATGCACAGCGTGTGATCTAGTAGATTTTAGATTCTAGAATCTAGTAGATTCAAGCCAGTGTGAACGAATCTTAATCGAAGAGCAAAAACAGTAACATTTTCATATAAATAAATAAAATAATCTAGCTGAGGGACATTTTCGATAATCCTGCAAATCATTGAGAACTAATTCAGTGACATTTGAAATGTCATATGGAGCAAACATTTTTAACAGATTAGCATATAACATGTTGATTCATCATGATTATCACACAGATTTATGCATACAATTCATGCAAAGATGTATCAAATTTACTTATCTGTCCTGGATCAATGGTTAAATCTTAAAATATAACATTTAATAATCAGTTTGCAAAACAATCACCAAGTATTTTGGAACCATCTTTATAAGTTATTGAAATTTGAGTCCTAAATTATTTTGGGATATCCAGGGCATTAATTCTTTACTGTATCTGTAATTAATTCCAACTCCAGGAGGTGGCACTCATTACTGAGGACACTGCAGTTGTGCCCAACATTTCTTTGATTACTACATTAATTGTTGGTGGTTCACGCCAAGGTAGTAGACTTTGCAACATCTAACACACCATGAAATAATACATAATGAAATATGTTCTGATCTATGATGTAAGATAAAGTGATAAACAAAGAATTTGATTTTAAGCCAACAACAAACACAGAGGATATCATACCTGGTTATTAAGCAACAGTCATGAATCATAACTGGTTCCACCGATATTTCGTTATCTTCATCTGTTACCATTAATTTCCCATTGTGTCGCCATTGAATTTCCATTGTCTTATCCACATATGTTGCGGTGCACAGAAACAACAAACGATCCCCATGGAATACTATTTGACGGTGAGACGGAATCATCTCAAATAAAGGCAACTCCAAAGGACCATCTGAAAATTAATAATTGCAAATTAACACAATTATCTTTAGTAAGGGGTAAACAATATCCGTTCATGCTTGAAAAAAAATTATTACATTATAATGTGTTTCACAATTTTGAAGATAATAAGTTCACAATTATTATTTCCAATCCCGCATACTGCAGGCTAAATATCTCATTTTTAATTGTTACAGGACAGATTTATTTTTTCTACACATATACGTTTAGTTCAGTTCAGAGGTATCTTGGTAACAAAAATGTGCTTAATTTTTTTTTAATTCACCCATTTTCATCAGATCAATTAAGGTTGACTACACAGTTTATTAAATGTAGTCACTTGTGGGGTATGGATTTTCTGACAGGATCAGACTTTTGGCCACTGTGATTACTGGAGCGATGTAGTTGTTGAATGTGGCTGTATCATGTGCTTCTCAGACAGAATGACCTGGTTACATCTCACTCTTCTTCACAGGGTCACCATATAAAGTAGTAAGCAGGAAGGTATCCACTTAGCTTTTGAAATGGGATCAATGATTTTCAGACAACCTAAAGGCCAAGCATTAGTGTGTGTTCATAAATCATATTATGGCAAGCAGTCTTCTAGAACCACTAGAGTTCATATAGTTCTGACGGTACATGCATTACTGTGTCTTAGGCTTTTGACCCAATGATGGTAAATGACCCATTTATAATAATAGGCCTTAATTTGCCATGCTGTACCATCAAGCATACGACTCCTAATAACATGGATTAAATAGCCTATCTATGGCTGAGCCACTGTTGGGAAGTTCCACGGTGAGGTTGTGCCTAATGTCTTTGAGGACAATCCTGATGCTCTCTACCTCCAGGACAAATCTTCCTTTTGTGGATGGTCTGACAATGATGACATCACCTACTTCTGACAGAAAATATTCCATCATCCTATGGAGGTGTGTTGTGCCATCACCTACTCATCCTTTGAAGGTAAATCTGTCTCACTACTAAGAACCCCTGTCATGCTTCAAGATCTCCAGCAAAGTTTAGTTTAGTTTATTGTCACGTGTACCGCAGTAGGTCATAAGGTCATAAGGAATAGGAGTAGAATTTGGCCATGCGGCCCATCAAGTCTACTCCGTCAATCAATCATGGCTGATCTATCTTTCCCTCTCAACCCCATTCTCCGACCTTCTTCCCTTAACCCTTGAAACCCGTATTAATCAAGAATCTATCTATCTTTGGCTTAAAAATATCCACTGACTTGGCCTCCATAGGCTTCTGTAGCGATTCATCACCCTCTGACTAAAGAAATTTTTCCTCGTCTCCTTCCTAAAAGAACATCCTTTAATTCTGAGGCTGTGACCTCTACTCCTAGAGTACAGTGAAAATATTTTGTTGCATGCTATCCAGTCAAACTTCGTGTGTCGCAGAATTATGGGCCAAAGATCAGAAATGTACGCTTCTAACTTGGAAAGGATCCCTGCACAAGATCACCTTAATTATTTTTACATAGAGGTATTTCTGCACAATTGACTCCTTGTTGTGATGTTTCATGGACCCTCTGGGAATACACTCGATAAGGCATTCCTTATTAATTTAATGTTTAAACTTAATTAATTCACAAAATCATCATCTTTTTCAAGGCTTGCGATGATCTAATCACCTAACTGGCTGGCTTGATCTGAAATACTGTCTGTAAAATGCAATTTCTGTCTGGTGCCATCTTTATCTTATTTCCACCAAATCATTGTAAATCTAGGGTGTTACATTGACGTATCAGTGAATGCAACAGATTTTCGTTCTTGAAACATATTAGTGAAGCAGATGAGTTTTTTCAAAAAGCTGCGTTATGGACATTTCATAATTAATGATACTGGCTCTTTATTCTCATTCACCAAATTAGCTGAATTTAAATCCCTCAGCTGCGATGGTGGGATTCAAATTTAGGTTTTCAGATCCATGTCTCTGGATACTGGAGCAGTAATATAATCACTGTGCTGCGAAAAGTTCTTCAACAAAAAACAATCTCGTTTTTTTTTAAGGAGTAACCAGGCTAACTTTTGTCACCTTACTTGGGTTAATTATAGTGCTTGAGTTGAGATTGTATAATACAGTAAAGACTAGGAACTGCATTCATGGGAATTTATTGGATTCAGGGAAACTGAATAACAAATTGTTTTATCAGTTACTTACATCAGAGTACAGAATTAAATAGGCAATGCAATAAACCCCTGGAGGTTACATAACTGAAATCACACTTATCATGTGTTTTGGGGGTCAAATTACCCATTTAAGGTAATTTCCTGCATTTGATAGGACCTGATTTTGAAGTTTTTTTTAAATTGAAAATGTCAGGAAATTGGAACATAATTTTGTTAAAGGAAATGGAAGCCAGAATTATGAGCCACTTAAATTTATGTGACAGCATTGTGTCAACCTCTTCCAATACTGCAAGAGAAGTGATCATCACAAGCCATTAATGGTAAAACAAATGTACGATCTCCCATAAAGTATTGAAAAACATTTCTTATTTAGTTGTGCAGGTGTTACTAAGATAAATATTGGATGAATTTTGTCAGGACAATAGCACCAGGTTATCAAGCTGCCTTAGTCAGAGTCTCAGTGGTACGCTAGGTGATGCATATTGACTGCTGATGCCCTGCTACACCTTTGCACCCAACTCACGAGTTGGAAGGCCCAGTACTTCTTACTTAACTTATTCATGGATGATTAATATTGGAATGGGAAGAGCATGGGGTGTGTGTGGTGCGGCCAGTACTTTCTGGTGGACATGTATATCTTTTAATTCTTGGAGACATAAGGAAATGCAGATGCTGGAATCTCGAGCAAAACATAAAGTGCCAGAGAAAGTCAGCAGGTCAGGCAGTATCTGTAAAAGGAATATCCAAAGAAGGATCCCAAACTGAAATGTAACCTAAGATAGACACACAATGCTGGAGTAACTCAACAGGACAGGCAACATCTCTTGAGAGAAGGAATGGGTGACGTTTCGGATCGAAACCCTTCTTCAAACTTCTCGACCAGACACATCACCCATTTCTTCTCTTCAGAGATGTTGCCTGTCCCGCTGAGTTACTCCAGCATTTCCTGTCTATCTTTGGTTTAAACCAGCATCTGCAGTTCCTTCCTACACTACTGCAATGTAACCTATCATTCCCTCCAGCACATTGTATATAATTCTTGCTGGACTAAAATTGACCAGATTCCTACCCCACAAGGTATGAGAGACCATGGTACCTTTATAAAAACAATATTTTTAAAAATAATACTACAACTTGAAGAAAGCTGAGAGGAAAGACATTTTGCTTTGCAAACAAGATTAATCGAAGGACATTGTTTTATACAGTCTAACTGTCTGGAATTTCAGAGGAGGAGGAACTTTTCAAGGTGCTGATAAACTCGGGTCTCTTCCTCATTAAACAACATCCTTGTATTTGACAAGGTTGAGTTGGTTAAGATGCACAGTCTTAGTATTTACTGGGCATGGAAAAGCCAATCTCAAAGGGTAGGATTGATATCAATAAAATGCCATGTGATTTCCCTTTATCAAAGAAAAGTAATAGATTCATTAGACCAGTGAAATTGGCAGGAACCTGCAAACGGAAATTATATACAGAACTGTGAAGTGTTATGTCTTGATAAGAATGATGAGGAGAGGCAAAAGGAATGACATCAAACAATTTCAAGAAGGTTGAAGGAACTAGGTTACAGAGGGCAGATGCATATAAATCTTTGAAGTTGACAGGTCAAATTAGCAAAATCATGTGCTATTCCTGATTTTATTTATAGTCGAGATGCACATAAAACCCCGTCTCAACTGGAAGGAGTGCTGGGTCCCTGGATAGAGGTAGGGAAGGGTATAGGGGCAGGTGCTACATCTGTAAGGGAGAGTACCTTGTGGAGGGGGAGGGGGAGGAAGGGATGAGTGAATGAAGGAGTTGCGGATGGAGGATTCTCTGCGGAAGGCAGAAACTGGTGGAGGAGGGGGGGGGGGGGGAGATGTGACTGCTGGTGGTATGACGCTGCATGTGATGGGAATGTTGGACAATAATGTGTTGGATGCGGAGGCTGATGTGGTGAAAGGTAAGGACCAGTGGGACTCTATCCTTGTTCTGTTTAGGGAGAGGGAGCGAGAGCAGAATCGTGGGACACAAAAGACACACGGGTGAGGGATTCATCTATGTCAGCTTGGCAGAAACCACGTTTACTAAAGAAAGAGGAATGGAAAGCCTCCTCTTGGGAGCAGATGCAGCGGAGATGGAGAAATTGAAATTGGATTGCGTCTTTGCAAGAGGCAGGGTGGGAGGAAATGTAGTCCATATGACAGTGGGAGCTGGTAGGTTTATAGTCAATGTCAGTTAATAGTCTGGCCCCTGTTATGGGAACAAAGAGATCAAGAAAGGGGAGAGAGGTGTCAGACATAGTTCAAATGAATTTGTGTGGAAGTTAGTGGTAAAGTTAATAAAAAATGACTTGCTTTGTCTGCATTAGAATTGACCATTTCTATTCTAAGTCATTAATCTATGATACTGGTTCATTTGTCAACTATGACAGTGGCCCAATGGCTACCCAACCACCTTGTTTGAGATATTTCCTTTCCTCTATACTTTCACTGATTGGATTTACTCTGTTCCTTCTTTCACCGGTGTTTTTTCAGAATGTTTTTTATTTCAGATTTCCAGCATTGTGATGCTGGCAATTACAAGCAGCATCACAAATTTCAGTTCTGGCCAGTTCCCGGAAAAGGTTTCCAATTTTAACTCTGTTTTCCTCTCTCCATAGATGCTGCTTAATCTACTGGATATTTAATGTATCCAGTAGATTAAGTCCATAGTCCAGAGTGTTTAATTGTCATATGTACCAACAACAGGACAATGAAATGTTTACTTGCAGTACCTTAACAGGCCCCTAAATGCCGTGCACAGGTAAATATAATAATACAACATTTCAATAAATTAATAAATGTATTGCTTATGCACCAAATTGAGGTCCTTAGTGCAACAATGGCGCAGTGGTAGATTTGCTGCCTTACAGCGCCGGACACCCGGGTTTGATCCTGACTACGAGAGCTGTCTGTACAGAATTTATATGTTCTC
Organism: Okamejei kenojei; assembly: GCA_035221665.1. Classification (NCBI taxonomy): domain Eukaryota; kingdom Metazoa; phylum Chordata; class Chondrichthyes; order Rajiformes; family Rajidae; genus Okamejei; species Okamejei kenojei. The sequence continues at coordinate 421,766 of JAVHYY010000078.1, forward strand.
CCAGCGACCTGCGTGGGTTTTCTACGAGATCTTCAGTTTCCTTCCACACTCCAAAGAGCTACAGGTTTATAGGTTAATTGGCTTGATATAAATGTAAGATATAAACAAATGTCCCCTGTGAGTGTTGGATAGTGTTAATGTTAATGTTAGTGTGAGTGTTGGATAGTGTTCACACAGAGAGTGGTGAATCTGTGGAATACTCTGCCACAGAAGGTAGTTGAGGCCAGTTCGTTGGCCATATTTAAGAGGGAGTTGGATGTGGCCCTTGTGGCTGAAGGGATCACGGGGTATGGAGAGAAGGCAGGTACAGGATACTGAGTTGGATGATCAGCCATGATCATATTGAATGGCAGTGCAGGCTCGAAGGGCCGAATGGCCTGCTCCTGCACCTAATTTCTATGTTTCTATGTTTCTAATGTGTGGAGATTACTGGTCAGCGCGGACTCGGTGAGCCGAAGAGCCTGTTTCTGCGCTGTGTCTCTAAACTAAACTAATTTAATTCTTCCGTTTCGGGACTTATGACAATGAAACAGTCTTGACTCTTGAACCAAAGACATAGTCCTTATGGGCCTGTCCCACTTAGGTGACTTTTTAGGCGACTGCAGGAGATTATGCTGTCGCCACATGGTCGCCACATGTTCGCAGGTGGTTGCTGGTGAGTCGCCTTCATGGTCGTGAGGAGTTCCCACATTCTGGGAACCAGTCGCGGACTCATTATGGTCGCCGTCAATTTTTCAACATGTTGAAAAATTAGCGACGACCAGAATGAAGCCGTCATGGAGAGTAGCGAGAATTCTCGAGCCGTAGGTGGGTCGCCAGGAGGTCGAAGGTTCTCGGAGGTTCTCGTATGTTGTAGCCGATGCTGACCGGTGAATTTCATTGGCTCATTGGGAAAAAAAAAGGTAAGCAGTAGCTTTCAGAACCAAGGATAACCAACCGGTAATGTTAATGTCCGCCGAGCTTCGCAGCCGTGTATCTCTGGCTTCTTAAAAGTTGTCTCCACTCCTTCTCCCCCGTTCTCCCCCCTCTACACCTCCTCTCACCCCTCTTTTAAAGGACTTACCGTACACTGTGCTTTCACAGTCTTTTTACAGCGCCAACCTTCCTGTTCATCGCGGTGTGTGTCTGTTTCACCTTGGATTTGCAACGTGGGAATTGTTTAGACAGCGCTCCCCCCGCTTGCCCTGTCCCCCACCTGCTCAATGGGCTGGTGAAGGAAGTGATGTGTTTGTGTGTGCGTGTGTGTTCCACTCTGACAGTTGCCGTTCCAGTTCCGTTTTTTCAGGTGATTGCCGGCAACTTGACAGTCGCCGGCAGTCGTCTGAAAAATCGCCTAAGTGGGACAGACCACATTAGAAGTTAATATTTGCTGAGGTTAGTGTTGTGTAATGTTAAACAGCCTGACAATTGCTGGGTAAGAGGCTGTTCTTGAAACTGGTGGTCACAGTTTTGAGTCTTCTATGCCTTCTTGCCGAAGGTCAGAACAAACGGAGAGTGTAGCCAAGGTGGTGTGGGTCTTTTGTGATATTGACTGCCATTTCAAGGAAGTATTTTCTTTCGATGGCGGGTGGTCAGCACCCGTGATGGGCTGGAGCATTCGAGTTGCCAAACCAGGCCGAGGTGCAAACGGTCAGTGTACTCTCTGCTGTACAGCTGTGGAAGTGCAACAGAATATTTGTTAATATACCAAGTCTCGTTAATTTTCCATGGGAGTAGAGGGCGCTGTTGAGCTTTGTGATTGCATTCATGTGCTGGGCCTACGACAGGTCTTCAGAGATGTGAATACCCTGGAAATTGAAGCTGTGGACTCTCTCCTTCGTCATCCCATCAATAAAGATAGGTCCGTGGATCCTCGGCCTTCCCCTCCTGAAGTCAACGATCAGTTATTTTGTCTTGCTTACATGGATTGGTGTTCTTGGACCATTCAATGGGATTTTCACTCTCTCTCCTATACTCCGACTCATCATTACCCATTATTTGTCCAAAAGTGTCTGGCTACATGGTCATGGGTTAGTGGAGAGAGTAGAGTAGGGGACGGGGCACACAGCCCTGAGGTGCTCCTGTGCTGAAGGTTATCGAAGAGGAAGTGTTGTTGCCAATTCGTACTGATAGTGGTCTGTCAATGATGATGTTGAGGATCCAGTTATAAAAGGGATGAGCAGAGGCCAAGTTTTCTGAGTCTGATTACAAGATTGGAGGGAATTATAGTGTTGAACATCAAGCTATAGTCGCTAACCAGCTTAATGTATGTCCTCTTATTGTTCAAGTGGTCCAGCGTAGAATGAAGAATCAGCGATATCTCATTTCCTCTTGATCTATTGCGACGATACGCGAATTGTACTTATTGAGACACGTCTGCTAAACCTTCTTGAGTACCGGTTTTATTGATGTCCTTTTAAAGCAGGTGGGAGTCTCAGATCTCTGTATTGGGATGTGGAAGATATTCACAAAACCTCCTGCCAGTATTTCCAGTATTTTTCTCTTTGTTTCAGATTTCTGGCACCAGTAGTGTTGCGCTTCTCACTCTGCCAACATGTTGTTTTGTTCTTTTCTCTCTCTCTCTCTCTCACACTGTCCTCAATCATCAATTAAATAGATGGCTCTGAAAGGATCGTTGACTGAACATTCCCTTTGCTTTCTCCACCCTCTCCCTTTTCTGCAAACCACTTCTCCATCTGTCATGAAATGTTAAACCTGACTTTCCACAGAATGATGCCTGACCTGCTGGGTATATCCAGAGCTTTCTGCTTTTATTTCAAATTTATAAGACCTGCTTTTTGTATAACTTCCAATTAAAGTAAAACGTTGTGCCAAAGAATGCACCAGTTGAAAAGATGAGGCAAGTTAATCGTAATATTTATACGAGAACTAAATAAATATCTCAAGTGGAAAACTATTAAGAGCAAGGAAGCGGCTTAATTGGGTTGTTGTACTCACAACATAAGGTGTATACAGTAACTATGTTATTTCACTCTATCATTTTATCATTATTAATCGAGGAAGAGTGTGGAGGTTATGGGTAACTGTTGGGCAATAACTTAGATGTTTAGCAACATAGGCCATGTTACACTGTAAGTTCTTTCAATCAGAGGATCAGTTCAGAATTATTTCATTCTGTATGGCTTTTTTAGCAACAAAACTCCTCCGTATTCTTAAGTTGAGCCACCTTAGAGCTCAATGCTCTTAAGACAGTGGAATTGACTGTAGACTTTAGGAGAGATCCCCCTCCCCTCACCCCACTCACCCCACTCACCATCAACAACACCACAGTCACATCTGTGGAGTCTTTTAAGTTCCTGAGAACATCATCTCTAAGGACATTAAATGGGGGGCTACCATCGACTCCACAGTCAAAAAGGCACAACATAGGATGTACCTCCTACGGCAGCTGAGGAAGCACAATCTACCACAGGCAATGATGGTCCAATTCTACACGGCTATCGTAGAGTCTGTTCTTACTTTCTCCATCATGGTCTGGTTTGGCTCAGCCACCAAGCATGACCCCTGGAGGCTGCAGCAAATTGTCCGATCAGCAGAAAAGGTTATTGACTGCAACCTTCCCTCCATTGATGAACTGTACACTGCAAGGGCCAGGAAGCGAGCGGGCAAGGTCATCTCTGACTCCTCTAACACTGGCCGCAAACTCTTTGAATCACTTCCCTCTAGGAGGCGACTCCAGATTGTCAAAGCCGCCACAGCCAGACATAAAAACAGTTTTTATCCACAAGTAGTTGCTCTACTCAACAGCCAAAAATCAGTAGTGTCCCTTTGATCTGGTATTTTGTTGGTTCACATGCTTGATCAATGGTGTTTTATCATTAATGTTTTATTATTATTAATGTTAGTGTTTTCTGAGTCATTCGTAACTGTCACTGTATGTCATGTTGTTACTTGTGGGTGGAGCACCAAAGCAAATTCCTTGTATGTGAATACTTGGCCAATAAACTTACTTACTTACTTATGCCTCAAAAAAGATCTACATATTTTGGTAAAATTGACAGCAAGATTCTGAGCTGCAGCAAACCTTCTTCAACATTATTTCATTACTCATTTTATAAGAGCACTTTGTTTGCAATCTCATTGAGAAGGAAGAATTGCTGGAGATCCCTTATAATAAAGCAGCTTTTTCATATTCTGTAAAAGTAATTTGCTCTAAAATAAAAATCCATGGCAAACAACTCCATCTACTCATGCAATAGAAAAACATATTTCACTATGTCACGGGTTATTGATTGGGGACAATCAGCCATGATCACAATGAATGGCAGAGCTGGCTCGAAGGGCCGAATGGCCTCCTCCTGCACCTATTTTCTAAAAAAATAAAAAAGCAAAAAATAATCCTGGCACCAGCATGCCCAAATTCCACCATTTGACAAATTCATATAATTATTTTAAATGCAATAGCGAAGAAACAATTTTTCTCCAGGAAATCATTTTATAGAAACATATAAAATTATAAAAGGACTGGACAAGCTAGATGCAGGAAAGATGTTCCCAATGTTGGGCGAGTCCAGAACCAGGGGCCACAGTCTTAGAATAAAGGGGAAGCCATTTAAGACTGAGGTGAGAAAACACTTTTTCACCCAGAGAGTTGTGAATTTGTGGAATTTCCTGCCACAGAGGGCAGTGGAGGCCAAAGTCACTGGATGGATTTAAGAGAGAGCTCTAGGGGTTAGTGGAATCAAGGGGTATGGGGACGATCAGCCACAATGAATGGCAGTGCTGGCTCGAAGGGCCGAATGGCCTCCTCCTGCGCCTATTTTCTATGTTTCTATGTTCCTGATCTGTCATCATGCTACAAGCAGTTAAATAAACTGCAATGAATAGACTCTCTTTCATATAGCCAGTCATTCATTTGGATACAATAGTAAACTTGCAAAATATACTTTAATCCACGCTTTGGTTCTAGGCATGATAGCTTGTATGCAGTCGATTTGTACTCTGTCAGAATACATCCAGGCGCAAGGATTCAAATGACAAACTGAGCACTTGCAAATAAGATGCAATCAACTTTTCAGCACTGATTACGTTTTGCACGTCGAATTAATCTGATACTTCCAATTATGATTGCAGCAATAACATTGCTTGACAAAGGCTTTTGTAAGAACTGGCCTCCATAAACAAATAGCGAGGGAACGAATATCATTTCAAATTATTCGACCGACTGCAAAAGTCTTAATTACTCTCAGCTTTATGATTTATCTATTAGGGGGACACAAAATAGTTTTGGTGAAGAATATTCCCCTCTGTCCCATCCCAATGTCAATGTGTTCAAAATCCTGGTATATTAAACAATAGTCAACTGGGCTTTGTCCTTATCCAAATGGCTTTTAATCACAGATGTACAACATTAATCCCGAGTATAAATGTCATGCCTTTGGCTCACATCTGATCAAATCTACATCTGTTTTGCATTTTTTTTGGTTTCTTTCACACAGAACTACTGCTTCCAAACACAAATCACACCACCAGGAGGAGGAGGAAGGAGAGACGGGGGGGGGGGGGGGGGGGGGGGGTGAGAGGGCTGCATCTATTGAATAACGGGGGCCGGGAGGGAGAGGTGAGGGGACGACGTCACTCGCAGCGAGCAGATTCAAGACGGCAGCATGCAGACCCAAGGTGGCAGCACGCAGAACCATTGTGACGTCATCAGCCAAAGATCATCAACGTTTCTTCAGATTTGTGAACATTTTGATTAATAACTTGAGAAATGATGCATGAATTTTTCAAATAAGATGATTTCAGAGTCCACGGGATAAATCTCTAATGGAATATGTAAACATTTTACCGTTAGCGCGTCGTTTTTTTGTGAAGATGTGATTATACACACACACATACACACACACATCCAAGATCAGAGTTTTATAATTATAGAGATTCAAGAACATAGAGAAGGTAAAACTAGTCAAAAAAAATATCAATCATATTTCTGCCATAAAATATATTGCCTTTGCTGTCTTAATGGCAGACAAATGTGGTCTATGTTAAACATCGTTGCCAATACCAAAAGTTCTAAGTTAATACATCACCTCTCTGTAAGTGTCATTGTTGTCAATGTGAATAAGACTGCAGCATGTGGCTGTATTGACTTAGTGATGCGTTGTTAATAAAAGTGCCACATAAGCTACAGCTCATTAAGAATTGCTCATTAATAATTCCTGTGCTTCAGCAATGAGTAACCAATTCATTAGCCCCTGACACATCCTAATCGTTTGTGAGAAAAGAAAGCAAACATCCGTGGGTAAGAAAAGCAGTTGATTCATGGTATAAAAGGTCAAATTTTCTTGGGAAGCATTTGAGACTGAATGCCATTCTGACAGTCAGCATGCATGCAAAGGTACCGAATGGGGATTATGAAAGATGAATCTTTATAAGGATTCACGAGGTTTTATTTTATTTTTTCTGGTGTAGTTTGTAGTTTTCAATTTTGTCATGTCACAGTCATAGAAATTCTGCTGTAATGAGGATTTTAAGAAGATGAACATCTCACTGGCTGACATTCAGGATGCTTATTGACAGAACGACTGGGATATATGGTAGTGCAGTTCTTGAAAAATGCTGGGGATTTTTTAAAATCTTAATTAATTGCTTCTCAGTCGGGGAGAGACAGATGATTCAGGCTGCATGGATTCTGGCTTCAATTACCCACAAGGTCTAGAGTTGAAATTGATTAATTATTCTCAATTCCAAAAACAATTCACTTGACCATCTTGCAATCTAATTCCTTCCACCTCAATTTTATCAGCACGCTACACGCTCCCTGAGTCTTCAAGGCAAAACATGTGTTTTAATATATGCAGCGCTGCTTGAAGTCTGACAGTAAGGGGAATCGGTTCAGCTGAGTATTAAAATACCTCAACCTATAGTTTCTTATTGATGATATATATAACCAATGGTGACAGAAGCATATTCAGTGGAGCTGCTGTCTCACAGTTCCAGTGATGTGAGTTCAACCCTGACCTCTGGTGCTGTAAATGTGGAGTTTGCACCTTCTCCCTGTGTGCTCCAGCTTCTACCTACATCCCAAAAATGTGTGGAGTGGTAGGTTAATTGGCCACTGGGAGGTAAATTGCTCCTAGTTAGTAGGACAATGTAAAAATCTGGGAGAGTTGATAAAAATGAGGAAAGGATAAAGAAAACATTGGATCAGTGTAGGATTTTTCTGAGGGGTGCTTGATAGATGGCAAGAATCCAAAGAACTGTTTCTGTGCTCTATGACTGTGACTCAGTGACTCTAATCTAGCATAATTTCCTCAATCATATATACTTTTTAAAATTGCACTTACCACACGAGAGCTGGTTCTCTTTCAAACTTTTGAACGGTCTTCCGTGTAATGATCTTGGATAGATGCATAAAGTGTCATCTGCTATTCGAACTGAAACGTTTTTGGCCCATTGCAACACCCATTTAAGGTTGCAGTCACACATTAGAGATTCGGTGCGAAAGTGCCTGCAAGAGTTAAATTAATTTTAATGTTAGACTCCATTTTAAAAAATGAATATAAGGCACAATCAAAAAACAAACTAAACATTCCACTCAAACAATATTTCATTCTGGGTATTTCTTCAGCAATATGGTGTGATCTCAAAAGTTAAGCTAGTTTTTAGGCAAATCAGTCTTATTTTAGCAGGGCAGTGGCAAGACCATACCTGAGGTACTGCAATTTTGGTCTCCTTTTTAAGAAGCATAGAAACATAGAAAATAGGTGCAGGAGTAGGCCATTTGGTCCTTTGAGCCAGCACCACCATTCATGGCTGATCATCCAAGAACAGTATCCTCTTCCTGCTTTCTCTCCATATCCCTTGATTCCAATAGACCTAAAAGCACTATCTATCTCTTGAAAACATCCAGTAAATTGGCCTCCATTGCCTTCTGTGGCAAGAGAGGTGTACATTTGCACTGGAGACTGATTAAGAGAGGGTTTACTAGATCGGCTCTTGAGATGGAATTATCTTTTGAGATAAAGTTGAGAAGGTTAAGCCTTTATTTATTGAAGTTCACCAGAATGCGAAGTGCCCATATATGATGCCGAAGGCACTTGAGAAGGAAGAGGTATTTCCCCTTAGGAGGAGGTTTGAATTAGTGGCAGTGATAAGGTGTTGTACATTTATCAGAAAGATGATGAAAATACTCTCCTTTCTTATTGCCATGATCCTTTGGAATTTTATACCCCAGAGAGTTTGGAGACCAAGTCACCGAGAGGGGTTGATTTTAGGGACTTGAAGGGATTCAAGCATTATGGAGAACGAGCAGGAAAGTGGAGACGAGGCCGAATGAGTTATGACTTTATTGAAACATTCAGAGGTTCCCAAATATTGTCTACCCCTGTTCCCTGTTCATATGTAAGCTGAAAACGTAGAACTTAGTGCAATGTAGATCTGAACAATAACAGTTGATAATGTATTTTGTTTATATAAAGCTTATCAAAATACACGTACTGTAGCTACCATGATCTAAGTGTTCTCCAAATTACTGATATACAAAATATTTAGCACACATATTTTTGAAAGTCATGTGCCTTAAAGATATTTTAGACATCAAAACACATAACTAAATTGAGGAAAAGACAAGGGGAGTTACATAAAGCTAATGTGAATTCTTGGTCTGAAGAAGAATCCTTACCCGAAATGTCACCTATCCAATTTCTCCAGAGATGCTACCTGACCCGCTGAGTTACTCTAACATTTTGTGTCTATCTTTGGTATGAATCAGCATTTGCAGTTCCTTTTTATTATATTATATTATATGATATTGTATTGTATTGTAGTGTAGTATAGTATATTATATTATGTTATGATATATTATATGAATTATTGTATGTTTACTTGCAATTTAATCTTTCATAGCAACATTTTGTTTGGAGACTGTGTGTTAGGAATGTGCACCAGTAACTTTACAACTAAAACTAATAAAACTGGCAGCAATATTAATGTTCATTTCACGTTCAAGTAAAAATAATTTTAAACAGTACAATGATCGATTGCAATAAGATCAGATTCCAGTCTGGCCAATTTTGCAATGCAAATAAATTTGATAAAAAAGTAAAGAAAGGCAAGAAAAAATGCGGAAAACCTGTGCAAATCTCAAGGCCCCTCAAAATTGTTTCAAATTACTTATGAAGCAGAGACAAACACTGCAGTCAAGTGGCAGACAGCAAGGTTCCACAAACAAGAAAAGAAAAATTGGTTTAGCCTTATCCTTTTCTTTCAGTCATGCACAACGTAGCTGTTATTCAAGCACCAGAGAACAATGCTGTCCCAGTTGTACTATTAAATATACTTGGAATTCAGAAATTCCAACAGGAAGTAACAAATTATGTTGAAAATCACCCTTCCGTCCAAACTATATATTAGTTCTGAAATATTCAGTTAAAAAAAAATCAAGGCTCTTCTTGGAATAACTGCACTGAAACCTAGATGGTGCTGGAAATCTCTTATCATTGCTGTATTTACTTATGGTAAGGTTCATGTGCAAACTTTGATTAAAGACCTTGTTTCATGCTATGTAACATTTGCAATTTGGACGAGTTGTGGCCATTCCAGGCAGGTTCTGAATTGGTGCTCTAAACCGTCTGAACAGGATCAACTTAATTTTGGTTTTCAATTGAAAATAAACAAGTATGAATTTCAACAAATGTAATAGTTTCAATACTATTTATAGTGTTGAGTAGAGTTATGCAATAATTCCAGTTAGGGTCTCTAACCCCCAAGAATATTTTTGAGTTACATGCTGCACTTTAAATCCACCCCACTGGTGAAGTATGGTAAGATACTTTCACTGCCACGGCATCATACATCTAGTTTCCTATTGAAACTAGATTTCCTACTTTTAAGTTTTGTGCCCATAAAGCTATCGTCCTGCTTGTGAATAGTATCTTACTTTAACAGAAGGTCGCAGGAATAAAAAAGTTAAATTCCTCTTCCTATTCAGTGCATTGCAGTGGAAGTGATTGCCACATTCTGTCTCAGTCTACAAAATCTCAATAATCCCACATCTTTGCTCACACCTTTGCAGGCAATGATGAGAAGTATGTTCATGCACTTGATGATAATTTTGGGGCCATTTTAAATGCAACAGTTACAGATCTATCCTGAGCCCCTCACCAGCCTTCCGAGTGCCTTAGTGCTTTTATTTTAAGGGCAATATATTTACTTCCTCTATGAAAGAGGTCACTGGTGAAAAATTCCCATTTGGGCATTGTCATACTTCCTGCATTTCAGAATGTACCTAGATGTTGTTACCAAATAAAATTACGTGACTCTTATTTATCCAAATACTATGTCTATGGAAACATTTATAGAAGATTTTTCTTGTTGTATATCTGTAAACAACTAAATAAATAAATAAATAAATAAATACAGATGAACAGATAAATAAAAAAATAAAAAAATAAACTGACAGATGAATAGATAGATAAATAAACAGATAAATAAATAAATAAACAAAGCCAGATAAACAAACACATAAATAAATAAATAAATAAATAAATAGATAACTAGATAGATACGTGTGTGTGTGTGTGTGTGTATATGTGTGTGGTATGTGTGTGGTGTGGGTGTGTGTGTGTATATATATATATTAAATGAGGTTCAGCAATTGGGTGGCATAGTGGAGCAACAGTTTGTGCTGCTGTCTCACTGCTCCAGCAACCTGGGTTCTATCCAGAATTCAAGGGCTCTCTCTGTAGAGTTTGCATGTCCCCATGTTTGCATGTAAAGCTAGAATAAGTTGCAGGGTTATGGGAAAATAAGAGGGGGCAGGAATTGCTGTGCAAGGCACCATATGGACACAATGGACCAACTGACCTTCTTCCGTGTTAACTTAAGTGAACATTAATTTCCAATTAATGCTTTTTTAATCAAAATTTGTGACTTTAATAATGTGGCTAATTGCGACCAGACTTGAGGCTTTTTAGATTGAAGAAGGGTCTCAACCCGAAACTTCACCCATTCCTATCCAGAAATGCTGCCTGTCCCTCTGAGTTACTCCGGCATTTTGTGTCTATCCTAGATTAGTTGTTTATTGGGTTGCAAATTTCATTGGCCTGGTCTTCATTATTACCCATCTCTGATGATTGTTGAGAAGGCAGAGTTTAGTTTAGTTTTGAGAAACAGCATGGAAATAGGCTCTTTGGCCAACTGAGTCCATACTGACCATTGATCATCCATTCACACTAGTTTTCTGTTATCCCTCTCTCTCGTCCATTCCCTACATACCGGGGGCAATTTGCAGAGGACAATTAACCTACACACCTGTATGTCTTTGGGATGGAGTAGGAAACGGCAGCACCAAGAGAAAGTGCAAGGACCTGGTAGAAACCCACACGATTACAGGGAGAATATCCAAACTTCACACTGACAGGTCAGCATCAAAGCCGGGTCTCTGGCACTGAGGCAACAGCTCTGCCAGTTGTGCCAACTCACTTGAGGTGAAGATAGATACAAAACGCTGGAGTAACTCAGCGGGGCAGGCGGCATCTCTGGAGAAAAGGACTGGGTGACGTTTCGGGTCGAGACCCTTCACTTGAGGCAAGTTGTTCTTTAGAATCACTGTAGACAATTTTACTTCGGAGTCACGTGAGTGACTTCGTGAAGACCCCACCAGCACGCATGCGCGGCATATCGTCGCGCGCATTTGCATCGGCAGGCTGGGGGGGGGAGTGCGCTCTCTCCTCGGGCTCCTTCATAAGGCCGGCAGGTAAGTACTTACCTTCACTCCACAGGATGGACAAGGGCGAGAGGAAGGCGACGCTGTCGAGGAGCCGAGCTGCATCGACCAGCCAACGGCCCTTGTCCCCGGAGCTGCAAGCACCACCGGCAGCTTCGAGGCATGTGGGGGCAGGAATGCGGAAGTCGGGCGCTCCCGCTACTTTAGCGCCCGACTCACCCAAGTGGTTTACCGCCCCGGAGCTGGATGCAACGGATCCAGACTTCGAGCCCCCTTCCCCCAAGAAAAGAGGGGGGAAACAGGTACGCGCTAAGGGGTTTCGCTCATCACAAGCGACCTCTTCCTGAAGACCCGAGGGGGCTGGGCTGGGGGACAGCTGCATGACAGGGGAGCCCTGCAAATGTGCACCACCACGTACCACTGCCAGGGAGATCTGCCGTAGTGCAGTCTGGCAGCTCCACTGCTGCGTCGAGTAGGTCTGCTGGAGCAGATAACGCCGACAAAACACCCCGTCAGGCTGCGGTCAAGGGCGGAGGTGGCAGCAGTAGGCGGTCGGTCAGCTCAGCTCTGGGAGCGGCCGACCATGCGCCTCCACACCAAAAGATGGGCAAGTGTGGAGGTAAGCCTGCACGGAATCCGGGGAGACAGGTTCCGGGGCCGGCGCCGATTCAACTCACCTGCCTACATATCAGGCAGGTGGGCCGCCACAGTCTGGAAGAAGACAGACTAACGGAGAGTCCGTGCGGGAGTCATATGAGCCTACTCGGGCGGTAGGCCACGACAACCTGCCATTGGACCCAAGACAGCACCTTACAGAGGTGTGGTCCGATGGTGGAAGCCCCAGTGAGTTCGCAGGGCCTGGGGAAGTCGGCTTGTCCGCTGCAGATAGCAGGGACGGTCGCATAGAGCGGTTGGAGCTCTTGGTGGAGCAACTCCTCCAGCGGGACAGGGAACGGGAAGAGCGGGACTCGCGGGCATCTACTAGCCGTGCGAGGACCCCACTCAGCATCTCATCGTCACCAGCCAGAAGTGCTAGCAATTGCCCAGCTGCTGTGTTGGAAGACGACCCGGGACAGCCAGTGACTGCTGAGCTAGAGCATGAGGAGGATATGCTGGATGTGGTGGGTAAGTTTGCCGCTACTACACAAACAGGGGAACCTCTGCACCACAAACTGGCGGGCACCATTGATTACCTGACTACGCACCAACTTCAGAGTCAGGTTCTCAATGATACCATGGAGAAAATAAAACCACCCGAGAACTGCATCAACCTCAGTTTGCCCTTGGTTAATGCCCAGCTCTGGGGACACTTGAGTACGGCCACCAGGATGCAGGATGTCCGGCTCCAGCGTATCTTAAAAGTTCTCTCCACGGGCATAACGGCGTTTGCTATGACCCTGGACGGGGATAATGTGTCCAGTGAACAACAAGATGCACTGGCACTCCTATGCAACGCCCAGTATGAGATGAACTGCCTGCGTAAGAGCTCCATAAAGCCCGCACTCAACCCCAAATTCGCGGGGTTGTGCCTACCATCAACCGCTCCACCGCCACATCAATTGTTTGGAGACCTGTCCAAACAGGTGAAGGAACTGGACGAGGAGGCCAAAACAGCTGGCCTCATGAAACCTCCGACGGCCAGACTTCACCCATACCACCGGCAACAGCCAAACACAACCTGGAAACCACGACTGCCGGACAGGACACAAAGGTCCTACCCACCTCCACTTCCGCAAACACAATGACCTTTTTTAGGGCAAGGCCAACAGCGGCCTGCATGGAAGATGCGTCCGCCACCCGTCAACCTCCACAACGTCCAACCAAAACACCATATGTAAGGAACCGCCGCTAACCATGGAGGTAAGGGGGTCTGGTTCCTCTCACGCCGTAGCATCCCCTCCTGCACAGATAGGTGGGCGATTACGGGCGTTTTTGGACATATGGAAAACTGTCACCACAAATGAGTTTATTTTACAAAGTGTTCAAGGCTATGTTATAGAATTTATTGGAGGTATAAATCCCCCTACCCAGCATTCGCCTCTTAGGAAGTTTACACTATCCCAAAAAGAGGTGGAGGCAGGGCATGCTGAAATTATACGGCTAGCAGCAAAAGGGGTAATTGGCAAAACCAAGCATGAACCTATTGAGTTTGTGTCCAACATCTTCACCAGAATTAAAAAAGATGGGCGATGTTGGATTATAATAGACTTAACTGAGCTGAACACTTTTATACAATATACCCATTTCAAAATGGATACTTTTGAAACAGCCAAGCAGATGCTTTACCCAGGGTACTTTATGGCATGCATCGATTTGAAAGATGCATACTATACGCTGCCCATCTCTGAGGCTCACAGGAAATTCCTAAAGTTTGTCTGGAAGGATCAATTATGGGAATACAAGGCATTACCCAATGGAATCACCACAGCCCCTAGGCTGTTTACAAAATTGGTAAAACCTATATTGGCTCTTCTCCAACAACAAAATTATATGGTAATGGCATATTTGGATGATATCATAGTGGGTCAGACCCTCCAATTGGCAACACGGGCAGTGACTGCAACTAAGGCTCTCTTCGAGAAGCTGGGGTTTGTAATCCATCCAGACAAATCAAAATTGCACCCGGTACGGGTTATGGATTATTTGGGATTTACCTTAGACACCAATTTAATTAAGATTACCATTCCAACAAACAAAGCTACTGCTATAATAGAAGAGTGCCACAGTCTTACTTGCGCCAGGGTACCGACCATTCGGCAAACAGCAAAAGTTATAGGGAAATTGGTAGCTACATTTCCAGCTGCACATTTCGGACCACTACACTACCGAAATTTACAAAGAACAAAGATCACAGCATTAAAAACAAATGCTGGGCACTTTGATCGGCCAATCCGGTTACCAGCAAAGGCTAGAACCGAGCTACAATGGTGGGTTGGCAATATTAGAGAGTGTCACAGACCCATCATAGTAAGCAACCCTGACGTTGTGCTACAAACTGACGCAAGCGCACAAGGCTGGGGAGCAACTGATACGATGTCCAGTTGTGGTGGCAGATGGAACTGTCGTAGTCTACATTCTTGGAGTCACACGGGATAAACTATATAGAAATGCTGGGGGCATTTCATGGACTGCGGGCTTACTGTACTAATTCACGGGATTTACATGTCCGCCTTCAAATAGATAACACTACAGTGGTGGCTTACATCAATCATATGGGTGGTATCAGGTCGCTATCTTGTGATGAATTGGCTAACACACTTTGGCACTGGTGCATTGAAAGGAATATTTGGATTACGGCGACCTATTTGCCTGGGAAGCTTAATACAGTGGCGGACACCAGGTCACGAGTATTCAATGACAACATCGAGTGGATGTTGAACCCCCAAATTTTTGGAGACATTATAGCTCACTTTGGGACACCAGATATTGACCTATTTGCGTCCAGGCTGAACCATCAGATACCAACGTATGTGTCGTGGGAACCAGACCCTGGGGCAATAGCAATGATTTTCTATCCATTGGGGCGAAATGGTTTCGCTACGCATTTCCCCCATTCTGCCTCATCAGTCGGGTATTGCAGAAAATTAAACTGGACTCTGCAACTGGCATATTGATCATTCCCGACTGGCCTACATAACCATGGTACCCGATGGTCGTAAAAAATTTAAAACAACCATGGATGGCGATTGGGAAACACCCCAAATTGATTACTCACCCCATTACGGGGGTTAGTCATCCTGGTCATGGTCACTTAAATTTGTTGGCCTGCAGGTTCTGAAAAGACCACTCATCCGGGTGGACATCTCATCACGAGCCATAGAACTTATCGCCGCATCATGCCGAGAATCAACTCGGAAACAGTACCTCACCCAAATCAGGAAGTGGGAGGCATTCTGTGCTCGGACCAACAAGACTTCCAACTCGGCAACGATACCTGATGTCCTGGAGTTTCTAGCTGGCCTCCATTTCGATGCTGGCCTTAGCTACAGTGCCATCAACAGTGCCAGGAGTGCGCTGTCCTCATACTTGGATATAGGTATCAGCTCCAACCACCTGGTGTCTAAACTAATGAGGGGAGTGTTCAACACCAACCCTCCGCGACCCAGATATACTGTAACGTGGGATGTGGGGATCGTGCTGACCCTACTGAGGAGCTGGGCTCCAATGAATGAGCTACCACTGAAACAGCTCACCCTCAAGGTGGTGATGCTGATGGCACTGACTACAGCCCAACGAGTCCAGACGTTACAAAAACTGTGACTGGACAGCATGGTGGCCAACCCTGGTCAAATAAATTTCTTTGTCCAAGATTTATTGAAGCAGCACAGGCCAGGGCGCATGGGCTGCAGTTGGAGTTTCGGGCGTACCCTGTAGATGCCACTCTCTGCATAGTCACTCATCTCCACCACTACATCAGGGTTACAGGAGTCATCAGGATGAAGGAACAAGGGCTCCTCATCAGCCACAAACCTCTGCATCATCGGGTGACTGTACAGACTATCGCCAGGTGGCTCAGGGTGGTGCTGGATGCAGCAGGAGTTGCTACTAACATTTTTAAGTCTCATTCCACCAGGGCTGCATCCACATCAGCGGCGAGGGCCATGGAGGTGCCCATGGAGCACATCCTCGCCACCGCGGGCTGGGCTAGTGAAGAAACCTTTCAACGGTTCTACAACAAGCCACTGGTCGCCCCTGCGACATTCGCAGAAGCTGTCCTGGGAACCGCTCAGTGAATGTCTGTCCCTGAATTAGGGGTTATTTGTTGTTTATTTGATTAATAAATTGTGTTGATTTTTCAGCCAGTTTTCGACTGAACTGCATTAACAGCCTTCCTCCATCAGACTTGCGGCAGTGTGATAAGCATGGACAATGTCCAGTGCTTGAAATCACAGAGCTTTGAAATCTTCACGAAGTCACTCACATGACTCCGAAGTAAAATAGTAAGATTAAACGAGAACTTACCATGTTTGAAGGTTGATCTGTATTTTACGAGGAGTCGCGGTGAGGGATTTCGTGCCCTCCGCTCCCACCCTCTATCATAAGGTCAACTAGGAAGTTCAACGTTCTTCATCTTTACTATTTTAGTCATGATGTGTTTCTGTGATTCCACGCCGCTGCTTTGAAGGATGCCGCGCATGCGTGCTGGCGGGGTCTTCACGAAAACTCCTCGTAAAATACAGATCAACCTTCAAACTTGGCAAGTTCTCGTTTAATCTTACTATTAAATAGGATGTTCCAGGATTTTGGCTCAGTGGCAAGGAAGGAACAACCGTATATTTCAAAGTTAGAATGGGGACATTCATTCAGAGGGATTGTTTTAATTGTTGCAGATGGTGTTCCTGTGCATCTGTTGCACTTGTGCTTTTTAATACGCATTTATTTAGTTATGTTTATAGATGAGATTATCCATTTGGTTTCACAGATTTACATTGACACAACCAGATCTCTTGTGTTGACAGCACAATCAGTGACTTACTAAAAAAATCTTCTTTGAGGAAGGAAATGTAATTTACAGTTAATCATGCATAATCATGCAAATTGAGTGAATCTGCAAAGGCCTTTAATCAACTAAAAATATCAATTGTCTTGCATCTATATTATAATGTGCGCTCCAAAATTAATTTATACTTTAAGCAAAAAAACTTTAAGCGCTTGGACTTTTTTCCTATCCACTTTCTTTATCCAATGCACTGATTCCTCATTGAGGTCCTCTGCAATAGTCCGTGGTTAATTTCTAACCTTTGTTCATATGAAAAGACTACAAAGGAGTACGAACAACCCAGTTAATCATGGAGAGATTGTTCCTAAGTCAACTAAGTCTAACTTTTGCAAAGGAACTCAAAGTTCTGCAGTAAAAGCCTTGTCCCACGGTACGAGTTCATTCCAAGAGTTCTCCCGAGTTTGCCCTGATTCGAACTCGGAGATTTACGGTAATGGCCGCTAGTCGGTACTCGGGGCTCTCGTGGACATTTTGCATCATGTTGAAAAATCTTCACGATCCTTCCCATGCTTACCTGCCGTTAGCGAGTCTTCCCGAGTACCTGCAGTTCGCGTTTCCAGCCTCTAAGAGACGTTCCTGAGCTTTGACGTACCCGCTACGTTCATTCTCAGTGCTTATCACGAGTTTGATTTTTTTTTAACTCGGGAGAGCTTTTGGAATGAACTTGTACCGTGGGACAGGGATTTAACTCAATGGGTCAAGTAGCATCTCTGCAGAACATGGATAGGTGACATTTCGAATTGGGACCTGTCTTCAGAATGTTACGCTTGCAAAGGATGTTTTAGCAGCATTATTATCACCTGCAGTGAGATCAGCTTGAGGTGAAGACTCTTCCTAACCTTTAGCCCCCTATTATGGACAGATTTAATCAGGCTAAACTGTGAGCTTTCATCATCTTCGAAAGGCCATTGCCTGTATCTCAAAAATGTAGCAGATTTTTTAAATTTTCACCAGATTTGAAGTGTGCATATAAAGTGTCAAGAGAGATACACCAGAACTGGAACAATGAAATTCTTACTTGCTGCAGCTTTTAGACATATTAATGCAACAACATAACAAATACAATCCATAGACTCAAAATGCTGGAGTAACTCAGTGGGACAGGCAGCATCTCTGAAGAGAAGGAATGGGTGACGTTTCGGGTCGAGACCTGTAGACTCGAGGCTGAAGAAGGGGCTCGACCTGAAAAGTCACCCATTCCTTCTCTCCAGAGATACTGCCTGTCCCGCTCAGTTACTCCATCATATTGAATCTATCTTCTGTTTAAACCAGCATCTGCAGTTCCTTCCTACACATGTACAATACATGTTCAGTTATTCTAGGTAAACTATACTGTGATACTGCCAGCCAAAGTAAACAGTGCAACCATACTAGGGCTACGTCCATAGATTCCCAGGTGGTTCATGGAATGTTCCTGGGTGTTTAACATCTCAATGACGTGTCCTATGCCCAGTAAAGAGATATAATATTGAAGAAGGCATGCCAGTGCCGCTACTTTCTTAGAAGTTTAGAATGTATGTCTCGGAATACTCTGACAAACGTTTACAGATGTACTGTAGAAAATATGCTGACTGGTTGTATCATGGCCTGGTGTGGTAATTCCAATGCACAGGGACACAAGCGGCTGCCGAGAGTAGTGGACCCACGGCTCTCCCCTCCATCAAAATCATCTACATGATGGTGCTGGCCTCAAAAAGGAGGCATCTATCATTAAGGATCCCCATTACATGCCCTCTTCTCACTGCTACCATCAAATAGGAGACCCAGAAGCATGAAGTCCCACACCATTAAGTTCAGGAACAACTTATCTCTTACAATTAACAAGTTCTTGAACCAGCTTGCACTACCCTATTTCTAACTTAACAACAGAACACAAAGGTCCATCTATTGCACTACCATGAACCTGTTTGCTTATTTCGAAGTATGTTTTTGCACTAATGTATTTTTTTCCCAGACTTCTTTTTCACAGACTTCTTTCTTTCAGAAACATGAGGGGCAACTTTTTTGCACAAAGCATGGTAGGTGTATGGAACGAGCTGCCAGAGGATGTAGTTGGGAAAGGTCCTATCACAATGTTAAAAATAAATTTGGACAGATACTTGAAGGGATATGGGCCAAACACAGGCAGGAGGGACCTATGCAGATGGGGCATGTTGGTTGGTTTGAGCCGAAGTGCCTGTTCTACGCTGTATGACTCCATGTCTTGATTAGACTTGAGTAGTTTGGTGCAGAGGTAGGATTGTGGTTCGGGTCATGCTGCATGGTTTAAGAGCCTGATGGTTGATGGGACGAAACTGTTCTTGAACTTGGAGGTTAAGGTTCCCATAAAGTATTCAAAACCATGTTGGTAAGATGGGATAAATTTTCGACATTTACACTTTTCAACATCATGGAGCCAACTAGCTCTGCTGTAGAGGAATGACAAGGACTTTAAAGAGGTAGCTTGGAGACCAGTTATGTTCACAAACGTGTCACAATTGTCACAGAACAGCTGAAGATTGGTACTGAAGTTTCAATTACAGACCGGGCTGCAGTTACCCAATGTCTTAGGATTGACATACAAGCTTAGGCTGCTTGTATTACCTTACAAACTTTCCCGCTGGGCCGCAGCTGCAGGTTGGGAACGTGGTCGGAGGCCTTTATCGAGGCGCAGTGGTCTCGATGCCGACCGGTTGGCCATGGAGAAGCCCGGGTCGTAGCCCAGCGGGGGCCTCGCGGGTCAGAGGAGCCTCGCCTTGCGGATCAGAGCATGAGTCAGCGGAGCGGCCGACGGAGCCCGCGGCTGGAATCCGGATTTCAGTGTGACGTCACATGTGACAATAAAGTTTTCATTCATTCTTGCTGCTACCATAGAAAAAAATAAGTGAATTGTGTGTACACAGTTCTAGGCTGCACCAACAATCTATCAGTCTGTTCTCCAACGGGGGTTAGGATCTCTGAGATTGCCTTGAAAGCAATCTCCCATTCATCATGGCCTGAATGGCATTGCCTTCATCTCCAGGTATAATGATTTATTGAGATGGCTGAAGACAAAACATTCTACAACTCGTGTCATAATTGCCTTTGTGGACCTCAGCATTTAAAACAATTCTGAAAAATCTAACAAATAATTAGAACGATAGCAACAACCAGAAAATATCTGGCAATTATTGTGTAAGAATCTGTTCATCATAATAGTGCTGGTGATTGAATGAATGCTTGTCTGTATCTGTTCTGTTTAGTTTAGTTTCGTTCAGTTTATTGTCACATGTACAAAGGTACAGTGAAAAGCTTTTGTTGCGTGCTAACCAGCCAGCAGAAAGACAATACATGATTACAATTGAGCCATTTTCAGTGTATAGAAACATGATAAGGGAATAACGTATTGTGCAAGGTAAAGCCACCAAAGTCTGATCAAAGATAGTCCGAGGGTCACCAATGAGAGGGATACTAGTTCAGTACTGCTCTCTGGTTGTGGTAGGATGATTAATTTGCCTGATAACAGCTGGGAAGAAACAGTCCCTGAATCTGGAAGTGTGCGTTTTCACAATTCTACACCTTTTGCCTGATGGGAGAAGCGGGAGTGGCCAGGGTGTGACTCGTCCTTGATAATGCTGCTCGCCTTGCCGAGGCAGCATGATGTATAAATTGAGTCAATAGAAGGGAGGTTGGTTCGTGTGATGGTCTGGGCTGCGTCCACAATCAAAGAATAAAGTTAACTGAAATGGTGAGACACAATAACATCAAGCCAACATTCAACAGAAATTGCTATTTCCCTTACACAATAATCCCATATTCAGATTTTCAGAGATTTCTCACGGGGGTATGAGGACTATAGTTGCGATGCTAGTTGTAGGTGGTTGCCGGAGATTGCAGGTAGTGGAAGGTAAGACGTTTTTTTCACCCAGTTTTACTCCACCAGAGAGGTCTTACCTTCCACTTCCTGCAACCTCCGACAAACACCTTCAACTAGCATCACAACCGGCTTCGACTAAACAATTACCGATTTTTAAAATGGCAACCTACTTTTAGTTGTGGCCGGTTTTGAATTTTTTGAAATAATCGCCGGAACATAGAAGAAGCGGAAACCACTTTCGACCATTAGGGAAACTGACAAAAACCTCCGGAAACCGCACGGAAAACATGGGTGGGGTGCAAAGATGCCTTAGCCTTCCCCCTGCCTGGCACTGCACCCGTCCCACTATGACCATGACCCCCACTCTGCACACTGGCAGTCAGTGGGGTTCAGTTAATGGGGGAACCCACAGGAACTGCCCTCACCCATTAATTAGGCTGGTTCAGGAGTCGGACATCTGCGGCAGTCTCGTTCAAAACACACACTCACAATTATATTCATTATAGTGTTTTTATACAATATAATTATATATAATTATAGTCATATTCACAAGTCATATATATATATATAGATATAATAATATATGGTTTAAGTAGACAGCAGCTCGGAATTAGGCTCCCCAAGGAGAAATTGGGGAGTATTGAACACTAGATGGCGCTTACATTTTCGATCCCATCTTCTCATTAGCTTAATTAATTAATGTGCAACTTTTGACACTGACGAGTTATGACTTCCCAGACAGAAAAGTTAAATTCTAGACACATTTTCGATGCTTGGCCCACAGCCTAATAGACACAAAATGCTGGAGTAACTCAGCGGAACAGGCAGCATCTCTGCAGAGATGGAATGGGTGACATTCCTGAAGAAGGGTCTCGACCCGAAACTTCATCCATTCCTTCTACCCAGAGACGATACCTGTCCCAAAGAACATCAATGTTTTGGTTCAATGGTTGTTCTGCATAGGCCTGCATTTACTGGACCATGGATAGAGCAAAGTAAGACCCTCTCCATGGACCCTGCTGATAACCTTTTGTCGGCTTGTATTATCAGAAAGCCTTTATCCTGCTGATTATTAGAGGCATTTAAAATAGTTTTAAAAACATCGTTTGTCATGATTGAGATTATTTAAAGCAGTGACAATTATTTATTTAAGACATAATTATCTGAAATAAATTAAGTAAATTAAAAGTCATCACAGGCTGACCATTTATCCTTTTACTGCCAATCTGTGACCACATTCAAATGAATGAGGGTACGCAAAAAGCAACTTAATGGCACGTATAAATCTGAGGGGCCAAGTATAAAGTGTATTCGGAGTGTAGGAAGGAACTGCAGACGCTGGTTTAAACTGAAGATAGACACAAAAAGATGGAGTAACTCAGCGGGTCAGAAAGCATCTCTGGAGAAAAGGAATGGGTGATGTTTCAGGTCGAGACCCTTCTTCAGAGTGTGTTCCGTCCTGTAGCTCAGGTCATCATGGAATACATTGACATCTGACCTCCAAAGCATTCTGTTCTGAGCAGCAATGACTAGTGCAGCGCTTGGAAAATGCTGACATGCACACCACAGTCAACGAGTGGTTTTCTACAGACTCATCATCTCGCCGTCAAGTAAATTCATGAATATCATGGATTCTGAGCTTACTCAACCCCCCTTTATTCATTAATGTGGGCATTTTCAGAAAGGGATCGTTCTGGGTTGGCTTGAGCTTTTCATGTCATTATAATTACAGGTTTCACAATAATACTTTTTTTCAATCACAATAATACTTTATTAGCCAAGGTAGACAAAAATCCTGGAGAAACTCAGCGGGTGAGGCTGCAAAGGAACTAGGCGATGTTTCGGGTCGAAACCCTTCTTCAGATTGATGTGGGGGGGGGAGGGCGGGAAGAAGAAAGGAACAGGTGGAGCCAGTGGGCTGAGGGAGCGCTGAGAAGGGGAGGAGAAAGTAGGGACTACCTGAAATTAGAGAAGTCAATGTTCATGCCGCTGGGGTGCAAACTGCCCAAGCGAAATAAGAGGTGCTGCTCCTCCAATTTACGGTGGCCTCACTCTGGCCATGGAGGAGGCCCAGGTCAGAAAGGTCAGTTTCAGAATGGGAGGGGGAGTTGAAGTGCTGAGCCACCGGGAGATCAGGTTGGTTATTGCGAACAGAGTGGCTGTGTTGGGGGAAGCGATCACCAAGCCTACGCTTGGTCTCACCGATGTAGAGCAGCTGACATCTAGAGCTGCGGATGCAATAGATGAGGTTGGAGGAGGTGCAGGTGAACCTCTGTCGCACCTGGAACAACTGCTTGGGTCCTTGAATGGAGTCAAGGGGGGAGGTAAAGCGACAAGTGTAGCGTATCCTGCGGTTGCAAGGGAAAGTGCCCGGAGAAGGGGTCGTTCGGGTGGGAAGGGACGAATTGACCAGGGAGTTACGGAGGGAGCGGTCTCTGCGGAAGCAGACAGGGGAGGAGAAGGGAAGATGTGGCCAGTGGTGGGATCACGTTGGAGGTGGCGAAAATGTCAGAGGATTATTTGTTGTATGTGACGGCTGGTTGGGTGGAAGGTGAGAACAAAGGGGACTCTGCCCTTGTTGCGAGTGGGGGGATGGGGAATGAGAGCAGAGTCACAGGTTATAGAAGAGACCCTAGTGAGAGCCTCATTTATTGTAGAAGTGGGGAACCCCCGTTCCCTGAAGAATGAGGACATCTCCGATGCCGTGGTGTGGAACACCTCATCCTAGGTGCAGATGCCGGTGTAGACGGAGGAACTGGGAGTAGGGGATGGAGTCCTTAGAGGAAGCAGGGTGGGAAGAAGTGTAGGCCAGATAGCCATGGGAGTCAGTGGGTTTGTAGTGGATGTCGGTCAGTAGTCTATCACCTGCGATGGAGATAGTGAGGTGAAAAAATGATAGGGAAATGTCGGAAATGGTCCAGGTGTATTTGAGTGCCGGATGGAAGTCAGTGGTGAAATGGATGAAGTCAGTGAGTTCTGCACGGGTGCAAGAGGTAGCACCAATGCAGTCGTCGATGTAGCGGAGGTAGAGTTCGGGGATAGGGCCACTGTACGTCTCGAACAAGGATTGTTCGACGTACCCTACAAAGAGGCAGGCATAGCTAGGGCCCATGTGCGTACCCATAGCTATGCTTTGTATTTGGAGGAAATGGGAGGAGTCAAACAAAAAGTTATCAAGGGTAAGGACCATCTAGGCGGAGGAGAGTATCAGTGGACGGGGATTGGTTGGTTCTGCGGGCGAGGAAGAAATGGAGGGTTTTGAGACCCTCCTGGTGGGGGATGGATGGACATCCATGGTGAAGATGAGGGAATGGGGGCCTAGAAAATGGAAGTCCTGGAGTAGATGAAGAACGTGTGAGGTGTCTTGAACATAGGTAGGGAGGGATTTAACCAGGGAGGATAAGATGGAGTTGAGGTATGTGGAAATAAGTTTGGTAGGACACGAACAGGCAGAAACAATGGGTATGCCAGGACAGTCAGGTGGATTTTGGGGAGAAGGTAAAATCGGGCCGTGCGGGGCTGGGAATGATGAGGTTGGAGGCTTGGTAGGGCAGGGAGCCGGAGTTTATGAACTCAGTAATGGTGCTAGAGATAGTGGCCTGGTGCTCGTCTGTGGGGTCATGGTCCAAGGATAAGTAGGAGGAGGTGTCTGAGTTGGCGCGTGGCCTCAGCCTTGTAGAGATCAGCACGCCAGACTACTATGGCACCTCCCTTGTCAGAGGGTTTGATCACCCAGTCTGGGTTGTTGCAGAGTGAGTGGGCTGTACGTTCAGGGGGAGAGGTGTAGAGTGAGAAAGGGGAATAGAGAAGTTGAGGCGGTTGATGTTCCGCCAGTATTTTACAATAAAAACGTCTGAAGCTGGAAATGGCCATGAGGGGGAGTCCAAGAGGAGGGGGTCCGTTGGAGACGGGAGAAGGGGTCATCACTGGGGGCCGAGGACTCCTTCCCATGGAAGAACGCTTTGAGGTGGAGGCGACGGTGAAGAGCTCCACATCGTGGCGCGCGCAGAACTCATTGAGGTGGGGATGGAGGGGGTCAAAGGTAAGGCCTCTGCTGAGGACAGACCGTTTGGTATCAGAGAGGGGGAGGTCAAGGGGAATGGTGAACACACGGCAAGGATGGGGGTTGGGGCCGGAGGAAGGCAGGTGAGTGGACTGAGGTCGATGCATTGTCTGGTGGGGGAGGGGGGGTTGGTGGTAAGGGAGGAAGGGGGTATGAGGACTATAGTGTGGGTGGGGAGGAGCTGGGGTCACATGGTTGGAGGGGGAAGGGGAAGACACAGTGGAACAACCACTGAGGTTCGGGGGTACACAAAAGGCTGGAGAAACTTGATGGGAGCTCCTTCGATGCTGCTGCACCCGCCGAGTTTCTCCAGCCTTTTGTGTACCCTCGCTTCTCCAGCATCTGCAGTTCCTTCTTTAACCACTGAGGTTCCCTGGGTTAGGGGGACTAGCACTAGGACCCAGCACAGTCAGAGCCCGTCATGTAAGAGTCTGCAGTGTGGAGACTTTAGGCCCGGTGCTGAACATAGGACTCAGGTAAGGCGACGGCTGCGGCCTGCTGGAGAGTGGTGGAGTGGCGTGGATCGGTGGAGTCGATGGTGGGGGCCCGCGGGGAGTGGAGTCCGGGTCAGCGCGGAAGTGTTGGAGGTCCCGGTCAGCGGATGGTCAGCAGATACCTCTTTATTAGCCAAGCATGTTTTGCAAAATACGAGGAATTTAATTTGCCAAGTCATTCACACAAGTAAAAAGCAACGGAACACACTAAACACATTTTAACATTAACATCTATCACAGTGACTCCTCACAATCCTCACTGTGATGGAAGGCGAAAAAAAATCTCTTCCCTTTGCTCTCCCGCGGTCGGAGGACTGGAGCCCTCCGTTGACGGGATGATCTTGACTCCCATAGTCAGCGACAGGGCCCTCTGCGTTAGCTCCCCCACGCCGGGCGATCGAATCTTGCGTTGAGGCTGGAACCTTCCATGACATTGGAGCTCCCGACATCCACGGCCTCTCACGAGACTGAGAGGTCCCGATGTAATGTCCGCAGGCCACACTTAGAGCGATCCCAGGCAAGGGATCGACTGCGATATAAGTCCATGCCCCACGGTGGGGCCCAAGGTCATTCCAAGGATGCATCCAGCTCCATCGATGATAGGCCGCAGAACGACCGGAGAATGCGATCCGAAAATTAATCGCATCTCCGGCAAGGTCAGAAACTGAAAAAAAAATCCCCCTCCCCCCACATAAAACAAACCGGCAAACATTTACACGAACTTTTAACACACACTAAAAAAATAAAAATAAAAAACAAAAAAAAATATATATATATTTTTTTTTTAATTACTAAACTTGTGCTCACACCACTGCACCTGGTAGCTAATTATGAAATATTAAAACAACATTTTGACTGATGGAGTCTCAAAATTTTACAAATCACAAGTTTCTTTATGTGCTGTCAAAAAAATTGAGAAGCCTCCTGGACTATTTTTTTCAGGGACCTGCATTGTTGTTACAGATGTGTGGCACATGAGCAACACACATTGTGGTTTCTGCAGATTAAAACATGATGGCTAAGGCAGAGTCATTAGAACTTATCCTTAGAAAGTTGATATATATCTGTAGCTGTTTAAAAAAAAACCTTGAGCAATATAAACAAATACATTAGGTTGACATGACACAGATTTGATCAAGTATTCTGGATTAAGAAAGTATACTCACAAGACTCTAAGTGCTGCAAGCTTAACAAACAGCCCAGTCGGAAGTGTTGAAAAGATGTTCCCTGACAAATTCCTAAAAGAATGCACATGATTAACATTGTCATTGCAAACACTGATTGGAATACTGATTAACATCATCTTTGCAAAACATGATGGTTGAAATTGTGGTAAGATGATGGCACGGATTAAAAGGGTGAGTGGTTGGTAGTGTGGTCATAAATTTGTGCATTGTCGTTCATTAAATGCAATACCATGTTACCATTCATCATCTCTTTTTGGAAACAAGAAGATATGAAACAAGGCAAGCATGTACACCTCATCAATCCTGGTGTTTTTGCAGGCAATGCAGAATCTATTGCATTGTAAATTTTATCCAATCTTTTTGTTCACAAAGCTTTTTCAAAGTTGTTCCGAGACCACAGGCTGTAAATTAAAAATCAAAAAACTGCAGATGCTTGCAATAAAATTGGAAAATGCTAGCAACATACTGTTTCTGTCTCCATGGATGCTAATTGACTTGCTAAGTATTTCCAACACACTCTGTTGTTATTACTTCAAATTAAAAAAGCTTGCCTTCTAGCATAAGAATCCCATAATTTTGCAATGTTCAGTTAATTGTTGTCAATGCATTAAGGACATTTGATGGAATGAGAAATGAGGCTCATTCTATAATTAATTGTTTTTTACATTTTTAGAATTGATTATTTTATTTTTTTAGTGCTCTAATACCCCAGGACAGAAGCTGACAGGACATAAGTTGTCACCTCCAAATTGTCACTATATTTTTGTGAAATAAAATATACACATTATGCTCACATGCATTCACTGACACAGAAAACACTCAAGATGACAATACAACAAAAAATATGCTGAATGACCAAATGCATCTATACGTTGCAGACTTACAGCCTTGACAAGCTGGTGAGGCCCACAAATATCTCAGGACTCAGACATCCAATCCTGTTGTTTGACAGATCTCTATAAACAAACACAAAATAATTATATTGTAAATTGGAACTCCACATTACAATTAATCTGTGGCTAACTTAACCAGGTAATGTGGTAATGAGTGTCATAAATCAGGAAGATCCAAGGCAATGCCCTTGTCTTACTTGAAACTATTTCAGCTCAGATACTTTGTAATGAAAGTATGGCTATTTTCATCCATTTCCTTATCTATGTGAAAGGTAAAGACAGATAGCAATCATATTCCTTGATATTTTCAGTCAGGAGAACTTACCAATGCTCATTATAAAGTATCCAAGGTGAAATAGTTTCAAATAGATCTTGAAATAGTTGAAATAGTTTCATTGCCTTTCCAATTGTACCAACCACTGGCAGTCAGGTTAATCCTTTGTCCATTTTTCAATCTCTTTTCCAGATAAACAATGGAGCAATGATGGTCTGATAGCTGCCACCATGACAGCCATTGAAATGAAATAATAGAGAAAGGCACGGAAGCTAAGTAATTTAGGATTGCGAACAGTGATGTCCCTTCTCATATTGATCATATGGAAGAGGGTTTTGTCGGTCTTCAGTCTTGAGGCATGTGAAGGTGGATAAATCCTAGGACATTGTGGAAAGCAAGGGAAGAAATTGCTGGGGTCCTGGATTTTGTACCATTCTTAGCATGGATGTGGTACCAGAATGCTGGAACATGGCTAATGGTGTTTATTTATTTGAGAATGGCTGCAAGAATAAGTCAGGGAACTCCAGGTCGGTGAGCCAAACACCATTTACTTGAGGAGATTCAGACAGACAGGATCCATCTGCATTTGGAAAGGCAAATACTGATTAGGGATGGTAATAATGCTGGAGAAACTAAGCGATGAGGCAGCATCTATGGAGCGAAGGAATGGGTGACATTTTGGGTCGAGACCCTTCTTCAGACTGATGAAGTGATGGGGGGGGGAAGAAGAAATGAAGAGGCGGAGACAGTGGGCTGGGGAGAACTGGGAAGGGGAAGGGAAAGAGGAAGAAAGCATGGACTACGTCAAATTGGAGAAGTCAATGTTCATACTGCTGGGGTGTAAACTACCCAAGCGAAATATGAGTTGCTGCTCCTCCAATTTACGGTGGGACTCACTCTGGCCATGGAGGAGGAGGAGGCGCAGGACAGAAAGATCAGATTCGGAATGGGAGGGGGAGTTGAAGTGCTGAGCCACTGGGAGATCAGGTTGGTTATTGCGAACTGATCGGAGGTGTTGGGGGAAGCGATCGGCAAGCCTACGCTTGGTCTCACCGATGTAGAGCAGTTGACACCTACAGCAGCGGATGCAATAGATGAGGTTGGAGGAGGTGCAGGTGAACCTCTGCCGCACCTGGAAAGACTGCTTAGCTCCTTGGATGGAGTCAAGGGGGGAAGTAAAGCGACAAGTGTAGCATTTCCTGCAGTTGCAAGGGAAAGTACCAGGGGAGGGGGTGGTTTGGGTGGGAAGGGAAGAATTGACCGGGGAGTCATCTATTGCAGGTGTCAGCTGCTCTACATCGGTGAGACCAAACGTGAGGACAAAAATGTTTGATGGGCAAGTTAAACTAGAGAATGCCTTACTTAGTAAATGGCAGGGGCCTGGAAAAGGGCCCTGGCCCTTGCATAACAGAGAGACCTATGGGTGTGTACATAATTCCCTAAAAGTAGTGACGCAGATAAATAGTCAAGAGTCAAGACTGTTTTATTGTCATCTGTCCCAGATAGAACAATTACATTCTTATTTGTGGCTGCACAACAGAATATGTAAACATAGTACACTGTAAACAAAAAACAAACAATAATAGTGCAGATAAGATGGTGAGGAAGCATTTTAAATGCTTGCCTTTATTATGACAGGGCACTGAGTATAAGAATGAGGACATCATGTTACAGCTGTATAGAATGGTGGTGAGACCCACCTGGAAGATTGAGTGCAGCTTTGGTCACCATACTATAGGAAGAATAAATTAAGCTGGAGAGGGTGCAGAAAATATTCAGGCATGTTGCCAGGCATGCAGGGCTTGGGTTAAAAGGAGAGACTGGACAGGTTGGGACTGTTTACCCTGGAGTGAAAGTGGCTGAGATGTATAAAATCATGAGGGGCAGACTCAGTTTTTTCTCCTGGATAGAAGAGTCTCATTGTAAAGAGCATAGGTGAGAGCGGGAAGATTTAAAAGGGATGTGAGAGGAAACATTTTCACCCAGAAGGTGGTGGATAGACAGACGCGTGCCAAAGAAAAAGCTAGAGGTGGGTACAATTACAACGCTTAAAGGGCATTTTGAAAGGTAAATGGATAGGAAAGGTTTATGGGACAAATGGAGGCAAAGGTGACAAGCTCAGAAGGCATCTTCGTCAGCATGGATGAGCTTGGCCTAGGAGCTATTTCTGTGTTGAATAACTATGATTTCAGCAATGAAATGGCAGAGATGGGTCAATAAAAGTGACAAAGATGACGAAGATGCCTTCGAAATGTAGTTGTGTTGTGCCTAGCCCTGTGTCACCAATATGAATCGAACCATGCTTTGCATGAAGAATGAGAATTTTGGTGAGGTACTAAAGTCATGTGATTGGTAGAATTCGGCCATTCGGTCCATCAAGTCTACTACGCCATTCAATCATGGCTGATCTATCTCTCCTTCCTAACGCCATTCTCCTGCCTTCTCCCCATAACCTCTGACACCTGTACTCACCTGTAACCTCTGACACCTGTATCTATCTATGCCTTGAAAAATATCCACTGACGGCCTCTACAGCCTTCTATGGCAAATAATTCCATAGATTCACAACCCTTTGACTAGAGAAATTTCTCCTAATCTCCTTCCTTAAAGAACGTCCTTTAATTCTGAGGCTATGACCTTTGGTCTGAGACCCTCCCACTAGTGGAAACATCCTCTCCACATCCACTCTATCCAACCCTTTCACTATTCTGTATGTTTCAATGAGGTCCCCCCTCATTCTTCTGAACCCCAGCGAGTACAGGCCCAGTGCCAACAAAGACTCATCACAGGTTAACCTACCAGAGATTGCTGTAACTTGTAAACTCTATTGTTGCCTCAGTCACTTGTTCCTAAATAAAGTGCAGAATTATTGTGCTGCAATCTGCTTTAAACCCAGGATTGGAACTTTCCAGGGATCCATCATGTAAGATCTCTGCTCTTTTTTTTTTATTGCACTCACACTAATTATCTTTCCTGGGGATTGGGGAAAGTGCTTGGAGGTTCCTAGGGGATGGAGGGAGGCTTTGAGGGAATATGGCAGCACCTTCATTATATGAATTTAATAATCAGATCAATAATAGATCACATTAGTTCATATCATTTGGACAGGAAGATATTGAGTGGTCCATTGAAAAATGGCTCAGTCATTTCTACAATCGTTTTTTAAATATTTGAACTACACCACACATTAGTGTCTTGTCTGGAATTGTGGAACCGCGTGTATATAAATAACAGTGGTTGTCATTAACATTACCACATCTTTTTACTCAAAAATGGCCTAATATTTATAGGATATTACAAATCTGTTCTTCATAAATTAGTAAGCAAATTCATAACACACTGTATACTGACAAACTGTTGCCTACATCTGTTGAAGAAAAATGCCCTTCAATAATTGCCAATGAGCAGGAAAGCAATGTTGCAGGTATTGTGCAAAAACATTGGCATGAATGAGAGGAATGCCATTGTGAAGCAATTAATGCTGCAAACATGGGTATAAGTCTAACATGTGGTTAAAAGGTCAGTCAGTGGATAATAATGAGACAACTGTTATAATGTGGGAAACAGTAAGGTACAATGCAACCTTTTGTGCTGAGCATATGTTTTCCATATGTAACACCATATAAAATCATGATGCTGTAATTCTTGTTCCTTTAATTACAGGTTTTGTTGAACTATGGACCTGAAGGGATATAAATACTTGGCATCTGTCCCAAGCATAGCACAGCACCTCCGTTTTGGAGTATCGGTCAGCTATTAAATGAATGGAATACTTAATCTGAGCTTTGACATGAACTTAAAAATGAAGATCGGTAAATGCTGAATGCATTGACAGATTCAAACTGAGGCAAAACCCTCAGGGATTACAAAAGAATGGTGAGAGGAGAAACAGAAGCTATTGCTGGGAATACATTGACTGCAATCACATAAACAGGCCCTACATTCATATATTCCCCTTCACAATATCACAGAATTGACCGCAACCAATAAAGGACTTATTTAAAAAATATATACACAATGCTGGAGTAACTCAACGGGTCGGGCATAATCTCTGGAGATCATGGATTGGCGACGTTACAGGTGAATGTGAAGTTAGAGGAAAGTATGTAGGTGAAGGGGATGAGGGTAGAGGAAAGGGTTGTTGTTTTGATTAGTTACCTAAAATTGGAGAATTCAATGTTCATATCATTGGGGTGTAAGCTACCCGAGGAGAATATGAGATGCTGTTCCTCCAGTTTGCATGTGGCCTCACTCTGGCAGTGGAGGAGGCCTGAGGTCAGTAAGGGAATGGGACGGGGAGTGAAAATAGTCAGCAATAAATTGTATTTAATGTGGCTGTGTGTATTGTTGCTTTTTGCTTAGTATGGCTGTGGTATCTCAAATTTCACTGTACCTTAAATAGTTAAGTGATAATAAATGCAAACTTGAACTTGAACTTGAGATCCAACAGGCCCTAGCATAGAGGAGGCAAGTGTTTTACCAAACCCTTGCACTTTGCCAAGGTCTGCTGGATCTCCCAGTCTGAAGAAGGGTTCTGACCTGAAACTTTGCCTATCCATGTTCTTTGGAGATGCTGCCTAATGTACAGCACTTTGTATCATTTTTTGTAAACCAGCATCTGCACTTTGTTGTGTCTAGAAAGTACTTTTCATGTTTTTCCTGTCATAAATAGAATGTAAAACTAATTCAGCCGAAGCAGGATCCCGCAAATAGCAATGTAATTATGATTGGATGCTCTGTTTTTGAAATGTTGATTTAATTAAGACACAAGATAATTTCTTTGCTCATGGTGGCACAGAAGTAGCGTTGCTGCCTTACGGTGCCAGAGACCCTAGTTCAATCCTGACTGCGTGTGCTGTCTGTATGGAGTTTGTATGTTCCACCTGGGACCTGTGAGGTTTCTCCCAGATCTCCGGTTTCTTCCCGCACTCCAAAAACTTACAGGCTTGCAGGCTAATTGGCTTGTAAAATTGAAAATTGTCCCTAGTGTGTAGGATAGTGTTAGTGTGTGGGGGATCGCAGTTCAACATGGACTTGGTGGGCCGATGGGCCTGTTTCCATGCTCTAATACTAAACTAAACTAAACTAAACAACTAAACCAAACAGTGCCAACCAATGGTCCATGTCTACTTGAGGGAGGAGACAGGGCATCCATTTAACATCACAACCAAAAGACAGCACTTCTGAGAAAGTAGCACTACTGCAGTTGTTCACTGGTCTTTTGAGTTGGACTCCAACAAGTGTCACCAATGTGTGGTTAACAACTGACATGTGCCAGGTGGAATACCTGAAGTGAATCTACTTCAGAGGAATTCTATACTTCAGACTGCGGAGGAACAATCTGCAATAATCAGTTGTGGTCACTAACATGTGAAAAGGCATTCATGAGTTTGGCAGAAGTACTCTCAAGTTCTTTGAGAAGATTGGGAGGTAGAATGAAAGGGCTGAAGTATCGCACTTTGGACAAAGTGGGCACGCAGCTGGAAGTTGACCTCACAAAATCACAGAACTATAGAATAATTAAAGCAAAAAGGAAAACCATTCAGCCTATTGGGTCCATACCAACTCGTTGCAAAGGCCATCCAGCCAGTCCAATTTCAGGCAGCATCTTTTCAGGCAGCATCTCTGGTGAGAAGGAATGGGTGACATTTCGGCTCGAGACCCTTCTTCAGACTGAAGCAGTCTGAAGGTCTCGACCCGAAACGTCACCCATTCCTTCTCACCAGAGATGCTGCCTGTACCGCTGAGTTACTCTAGTTTTTTGTGTCTATCTTCAGTTTAAACCAGCATCAGCACTTCCTTCCTACAAATCATTTAGTATATTTGTTTGCGCCTTGACAAAACCATTCACAGTTTTCCTAAAACTGGACACCTAAAAATATTCCAAGTGTAGCCACACTAAAGTTTTATAAAGATTCATAATGAATTCCTTGCCCTTGTATAAATAAAGCCCAGGATCCTGTATGATTTTTAAACAGTTTCTCAACATGCCCTCCCATGTTCAACAAATAAAACACATGCCCACAATCTCATGTTTCTTCTATTTCTTTTAGCATCATGCCATTTAGTTTACATTGCCACCTCTCATTCTTCTATTAAAATGTAAACATCACATTCCTCAGCTTTAAATTTCAATCGCTAATTTTATCAGCCCATTTTTAATTGCCTTTTTGCCCACTGCTAACCTCCTTATGTCCCTGTCCCACTTAGGAAACCTAAACGGAAACCTCTGGAGACTTGGCGCCCCACCCAAGGTTTCCGTGCGGTTCCCAGTGGTTTTTGTCAGTCTCCCTTATGGTTGAAAGTGGTTTCCGTTTCTTCTATGTTCCGGTGATTATTTCGAAAAAATTGAAAACCGGCCACGACTAAAAATAGGTTGCCGTTTTAAAAATTGGTAATTTTTTAGTCGAAGCTGGTTGCGATGCTAGTTGAAGGTGGTTGCCGGAGGTTGCAGGTAGTGGAGGTAAGACCTCCCTGGTGGGATAAAACTGGGTGAAAAAAAGGTCTTACCTTCCACTACCTGCAACCTCCGGCAACCACCTTCAACTAGCATCGCAACCAGCTTCGACTAAAAACGACAGATTTTTAAAACGGCAACCTATTTTTAGTCGTGGCCGGTTTTGAATGTTTTGAAATAATTGCCGGAACATAGAAGAAGCGGAAACCACTTTTGACCATTAGACAAAACCCTCCGGGAAATCGCTCGGAAACCTTGGGTGGGGCGCAAAGTCTCCAGAGGTTTCCGTTCAGGTTTCCTAAGTGGGACAGGGGCATTACAGTTCTCTGCACATCCGCATTTATGCCATCTGCAAATTTGTAAATTGTACCCTACATCCAGGCCCTAGTTATATTATAGCTGACCCAGGGGAACTTCACTGTCCATTTCCTTTTTGACAAATAAATCTTTCACTACCACAAAATTTCATTATTATTAATCCAATTTTTAATCATAACACATCAACCCCTTTTAATTCCATAGCTTTCAGTTGTGAAGACAAGTCTATGATATGATAATTTATGAACCATGTATTAAAAGTCCATGAACACCTTGTCAACACAATTCTCTCAATGTATTAGACACAAAATGCTGGAGTAACTCAGCGGGACAGGCAACATCTCTGAAGAGAAGGAGTGGGTAACGTTTCCGGTCGAGACCCCGTCAGACTGAGACTCGGGGGAGAGGGAGTGATATCCAGAACCAGGGGCCACAGTCTTAGAATAAAGGGGAGGTAATTTAAGACTGAGCTGAGAAAAAATGTGTTTACCCAGAGAGTTGTGAATTTATGGAATTTCCTGCCACAGAGGGCAGTGGAGGCCAAATCACTGGATGGATTTAAGAGAAAGTTGGATAGAGCTCTAGGGGCTAGTGGAGTCAAGGGATATGGGGAGAAGGCAGGCACGGATTATTGATAGGGGACGATCAGCCATGATCACAATGAATGGCGGTGCTGGCTCGAAGGGCCGAATGGCCTCCTCCTGCACCTATTTTCTATGTTTCTATGTTTCTATATCTCTAAAGGTAAGGTGAGAAAACGAGAGATCAAAGGGGACGATGATCAAGGAAAAAGTAGAATGGATCGTTGTTAACTGAGAGGAAAGTGACAATGAGGCATACAATCAGTAAAATGTAATCAGGAGGGCAGTGAAACTAATTGGAGAACTAGGATGGGGGAGGGATGTAGGAATGGAGAGAGAGGGAGAGCAAGGGTTACTTAATAGTTAGAGAAATCAAGATTCATACCACTGGGCTGTAAGCTGTCCAAGCAAAATATGAGGTGTTGTTCCTCCAATTTGCATTGGGCCTCGCTCTGACAGTGGACGAGGTGCAGGACAGAAAGGTCAGTATGGGAATGGGAGGGGTGTTAAAGTGTTTAGCAATGTATTACTACATATTTAGGTTCTGCAAGGACAGCAAATGACTCTATGTTTTCATGACTAACACCTCATCAAAATCCTTTCCAAAGACAATAGCTAATAGACAAGAGACAATACGTGCAGGAGTAGGCCATTCGGCTGATCATCCCCAATCAGTACCCCGTTCCTGCAAGACATAATGAGCATCTCGTGAAGATGGCTATGTATTATTTGGAGTGTTGTCTGCACTCCTCCAGCGCTTTCTCTTGTAGTGATCAGCGAGTTCTGCTTGCCATTTATTAGGATTGTGTTGAAGTTGTGAAATACCAATAATCGATATAAGGCCAGGGCCAAGGTCAGGAACCTGGGCTGAGATTTTTCTTTTGTAGGATGTCATGATTATCTTAACAAATAACCTTGCATGTTATTTGTATATATGCGATTTCCCAAGTGTTTTAGTAGGTAGGTTAAGGTCAAACCTACATTAATATATGGTCTGTATTGCGACCCATGCAAGTTGTCCTGAACATGGACCGGATGTGTTTCCTGGAGCAAGGGTTTAGGTCAGGAACACCGGGGTTGGGCACAAAAGTAGGTTTGCAGCCAGAGCATATGTCAGGAGGTTGATAGATGTGCTGATAACCCTGCTGTTTGCAACGTCATGCTTTACTGCTTGCTACCAGCTGTCATGGATGGTGAAAAAAGTCAGAAGCTGGTCAATCTCCTTACTGTAAGAAAATAATAAATCAAAAGCAAACCACACAAGATGAAACTGCAGACTAAAAATACAGAATATAAGCCGGATTATACAAATAAGTTGTTTTATCTATGGAGGGGTTCATACTGTTACACATTGCATCCTAATGTCCTCAGATTTTTTTGTACCCATGGGAAATCCATATCCCTTGTGGATTGTGGGAATTTGTCTATTGTCTATAATTTATTTTGCCTATTTAAAATATCAGAACTTGTCAATATCATAGGAAACAAGTTTAAATGGGACAGATCCATGTAAAGGATGGCTGCCTGGCAAAATATTTTGTTTGAAATGGAGATGGCAATATCACTTGAGAAAGTGTTATGATGCCAGAGCAAATGACATCAGTAAAAATTGTTGGTTCATAGCGCCAAAGGTATGACACTTGTTCAAATGCTCCTAATATTAGGAAGATTAGGTTGAGGAATTCTATGCATGCAAAATGGTTGAGCCAAAACTGGCAAATGAATAATGTCCATTTGTGGATCAAGTAAATGACTAAACAAAAGTGGGCTAGAAACAGCTACTTGAAACCAAATCATTGTGAGGTGAGTGGGAGGCATTCTAGTGGGAGAAAGAGAGATTGCAGGTCAAGTACCTTCCTAGTAAATTTATGAGTGACATACATAGCGTAGACAGTCAGAACTTTCTTCCCAGTGTGAAAGTGACCAACACGAGAGTGCACAGCTAGGAGGTGAGAGGGGCAAAGTTTAAAGGAGATGTGGAGGGGCAAGTTTGTTTGAACAGAGAGTAGTAGGAGGCTGGAATGCACTGACAGGGTTGATGGTGGAGGAAGATACGATAGTGGCGTTTAAGAAGCTTTTAGATAGGCACATGGAAGTGCAGGGAATAGAGGGATATGGATCATGTACAGGCAGATGAGATCAGTTTAACTTGGCATCATGTCAGGCACAAACAATGTGAGCTGAAGGGCACATTCCTCTGCTGTACTGTCCTATGTTTTATGAAATAGTGTGGCTCTATCTATCATTCTTAGGTTTTCTGTTAGAGAATTGCAAGATCCCTGTAACCTCTGTTTAAAAAGGAGAAAGCAATAGACCAAATTCTAAGAATGACATATGCTTTGACCTCACTATTTCCTTTTTCTCTAGTGTTTCTCTATCCTGCTAATAACACGGAGACCACAGGAGTAAATAACACTCTAAGTGTGGTCTAACCATAGTTCTAAGTGACTTCAGCATCACTTCTACTTTTGACAATTCTCCCCCTGCTGAAATGAACCTCTGAACTTCACAACTTATAGGCCTGTCCCACTTAAGCGACTTTTTCGGCGACTGCCGGCACCTGTCATAGGTCGCCGAAATTTTTCAACATGTTACGACTCTGTGGGTGACTGAGAGACTACTCACGACCATACAGGCGACACCCTGGCGACATGTCGCGGGGTGAAGCCTGTATGGTCGTGAGTAGTCACCCAAAGAGTCGTACCTTGTTCTCGTTGTCGCTGGATTTTCAACATGTTGAAAATGTTCAGAGACCTGCTGCGATTATGACGGGTGCCGGCAAGTTGCCGAAAAAAATCGCGTTAGTGGGACAGGCCCATTAATGAGTCAAGAGTTCAGAGAGTCAAGACTATTTTGATATATATAAAACAAACAAACAATAATAGTGTAAAGACATTTTCTGTTCTTTCTAACTGCACTGCTACTTTCAGTGATTTGCAGTTGCATGAGGAGATTTCTTCATTGTGAAACCATGGTTGTGCAAGTCCTACTAATGAGAGAATGGTCTTTCTGGATAGAAGTGTGATGATAACAAATGATTTATCAGAGGGATCAGATAAATGATTTATCAGAGATACTAAAGGTCAGAATAGTGAAAGAAATGTGGGATAGAGAGACCAGTGGACTGTCTCACACAGAGAGTGGTGAATCTCTGGAATTCTCTACCACAGAAGGTAGTTGAGGCAAGTTTGTTGGCTATATTTAAGAGGGAGTTAGATGTGGCCCTTGTGGCTAAGGGGATCAGGGGGTATGGAGAGAAGGCAAGTAGGGGATACTGAGTTGGATGATCAGCCATGATCATATTGAATGGCAGTGCAGGCTCGAAGGGCCGAATGGCCTACTCCTGCACCTATTTTCTATGTTTCTATTTTTCTGTGTACATTAGAATTGTCACATGGACAGCTCCACAGATTGTTTAGAATTTAGAGATACATCACGGAAACAGGCCCTTTGGCCCACCGAGTCTGCACCGACCAGCGATTTCCCTACACTAACACTATCCTGCACACTGGGGACAATTTACAATTTTACCAGAGCCAAATTAACCTGCAAACCTGTACGTCTTTGGAGTGTGGGAGGAAACTGCAGCATCCGGAGAAAACCCACGTGGTCACGGGAAGAACGTACAAACCCCGTACAGACAGCAGACATAGTCACGATCTAATCCGGGTGTCTGTCGCTGCATGCCAGCCATTCTAATGCAGTGCCACCGTGCCGCCCAAGCTTGTACGACAATTTCTGACTGATCCATTGGGAGCTTTACTTGAAAAAAGTGGGCTGGAGTATATTCTCATTCATATTTTCTTCAATCCTATAAACAACCTTGAAGAGTTGAGCAAAACAGACCCTGGGGCAAATTCTTGTGCATACATCACTCAAGTGATTCAAACTGCAATATGCACTATGTAGGGACTGTACCAATTCTCCTGTTGCCAGTAGCTTTTGCCAAGCTGCTGTTGTACAACCTTCATGTTGTAATTATGCACGTAATATATTCCTTGTAACTACATATAGTCTGAGAGGATGCTATAATGTTTAAAAATCCGAAATGTGGAATGGAATAGAATCAGTTTTCATATTTAGCAATGTTGTTGTGGACAGATTAGTAAATAATATTTTATTCAAGGAAGATTCAATGAAACTACTTGATATGGACAGATTCAGAGATTGCGTAGAATTTATAGTTTAGAGATACAGCACGGAAACAGGCCCTTCGGCCCACAGAATCCGTACCAACCAGCGATTCCCCTACACTCTTCTTTTCATGTTCTGGATGGCTATTAAAACGAGCTTAGAAAGAATATATTAAAATATTTTAAATAAATACGTAAATGCTCTAAGAACATTCCACACATTATAACCTTGGCTGAATTCAAATACCAAATGGCAGAAATGTTTAGAAAATAGTGCACAGTCCAAGAATTCCATCTAGAGGTTCAGAGTTCCAAGAATTGTTTTTTTTATTCCTCTCTTCCTTCACTTATCCTCAGTCAACATGACTAAAGGGAATATTTTATGACTTTTAATTCTAAAAACATGTCCATGTCAACCGTACAAAA
Source organism: Okamejei kenojei (assembly GCA_035221665.1). Classification (NCBI taxonomy): domain Eukaryota; kingdom Metazoa; phylum Chordata; class Chondrichthyes; order Rajiformes; family Rajidae; genus Okamejei; species Okamejei kenojei. Next base: position 461,595 of record JAVHYY010000078.1, read on the forward strand.
TTACTTCTGCCCTTGAAGTTAAAGCCCTCAAATAAAATTCATTTTAAATGCTAGGATACAAAAACAGACTTTTAAACAGGTGCTAAAGTCTTTCAAGTTAAAAAAGGAAAAAAGGATTTTGACCGCATAAGCTGTGAAACTCAAGACAGTTCACATTCTTTCATACATGTGTGTGCTGTTAATCCCTTCTACAAGGTTGTGAGCATTTGAAGATTAGTAATTAATGCATCCCCAACTCCCTTAATATTAGTAAACTAAACATTTTACCTGTTCTGGAAAACTTAATATGAACATTAGAAATCATTAAAAACCTATGCTTAATCAGAATTGTATCTGGAAGCACCATCAAATAATCAATTATTTTATCCAAAAGCACATCTTATGTTGTTTGATTTACTCTCAATATGTAATTAAATGAAAAAAAATAGGATCAACACCTATTTTGAGAGTAATAATGCAACTTTCCTTATACAGTATGTTTTTGTTACTTCTCAATTATTCAGCCCGTCCCCAACCACAACTTGGTAGGAAATGAATGGACTAATGAGACAAGCAATTCAAATAGAATGAGTACTTACAATTGCCTCAGCTCTGAAAGCCCAAAGAAAGCCCCAGGCTCAATGTTGCTAATCAAGTTATTCTTCAAATCCCTAGAGGAAAGGAGAATGAAAAAATAATTACAGATTGACGAGCTGTTTTTTTTTTAACTTAATGAATGAAATATGATCATTGAAATTGAATGTTGTCTGTTTGGTTTTGTAGCGATGGTGAAGAATGTGTTCTGCAGCTTCCTTATAAACCCACAAAAAAGCAAGTTTATATAGAGTTCAAATATCTTCAAAACAATAAGTGGTTGAAATTTTTCAATGCAGCAACTAATTTGGTGCATTGAACCCGAGGTAAGCATTTCATTTTCAAATGATAAGCAAATAATTCAGGTGGAAGGCAAAACAATAAAAACAAAATCTGAGCAATCCTAATTTTCACCTAATGTAGGATACCAATTTTCCACAATTGGGATTGAATATGTGCTCACCTCCACACTGGTATTAGTAATGTATGCACCTTTGATGGATTAGGTTGCCTTGGGATGGATTCCTGCAGGGACAAGTACGAGATAAAACATTGCTTTGTGCACACAATGCTGGAGTAACTCAGCGGGTGAGGCAGCATCTCTGGAGAGAAGGAATGGGCGATGTTTCAGGTCGAGACACGAAGAAGGGTCTCAACCCGAAATGTCGCCCATTCCTTCTCTTCTGAGATGCTGCCTCACCCGCTGAGTTACTCCAGCATTTTGTGTCTACCTTTGATTTAAACCAACATCCGTAGTTCTTTCTTACACATTGCTTTGTGCATAACAGGCTGTTATAGCTCAAGTGAAGGGGAGATCTTGCCTGACGAATCTGTTGGAATTCTTTGAGGGAGTAAATAGCAGATTAGACAAAGGAGAGTCAGTGTTTACCTGAATTTTCAGAAGACCTTTGATAAGGTGCCAAATGTGAAGCTGCGAATGACAATGAGAGGCAATGGTATTAGAGGGAAGATACCAGCATGGATACAAGGCTGGCTGGATGGCAGAAGGCAACGCGTGGCAATAAAGGAGGCTTTTTCTGGTTGGCTGCCAGTGACTCATGGTATTTTGCAGGGGTCGGTGATGGGGCTGTCACGTTATATATCAATGATTTTGATGAAGGAATTGAAGGCTTTGTGGCCAAGTTTGCAAATGGTGCAAAGCTAGGTAGTGTAGAGAAAGCAGGGACTTTGCAGAAGGACTTCAACAGGTGGGGGAGTGGGCAAATAAGTAGCAGATGAAATATAGTGTAGCAAAGTATGGAGTCATGCATTTTCCTAGTAGGAATAAAGACAAAGACTATTATCTAAATGGGGAGAGGATTCAGAAATCAGAGGTGCAAAGGGACTTGGGAGTGCAGGATTCCCAAAAGGTGAATTTGCAAGTTGAATTGGTAGTAAGAAAGGCAAACAGGTATGTAATGCTGAGGTTTTATAAGGCACTGGTCAGACCATGTCTGGAGTATTGTTAGCAGTTTTGGGCCCCTTATCTGAGGATGGATATGCTGCCGTTGAAGAGGGTCCAGAGGAGGTTGACGAGAAAGTTCCCGGGGATTATTGGGTTAACGTAAGGAAAGGGAAGTAGTTCTGTCTAGTGAGGATGTGGAGAGAATGTGGGAGAATCTAGAACCAGAGGACATAGAATCAGAATAAAAGGACATAACTTTAGAAAGGAGATGAGGATGAATAGCTTTAGTCAGACGGTGGTGAATCTGTGGAATTCGGTGCCACCGATGGTAATGGAGGCCAAGTCATTGGGTATTTTTAAGGCAAAGATTACCAGATACTTGATTAAAAGGGTGTTAAGGGTTATGTGAAGATGGCAAGAGAATTGGGTTGCGAGGGAAAATAGATCAGCTCCAATTGAATGGCAGAGTCGACTCGAACGGCTGAATATGACTATCTATGACACTATGAGTATGACTCGAAGATAGTACAATTTTCCCGTATTTGGTCCATATCCTTCTCAATTTTTCCTTTCCATGTGCCTGTCCAAGTGTCTTTCAAATGTTGTTATTGTACTCAGGGCTCTCGCTTAACCTTTTTTCCCTGTTGCCAGCCGGGCAACCTTGACAGCTTTTTAAGTTGCCAAATTACAGTTTAGGTGGTCATTTAAGACGGTTTGCATGACGCATGCGATAATGTGCTCGGACGAAGTGCGTAGTTACCAGTCAGAATTATGCTCAAGGAAGCATTCACATATTATGTTCATGAAGGAACTGCAGATGCTGGAAAATCGAAGGTAGACAAAAGTGCTGGAGAAACTCAGCGGGTGCAGCAGTATCTATGGAGCGAAGGAAATAGGCAACGTTTCAGGCCGAAACCCATCAGTCTGAGTTTCTCCAGCACTTCTGTCTACATTCACATATTATTTCTGTTTCAAATAACTCACAAACTAAACATATTCACCAATCAAGACATGATATATACCACAATGTCATGCAGCAAAATTATAATACAATATCTCAACTCTTTTTACACATTGCAATTAATGCAATTTCTATTAGTTCTTTTCACTTCCAAACAAAAATGTGGTTGGATTATTCAGCAAATGATCAACCTGTGTCAATAAATCCTGGACCATGCACACTACAGATTGATACAAGCATGTTTTCTGTGAAGGACCGAAAATTACCATGACATGGGTCGTTGTTGCTATTGGCACATAAACACTTTGGCTTCCCACATAATTTATCCATAACAAAATATACAGGTTACAAGGAAATTTCTAAAGGCATTTTATGATAATGGCTGTTAAAACCGACTATCCCCATCTGACAGGTTAAACATTACACTAACTGACAAGAGATGGCCAAAGGACATTACTGCAGCAAATGTTCTTTTGGTAATATGTTTAAAGGTGTCAAAATAAATAATAACATTGGGAATTAAAACAGATTTGATTGCATTCCGTTATCAAACATAGTCAATGTTCGCTCTGAAGACCATGAATCACAATAGGGTCGGGGGTGTGTGAATCAGTGCAGGGTGGATGGCGGGGGGGGGGGGGGGGGGGGGGGTTGGAAGGTAATCGGTGTGGAATGGATGGATTGAGGCAGGTGAATTAGTACATGTTGATTGGAGTATGTAAAATTGTGAGGGGAGAGCACGGGGGTGTCAGTGGTGTTGGATGGGGGATCAGTACGGGATGGATGGGGGGGATCAGTACAGGATGAATGGGAGTAGACAAAAATGGTGGAGAAATTCAGCGGGTGAGGCAGCATCTATGGAGCTAAGGAAATAGGCAACGTTTCGGGTCGAGACCCTTCTTCAGACTTTTCCCCCCCATTCTTCTTGAATGGGGGTGATCAGTAAAGGATAGATGGGGGGGGGGGGGGGATCAGCACAGGATGAATGGGGGGGATCAGTACAGGATGAATGGGGGGGTCAGGAAAGTGTGGATCGGAGGGTCTGTGCAGAATGAATGGTGAATCACTACAGGATGAATGAGGGGATCAGTATAGGATGAATGGTGGATCAGTATAGGATGAATGGAAAATCAGTATGGAACGAATGAGGGGATCAGTACAGGATGAATGAGGGGATCAGTACAGGATGCATGAGGGGATCAGTACAGGATGAATGGTGAATCAGTAAAAGATGAATGGGCAGTTCACTACAGGATGGATGGGGGGTTTGGTGCAGGGTAAATGGAAGGTGGGTCAGTACGGGATGAATGGGTGGATCAGTGCAGTATGAATGGGAGGGGGGGAGTGCAGGATGGATGGGAAGGGGGATCAGTACAGGATGAATTGGGGGGCCAGTGTAGGATGGATGGGGGGGTGGCAGAAGAATCATTGCGAGGTGGGTAGGGTGATGAATAGATTGGGAGGGGTAGATGGGGAGGGGAGCACAGGGATGTCAGTGAGGACTGAATAGACGGAATGGGGATCAGTGCGGGATGGAGAGGCGGGGTCCCAATATAAGAGGGGTGGACGGTGGGGCGTACAAGAGAGAGAGAGAGATGGGGGGGAGGGGCAGACAAGGTGGGGAGGAAGGAAGGTCAGCCGTCCTCGGACAACATCGCCCCGCTGCCTTGGCTGTCCCTGTCCAACGCCAAAGTGCCGCCACCAAAGGGGGAGGCGGTTGGGAACTCCTCGCCACTGCCTCCCCACCTCCGCCAGCCGACAAGGCGCGGGGTCGAGCGGGGCAGCTCAAAGATCCTATAGTATGGGACCTTTGGTGCCGCTGCTTCTGACTGTGGAAGGAGACCGACCTCCCTCCCTCCCTCTCTCCCTCCCTCCCTCCCTCCCTCCCTCTCCCTCCCTCTCTCCCTCCATCCCTCTATCCCTCTCTCCCTCCTCCCGGCCTCGGCGTGCGAGAGGGGTTGTATTGAACGGGTTAGCGGGTTTGCAGGCAGCGGCCATTATCAGGGCAATAGCGGCCGCTGCCTGCAAATCAAAAGCTACTGCTGCAAATCCACCAACTACGCTTTCAAAACAACCCCTCTAGCACTCTGAGGGAGGGAGGCATCCTTCCGCTGGGCGGGGTGCGGGAGGAGGAGGCTTGGAGCCGCTGTTGCCGCTGTTCGGGGCCCGTCATTTGCTCCGACCCTTCGTCACCTGGCTCCTTGTATCTTTGCCCCGCAATCAAAGATACTAGAGGAATACAGCCGCCGCCGTCGACACGTCACAATCCTATTCTCCAGAGATGCGGCCTGACCCTCGGAGTTTCTCCAGTTTCTTGGGTCTAACGGTATAGACCAGTATTTGCTTGCCAAGCGGGCAAGGTTGCCCGGCCGCACTTTGGGTGGTCATTGGCACCCGGGCAACTACTAATTTCGAGCCCTGTTAACCTGCCTCAACTGCTTCCTCTGGCAGCCCGTCCATACACCCACTACCCTCTATGCAAAAGTTTGCCATATTCCTAAATATTAAGGCATTTATTGCCATAAATGTTGTCAGATTGCTATTAACTCTTTCCTATTGATGCCCAGATGGTTTTATACACCTCGATAATGTCTCCCCTCAATCTTCTAGGAATAACGTTCGAGCCTGCCCAACCTTTCCCTACAGCTCAGGCTCTTGAAGTCTGGCAACATTTTTTTTTTTTTTTTTTTGTGGTACCTAAGTACCTGGTACATACATACACGTTACCATTCTTGTACAACTTCTTATTTTTTATTTAATAATAAAAGAGCAGTGATAGAAAAGAACAGTGATCCTCATAAATCTTATCTGCATTCTTTCAGATCCATCACCATCACTATCCATCTTATCCCTCAGAATCCTCACCAGTAACTTTCCTATCACAGATGTTAGGTTTATTGGTCTACAGTTCCCAGATTTCTCTTTGCATCCCTTTTTAAATGGAAGCACAACATTAACCACCCTCCAGGCTTCTGGCACTTCACCCGTGTCTAATGATGATTGTCTGCCAGGATTCCTGTAATTTTTTGTCTTGCTTCCCACGGTGTCCCTTGGATATATCTTATCAGGCCCAGAAGATATCTACCTTCATACATTTTACAACATCCAGAACCTCCTTTGCTGCAATACAGACTGTCCTCAAAACATCTCCATTAACTTTCTCAAGATCCCGTGTCTTTATGTCTTTCTCCATGATTAAAAAAAAACAGAAGAGAAATATTCATTGTGTCCTTGCCCAACTTTTGTGGTGTCACACATAGGACAATCACTTTGAGGGACTTTATTCTCTCTCTCTTGTTACCCCTTTTCTTTCAATATACTTAAAATCTCTTTGGATTTTCCCAAAACTTAAGTGTCACAGCTATTTCATGCCACCTTTATTTTCCTCCTGATTTCCTTCTTAAGAATGTTTAAAAAAAGAACTGCAGATGCTGGAAAAAAATCGAAGGTAGTCAAAAATGCTGGAGGAACTCAGCGGGTGAGGCAGCATTTATGAAGAGAAGGAATAGGCGACGTTTTGGTTCGAAACCTTTCTTCAGCCTAACTGTCTATATCCACTCGGCAGAACTACTTCCCTTTCCCTATCTATGTCATTTGTGCCAATGTACACAATGAATCCATTCTGTTCACCCTCCTATTAAGAATGTTCTGTAGCTACTTCGATACATCCTGGACCCTAATACCAGGGAGGCAACACTGATATTTTAATCAGCTTGATGAAAGATCATTGATGCAAAATGTTAACTCTGCTTCTCTTTTCTCAGAAGCTGCCTGACCTGAATATTTCCAGCACTTCCTTCTTTCATGTAAGATTTACAACATCTATTTTTTTTTGCTTCTAAAATATATTTCCCACAAGCTTCCTGAAGATTCAATGTTTACAAATAAGTGTGAAGCTTCTGCAAAGCAGTATAAAACAGCTGGAGAAATTCTATAATGTTCAACTTTTAAATCTGAAGAATTAAAACATTTGAAGGAACTTCGAAGATAGACAAAAATGCTGGAGAAACTCAGCAGGTGAGGCAGCATCTACGGAGCGAAGGAAATAGGCAACGTTTCAGGCCGAACCTTCTTCAGAGGAGATTGGGGAGTTATATTACTTGCTATTGGAATGGTTGACTTTCCTTTCTAATACTGGTGTCACGGTTAAATAAATGTGATATATTCAACAAAAATTTGAATTTTGTGCCTAATGGATATTTGTAAACCAGACGTTCACTTAAATTATTGCAGGAACAGCAACAACTCATCGAGACAGCTTGATGGCATGCTTTACTCTTGGAAATTACATTAATAATGCTCTCATGTTTTTCGTTTGTAGCCGGCAGTGAATGTTCCCTTATTGGCAGAATAAGCCCTCTCCACTTCTCCCACTTAGAGCATTTCACTTCACAGGGGGTTTCTATTGGACACTCAAAAAATAACAACACATTTTTTTAAAGTATACATCTGGAAGGTGATATATTTTTTAACATACTGAAAAACTCACAAATATTTTTTTCAAAATAGAATATATGAAGCTCATCAACAGCAATGAGATCACATCATAAAGCAATGTATATGAGTTCTTAAATTGCTTTTTCTGCTACTTTAATACGTTAACATCTTTTCAACAATACTTCCACAAAAGCAGCAGGAAGCATTGCAGTAAAAATGTAGATTGTACATTGTAGAAAGTTGAAGATTTTATTTCTTTCATGTTAACCTTTCTATGCTGAATGTGCTAATTTGCTGCATGGATTCATTTGTGTGTGTATATATGCTATATTTTATACTCTACAGATTTTATATGCAAAACACAATCTATAACCAAATCTGTTCTGAATTGGAAACAACATATTGAGATTGTGAAGAATGTCTTGTTTGACATCAACATATCCACAGTTGACAATGTATACGACTGGAGCCATCTACCATGCCTGTTGCACATGTGACAAAGTACTAGTATAATCACACAACTCAATCAGCCACAAAAACACAAGCAAGTTCTCTCAAACAAGTACCATGCAGCATTTGTTTTCTTTTTTATAATTAGCTGCATTTGTCTATATTCCAACTGGCAATCCATTCTGGACTGAACAGAATTACATTTCCAAAAGTACATAATTGTATGTAACACACTTTATATATGCGTATCTGAAACTGCCCAAACAAATTCTACTGCTTACTATTCCAATGAGAGAACATGTGCTGTGTGCAGCATACTGCAAACACAGAATAGAGGAGTTATCAATTCAGTGCCCAAGTGCATCTCACTAGAATTTCAAGGCAAAGAGGCTAGAAATGCTCCCTGACATTTTACACTGTCTTGCCATGTTTTTCCTCAAATGTCAAAATTTGACTTTGACATCAGGGTAAACATATTACACACTGTTACATACTGTTTATAATGCTGCACAAGCAAAGCTTCAATGGCATATGGTGTAGAACCAATACCCCAGAAAACTATGATATATTTTGGCAGATGTCAGTAAATGAGCTATGAACCAACTTTTTAAACAAAAATAATTAATTTAAAACATATTAACATCAAAATGGAATTAAAAACATGAAACATCTGTATTTTAATTTAATATTTGCCTCATTGAAATTGATTTGACGAGACAGAGGATCAGAGAGGTCAAAGAGCTCATCGATGGACTAGAGTAGCAGTTATCTTGGCGTGTTCTCTTAAAACCAGGCCTACTTTTCATTGGAATGACTGAAAGCAGGGGCTTCTCCATGAACCACCAGTCAGAGCCAACAACATTCATCCGAATATTTTGCTTGCATTTCTTCATAAATAAATCTGAAAAAATAGATCTCCTGGATCTCCGCGCACTAGCACTATCCTGCACACTTGGGACTAAAATGTTACCAAAGCCAATTAATTGCAAACCTGTATGTTTTTGGAGTGTGGGAGGAAACCAGAGCACCCGGAGAAGGTACAGACTCTGTATAGACATCACCCATAATCAGGATCGATCCTGGGTGCCTGGCGCTGTAAAGCAGCAGCTATTGGATAAACATGAGGTTATCCATTTGATGGCAAGAACAGGAAGAACAGATTATCTGAATGGTGTCAGATTAGGAAAAGGGGAGGGGCAATGAGACCTGAGTGTGTTTGTACATCATGCAGGTAAGCATGCAGGTACAGTAGGCAGTGAAGAAAGCTAATGGCATGTTGGCCTTTATTGCAAGAGGATTTGAGTTTAGGAGCAAGTGATCCTACTGCAGTTGTACAGGGCCCTGGTGCGACCGCACCTGGAGTATTGTGCAATTTTGGTCTCCTAATTTGAGGGTTTAGGGAGTGCAGTATAGGTTCACCAAGTTAATTCCCGGGATGGCGTGACTGACATATGATGAAAGAATGGGTCGACTGGGCTTGTATTCACTCGAATTTAAAAGGATGAGAGGGAATATTATAGAAACATATAAAATTCTTAAAGGATTGGACAGGCTAGATGCAGGAAAAATGTTCCAGACGTTGGGGGAGTCCAGAACCAGGGGTCACAGTTTAAGATAAGGGGCAGGCCATTTAGGACTGAGATGAGGAAAAACTTGTTCACCCAGAGAGTTGGGAATATGTGGAATTCTCTGCCACAGAAGGCAGTGGAGGCCAATTTAATGGATGTATTCAAGAGATATAGATTTAGCTCTTAGGGCTAAAGGAATCAAGGGATATGGGGGGAAAAAGCAGAAACACGAGTACTGATTCGGCTCGAAGGGTCAAATGGCCTACTCATGCAACTATTTTTCTATATTTCTGTGTACCAGTGGTATATGTTCAAAGATGCAGTTTTATATGAATATCACAACTTTGAAACCTGAGAATCAGATTGTCCAAATCGGCCCAATTTTTCAATGGAGTTCTTGGCCCATGCAATTTTATGGCTTTGTAATATCACGAATTGAAGCTCGGGAGTGTGGACTTTCACAGCAAAAGCAATAAAATGAGCATAATCCAGTTGGAATTATATGCGAAACCCAGAATTAGCCTTTGTTTACATAATTGTAAACATTGTTTATCTATGAAAGACAATCCGACACAGCTAGCTGGATACCTTTTTGGAGATAGAAGGCTACACTGTGAAACATTTTGCAAGTCAAACTGTCATGGTTCCATTCAGATATTAATTAGTTGCCACTCTGAAAATGTGCTATTTCAAATTTTTATTCTCTTGCTGATGTCAGTATTTTTCAAGCACTTAAGATCTGTCAAAAGGCTCAGTGAACTAATTCAGTACTAGAACCAGAATGATTAAGATTGTGGCTTTTCCTCCGCCGTGTTTATCAAGATAAGCATTTAGAAATATAGAAACATGGCGGCGCTATCTCAGCAGCTGCGGCTTGCCTGCAGTCCGTTTGTTTTTTCTTTTTTTGTTGTTCTTTTGTCCTGTTTTAGTTAATCTTGGTTTATTAGGTTGTGTATCAGTGTGGGGGGGGACAAACATGTTTTTAGTCTCTTCCTTCGGGGGGATGCGACCTTTCTTGTCGTATCCCCCGTCTCCGTCTGCGCCGAGGCCTAATGGCGGAGCTGGCGGCCTCGGAGCTGGGATGGCCGCAGCGGCAGCGGCGACTCTACTTCGGTGCTGGAGTTTAGACGGTGGCGACCCGACCTCGGAGGCTCGGCCGCGGGCCCAGTGGACGACATCGTCGGGAGCTCGCAGGTCACAGGTTGGTGACCTGTTTTTCCGGAGCTCCCGCGGCAACAGCTTTGTTCACTGGACTGGAGGACGGCACCCTGGGTCGCGGAGTTTGAACCAGCCTGTTTGCGGAGCTCAGATTCAGCCGCGGGACCTACCATCACCCGTCAGGGTCACAACATCGGAGGCCTGGATCGCCTCAGCGCAGAGGGAGAACAAGGAGGGAAGAGACAGAGACTTTAAGACTTTTACCTACATCACAGTGAGGAGGTGTTTGGTGAACTCACTGTGGTGGATGTTAAATTTGTGTTTATTGTGTGTTTTGTTATTTATTATTAGATGTATGACTGCAAAAATTTCGTTCAGACCGAAAGGTCTGAATGACAATAAAGGATAATTCAATTCAATTCAATTCAATAGAAAATAGTTGCAAGAGGCCATTCGGCCCTTCGAGCAAGCACCACCATTCATTGTGATCATGGCTGATCGTCCCCAATCATAACCCGTGCCTGCCTTCTCCCCACACCCCTTGATTCCACTAGCCCCGAGAGCTCTATCTAACTCTCTCTTAAATCCATCCAGTGATTTGGCCTCCACTGCCCTCTGTGGCAGGGAATTCCACAAATTCACAACTCTCTGGGTGAAAACATTTTTTCTCACCTCAGTCTTAATGGCTTCCACTTTATTCTAAGACTGTGGCCCTGGTTCTGGACTCGCCCACCATTGGGAACATGTTTCCTGCATCTAACTTGTCCAGTCTTTTTATAATTTTATATGTTTCTATAAGATCCCCACCTCATCCTTCTAAACTCCAGTGAATACAAGCCTAGTCTTTTCTCATACGACAGTTCCGCCATACCAGGGATCAATCTTGTGAACCTAGGCTGCACTGCCTCAATCACAAGGATGTCCTTCCTCAAATTAGGAGACCAAAACTGTACACACTACTCCAGATGTGTTCTTTCCAGAGACCTAGCCCTATACAACTGCAGAAGAACCTCTCCACTGCTATATTGAAATCCTGTTGTTATGAAGGCCAATATTCCATTAGCTTTCTTCATTGCCTGCTATATCTGCACACCAACTTTCAGTGACTGGTGTACAAGGACACCCAGGTCTCACTGCACCTCCCCCTTTGCGACAGGTATTATCAGATACTCACATTATAACAATTATACGTTTAACACTTCACTTACTTCTTTTCACAAATAAATCTGCATATATACATATCAGGGAATGTGTAGATATATATGTCACAGATGGCTCTAAGACAGCCTTACTTTCCCTTGCAACCGCAAGAGATGCTACACTTGTCCCTTTACCTCCCCCCTCCACTCCTTTCAAGGACCCAAGCAGTCCTTCCAGGTCCGACAGAGGTTCACCTGCTGAGTTACTCCAGCATTTGTGTCTATCTTCACCTAAACACCTGATTGGCATTGGTCTTGAATTTCTGAGAATCAGATCGCTCCTCAAATAAAAAAGACCCCTCCCCCCCCCACACTTCTTTGACCCTTTAATCTCTCCTGACCATATATGTGACCTCAGGTATAATTCAGCAAAGGATATCATATACCACATGAAAGTTGCTGTGGTTATAACTGAAATGCTTTACTGCCGTGACCATCTAACCCTTCTATTAAGGAAGATAATAGTTTATTTTATTATTGTCACATGTACTGAAGTACAGTGAAACGCTTTATGGTTGCATGCTAAAGACTCCACATGATTACAATGAAGCCATCCACAGATGGCTGGGAATAACGTATAGTGCAAGATAAGTCCAGTCAATTCCGATTAAAGATAGTCCGAGGGTCTCCAATAAGGTAGGTAGTAGCTCAGGACCGCTCACTAGTTGGTGATAGGATAGTTCAGATGCTTGATGATGGCTGGTAAGAAACTGTCCCTGAATCTGGAGGTGTGCGTATTCACACTTCTGTACCTCTTGCCTTATGGGGGAGCAGAGATGAGAGAGTGCCTGGGATGTGACTCATCCTTGATTATGCTGGTGGCCTTGCCGAGGCAGCGTGAAGTAAAAATGGAGTCAATGGAAGGGAGGTTGGTTTGCACGATGGCCTGTGTTATGTCCACAACTCACTGCAATTTATTGCAGTCTTGGATGGAGCTGTTCCCAATCCATGCTGTGATGCAGCCCAATAAAATACTTTCCACAGCACATCTGTAGAGGTTGGTGAAAGTAGTTGGGGATATGCTGAAGTTCTTGTAGCTTCTATGAAAGTAGAGGCATTGGTGTGCTTTCTTGGCCATTGCTTCAATATGGCTGGTCAAGGAGAAGTTGCTGGTGATATTTACTCCCAATAACTTGAAGCCTTCAACCATCTCTGCTTCGGCATTGTCAATGTATACTGGGGTATGTGTACTGCTTTGCTTCCGGAAGTTGATCACAATCTCGTTTGTCTTGCTGACAATGAGGGAAAGGTTGTTGTTTTGGCACCAGGTTACGAGATTCTCAATCTCCTACCTGTACTCCATCTCGTCAATGGGGTAGGGTCAACCTCAGGAGGACCTATCTAACATCTGCAACATGACCCTGGGAAAGGGCACACTCGAGGCTTATGGGGTGGATATCATCATCCCTTTGGCCTTCTGCTCAAAGGGAGCATAGGATGCATAAAGTTCACCAGGTAGGTTCATCACCAGACATTCTAGATCAGGATGTTCCGCAGAAACATTTGGATATGATATCACTCTAGCCAATACAATGGCTCTTTTATGCCAAACACTTGTTCTTAATGAAACTCCTGCACAGCAGTTCATCATTCTACCTTTGAGAATTGACCCAAAATCCAAATGAGGCAATAACTTGATATAATGTCTGTCGTGAAGATAATCTGCATGACAGAGTATTTGCTTAAAAGGCTTGTTACAAAGCTATAAACCAGATGTAAAAAATATATAGGTCATTAAAACCAGATGACAAATACTTCCTTTGGTAGCATTAACATTATTTTATCAACAAGAGATTAGCTGTGGCAAAAGAAGACCGTAAAAAAAGACCAGCAATGAGCACTTAATGACGAAAGTCATTGGCAGCAAAGAACAGCAGCAAAACCATAGTCTGATCAGAAATTAAACACCTCGATGATCCACAGAAATTTACTGAACAATTGAAGAATAACAAAATGAAGATACCATATAAACATGCTCCAAAATTAGGGAGGACATGAACAACTTGCTTTCCAGTGTTGTCTTGAACTTGGAAAAGGGTAGAAATTCTAATTGGTTTTAACGAGTTTAAAGCACAAATCCCCTGGAATATATACAATTATACTTCAAGGAGAGATAAGCGAAGGGATTTGCAGAGCAGCCATTTTAAGTCATTTTAAGGCAACTACATAAATTGGAAATGTTCCAATGGATTAGTAAAAAGCAAATGCAGAAATAAAATTCAAATGGTTAGATGGAAGGTACGTAGTAAAACCCATCAGTTTGACTTCAAAGATCAGAAAGTCATGGACTTCTATAATAAAATGGAGAAGAATTTTCAGAAAAGTAATTGAAAACAAGATGGTTCACACAGTACTGGTAAGGCTGGATCTCGGAAGATTTCGAAGTATTTTTGATAAACGTGCTTTGGACTAAGGGTTAGAAAGCCATATGGTGTAATTAAGGTTTGAATTTTAGCTTGTTTATTTTTGATTCAGCTTGAAGTGTTTTGCAAAATGGATTAATTTTTAGTAATTAAGTTATTTCTGTCAACAAAATGCATAAACTCTTTATGAAAGTAATTATGCTGAAATTAAAAATTATTTGCAGATTTATAACATTAGTGCATTTACTTTCCAAATGAAACTGTTCCTGGATCTCAAATATACTTACGAATATCTTGGAGGCATAAACTGGACTGGCCCAGGAACTCTGAGGCACTGTATAAGAAGCGACAGAGCTCTGCACTTTCTGAGGAGGCTCCGCGCTTTCAACATTTGCAGCAAGATGCTGCAGATGTTCTACCAATCGGTCGGTGGTGGCCAGTGCCATCTTCTATGCTGTCATGTACTGGGGTAGCAGGGCGAAAGTCGCTGACACCTACAGAATCAACAAGCTCATCTGGAGGGCTGGCTCCGTCCTAAGGGCGGAGCTGGATTCATGAGAGGTGGTCTTGGAAGGGAGGATGCTCTTCAAACTGCAGAGCATCTTGGACAATACAGCTCACCCCCTCCATGACAGACTGGTCAACCTGAGGAGCACCTTCAGCAACTGACTGATTCCACCAAGAGGGAGCACAGAATGCCACAGGAGATCCTTTTACCTGTGGCTATCAAACTGCATAACACCTCCCCCTTCTGTCGTGGGGTAACTGACTCCCCTCTCCCCCAATGCACATCCCCAATCCTGGACTTTCCACTCGTCACTTTAATTTCATCTTTCATGTATCTTGTTGTGTTTTATGATTATTGGCAGACCAATTTCCCTCCTGGGATAAATACATTTCTATTGTATCATATGTCATACAGCATAGTAACCTGTCCATCTGCTCAGCAAGTCTGCACCAACCATCAAGTGCTCATTCACACTAATTGTACATGAATTAGTGGATCTTCTCATGTAACATGAGGAAAATATTTTTTTCCATGTTTGCTCAATATATCTGGGACACCTGCAAATGTTATAGTGGAGTCCTAAGAAAGCTTTCAAGCATCCAAGACAATTTAGAGTCAGGATGCTTGGGGATGTCAAACCAGGGTAGGACTCACAATGAGTGGCAGAGCCTGCAAAGTGTTGTAGAACTGTAGAACAGGAGGTCTCAGGATTATAAGTACACAATTCCGAGAAAGTGGCATCTCGGACGTTCAGGGTGATTAAAAAAAAAGGCCAGTGGCATGCTGGCCTTCATCATTTAAGGCATTGAGTGGCATAGGGTAGCACGGTGGCGTAGCTGTGGCATTGCTGCCTTTCAGTGCTTACAGCGCCAGCGACCTGAACGATTCTGGCTATGGGTGCTTGTCTGTACGGAGTGTGTACGTACTCCCCGTGACCAATGTGGGTTTTCTCCGAGAACTTTGGAGTGTGTTCCTCACACACTCCAAAGACGTACAGGTTGTAGGTTGATTGGCTTGGTATAAATGTAAAAATTGTCCCTAGTGTAGGATAGAGTTAATGTACGGGAATCGCTCGTCGGTGCGAACTCGGTGGGCTGAAGGGCCTGTTTCTGCATTGGATCACAAAAGTAAACTAAAAATTTGAGTATAGAAGTTGGGATATTTTGCAGTTTTTTAAGACATCAGAGGGACTTGGAGTATTGTATTCCACTTTGATCGGCCAGCTACAGGAAATATGCCATAGCTGGAAAGAATGCAGAAAAGATTCATGAAGATATTGCCAGGACTCAAGGGACTGAGTTATAAGGAAATGCTGGGCAGACTATGACCTTATTCCTTGGCATGTAAGAGATTTGGGGGTGATGTTATAGAGAGGTATATACAATCATTGGTGGCATGGATAGGGTGGATGTACAGTCTTTTTCCAGCCATTGTGGAAACAAGAACAAGAGGGCATAGATTTAAGGTGAGAAGGGAAAGATTTAATAAGAACCTGAGGGCCAACTTTCTCTCACAGAGGGTGGTAGGTAAATGGAATGAGCCATCAAGGAAAATAATTGAGGCAAGTATAATAACAACATTTGAAAGACATTTGGATAGGTATTTGGAAAGGAAAGGTTTGGAGGGATATGGGTCAAACAGAAAAAATGAGACCAGCTTAGATGGGTGCCTGGAAAACATTAACAAGTTGGGATGATGGGGCCTGGTTCTGTACTGTGTGACTCTGTGACTGTACAAAATTCCCCCAAACAAAAAAACAGACTAGTAAGAATGACAATCAATGAAACAAAGGAGGGCATCAAGCAAAGTAGCAAAGTAATGTCTTCACCTAAAATCACATGTAGCAAACCTGAAAAAAGCTTTGAGGTGCCTTGGCCAAACCAAGTAAACAAGAAGAAAGCCAATTATTTCCATCCTAACCCAATAACTGTTCTTGGTTATGTAGGGCATCAATTACATCATCTATATCAATGATTTGGATGAGAATGTACATGGCATGCTTAGCAAGCTTGCAGATAACATAAAAGTGGGTGGTATTGTAGATAGTGAAGATGGTTGTCAGAAATTGCAGCAGGGTCTTGATGGATTGGGCAGGTGGGCTAAGGAATGGTTAATATAATTTAATACAGAGAAATGTGAGTTGTTACATTTTGGGAGTACTAACATGGGCAAAACCAACACCATGGATGGTAGGGCTCAGGGGAGTGATTTAGACCAGAGGGATTTAGGAGTACAGGCATATAGTTTGTTGAAAGTGGTATCACAGGTAAAAAGGGTGGTCAAAAGGGCTTTTGGCACATTGGCCATCATCAGTCAGAGCATTGAGTATAGCAGTTGGGAGGTCACATTGCAGTTGTATGTTGGTGAGGCCACATGGTTGGTGCATGGAACAAGCTTCTGGAGGAGGTAGGAGAGGCAGGTACTATTACAACGTTTGAGAAAATGTGTACAGTTACATGGATAGGACAGGTTTGGAGGGATATGGGCCAAACACTGGCAGGTGGGACAAATGTAGATGGGACATGTGGGCAAGTTGGGATGAAGGGCCTGTTTCCACACTATAATACTTTATATATTTCCCATGGTAATATACTGCTTTATCAAATGGTTGTATCATATTTCAATCCTATCAAAAAACTATTGCACACAGCATATTTTAAAATCACTGATATTGTCTATTGTTTTCTCTGCTCCACAGTGCATTTCGGGCAATATAGCACACGCATTTTAACCTACAGAGATATCAAACATCTGTTTTATCTAAAAGGCAAATTTCTGATCAGGCATATTTCACCTGGTTACTGTCTACCACTGAAGTCATAACATGAATTGCACTGTAGAAAAAAGAACCAGTAGTGATCTCTAGTGGTGAAATTGTTTAATGTTAGATTAGTAATAGTACAGAATGCTGGGAGATTATTTGCAAAAAAAATAAATAAATAATCCATTATTTTAGAATTACGCCAAACTTAAGAATATATTAACTATAAACAGGTTTCCAGCAATAAAAGGGAGACGTGTTCTCATTTCTATTCAATATTCATACTTTAGCTATTTATACAGCAGCTTGTAAGCAATATTCAACTGATCCCCAACAAAGTTCATGTAAAAGGGGGAAAAAATACTTAATTGTCACAGTTAAAAGGCTTCGATGCACTGTTTGTATGCCATCTTTATGGCCTTCAGTCCTTATGATAACAATGGATCTCATGTCAGACTGCTGTTGTTGCACACAGCTACTTCTATCCCATTTAGTATTTCACTCATCACATGCCAAAATTAGTTTGCACTTTGAATATCTTATCTTGCCTCTACTGTGTTTCAGTCCAAGAAATCTTTCAAAGGAAATGACTTTCGTGATTTGTCACAAAGATGTATTCTTATAAAATCTATAAATTTACCATTAATAGGCAATAAAACCACTGTTTAACTGTAATCTTGACCTTGAACAAGGCAGAATAATATTGTGCAACTTCCCACATTCCGATACCGCTTTGGAGGTCACCAACTTGTCATCTTCCTAATCTAAGCAGATTTTTGATGCCAACAATGAAGTGGGTGCAATCATCAATGTCAACAGGATTACATCAAATCCACAAAGTCATAAAATAGAGTCTGCTTGTTATTGTGGAGTCTAAATGCAGATTTGTAGAACACTTACAGTACCTTCAATCCACAAACATATCTTTGAATTTCTCATTACCTGTCACTTCACTTCTCATACCCACTAGAACTATCACTCCCACTCAATCTCTTACATGTTGTATTCTGCAATAATGAAGTTCAAACACCTCATATTTCCACAAAGTACATCTGGTCTCAACTATAATTCTGATCATAACCACGATTCACATTTTTTTTGGACAACAGTCATTGACAATGGAAAATCAGAGAAATTAAGAGGACATATGTGCAATAAAATGCTGCAAATATTTAGCACATCAGACAGCAGCTGTGTCAAGAGAAACAGAGTTAATGTTTCGGATGAAAGACCTCGATGCATCATTTTGGCATTTAGCATTTTACCTTTTCAGCAAAATCACATGGAGAGATGACAGACCCAACCATGAGATTGTGATGCGAGCTGGGAATATCAATGAGAAATGCGCCTTCAACATTAAACAAATTGTAGTTTTGAAGCCTGGGTTTGCAGTGCTGACTTTATTAGGCACACACATGTTTAATTTGCTCTGAGCAATAAACAAATGCTGCCCTATAATGAATGAAAGGTGTCATATGTGGAAGTATCTGGGGAGCCACCTACCAAATGGATAACCAAAGCAACAGGGCACAACACCTGAAGAGCAGAGCTCCAATGTTGGCAAGATGCCACAAATCATTGCATGGTTTAGTTAATGCCGTCTACTTGTGGAGTATCATTTCTTTAGTGATTTGGGATTTTCTGAGCGATGGGAGTATTTAGTACCTTAGTGCTTAGAAATAAGAATTCAGGATATGAGTCTATTATTTACCTAGGTAACACAAAACCTCTACTTGGCCAATGTTTGAACAACAGACGCAACATTGCTGGAGTTAATTGAGAATACAAATGAACAATTAGGTGTATAGTGAGCCCTCTTTATTCAAGTCGGATGATATTGTGATGATGGGTGTGTCTACAGGTCTTGGTAAAGACTGCGGTGTTTGGGGCTCCTAAATATTCTGAACCAGGACAAATGAATTGTATGCGTTGAATGAGGATTGTATTGTTTTATGAAGATAATTTAAATAATCACAATCCCATGCTTAACATCATCTCAAACCAGTACTCAACACACTGTGGTCCAGGAGCAGCAAGAGAGGGTGAGAAGTCATGTGGACTGGAAACAATTCAGAAAGACATGGTCAGAGATAATGACTTCCAAGCTTTGAAATGGCCAGCAGAGAAATGAAAGGCTCAAAATTTGCAAGCAATTAAAGGGAGGCTCATAATTTAAGCGCGGATGAAGTTAAAAAGATGGACAATTTCAAGAAAAAAGTAAGCTAGAAATTGCTTTGATTGGATTTGCAATACTTGGGAATAGTATGTGATTGTAATTATTGTAGAGGTAAATGGCTGCATTGGCCAGTGTTAAGTTCTTTATATTGAAGACATTTGGATACTAGAAAGTAAGTAGGTCTAGAAGATGCTGTTATTTATTTTATTTAGAAGTCACGTGAGTGACGTGAAGAAGCCCGCATGCGCGTCATTACGTCTAGCTCATGGCGCTAGTTAGGGCAGTTCCCGCGCTGCTCAGCAAGGTAAGTCAGATTTCTTCGGGCCGTTCTTTAGTGGGCCCCCAAAAAAGTAGCCACTCCACTGGAGCTAGCATAAGGTATATTTTCGCCGCAGTCTCCAACGTGAGCAAGCAGCTCAAGTTATAGGGCTTCATGCAGCTGTTGCCGTCAGAGTGCACAGCAGGGGACGACCCAGTTCAGAGACCGACAGGCTCATTTAGAACTGAGTTTACGGCTGTAGCCATTGTAGTCTTCAGCAGACAGCCCTAATAATAGAGACTGCCGACATTACAGCTCCACTCGGGAGCAGGCTGCCAGAGTTACAAATTCAGGAACTTACATTCATAAATTGCAGGTGTTACTGCAGGAGATTTCCAGTGCAGGTAAGTTCAGCCTGCTGCAGCACCAAACAAATTTAACTGAGTTGCTGCTACATCTATGTTATAGCACAAATAGTGTATTATTTTAATGGACAGCTATAATAAAGTTGACATTTATAACAGTTGCCATAGGGTCACGTTTGTGACTATCATAGCCGATACATCCTATGAGCTGCTATCTCCACACAGATATATCTGTGGTCAGGATCGAAGCCAGGTCTGGTGCTGTAAGCCCAGGTCTCTGGCATCAGCTCTACCAGCTGCACCATTGTGCTGGTATCCTCTAATTTATAATATCAGTTCAGGTTTTATTCTTGGCAATATCATAATTATGTATTATCATGCCAATTTAGTATATGTTTTAAAAGAGAAAAATTACAAGGAACATTTATTATCACTTACACCAATAAAAAGGTGTAGTGGAATTGGACCTGCCATGGCAGTCCAGAGCCCCGGCTTGGGAAGCCTTGTTTGAGCTGTGCCTATCAGTCACCTGTGGGAGCTATACCTGGTGGCGTCATGGTAATTTCTGCTCATTAGAGGGGACTGTGGAAGATTCCTTTCCAAAAGACGCCAACTTTATGCATATTAATAAAGTGATTAAATCTCTGATTTAATAGGGATAGGGATAGAGTTCTTTCAGTGATGTAAATGTCATTACCTATGACAAACATCTGGCAGGGTTGCAGCTTTTCTGGTGTATGGGGGCCAGAGACGCTCGAGTCCTTCCCTGTAATACTCCGTTGGCACCGGAAGGAAGCAGGACTCGGAGTCACTAGCACATGCAATCTGTTTGGTAAATGAGGATACCAACAGAGCATTGATCTGCACAGCTAGTCTTGGTTCGGCTGCTGAAGGGAACAACCTGACAATCCCAAGTCTTGGGACATCTATCTCAGACATGATTGGGGTTTGTCTCAATTACGAACATCTGATGAATCAAATTATAACACAAGAATGCTTTGTCTTAAGGCATGTCAAGCAGCAGCTCCTGGTTCAGGGTTGCAAATTTCTTCCAACTCAAATGAACGGAGTGGTGGAGATGGTGCTAATGTATATGCACAAAAGCCTGAAGCATCGCCTGGTTCAGGGTTGCAATTTCCTCCCACTCGGTTGAACGTACTGATGGAGATGGTACTAAAGTATATGCACACATGCCTGAGGCAGCTCCTGGTTCAGGTTTGCATAAGTCCTCCCATTCGGATGCATGAAGTATGAAGATGGAGCCATATATATTATGCCCCGTATTACGGAAACATACACAGGCAGTTCAAGTCAAATACCTGCAGCTGCTTTGGGTTCAAGGTTCGCATTTTCCTCCCACCTGAAAAACTATCGGAGATGGTGTCGCAAAATATGCTCGGTATAGAAGCATACACAGAGAGTTTGAGGCATACGGAAATGGCAACACCTGGTTCAGGGTGCAACTTTCCCACTATAAGAGAGTGTCAAAGGTCGATACGGACTAACTCCATACATGAGCCCGAACATGACCAACTGCTGGGATCCCATGCTTTAATGCATGATCTGCATTACTCCCACTCTAAGAGAGTGTCAAAGGTCAGTACGGATTAACCAAACATGATCCCGAACATGACTATGTGCCGGGATCCCATGCTTTAATGCATGATGTACGACAATCGCATGAGGAAAAGCGGTGTGCTTTTGCTTCTAAAATTGAAGCTCCATCGGGGACGGACTAGCCACTACAAGAGAAGTTGGCCAGCAGCATCAGCTATCTAACAGAAATGACAAACATGATGGACAGAGTTTGCAAATGGAACTTCGCTGAAGCTCCAACAAAGGTAAGCAACCTGGGATTAGAGACGCTGGTAAGTAGGTCTCATTATTGACCTCTGTAAACTCCGAAATAGAGCAGTCTGTCGGCCCAGCCTAAGGTTTACTACCAGCATGGGCTGTCTAGTCGTTTCTTCACTGTGTCTGGGATAACATCAGGTTGATGTAGAGACATTGGCAAGGTGCCTTTACACAGTAACCTCTGTAAGTTCCAAGTAGGAACAGTTTGGTTACCCTGGATCAGAGTAGACCATCATGAAACTGGCTGACTATACGAGTCATAGTGACCAGAGAAGCACTGCTTCATCATCCATGAGAGGTTATCAGACTGGGCAATGGAATTAAGTAGTTGAACTTTTTCTCAGCATAAGGTTTAGCAGAGTTACTGGTTCATTGGTATCTTCATTGCCATTTTCTCTGGGACAAATAGGTACCAGCAGAAAGCTCGGCTGCAATATATTATAACTTTCTGACCTGCAGGTCATGTTGTGAATCAACAATGTATTCATAATAATCCATAGGTTCTCAATACCACTATTCCTGATTGAGTGGTGTGTCCAACAGATTATGTTATGCACTCTGGAGATTTAAACATGTGGTCTCAGTCAAAGGTCTGCGAGGTAATTCTTGATTCAGCTTTGCATGATACTATCTCCACTCTGAAGGGAAACGCTACGTATTTATCGTGGCTCTTAGTAAAGAGTTGACAGGGAACTAGTTTTCTCACATCTAAGGAAAACTGTGGTTCAGCTCTAGTCATTAGCTGCTGATTATATTATCAATGATATGTATGAATAGCTAGATATGCATCTTCTGTGGGTAGCGGAGCCCCACACAAATTCCGTCCGTAGAATCTACGGTGGAACAGCGGTTCCAAGTACATTCAGTGACAACTCATCCGAGGATGTGTGGTCTGACCAAGGACTAGAGGGGTATATTTCTCAAGATTACAGAAATATGGTGCAGGCCGAATCGGGATTAGGCTAATCAAATTGTGGGTTCACTTACTCAGTTTAAGATGGATGATTGGGTGTCTGCAATTTAACTAACTCAGAGAATCGATCTTGTAGTTGCATATTCTGTCATATCTATACACATAGGCACAGTTTCTGCTGTTTATAACTAGTGGTGAAAGCCTATGCTGCCCTTCTCAGATTAAGGGCATTATGTCACCGAGTTTTGGGTATTATGTAAAATTGCAAATGATAAATCTTATGCATTGTCGGTAGATATTTCGACAATATTACATTTAAGGCAACATGGAATTTAACAGTACCAGTTTGCCTATTCAGTCACGCCATGAGAGACAGCTGAAGCAATTTTTATTTACTCCTTCACGTGTGACGGCTGGACAGCCTGTCTTCTCGGCCAGCCAGCTCTGCACGATTGTATGAGTAGTTTGTGAACAACATGTGTGAGTCAATTTTATACAGAAGTAACAAGGTTGTGTGGCTTCCAGTTTAGGCCTCGAGAAACTTTATGGGACAGCACAATTGACAGTTCCTATGCTGTTTTATCATGTCTGCTATACCATAAGTGGGCCGTAAATGATTACTTCTTCAACCACTATTCTCTAACGTTATGCGGGGTGTCATTTATTTCACCACCCTAACAGCCTACACTCACTGTAGTGCGCGATGTATATCAGTATTTGCTGTGCAAATATTCCTCAACATTTCCCTAATTATAGTTAGGTCTTAAAATGATTATGCTTTCAGCAGCTGGTCTCAGCATTAAGAACACATCCTTGCTCAATCTCTGGCCTAGTCTCTATGTCATACTGACATTAGGGTAGCTTGTTATAGAAATAATCTCATAAGCAAATTAGCAGGATTGTGTGCATTTGAGGTTGACAGCATACCCACCACGGCAGAGATCAGGGATGTCATTAGTCATACAAGTGCACTCAGCTGCTAGTGCCTATGATATGGAAGACAATTATTTTCCTTCAATACTCTCAAGATAGCAGCCAATACAATGGGTTTCACTTTCATCAAGATGAGGGATTACGTGCACTCCACTCCCAACCCTACTCTTATAAAGATCATTCGGTAGTTCTAACCTTCAATCTCTCTATAGTTAGGTCAGCAACTATTCTGTGGGTTCATACAGCTACTTTGAAGATTGACACGCATGCAGTCTGGCGGGCTTCTTCACGTAATCCCTCATCGCAACTTCTCATAAAATAAAGATCAAACTTCAAACTGGTAAGTTCTCATTTAATCTCTCTATTATAACAGGTTAAGTTTTAAATTATTGAGAATGAATATGCCTGTACAATTTTACAATGCAATTAATTAATTGTTAGAATAACAATATGTATGGAAGGTTGCAATCAATCAATTTGCAACAAAAGATTGTTGCTATTTTTAAGGGAAAATGTTACCATATGTATGGAGAATGTAATGTTGAGGACAATGTGCCATACGTAACACTTTTGATTAATTGTCATATATCAGATACTAGTTAGTTAGATGCTTTTTAATGTCCACTTTAAATATTTTAGTTGAGACATTTTGTACTTGTTGCCTGACTGAAGTGCAATATTGAAGAGCCATCAAATACCAAAATGCAAAAGATATCAGAACAAATAGACAAGGCCTGCGTTATAAAGATGTTTTTGAGCATCACTTTATTAAAAGAAAGCAAGACAGAGACACATGTGTACGAATGAAATTCAAAGGATATAACTGTGATCACAGAATGACCATATGAGGACATACACTATAAAGGAGTTCAGATATCTTACAACGTTGTTGATAGAGAAGGGGTTACAACAAAGGGAAGAACAAGGTCATGGAGGGATTTGGAAACAAGGAAAGGAATTTTAAAATGGTTATGCTCCTCAAACAGAAGCCAATCCAGGGATGTTAGAGAAAAGGTATTTGGTATGAGTTTGGACATAGTTTAGAATGGGCTTAAATGAATTGAAAATGAAAGATCGGATATTGGAAAGTCAAATCTGGAATGTTAAAGTTTTTAGCAGCAAGTGAATCAAGGTAAAGGGCAACATCTGTCAATGTTCAGGAGGTAGGAGTCAGTAATTTTAGTGTTGGGGCAGATTTCTGAACTGGTTTATAACACTATGAAATGGCAGTTTCAGCTTTAAACAGTTAATGAAAAGAGAACCATGGTCAATATTTAGTTGAAGGAAATGAGTGCTCTCCCAATACTGGATGCCAGCCAATTAATCTTGAGAACTGAAGCAACATTTTTCCTCCAAATGGAAGAGAAAATAATATTTATATAAAACTGTGCTGATAGCAAAAACATTCCTCTTCTTTTCTTAGGATTATTGTATGACAATAAACATGAAAAATCACATTACAAAATAATAATATATGGGAGAAACCATTTGGTCAGTTTTACTTCAGGAGTTTGAAGACCCCATAATATAATAAATATTTGTTTTCAAATAATACCAGAACTTTGATAGCCATAAATGTACATTAAATTCTATTCAAACATCTGCAGTGAATGGACTGATCATTATGCTTGTGAGGAACATATTTTACTATTACCAGCTTGAACCTATGACTCTTATCCTTCTGTCAAAATATAGTTGAAAGGATTTATAAGATTCAGCTACGCCAAAGCATTTTTCATATTATATATCATTGCAGCATCTCTTGGACATGTCCATTGAAAGATTTCTCCTGTAAATTTTCAAAATTCAGATCTTTGATGTCAGCAATGAGCCTCATGGCCATCCCTCTGTTAATTCCAGCTTTGGCACAGCTTTGTTACAGCTTAGACCACTGCTTTAAGAGCTTTCCAAAACAATATCTGGTCGAAACAAGACAACGTAATTCAAAAGCTGGAAATTTGGAAAGAACCACCTAGAAAATGTCAGAAGCACTCGGCAAACCTATCAGCATTCTAGGGGAGAGGGAGGAAAAAGATCTTTGCTGAGTTTAGACCCTGTCAGAACCTTTCTATATTTGTATCATTTTCTACTTCTAGTATATCATAAATGTACTTTGCATGCCCAAATGGCCACTCCCTTGTCCTGAGTTTATTCCTCCCAATTCTAAATTTGCCAACGAGAAAAGCACCCTCTCAGAAACCTTGTCAATTCCTCTCAAAATCTTATACTTTTCTATGATGTCACCCACTCATTCTTCTAAGTTAAAGAGATATTAGACCAGACTTCCTTGTCCATTCTCAACCCCGTATTCCAGTGAATCCTGTTCACTGGAATAAGGGGTTGAGGGTCACTGCTCTTCACTATCCTGTGATTTTGGTGTTAATTATTTTATAAATGGCCAGTTAATTTATATGAGTGATGATTGGCATCCTGATAGAATTTGTCGTAATTTTAGAATTGTATAAGCCACTTCTAATATTGAAGGAACTGTGTTTTGTACTCCATTTCAAAATTTGATGTTATCGACTTTGGTGGAACTAAATATGTCAATGAAACCAAATGTTTGAAGCAGAATACTATGTGCAGTCATTACTGTACAGCACATTTAGTGTAAGTGACCAAGAGGAAGCTCTGTTACCCACCCCACCCACACCACCAACTGCTGCTTAGATTTGGAGATAGAAACAGGCTTAAACAAAATAAGTTTCATCCAGTCTGATGAAGGGTCTCGACCTGAAACGTCACCTATTCCTTTTCTCCAGAGATGATGCCTGACCAGCTGAGTTACTCCAGCACTTCATGTCTATCTTAAACAAAACAATAACTGGTAAATACAGTGCTGGTCCACATGAGAATGTAACTATTTCTGAAGCAAAAAATACGTTCATTGATGTGCTCCAAAGCCGAGTACTGTATTCTGCACTCTAAATCCCAATTTGCTCTATTTATTATACTTGAGTTTGATTTGATTGAATTTATGCATAGTGCATCTGATCTGTTTGGATAGCATGCAAAACTAAGCTGTTTACTGTACCTAGGTACATATGACAATAACAAAACCAAACTTAAATAATTAAAGAAAAATTGGCAGCTCGAGAGGGAAAAGGGGCCTTCAGAAACCAAACCAAAAATCAGAAACCAAACCAAAAATCAGAAACCATCTATGTGTGTGGAGCTGCAGATGAACAAAATTCTCCATGAGTATTTCTGTATTTTCATGGGGAAAGACATAAAGACTAGGGAACTTGTGACAGTTAACAGAGATGTCTTGAGGATAGTCTGTATTATCATAGAGAAGTTGCTGGATGTCCTAAGGTGTATGAAGTTAGATAAATCTCCCAAGCCTGGTCAGATATATCTGAAGACACTGTGGGAAGCTGAAGAAGAATTTGCAGGTCTCCTAGAATCATCATTTGATCCGGGTGAGGTGCTGGAAGGCTGGAGGCAGCCTAATATTCTTCATCTATTTAGGAAGGGCTGCAAAGAAAAGCCTAGGAACTATAGACCAGTTAGCCTAACATCTGTGGTGGGCAACTTATTGGAACAAATTCTGTGGAATAAGATAGATATGCATTTGGATGCACAGGGGCTGATTAGGATTAGTCAGCATGGTTTTGTTCATGGGAGACTGTGGCTTATAAATTTGATTGAGTTTTTGAAGAAGTAACCAAGAAGGTTAATGAAGGCATGCCAATTGACATTGTCTTTATGAACTTCAGCGAAGCCTTTGATAAGGTTTCACATGGTGGGCTACTGTGGATGGTTCGTTCGCATGGGATTCAGGGAGAGCTGATTGGATACAGAATTGGATTCATGGAAGGAAGCAAAGAGTGGTGGGGATAGGTTGTTTCTTGGACTGGAGGCCTGTGACAAGTGGTGTGCCATGGGGATCGGTGCTGGACCCATTGTTGCATGTGGCTCATCTCAACAACTTGGATGATAAAGTACAAGGCATGATCAGTACTTTTCCAGATAACAATAAAATAGGTAATATCGTAGACAGTGAAGATAATTATAAAAATCAGTACCGTATTCAGTTTTGGTCACTATGTTATGGGAGGTTGGAGGCTGAGGCTGAGGGGTGATTTTATCAAGGTATACGAAATCATGAGGAATAATGATGAGTTAACCCGAGAAAGCATGGACAAGATGGGCCAAAGGGACAGTTTTTCTGCGGGTGACTCTATGATCAAATGAAATAGGTAAAAGTGAAAAGTAATGGAAGGGGATGGAAAAGCTATGACAACATTTATTTGCAGATCATTAAATACTGAAATTTTGTAAAATATTTGTTGTTTGGTGATTACAGTAAAGATATAAGGGGATATGAGCGAAACACAAGGAAATGGAATTAGCTTAGATGGGCATCTTGGTTGGCATGGATGTTGGTCCATTATGGTCTGTTTATGTGCTATATTATTATGTGACGAAAGCTGAATGTCAAATAATAGTGAGAATATGTATAATGAAGAAAGATTAACAATGATGTGGACAATAATTCCAAACCAATTTAAGTTTAATAAAAGATTAACCATGCAAATTTATCATAATACTTTGCAAGTACAACATCAATTTTGTGATAAGACACAAAATGCTAGAGGAACACAATGGAACAGGCAGCATCTCTGTAGGAATGGGTGACGTTTTCAGGTTGAGATCCTTCTTCAAACTAGTATCTGCATTTTGTTCCTACACATTGTCCTTGCTGTTGATTGGTACAGTTTAAATAAGGTGTTGTGATTAATTATGGGTTAATGTAATACAGGCATTCTTACACCTCCCGAATAAATACACTTCAAGTATTACATCACAAACAGTTTTTCTCATTGTGCAACTGTCTCTGGAGATCAGCAACAAGAGCAATAATCAGTAAATGCTGTTAAAATTCTGTCAGACTGAGGCAGCGCTGTGGAGCAGCTAGTAAAGCTGATGCCTTACATTGCCAATGACCCAGGTTCAATCCTGCCCTTGGGAGTTGTCTGTGTGGAGTCTGCACATTCTTTCTTTGAGTGTGTGTGTTTCCTCCAGGGTGCTCTGTTTTCCTCTCACGTCTCAAAGAATTGCAGGCTGGTGGATTAAATAGCACTGTAAATTACCCAGGATGTGTAGGAGAGATAGGATCTGAGGGGATTTAGCAGGAACAGGGAATATAATGGTATCATGTGAGATTAGAGTAAAAGGATGCTTGATAGTTGGTTTGGAACCGATGGAACGAAGGACCTGCCTCTGTGCTCCATGACTCCATTATTTTATGGGAGGCTAAACCATATAGCTAAAGTATTTAATGACATGCCCAAACTGTTTTAATTTGGATGAATTAAGGGAAATTATTAAATGGTTATTCAGATTTGATTTTTTTTAAATCTGAGTATTCACACACAAAGAAAAGATAGGTAGATACTGGGGAAACCATTTAAAAAAAATAATAATAATTCTTCCTTGATTTTTCTGTGTTTATTTTCAATTTCTAGCAATTTCTCACTGCAGTTGTAGAGTTCTTAAAGTTGCTGCTCATAAAAGACATACGAAACCCAGCAGCATTCTCTGAAATTTTATCATAGATTCTTCACAAATAACTATACTATTTCTATGTTCATATCCTATGCTAAAATCTTTGTTTGAAGCCAACTTTGTTTGCTAATAGGAACAGTTATAAACAGTTTATTTGTAAATTGTTGTCTTGCTAAAACCAAATAGTTTTGACAATTCAATTTTTAAAGTATAAGCAAAGTTAGAAGAGTATAAATATTGCAGTTAAAAAATAAATTCTGCAAACATACAGCATCACAAATCAAAGCACTAGATTTGTTTTATTTTACATTAACCCAGATTATCAATTTACGATCAGTATGCAACAGTTAAACTCCAAAAATAAAATGGAAGTTTTCGAGAAATGGCAATTTGTTTATAGGAGAGAATATTTGTTTCTAATTTCCTGATTACAATTGCTTGGTTTCTGAGTTTTGTCAGAACTAGTTAGAAATACAAATCAATTCCCCATCGTATTTCTCAGAGAAGTCCCATGACCCAAGGGCAATGTGACTACAGCTGGACAAACTCAAAACACTGGAGATCATAAAATGGCTCCACCCCTAAAGTTTTATTGCACCAATAACTAGATTTCAGAGACAGGGCCTGGACTGAATTTGGGATCTAGACTGTTTTTGGCAGTGACTTATTCATGCAGAGTTGATGATTAAAATATAACATGGTTCAAACTACATAAGCTAATGCAAATCTAACATTCAATGTTAAATATGAACAGCATTTATATTTCTGTTTTAATTGTGCAAATGAGAATCTTTGTGAGAGCTAATGCCAATTGGCCTAATATATACAAATGCATTCAATGACATCATTGTTATTTTTTTTTAAATAAGTTATGTACAATTTGTAAGTTGATATCTTAATTGGAAAAATGCCAGAGTCTTGGCCACTTGCAAAGATTTAATGGAAAACAGATCGGCGAACTCCTGTCAAGCCAGCAGCCTGTCTGAAATACATCTCAATGTCCCCAAGTCACACATGCATTAAATAATATAAACTTAATCATAAGCATAAGAGTACATCGACAACATGTAGACAAGCTGAATAACGGTGTTAAAGAAAGAATCAGCATGGTCATTGCTCAGGGCTGTTTGCAGATGAAATATAGCAGTTGTCCTAGTAGTAAACACATAGACTTAAGCATAAATTTGCAGACGTCTTAAATAGCTTTGGCTAAAACAGTGTATAAAAGTTGCGGCTACATGGTATAAGTTACTGCTCTAAGCATGAGATGTATTGTATTCTCAGTTCAAATCACTGCCTAAATTTGGATCTGAAGGTAACAAAGATTTAATTGATCCTGTTCATTACTAATGCAGAGATACATGTGTTTAACTGGAATAATTTACAAAGCACATTCTGACAGGGACTCAATCCTTTAATTGGTAAGAGTAGAAATTCCCACAAACTGGTTTGAGTTTATAGCTCGTGAAGTCACAAGTGCTTCTCACACCTTTTCCCCTATTTTTCACCCCCTGCCCAGTTTGTTGTTCCAGAATTTACTTTAAATTGGTAATTTGATACGCAGTGAAAATGAACAAAAGCACTGAGAATGTTTCCTTTATACTTCTCAGGTATACTTTATTTTGATTCACACTTTGTTTCTTCTTCAGAGTCTTCTAGTCACCAGAAGTGTAAAAGTATATTCCTTTTTTTTGTAAAAATATAGAAGTTATTTCTCACCTACTATATATGTAAAGTGAGAAATTCACTCTCGGTCTTTTAAAATGACTAGGGTAGGATCATATAGAGACATAATAAAGGATAAAAGGATTTTAGAGCAAGATCCAGCCTGTATTCCAACATTGACAGTATTTTGATTTGTAAAGGGAATTAACCCCCAAGTCACATCCCTTATAT
The DNA here is from genome assembly GCA_035221665.1 of Okamejei kenojei. NCBI lineage: Eukaryota > Metazoa > Chordata > Chondrichthyes > Rajiformes > Rajidae > Okamejei > Okamejei kenojei. The sequence continues at coordinate 492,885 of JAVHYY010000078.1, forward strand.
TATAATAGCTCATCCATGGATAATGCATTAACGGTATTAAATGTGCTCTGACCAAATAAATATTGCAATATAAAGAATACAATTTTATTCAATTTGGAAATTTATTTCAAATTTAGGATGTAGGCAATCATTTAGTTTTAATTTGTTTCCACTTTAAAACACTTTAATTATGAAAATAGTGAAGCTTTTCCTGCTCCATTTCCAAGTTGATCATGATTTGTTATGAGTTCAGCTCTGTTCTGAACATAAGAACTTTGTTTAAGGGTGTGTAAGCAAAACAACTGCAAATGTGTAAGTCTTCAGTATAGCACAAAATTCCAAAAACGTATAAAATGTGTCCCAATACAGATGAAGAAAGCAATGTTATTATATTGAATGCTAATTTCTTGTATACCCATTATGAATTCAAGTGTGTTCTGTCTTTTAGTCAATAAAGTAAATAATATAGCTAAATTGAAATCCTGGGAGTTTTTGTTTGGTGTTTTGTGAAATTTCAGATGTCTGTCTATGGGATTTTGACCTATTTTATTTGTCAATTAGTAAGGAACTCTACACAACAGTGCTACTGATTAAATAAACTTTAGGAAGGAGTAGGCCCGAAGGACTGCATGTCCTCATCTAAAACTAGATTCATACGTTCTTCTTTAGATCTGGTTCTTCCTTGGGAAACTATTCTGGACTGAAACCAAAATGTCCTAAGATGAACTTGGCAGAAAATATTTCAAAATGGTCATTATTTATGGTTATGGCAACAACAATCCCTTTGAATCATGTAATATCATTTCTTGTTCAGAGTGATTTATATAGAGTATGCAAGTGATTTATATAGAGTCTCTGTGGCAATCATTCACCCTGCACAATCATCTGCAACATGCTTGATTTTAACTGGAATCTCTGATGCTGCATCGTAAGTGGCGATGAATTCACCTTAACTGGAGGTCATTTTTTATAAACAACTACATTTGAGGAATAAGTTCCACGGCTCTTCCTGGTTGACAGTCAACAGCTTTGGTGAGGAAAAAAAAGGTCACATAAAAGCTGAGGTTTCCTTCAATTGTCAGAGTTGTTGCACAGTGAAAATCACGACCACACTACCTCCATATAGCTGGAAACCACACCAACCGTGCTTTGATTGGCCACTGGGAGGACACAGTTGAGGAAACAACTGGAATTATAGGAGTAATTAACGTGAAGTGCTTGGAAAAACGTTGCATGTTATGGGTAAAGAACTTTATTTTTAACTGAGATGCCACTACAAGTATTGTACATCTGGCGCTGGAGTGAAAGTAGACCAATGATCAAATCCCATACGTGCCAAACTGAAACATGTTGCAAACACCAGGACACGATTCATCCCCTTCCCTGTAGAACAGTAATCACATTCTGGTAGAGTTTTAGAATTGATAGGTTTTGGATATTAAAGGAATAAAAGGGCTTATTGTGGCCACATGGTACTGAGGCAAAGACCAACCACACTCTCATTGAATGCTGCAAATGACAGCGTTTGTGCCATTTAATATCTAGCAATTTAGTGACTTATGGAACTAAGTAATGGACAGACTCAAAGACAGACCAAATAGATGTTTGTGGATCCAGAGTACTTTTGTGGCTCAAATAACTGATAGTTTATATAAAATACAAACAATATTAATATTTAGATTTTATGATAGAAAAATTTTGAAACATTTGCTCTGACCTAATGCCATTAACAAAAGCACAATAAGAACTAATAAAAAGAACGCTGTCCTAAATGCAAATAAATCAGTGAGAAAATTAAAAGTTAATCCTTTGTAGCCAAAGATCTGTTGATTCAGTGCATACCAAAGGAGATCAGAAAGAGGCAGGGATCTCATTTTTAAATCTTGCCAAGATGTAAAATGGCTTAGGGTATGAAATTTATCTGCTAACAGCACAGATCATCTGCTTTTTCTATTGACAAGGAGGTGGTGGGTACACATCCTTCCTGCTGTTCAGTGCTCTAAGAAATCTCAGCAGCTAATGCTGTCAGAAAGGAAGGCTATCCTAGTAAAACAAACATTGGGTAGATGGCAGTCTTGTGCTGAGGTGTGGTGAGGGACATATATCAGTGGTGAGCTGTATAAGATCAATGGATAAAACAATAATGAGCGATTCCACTAATCCGGCCATTTTAGGGCCAGAAACACAGAGGAGTTTGGATAATCGTGCTCCAATAACTCATCATCTCAAATTCCTCCAAAACAGATGCCTGGAGAAGATCCTCGAGATTTTCTGTCCAAGGAAAATTTTAAACTAGCAACCGCAGCAGAAGATACATATAAAACTATTGGTTGAATATTAAAAAGACTGGACATGTGTGTCAAGTGTCATCAGGCACACCACCAAGAATAACTCCATTTTTGGGATGGGAACATAAAACACATCATTCCAAGGAGTTATGGCTACACAGTGTAAGAAAAAAGGAAGTGGTAGAGGTGGATACAGTTATGACAGTGTAAAGACACTTGGACAAACACATGGATATGAAAGGTATGGAGGAATGTGGTCCAAGTGCAAGCAAGTGGGGCTAACTGGGTTTTGCAACTTGGTCAACAAGGATGAGTTGGACTGAAGAGCTTGTTTCATGCTGTACAACTCTATGACTCTATGTGAAGTAGTGGCACAGTGGCATTGCTTGCGCTGTCTCACAGATCCAGTGTTCCAGGTTTAACCCTGTGCTCGGGGATAGGTTCAGAGGGTTAGGTATCGAATGTGAGTAAATGGAACCAAGCATCTTGGTCAAATTGGACGAGTTGGGCCAACGGGCCTATTTCCATCCTCGACGGCCCTATGACTCTAATATAATATCTAATATAGTAGAGCTGCTGCCTCACAGTGCCAGAGACCTGGATTTGATCCTGACCTCAGGTGCTGTCTGCATGAATTTACATGTTCTCCCTGTGACCACCAGGATTTCCTCTGGGAGTTATGGTTTCCTCTCACAGACGTTCATGTTTGTCCATTAATTGGCCTCTGTAAAATTGCCCTGAAATTGTAAGGACGGGATGAGAAAGTGAATGTGAAAGAACTAGTGTGAATGGGTGATTAATAGTTGGTGTGGACTCAGTAGGCCCACGGGACCTGTTTGCATTCTGTATTTCTAAACTCAACCAAAACTAAACTGTGTAGAATTGACATGTTCCCTATGTGATCACATTGGTCTAAACTTGAAGCTAAGTATCACAATTTATCGGAAAAAAATCGGATACAGGTGGATGTTCTTCTGAGCCATGCTGATTGACATTATCTAGTGTCAGGTCGACCAATAATGGTAAGTTTTTTAAAAAAATCTTGGTCGTCGGAAAAGATGTATTCAAGAGAGAGCTGGAAATAGTTCTTCGGGCTAACGGAATCCCTAAGGATATGGGGAAAAAGCTGGAATGGGGTATGGATTTTGGATGATCGGCCATGATAATATTGAATGCGGTGCTGGCTCGAAGGTCTGAATGGTTTCTATATTTCCATAACATCATATTGGAATAAAGCAAATCAAAAGCCAACTGAAGAAGGGTTTCGATCCGAAACGTCACCCATTCATTCTCTCCAGAGATGCTGCTTGTGCTGTTGTGTGTAGCACCTTAAACCTTTGTAGGCCACTTTATTCAGTGTCAGTGGTAAGCCGCATCCATGTACAGCTGACTGAAAAATACACGCCATTATGTTTGTACAGCTACTCATTATGTTAGTTCTGCATGACTTTTACTGATGTGTGGAAAAAAGGGGAAACAGCTGCTGTTTAAATCTGATATTGACTTTGATGTCTTAAAAGTGCTGAAAATTTGTGAAAATCATTTGTGATAGTTTTATCAAAAGCTGATCAATGTGGCCTATTATGTAAGGAAAGGCTGAATTATTAGATATGTTGTAAGTGCAGATCACTCTTTCCATAAATTGAAATAATTATACACAGCTGAATCTTGATAAATGCACTTCGCCTTGCCAAGATATGTTATGTTTGGATCAAGATCTCCATAGCTTGTTAAAAATAGCCAACGTAATCATTATTGTACCTTGGCCCATTTAATGATGCAGTCAGTAATGTAACTTACGCAAAGGAACTGAAATATAAAATGTGATTACACCTTGGCAGTGATTGAGCTGAGTTTCATGTGTTTACCATTAAAACCCAGGAAATAAGGAATATTTTAAGCCTGGATCAGGATTTTCTATTTAAACATTATGCTTGGATTAAAGAAATTCACATAGCAATATACGATGGGCTGCAATATGGTATACTGTAATTTGATTTTAAAGAAATTACTGGTTTCCTTGTAAATATTGTATGCACTTCTGAATTGTAGGACAATATTACAGCTATTTCATAAATACTTGGAGAGACCATCACACCATACCATATTTGGTATTATTTTTAAACAATATCACAAATCTTTGAGTTGGCAGTAATAATGATTTGGTGAAAACCAGATGACTGCAGATCATGCCAATGCATCTGATTCAAGGATAAATAGCATTTTACCTAGGAGTGCAACATTTAAATGTACTGAATTTCAGACAGCAAGTACAACATAAAGTGACAAATGGATAATCATGTCACAATTGTAATTAAGAGCTACGACTAAACTGATGTATAATGGCAAGAGCTAGGGCTAAACTAATGTATAATGGAAAAAGCTACATCAGAGAATTGTTCAAACTTTAAACAGTAAGGACAAATAATTGACAGAAACTTAATCAAATGTTTGCCAGAAGATAGGTCATCATTACTTTTTAGCATCTTTCATTCATTTGTTCCATATCTCACTATATCACCATCTATATCTCTCATTTCCTTTTCCCCTGACTCTCAGTCTGAAGAAGGGTCTCGACCTGAAACATCACCTATTCCTTATCTCCAGATATGCTGTCTGATCCACTGAGTTACTTCAGCTTTTTTCATAGTTCCTTCATAGATAAAAGCATTGCAGGCAAATGTGCAGTATGCTTTGTTTATGTTTGAAGCAAAAATTATTAGGTGCAGTGGCATTACTAAATCACTTTGCTAAATCACAGCTACCTGTAAAACTTGTGAATTTTCAAATATTTATGGAATTTATATTAAAGCAGCTATTCACAGAGGCTGGCATTGGAGGCTTGATAAATTATAGCATGTATAGAGAGCCCTGCAGTTCTGGAAGATTATCACCTCAATGCCAAAACATAATTGTAGGAGTACATCACTGAATTGTTCTGGGCTTAATTATCTCTAGTTGCTTTGCTCTCCATCGATGTAAGGATCACAAGAGTATGCATTCTTACTGATGACTTCAGTGTTTAAATCTACACGGAACATTGAAGGTATCGAAGCAGCAGAATGCTGCATGTTTTGAAATGGACAGACTTGGACAGACAAGTGGTAAGTAATATATGTGTCTGACAAATGCTTGTTAATGACCATCACTGATGAGATGGAGTAACTACTCACTCTTGACACTGAATGGCATTATTTCAGTAAAATACACACTGTCAACATCCTGGGAATCAGCTTGGACTAGAAAACAGCGCTGATGAACAGGTCAAGAGTAAGTTTACCGTAGGTGACTCATCACCTGATTTTAGCCACCAGCAACCAGACACCAAGCGGGAGTGTTATGGTGTTCCTCCGCTTGTCAATAACTCTCAACAAGCTCAGCATCTTCACAAACAAAGGATTGGCACCCCCACACATCACTTAAGCAGTAATTCCCTCCACCACTGGTACATGATGACTGCAGCATTTACCGTTGACAAGACATATTGTAGTGGCTTGCCAAGGCCCCTGCGATAGTGTCACCCTAACTATGGTCTCTCCAACCTAGAAAGATTATGGCAGCAGGCACATAGAAGCCCCACAATTTCTAAGTTCACTTCCAATTAAACACCATGCTGACTTAGCACAAAATCCTGGAACCTTTCCCATCAGCATTTTGTGAATACTTCCACCAACCAAATGACAATGTTCTCACAGATGGCCCACTACCAACACATTAAGGGCAATTAGAAGGTTGACAAAGCATTCTAGTCTTGCTGGTGGTGCATGCATCCCACTTATTAAGATTTAATTGATTTGGACATTTGATTGCCTCAGCTTGCTGATCAGGTTATGGTCTCAGAAGAGGCTCTGTGCTCACACATTAACAGTGGGAAACCTCTACAGCACATCAATCCTGCCAGCGCCCAGGAATCATCAGCCACCATTGGTAATGGGCGGTAACCAGTTTGTCTTCCGATTCATGCAGTTAGCAAATTAAGCACAAAAATGTTTTTATAAAAGCACAAGAAAAGAAGTAAAAAGTTAAACTTTTTCACATAATCTAATTACATAGATTGTGCCTCTGTTCACGTCTTAAAATATGCTGGTTAAGTCATTAAGAAATAACACTGAACTCTTTCTCTGATTTACAATTACGGAATAAATCAGGAAATATCTATATTAATTGGTGTTTGAGGAACATGTTGGCATGTTAGGGAACAAAGGTCATCAGTTATTTTTAAGTACTTATCGTACCTTGGCGGGTCAGGCAGCATGTATGGGCAACAATTCAGGTTGGGATCCTTCTTCAGGGGCTTGAAGAAGGGTCCAGAACAAAAACATCATCTATCCATATCCTCCAAAGATGCTGCCTGGCCCATTGTGTTACTCCAGCACTTTGTGTGTTTTTTTTCCTGTAAAGCTGCATCGGCAGTTCCCTGTGCCTCCGCTTTTCATATCTTGCCAGTTTTAAACAATTCACGGCTCAGTAGCATAACGTAAATAATACACTAAATGGAATCTGAAATGTGGTATGCTGCATTATAGATGCACTTGGCCTAGTTAGGGCATTGATCAATAGTGCATAGTCCTGGGATTGTGCTGAAAATGCCACTGACTAGTTTATGAATGTGTGTCATGTCTCCCTGTGCAGATTGCAGCTGGGAGAGGTGTACATGCTCGAACTGAAGGAGACCACAATGCAGAAGTGATGAAAATTCACTGCTCCTCACATCTGGCTGCCTGTTCATCCCCCTACACCACAAACAGCAAAGTATTTAACTCTCAAGATCCTAAACTCTGAATTCCCTGTAAGCCTCTCAGTCTCTTGGTTCTTCTGGACAGCCAGAAGCTTTCGACATTCATGGTCTGTACATATGAAAGTTATTGTAATCAGAACAATAACAATTTAGCAGATGGCAATTAAGACTAACTAGACCAAGTGCAGACCCATTGGATCTGTTCCCCCACCATGCAGTTGGGGGGGGGGGGGGCGGCATGTGGCATCACACACATTAACCTCCCACACACACACACTAACTACCCCCCCCCCCCACACATGCTAACTACTCCCCTTGTTAATATATTAATATTATTAATTTGCTCCTTTTACATCATAACCACCCTATCTACTGACACATAGCCCCCAACTCGCAGGTGCGTCTAGAGAGGGAGGGGGAGTAGAGAGTGGGGGCAGAGAGAGAAGGGGGGAAGAGGGAGAGGGAGGGGTGAGAGAGGGGGAGAGAGGGGTGGTAGGGAGTAAGGGCAGAGAGAGAAGGGGGAGGGGAGAGGGAGAGGGAGAGGGAGAGGGAGAGGGAGGGGAGGGGAGGGGGGAGAGGGGGAGAGGGGGAGAGAGGCAGGGGGAGAGGGAGGGAGGGGAGAGGGAGGGAGGGGGAGGGGGGAGGGAGGGAGGACAGGGAGGGGGTTGACAGGGAGGGGGGCAGGGAGTGGGGCGGCAGGGAGGGAGAGGCAGGGAGGGGGGAGGCCGGGAGGGGGGGAACAGGGAGTGGGGGAACAGGGAGGGGGGAAACAGGGAGGGGGTGAACAGGGAGGGGGGAACAGGGAGGGGGAAACAGGAGGGGGGAACAGGAGGGGGGAACAAGGAGGGGGGAACAAGGAGGGGGGAACAAGGAGGGGGGAACAGGGGGGGGACGGGGAGGGGGGGCAGGGATGGGGGGGACAGGGGGGGGGGAGAGAGGGCGGGGGGGACAGGGAGAGGTAGAGGGAGAGAGGAGAGAGAGAGAGAGAGAGAGAGAGAGAGAGAGAGAGAGAGAGAGAGAGAGAGAGAGAGAGAGAGAGAGAGAGAGAGAGAGAGAGAGGGGGGTCGTAAGGTTTTTATCAAAGGACATGTGAGAGGCGTGGCTGGCAGCACGTTGGGTTTGCAGTGGGAGGGAGGGAGGGAGGGAGGGAGGGTGGAGAGGGAAGGAGGATGGGGGGAGAGAGGGAGAGGGCGGACCTGAACTTGGTGAACGGGCGGCTCGGACGGGGCCGACCTCGGGCGGCGTGGTGAGCCTCGGCAGCTCTCGTGTGACGATTCCCCGTGCCCCTGCAATCAACGGAGGAATTTCAGGTTTCCCAGAGGGAGTAATGCCCCGCGCGACAATAACTGCCGCCGCCATGTTCAAGCTGGTGGCCTCCGGTGACTGGCTGTGACCTCCGGTGACCTCCCGATCTGCAGAGCATTTTGTGAACAGGGGTGGGGGGGTTTGGAGTGGGCAGGCGGGCGGGCGTGAGAGTCCAGCTGCGGGAGGCGTGGCATGAGCGTACTTGTGCTGGGCGAGGGGCTTTGGTCCACAGATTGGTGGGAATGTGGGCACGCGTTCGCCCAGGAGCGAACGTTCACAGCAAAGAAGCATTGACTTCTGACTCTCTGGAAACCCACAGCTGGAATGAGTGCGCAGGGGATGGGGGGGGCGCACGGGTGGGCGGGGCTTCGTGAGCTGCACCGGCTGAGAGGAGAAAGTTAAGCGGAACTTATGTGGAGAAATTCAGCGCATGAGGAGTCGCTGCCCCGAGATCTATAGAACAAAGAAGCTACAGCGGAACGCAGCTGTAGAATCTTTGTTCTGCAGAACTTTCTCTGTGCCATTAATCCACAGTGGTGGGGGGCGGGGCCAGGAAGCAGGTGGGCCTGTATTGGTCAGCATGTGGGCATTGTGACGTCAGCAGCTGGTGAGAACCGTTTAGATTTTTTTTAAAATTAAGTTTTGTGATCAATTTTATTCAAAATCTGGGGAAATAATTGACCAACGAGTGGCTTTCTGAACTCATACGTTAAATCCCTTCCGAAATGGTAAAAATCTCCGCATTTTTGCGTCTGGTTTTCGAGGAGATACATTTCACATGCAAAATAACACACACACATCCACACACACACACAGAGTTTTAAAAGTATATAGATTATCACAAAACACACCACAACAAGATAATTATATCTTTACTGTCAACCTGAAAGAATGCAGATTTTTTTTTGGTGTAATTAAATCAAAAATAAGTTATTTTTTCCCTGAGCTTAATCATTTTTTGTAAATTACAAAATGCAAATGCATTAGCTGCTTAATGAGTTTCAGCAAAGACGTACGTTTTAAAAGTAATCACCATAAACTACTTGATTGAAACTTTAAAATGTACTCTCGAGCTTAACTTCAATTAAAAAAAAACCCTCATAGGTGAAAACTTTACAAACACCGTAAATGGTACTAACATATCCAGATACATTTGTTACATTTCATTTGCTCCAGCTGTCAAATATACTAAGCTTGAAGCAATGATAGCAAGTCCAAACTGAAACATCAGGAATAGACTGAGACTTTCAAGTAAAAGCTATAACTGAAGTATAATAAAGAATGGTTAATAACAAGATTCAGTAGCTAACTGTAATGATGCTTCACTTTGTTATGGAACTATTTTCTTCACATATTTTGTCTATTTGAAAATATATATATATTTGTATTTATGGAGGATATATGTAAGCAATTAAAATAAATGAGTAATTAGAACAATTTCTGAAAAATAAAATGTTATCGTGAAAGCCAAGATGTGCAGTTACATTACGGCTAGATATATTTTTTATCTTCCAAAATCTTGCTAATCTGGAGACCAACAGTTGTTCAATATTTGTTCTGCAGAATATGTATTGCACTTGGTGCCCAATGGATTATGTGCAATAGAAAATTCTTTGCCCACGTTGTTTACATAAATGCCTTTCCTCCTTCAATTCCACCATTTTTTGGGAGCATAACATTGGTGAGTGGTTCATGTAGATGTGGACAAGGACGGTTGAAGATTCAGTTGGAGGGAGAGAATCTGGATCTCACTGAGAATCACATCGTCATAGAGATAGAACACAGAATCAGACTCCGGACCATTGAGTTCACACTAACCATCATCCATCCATGTAGAGTGATCCAATTTTTCATTCTCCTGCATTCACAAGAATTACCCCCAAACTCTACCACACAATTACACCCTATTTTAGAGGCCAACTAACCTATTAACCCATATACCTTTGGGGCATTGGCGGAAACAAAAGTTTCCATAGGAATAGATACACATTTCATGCCGACTACACCTGACACCAGGATTGAATCTTAGTCTCTGCTTATGCAAGGCTGTGGCTCTATTAACATGGGGCTGTCCCACTGTACGAGCTAATTCAAGAGTTCTCCCGAGTTTCCCCTAATTCGAACTCAGAGAATTACGGTAATAGCCGCTCATAGGTACTCGGGGCTCTCGTGGACATTTTTCAACATGTTGAAAAATCTTCACCTGTCTTCCTGAGCTTACCGCATTACCTGAGTACCTGCCGTTAGCGTTACGACCCGCTAAGAGATGTCCCGAGCTCCGACAAACCCGCTACGTACATTCTACGTGCTTACCACGAGTTTGATTTTTTTTTAAACTCGGGAGAGCTCTTGAATTAGCTCGTACAGTGGGATAGCCCCATTAGTAGAGCCACAGCCTTTAACTGTGCAATTGTGCTGCCTGACATGCCATTGTCAGCACTTTATTTGACATGGATGTTTGGAAGTAAATGCGAGGAGCAAATTACAGTCTTTAAAGTAGACATAATGAAAAGATAAATCTACTCTCCTCGAACTGATGTGAAACCTGGCATGACATTCATTGTGAAGGCCTGTTTTTGCTCTAGAGACTGTGCCAATCATGGGACATGTATTGATAAAAAACGTTCAAATTAATCAGACATGTGTTATGTACTGTTGGACGCCACTGTGTATACTCAGGGATCACCATTCATTACAAGCACCTTACACTAGGAAGCTATTTGCCAACATTTGTACAGTCAATATTTCTCAGATAAAATTCTGTCTTATGAGGCATGTAAATGTGAAACTGCCTTACAGAATTTCTACATCATTCAGTGTACCTGGGGAGTTCTTGTGTAAGATAGACACAAAAAGCTGTCGTAGTGGGACAGGCAGCATCTCTGGGGAGAAGTAATGGGTGACATTTCGGTTCTACCCTTCTTCAGATTTGAAATATATAATTTGTGTAAGTGTGAAATAAAGAATTATAATAGACAAAGCTGATACAAAAGTTAAAAGTTAATACACTGCTGTAATATAGAATAATGACATGTACCCCCCAAAATAGAAATACATTTGATCAAAGTCTAAAACTATTCAGCTATTAAAATATACCTATGGACATAAAATCTGCATTACTTCTATTAGTAGTAAAATGAACTGGAAATAGAATCCGCCAAAATGCCATAAAGTGGAGATTAAGACTTTTATTTCAATTAAAAATGATTTGTACCTCATACGATGATAATACATGAAAGATGTGGCTTTTCCAACTTTTAAAATAATTTGTTTGGGTATCTAGTGCATTCTCTGCAGGGAGATAAATGTAAGTGTCAGCAGGTCAATAAGAAAACATATATATATGTATCTCTCTCTGTCTTCGTTATAATTATGGTAGGAAGAAGGAGCCACCAAACATCATGAATTTCAAAGATGATTAATTAAATTTCATCACAAAATGAATGTGTTTAGTCTTGAGAATGTAATGAGTTTCCTTGAGGTAACAAAATAAAATGTATTTAATAGTGCCAAACTTTTAAACCTTTCTCATCTTTCCATGGTAACTAATATTACATGCAGATTCCGTTATACAAAAAAACTTATGGGAGAGAACAAAATGAACTTTGGGATATGTTAGTCCGATGTCTCCAATAGGAAACATTCCAAATCTTGCAAGTAACTTTTTTTTCATAGATCTAACCTGACAGAGGAACATTTTCATAGGTGGAAATGATTATTAAAATGATTATTACTGAGTAAGAGACAGTAAAAAATCCTAAATTAAACTACAATTAACATTGAGGGATATCGAACATACATTGTTGTATAATAACATAATGGTCACTAGCTCATTTGTGTTCACAGTAGTTAAACCATCAATTCATAATGTCCAACTAATTTAACATGAGGAATTAAGTTGGGCATCATAATGCATATCCAATACTCACTGTAAGATAGACACAAAATGCTGGAGTAACTCAACGGGACAGGCAGCATCTCTGGAGAGAAGGAATGGGTGACGTTTCGGGTCAAAACTCTTCTTCAGACTGAGAGTCATGGGAATGGGAAATGAGAGATGTAGACAGTGATGTAGAGAAATATAGAACAAATGAATGAAAGATATGCAAAAAAAGTAACAATGATAAAGGAAACAGGCCATTGTTAGCGGTTTGCTGGGTGAGAACGAGAAGCTGGTGGAATGTGTGGGGGAGGGATGGAAAGAGGGGGAATGCAGGGCTTACTTAAAGTTAGAGAAATCAATATTCATACTACTGGGCTGAGTGTAAGTAAAATAGATAACGTTCACCTAGTATCAATCTAAGATCCATCTCATCCAACAGGATAGCTGAGCTCCCCAGGCAATCCAAAGCCAATGTTTTTTGCTATGGCCAGCAGGAGAAAATCTGCCAGTCTGAGCACAACATCGGAGGGATGAAATATAGAGTTCCTGCAACATGCCTCAGGAGATTTAATGGACTAAAATAAGAAATAATATAATTCGTGTTAACCTCAATGATTAATAAAATACGTTGGCTTCAATATTGGAAGTCTGAACATTGGTGTGACAGTCACACTAGCCTGCAGGCAAAATGACTGCCCAATGCAGAACAGCAGAATAATTTTAAAGATGTGTTACCAGTTTATTAATAAAAATGGGTAAAATAGAACCTGCAATCCTGCAGTTACTAACCTGAACACCTTATGAGGTGATAAATGGAATCAGCTCCATATTTCATCATACAGTGCATGAAGATATAAAAGTCACCACATTGCTTAAAATAAACTTTGGTGCAGAACACAACTCAAAAGTATTCTGATAACAGATAACCATGGAAAAAAACTTGCTCCATAGGAAAGCATGAAGCATAGGAATTACAGCAATGGTTAGAATTGTAGTAAACACATTGGTGATTTCATTCCTGGAATTACTGGCAATATGCATCCAATTGAACATGGATTCTGAAAGAATACAAACTTCTCAGATTTGTGCAGATAACATCAAACTGTTTAGGCATGATAAAAAAAAAGGGATATTTGATATTCTTTCATTTCTTTGATGGTATTTGCAAGCATTGACATAATGTCTATACTTAGTGATTGCAAAATGACAATGTAAATAATGATCCTTTCCTAATTTCACCTTGAATTTGTGAAAATCTTGCAGAGTATGTATGTCATCACTAGAGGGTGCATTCTCTATAAACTGTTCACATTTTTATGATTGAGCTGCTGTTGCACAGATGGATAGAACGATGCACTTATTAAATATTTAGGATGGAACTGCAGATGCTGGTTTAAACCAAAGATAGACACAAAATGCTGGAGAAACTCAGCGGGGTGGATGACGTTTCCGGTTGAGACCCTTCTTCAGATGGAAGAAGTCTCGACCAGAAACGTCACCCATTCCTTCTCTCCAGGGATGCTGCCTGTCCGGCTGAGTTACTCCAGCTTTTTGTGTCCAATGCACTTGTTAAAAGCAGCTTCAATTTGCTTAATGTTAGCATTTGAGCACCATGTTCAATCTCACTTAAGTGATATACTGTTTCAAGACCTCTTCTTTGCACTAGGTAAATGTACATGCCTGTCAATGTAAATGTAAACTATCAATGTAAAGTGGCTCAATGTCTCAAAATTCGGGAGAATCACAAAACTTTACTGATTCATATAAGAAATGCAGGTACGATCTTGATAAGGCCTTCAAAAGGATAAAAGAGACTTTTGCTCTAAATTGAAGGATAAGACAGCTCAGCAGCTGTGGCAGGGTGTGCACACCATCATTTCCTACAAGCAAAACCTAGTGGCAGCTCCTACAACAGTGAGTCATCCATCACTCCCGGATTATCTCAATGTTCTATGCACGCTTCGATGGGGTGTAAAATGATATGTCTTCTCAGGCCCAATTGCCTCCAATGGTATTACAATCTCAGTCACTGAGCCCAACATCAGAAGACCCTTCTGGGGGGTGAACCCTCAGAAAGCATTAGGACCTGATGATGTACCTGGTCGCATTCTCAAAACCTGCATGCACCAATTGTCTGGAGCTTCTTTGGACATCTTCAACCTCTCATTACTGATGTCTGAGGTTTCCACCTGCTTTAAAAGGGCATCAATAAGAGGCACCAAAAAGAGCATGCCTCAAAACATCAACAGGGGTTGTAATCTTGCCTGGCTCCACACTCTGCACTGGGATCACTTGGACAATAAAAACACATAAGACATTATACAAGACATTGGTGAGGCCACATCTAGAGTATTGTAGGTCGACAAAAATGCTGGAGAAACTCAGCGGGTGAGGCAGCATCTATGGAGCAAAGGAATAGGTGACTTTTCGGGTCGAGACCCTTCTTCAGACTCCAAGAGTATTGTGTTCAGTTTTGGTCATCCTGTTATAGGAAAGCTGTTGTTAAACTGGAAAGGGTGCAGAGAATATTTACAAGGATGCTGCCAGGACTCGAGGGTCTGAGCTATAGGGACAGGTTGAGCTGATTAGGACTTTATTCCTTGGAGCACTTGTGAATGAGGGGTGATCTTAGAGGTGTATAAGATCGTGAGAGAATAAATAGGATAAATGAACAGAATCTTTTACAAATAGTAGAGGAATCAAGAATCAAAGGACATAGGTTTAAAGTCAGGTAGAGAGGGAAGATTTAATAGGAACCTGAGGGGCATTTTTTTTTTACACAAAGGTTGGGACATGTGCAAGGGGCTGAAGGCCTGTTTACACACTATATGACTATGACTGACATATGTCAGGCTGTTGTTCATTGACTACAGCTTGTCATTCAACACCAGCACCCCTTCCAAACTGGTGACTAAGCTCAGGGAACTGGGTCTCTGTGCATCCCTTTGCAACTGGTCCTCAACTTCCTCATCAACAGAACACAATGGTATGAACACTTCCTTTTCGATAAACATCAGCATAGGGGGCACCTCTAGGCTGTGTTCTTAGTCCCTGCTCTACTCAATCTATACCTATGACTTTTTGGCCCAACACACTTTAAATTTGCCGATGACACCACTGTTGGTTACGGGTAATTAGGTAATTACGGGTAACGATGAGTAAGTATAGGCGAGAGATCAATTGTCTAATTGAATGGTGCCAGAACATCAACCTTGCTTTCAATGTCAATAAGTCCAAGGAGTTGATTGTTGACATTAGAAGAGGAAGGCCGAGAATCCACAAACCTGTCTTTATTGACAGGTTGGTGGTGGTGGTGGTGAGAGTCAACAACTTCAAGTTTCTAGGCATCCATCCTGGACCCACCACGTTGATGCAACCATACAGAAAGCCTATCTACTGCTTTATGAAGATTGAGGAGAAGAATGACAAATACTCTCTTAAACCTCCGCAGGTGTATGGTAGAGTACATATTGACTGGTTGCATCAAGGTCTGGTTCAGCAACTCTAATGTCCAGGAATATTGGAGATTACAAAAAGTAGTGGACACTTCCAGGGCCATCATGTGTACTAACCTCCCCACCATTGAAAGGGTCCATAGGAGTGGCTGTATCAAAAAGGCAGCCAGCATAAATTAGGGACCCACACTACCCAGGCTATTCTTTCATTTCACTCCTGCTATTGGGAAGAAAGTACAGGAGTTTGAGAACTGTGACATCCAGGTTCAGGATCAACTTCTTCCCATCAATCATCAGGCTACTGAACACTACAAACTCCAACTAAACTTCAGACGATGAACTGTCTTGGTTGAACAAGGGACTTTGGTCTTTGATTTGTTTTGCACTATATTGGGGTCTTTATTTAAGGAACATTTGTTAATTTGTTTATTATGTTATCATTTGGGTTCTGTGTTACAAGCCTGTTCTGCTACAAGAAGGTTTCAGTACATATGACAATTAAACACTTTTGATTCTTAATTTAGTCTTGACTAGTTACATATTATTACATAAAATATCATGCTAACACTCTTTGATTTGAATATAATTTCCAACTTAAATGTTCCCAGAACTGTCAAAGTTGTAAGATTGTAAAGAAATATCCTGCCACTTTATCAAAGTTTCATTGAACTACATGTTTTGATGATCTATGCTTTCAGCTATTGCTCCAGATCTGAATATTTATAGTTTGCAGATGCACTCAGTATTAATCATGTAGTTTCTATCTTGCCTTGTGTGACAGAACACAGTTGTTTCACAGACCACATTCTACTGTGGAGCAAAATATGAAATAAGTGCAGCTTTTGCACCCATGTAGTCATTTGTTGGAGGCGATCTTGCTATCTCACACTGCTGCACCCCCATTGTGTAACATGAGCACTTCTTTCCTTCCCTCTTATGTAATTCCACATTAATTTCAAACCATGCATTGTCATTTTAAAATTGTGTGAATGCATGTGAAATGTGATACTTGAAAACACTACTTTTAATGGAGAAGGGTCTCGACCCGAAACGTCACCCATTCCTTCTCTCTAAATATGCTGCCTGTTTCGCTGAGTTACTCCAGCTTTTTGTGTCTATCTCCGGTTTAAACCAGCAGTTCCTTCTTACACAGATATATCAGTCATTACATCTGAATGAGAAGCATCCTAGATTACTGTGGAAATCAAAGTTGCAGGATTTTGGCTATTGTCATCCAAAACTATTGGACATAGTGGTTCCAGAGGATTGAAGAATTGCAAATATTACATCTTTGTTCAAAAAGGGTACAGAGATAAACTGTTGGAAATCTGCACATGAAAACTGGATTGTTTTCATGAGGTAAAAAGGAAGGTTGAAGAGGGAAACATCGATGTGCTGTAAGCAGACTTTCAAAAACCATTTGTCAAAGTTCTACATAATGCGTTTGTCAGCAAAAATGAGCCACATGGAATAATAGAAAGTAGCATGGTGAATACAAAATTGACTTAGGGACAGAGCCAGCGATATGGGGAAAGGTTGTTCCTCAGGCTAGAGAAGTGTGTGGAATATTGTTCCACATAAATTTATATCTGGCCCGTTAGTTTACTTAACAACTTGGACATTTTAAAGTTTGCAAAATACAAAACAAGAAATTTGTTAGAACAAGGAAGATAATAGATCTCATAGAATGTAGACCACTTGGTAGAATGGGCATATGTGAACATATGGAAATTAATTAGGAGAAAATGATTCCTATTGATGGAAAGAATGAGAAAAAATATTATTCCAAAAATTAGGCATCGCGATGTACGTACGCACAAATCTTTGACGCTGGCGGGCCAGATTGAAAGTGGTTTCCCAAAAATAAATGTTATCCTTGTGCCTGAAATAGAGCACAAAATCAAAGAAGTTATCCTGTACTCAGTCATCACTCAAGTTTTAAACTAATTCTGGCAGCACATGATAAATAGGATCGGATGATGCAGAAATGATGTGATGAAGAAGTCCCATAGATGTGGAACTTCCTTTTCCCAGAGAAATTTGAAAAGTTTGAATAGTCTTCCTCAGAGCAGAAAACGGGCAACTTGATTTGATTTGACATTCAATATTATCAAAGAATTAACCGTGGAAGAAATAGAAACTGTTTCTATTGTCATTCTAGTCAACTTCCAAAGAATATAAGTTTAATATGATTAGCAAAAGATTCCAGGTTGATACAAGGAAAAACATTTTCAGGCAGCAGTTAACAATGATCTGGCATAACAGCTGTTTCAAAAGAGATAGACACAAAATGCTGGAGTAACTAAACAGGACAGGCAGCATCTCTGGAGAGAAGGAATAAGTGATGTTTCGGTTTTCCGACACCATTCCTTCTCTCCAGAGATGCTACCTGTCCCGCTGAATTACTCCAGCATTTTGTGTCCATTTTGGAGTAAACCAGCATCTGCAGTTACTTCCTACATGTTTCAAAAGACAATTGATTAGATACTTGAGGGAGAAACAAAAAAAATGTAAAGTGACAGGAAACAGCTGAAGTGAGTAATTTGATAATGTTTCTTGCAATGCAATGGAAGTAGTAACCAAATGGAGGTATACATGATTATTAAAAAAACTAGAACACCCTATAAATTGTGACAGAAAAATAAAGGGCCATCAATTTAAATTGATAAACTTGTTTTTCTTCTCAAATATTATCATTGGAACTGGACCTCCAGATGGAGCAGTGAAGGCAAACATCCAAATATTTTGGCTTAAGAAACAACTGGATGGCTTTTAGGATGCGTGGATTAAAATTGCATAAATTCTCTTCCTGAAGTGTGGAAATGTTTCAGAAATGGCAACATTGACAAAAAGATGAACCACAGCAGCTGTTTGTGGAATTCAGTCACCACATTGGTAATTGTGGTTCTGGCATCACAGATTGACTGTGAGTGGATGAACAAGAATGTTCCTGCAACAACCTCTTCACTGGGTGGTATTGTCCCAAGCCAAAACACACGCAATGACATGCTTAATACAACAGAAGAGAACCCAGTGTACACATTTTGGTCCAAACTATCTACAGTAAAGTACGAAAACAAAACAAACTCCCGAGTACTTTACTAACACTAACCGAGAATTCAATCAGTAATGCATATACAAATCTATTGTCATTTAAAACCAAAATAAGCCAAAGACGGTTATTCTTTCAAATATCAATCCTGAGTTACCAAGTTTCATGCTGTTAAACATTTGCAGAAACTTGAGAACAAGATGGAGACCATTGTCTGCATGTTGTATAATTGCAAGCTACCCAGCCTAAACTGATATTCCAGCATTTGGTCCAAAGCCATAATGGTCACTGCTCTTCAAGTACACACATAAATACTTTTTTTTTTTAATGTAATGATAGTTTCTATTCACAACTACCATTATAGCTGGTGAGTTCTAGATGCTTAACACCCATAAAATGAAAACTATTTTCCTCATCCAGAAACGGATGCAGAAATGGCAGATGTTCAATCCGAGTAAGTGTGAGGTGTTTCACCTTAGGATGTCAAATGATAGGAGGAAAGTCGTACCCCTCAATTCACAGTTTGTCCTGTCCTATCTAGTCTGGTTGTCCCATTACAGGAAGGACGTGGAGGCTTTGGAAATGGGGCACAGGAGGTTTAGGAGGGAGGAGGAAGGGTCCAGAATTTTTCCATGATAAGGGGGCATCAGCTACAGGGAGAGGTTGGGCAGGCTTGGATTGTTGCTTCTACAACCAAGCACAGCTTGGTGGTAGAAGCAGATATGATAGTGACTTCAAAGATAATTTTGGATAGGCATTGGGATGTATAGATAATGGATATGGATTATGCACAGGTAGAGCTGGGCTTGGCATCATGTTTAGCATGAACAAGGGCCTATTCTTGTGTTATATTGTTCTACATTCTATGATCAATCTATCCCCTCATCCCACCCTCTGGTACAATGTTTGATTCATCACCTTCCTTTCTTAACAGATTCCACCATTTGCACATTTTATTTTCTCCACTTATCGCCTCCAGCCCTTGTAACAATCTATCTTCTGTTGACTCATCTGTCAATCAATCCCTGCTTACATAGATCACCTTATCAGCGGGACAGTCAGCATCTGTGGAGAGAAGGAATGGGTAACATTTCGGATTGAGATCCTTCTTCAGCCCGAAATCAGTCATGAAGAAGGGTCCTGACCAGAAACATAATTTGTCCATTTCCCTCCACACAAACTATCTGACATGCTCCAGTAATTTGTTTTTTGCTCAACATTCACTCCAAAATTAAGTTGCTCCTCCATACATTTCAATCCTCTCAAATTCATTTTATATTTATTGAATTTGTTCAACTCCTCCCCAAATGCTTTCCCACACACCGCAATACATGAATTTCCGTGATTCACCACCCTCTGACTAAATAAATTTCTCCTCATCTCCTTCCCAAAAAATCGTCCTTTAATTCTAAGCTATGACCTCTAGTCCTAGACTCTCCCATTAAGTGGAAACATTAGTGGAAAAATCCTCTCCACATCCACTCTATTCAATTGGTCACTCTCCCTTGATTTTATACATTTTCCTTGTTTTATACATTTATGACTAGCCTGTCGTGTGAGCAATAACCTTGTTGAAATCTGTGCTGACTGGTTCAAATGCACTGGCCTTATTAGCTTACCTGTAACCTTGTCAAAACGTTCACTCGCATTAGTCAGGCATAACCTACCCTGAACAAATGGCTGCTGGTTGTCCTTAAGTAATCCGCGGTTTATAAATTAACACTGAAACTGCCTCTCAAAATGGGTTCCAATAATTTGCTCATTAGAAATTAAATTAACTGGCCTATGATTGCATAATCTACTTCATTTTTAAAGAGAAGAAAATATGTTGAGAAGAGGTTAGAAAGAGTCTGCAAAGTGACATATGTAGAGGGAATGGATATGTGTTGTTTTGGGTCGGGGTTTTTCTTCAAATTGATTTTGGGGGGGGGGGTTAAATTGGCAGATGGTTGGAGTAGGTGACAAAAACTGGAGCTGAAAAGGAGACAAAAAAGGGTGTCAGACCAAGAGATATGAGGAGTGAATAGTAAAGGCAGATGGAGGGATATAGGTGGAAGGGCCCAGGGTGAGGGAGAAGAGTGAAATAGTGGAAGAAATGGGTGCACATCCTGGTGGGGGGTACATAGAAAAGAGAGAGGGACAAGGGAGTTTGAGTTAAAACGGAAGAATTCAATGTACATACCATTGGGTTGTAAGTTACCCATTGAGTTACTTCAGTACCTTGTGTTTTGCTCATGTTTCCAGCATCTGCAATTCCTTGTGTTTTCAAGGTACATATATAGTTAAGCATGGGCAAAGAATTTCCAGGTGGGTTATAGCATGGGAAATGTGAGGTTATCCATTTTGGATTGATGAATAGAAAAGCAAAATATTGCAAAACATGAAAATGCCTGAGCATTGTGTCGACAATCAAGGAGGTGCTGAATGTGATAACGCATATTAAAGTAGACAAATCTCCCAGGCCTGATCAGATATATCCGAGGATACTGTGAGACACTATATAATAAATTGCAGGTGCTCTGGCTGAGATTTGTGAGTCGTCATTAAATTCGGGTGAGGTGGCGGAAAGCTGGACGGTGGTAAATGTTTGTCAGGTTGGAAGCCGGTGACCAGTGGGGTGCCTCAGGGATCTGTGTTGGGTCCACTGTTGTTTGTCATGTACATCAATGATCTGGATGATGGGGTGGAAAATTGGATAAGTAAGTATGCAGATGATACTAAGATAGGTGGTGTTGAGGATAATGAAGTAGATTTTCAAAGTCTACAGGGAGATTTGGGCCATTTGGAAAAGTGGGCTGAAAGATGGCAGATGGAGTTTAATGCTGATAAGTGTGAAATGCTACATCTTGGCAGGACAAATCAAAATAGGACGTACATGGTAAATGGTAAGGAATTGAGGAATGCTGTGGAACAGAGAGATCTAGGAATAACTGTGCATAGTTCCCTGAAGGTGGAATCGCATGTAGATAGGGTGGTAAAGAAAGCCTTTGGTGTGCTGGCCTTTATAAATCAGAGCATTGAATATAGGAGTAGGGAAGTAATGTTAAAATTGTACAAGGCATTGGTAAGACCAATTCTGGAGTACGGAGTACAATAGTAAGATTAAATGAGAACTTACCAGTTTGAAGTTTGATCTTTATTTTATGAGGAGTTACGATGAGGGATTATGTGAAGACCCCGCCAGCACGCATGCGCGACATTCTTCAAAGCAGTGGTGTGAAATCACAGATACCAGAGTAGACTAATATAGTAAGATAAGAGAGAACTTCCATACCAGTTGAACTTTATAATAGAGGGTTTTGGGAGTGGAGGGCACATAATCCCTCATCGTAACTCCTCATAAAATAAAGATCAAACTTCAAACTGGTAAGTTCTCATTTAATCTTACTATTTTACTTTGGAGTCACGTGAGTGACTATGTGAAGATTTCAAAGCTCTGTGATTTCATGCCCTGGAACGAGACCATGCTCACACACTGCCATTCTGGGAAGGAGGATGAACGTATTTCACACACGACACTGTGCTGAAAAACAATAAAGGTATTATTCATACCTAAAATAATATGCCCCACATTGGGTAATTTATTTTACAGAACTTAAATTTTCCCTGCAAACGTCTCAGGAGCGGCCACGGGTTTATTATAAAGCATTGAAATGCGTTCATTGCTCCAACCCGCTGTGGCAAGGATGTGGTCCATAGGAACTCCCATCATCCTAGCTTCCGATGTAGATGCAGCCCTGGTGGAGTGAAATTTGAAACATTAGTATCCACCGCTGCACGTAATACCACCCTAACCATCTGGATATGGTTTGCACTGTGACCTTAGGTGAGGGCATTTATGGCTTATGAGAAAGCTCTCTCCGTGCCCCTAAGTGTCTTGGTGACTCTATATATTGCAAAATATGTGTCACTATGCAGGGCCGACTATCTGCAGGATAGGCCAGAACTCTAATATTGGCCAGAGGAACCGGGTCAGTCTTGTTTAAGTACCCCTGTATGTAGCAGG
This sequence comes from Okamejei kenojei, assembly GCA_035221665.1. NCBI lineage: Eukaryota > Metazoa > Chordata > Chondrichthyes > Rajiformes > Rajidae > Okamejei > Okamejei kenojei. The sequence continues at coordinate 515,591 of JAVHYY010000078.1, forward strand.
TTATCTGCCATTTGTGACAGACATGACGTCCTATACTAGCTTGTGTAAGGACTGGACCCATTGTGCTGATCCAAGTGCCATAATCATTCCCATCTAGGATATTAGTTTGTCCAGAGTGAGCCCCGATATTGGTGTCCATCCTCGTAACATGGTGTATACTATACCTATGTCCCATGTATGGGTGTATCTGGGCCTGGGGGGGGGGGGGGGATAGAGTACAAATACCCCTCATTCGTTTAGGTACTAGTGGGTGTGATCCTATAGCCAGGTGATCACTCCCTCTGCCCAGATATTAGATAGGGCACTCCTTGCACAATAATGGCACTGTAACTCAATCCTTCATCGAAATGAAGGGTGGCCAGAACTCCAGCACTTCAGTGTTGGTGGCTGAGTCATATGTAGTGTTCGTCCTGGTGCAGAACACTTCCCATTTCCTGACATATGTCAGGTACTGTCTTCTCGTGGACTCCCTGCACGACGCTGAGATGGCATTGATCGTCCTGTCGGAGAGTCCGTATCCCAGAAATGGCCTGTTCAGAAACTGCAAATCAACAAGTTCATACAGTCATGGCACGGATAACTTTCCCGTCACGGGGTGTGCCAACCTCCTTGGCCGTTGTTAATCCAGATGCAGGGTTCTGAGACCATCTTTGTACTGTTGGGAACCATGGTACCCATTGCGGCGTCTTGTTTAATTATTGTAAGACTCGCCTGATGAGGCAGAAGGGGAAAATGCATAGCAAAACAAATCCCCCCCCCCCCCCCCCCCCCCCCCCCCAATGCAGCGAGAAATCGTCCATCGCTGCTGCCCCTGGGTCTGGTTCCCAAGCAACATATGTTGGTAGTTGGTGAATTAGTCTGGATGGAAAAAAAGGTCGATATCTGGTGTCCCATACCGGTCTATAATATCTGTAAACACTTTCCGATCCAACATCCATTTAATGTTGTCGTTGAATTTACGTGACCTGGTGTCTGCCACTGTATTTAGCTTACCTGGAAGGTAAGTGGTTGAGATCCAAATCTCTCTCCCAGACACCAGTGCCAGATATTATTAGCCAATTCATCACATGATATCGACTTTATTTCACCCATATGATTATATATACTTGTCTTGCATAATTCCGCACTTCTTGATGATGCTCTTCCTGTAACTGTTAATCTCCACTGAGTATTACACAGTCTGCTAGAGCATCTAGTAGCTCTTCAGGCAAATCAACCCCCATCAGTTGTCCTGGTATACTGCTGTGATTTTTAGCAGCCAGCAGTTTCCTCTGGAGCTTCCCCTCCTGGCTCCTTATAGATGGGCTGCTGTTGCCCCAGATGGGGTCATAGACTGCTGGTACTTTAAGAGAATGGAGTTCTCTGGAGCAATGTATTTCCCAGCCGTAAAGTTAATGGCTTGCTCCTGTAGCTGGATTGTAGCCATGTATTTTGTACTGGCTTGCAGCTTTGTATAGGCAGTCCTTCCTGAGTTGGTACAGCATGTGTTCCCACAATTCTTCTGCTGCTCTCTCATCTGGCACCCCTCCACAGTTGACTGTTCAGCCATTGCCCCTTCTTCAGTGTCAGCCCAGCTCTGACCCCTAATGCTCCCCTCCGAAGAGGGTGAGACATTTGGCAGTCCTTGAAAGGATCCTGCCGTGGGTCTGCGAGGAGACCCACTGTGACTCTGCCCCTGCATAAGCAGGTCACGCTGGAGCACTGCTCCCCATCCGCTCCTGCGGGAAAGACGCCCGCCGTCCCTATCCGGGAATGGGGTGTCTTCAGGTCCGGACCCAGCCGAGTCAACGGTCCTGTCCGACTTCCAGGTGGTTTTGCCGCCGACCGCGGCGCACCTGCGGTCTGTAGCGGCGAGAAGCCGGGAGCTGCTGGCAGCACCTGCAGCTCTGGAGAGACGGCACGCTGCTGGCTGTTTCCACAGCAGCGGTATTAGCTGCTGCTCTCCCTTACGCGACTCCATGGTGCTTCCTCCTCTAAAAAAGAAATCACACCGAGTCGCCACGCTCACCAGAAAAGGTAAGACTTACCTTCAGTAAGTTTTGAAAACTTGCGCTGGAGGAGCGGCGCTCCTCCCGACTGTCGCTTCCGCAATGCGTTTGACGATATGTCGCGCATGCGTGCTGGCGGGGTCTTCACGTAGTCACTCACGTGACTCCGAAGTAAAATTTTGGTCGCCTAATTATAGGAAGGATGTCAACAAAATAGAGAGAGTACAGAGGAGATTTATTAGAATGTTGCCTGGGTTCCAGCAACTATGTTACAGAGAAAGGTTGAACAAGTTAGGTCTTTATTCTTTGTAGCGCAGAAGGTTAAGGGGGGACTTGATTGAGGTCTTTAAAATGATGAAAGGGATAGACAGAGTTGAGCTTTTCCCATTGAGGGTAGGGAAGATTCAAACAAGAGGGCATGACAAGAGACAGAAGTTTAGGGGTAACGTGAGGGGGAACATCTTTACTCAGAGGGTGGTGGCTGTGTGGAATGAGCTTCCAGCAGAAGTGGTGGAGGCAGGATCGATTTTAACATTTAAAAGTAAAGTGGATAGGTATATGGACAGGAAGGGAATGGAGTGGTATGGTCTGAGTGCAGGTAGATGGGACTAGGGGAAAACAAATGGTCGGCACGGACTGGAAGGGCCGAGAGGGCCTGTTTCCGTGTTGTAATTGTTATATGGTTATATGGTTAAATGTGGTGCCTCTATTTAGGAAGGTTGCAAGGAAAAGCTTAGAAACTGTAGGCCAATTTTTGTAATATCTGTGGGGTCTAACTGTGGTTGGAAAGTTACTGGAGAGTGTTCTGAGAGATAGGATATATATGCATTTAGGTAGACAAGGGCTGATTAGAGATGGTCAGCATGATTTTGTGCGTGAGAGACCGTGTGTCATGAACCTGATTGAGTTTTTTTAAGATGTAACCAAAAAGGTTGATGAGGGCAGAGCTGTAGATGTTGTATATATTTCAGCAAGGCATCTGTCTGTCAAGGTTCCATATGGCAGGCTGCTCTGGAAAGTAATGCATGCGATCTATGGAGAACTAGTTGACTGGATAGAATATCGGCTTCATGGAAGGAAGTAGCGGGTGATGGTGGAAGGCTGTTTTTCAGACTGGAGGCCTGACGTGTGCCTCAGCATTCAATGCTGGGCCCATTGCTGTTTATGGTTCATGTCAATGATTTGGAAGAGAATGTGCAAGGCATGATTAGTAAGTTTACAGATGACACACCAAAGTGGGTGATAGCAAAGATGATTATCAAAGGTTACAGCAGGAACTTGATCAGTTAAACAAGTGAGCAGAAGATTAGTTAATGGAGTTTAATGCATATAAATGTGAGTTATTGAATTTAGGGAAGTCTAACCTGGGCAGGACCTTCACAGTATATGGCAGGGCTCTGGGGAGTGTTTGTAGAGTGGAGGGACATAGGAGTGCAGGTGCATAGTTCCTTGAAATCGGCATTACAGATAGATAGGGTAATCAAGAAGGCTTTCGGCACATTGAGCTTAATCGGTCAGGATTTTGAGTATAGAAGGTGGGATGTTATGTTACAGCTGTTACAGCTGTACAAGCCCTGTTGGAGTATAGTGTATTGGTCACTCTGATATAGGAAAGATGTTAACCTGGAAAGAGTGCAGAGAAGTTTTATGAGGATTTCGCCAGGACTTAGGGCCTGAGCTATAGTGAGAGGTTGGGCATGCTAGGACTGTATTCCTTGGAGCGTAGGAGGATAAGAGGTGACCTTATGGAGGAGTATAAGATCACAAGAGGAATAGATAGGGTAGAAGTACTGAGTCTGTTACCCAGAGAAGGGGAATCAAGAACCAGAGGACATAGATTTAAGGTGAGAGGGAAAATATTTAATAAGAATCTGTGGGGCAATCTGTTGTACGTTTCACTGTATTGTTGTTTATTTTGTTATATTTGTGTTTTATTTGTGTATACATAAAAGCAATAAAAACTAAAGTGAAAAAAAAAGTATCTGTGGGGCAACTTTTTTCACACAGAGGGTGGTCCTTATATGGAGATGGAGAAACCTATGTTGATTGACTGCTTGATTAATCCTTTATCACGTTATGTGACATGTTATAGTGACATTTTTGTTTTGCAGATCATACACAAAGTATGCAGAGTCGCCACATATAGGGTGCTGACAATATTACAAGTGTTTAATGTAGTCCCCAATGGTGCCTCTTTGTTCTCGGCACCCCCACTACCCCCACCCCCCACACTGGATCCCTCTTTGTTCTCAACGGTGTGTGCTTGACCGATACCCACCGCAGACCTATCCAACCTCCGGCATTCCTGCAGACCTCTCCTCAGCCTACTGCCACGGGGTCCTTCTTGGACATTTCCGTGGCACTCACCGGGAGCTTCCGATGGCCCCCCTCGCTCCTCGATGGCCCAGCTTGCTCTCGGCTGTAGCTCACGGGTCCCTCCTCACTCTTGCGGTGTAGGTCCCATCAACGTCCACGGCAGGTGAGCTGAGCCTACCGGGCGGGTCTGACGACTGCAGGGGGCAAGCAGGGACTAGGGCAAAATATTGCCAAGTGAGGTAGTTCTCTTGATAGTCTGCAGACCATTCAAAACATTACCCGAATAAGACCCGAGATAAGGAGACATTTATTCTTTCAGGTAGTCATGAATCTTTGAAATTCTCCCTCCCAAAGACTTTGGAACTTGAATCGTTAAATTCATTTATGATTGAGATGAACAGATGTTTAGTCTACAAGAGAGTCAAGTGTTATGGGAAACTGGCTGGAAAATGCAGCCAAAGCCAAGATAGAATCAGCTGTGATCTCACCGAATGATAGAGCATGCTCATGGGCCATAGAGTTTATCGCAGTATTCATTTATCAAATTATATTCTTATTCTGTCCTGAAATTTCATCTTCAACTACAGAAGGTCCCATCTGCTCACCTAGGTGTAGAATCCCGTATAATGAACATTGTCCATTTCTCTTCCCTTTCTCCAGAGCTGATCTACTCATGGAGCAACAGACATGACTTTGGCTCAACTCCCCAGGGAAACCTACTCCCCCATCATTATTTAGAGGCAAGTATTGGAAAGAGAACAAAATACCCTTAGGGTTCTCCTGTACAACTTGCCTGTACTTCTTTGTCTGTCAGTCATCCCTTCCCTGTCTGCCTGCAGACCATATGTCCTGCCCCAGGCAAAATGGTAAATCAACAGACTTCAACATTATTGAAATGTAATCATGTAAGTTTTTGAAATCAAAGCCAGAAGCACTTTGCATGGCTCGGATCAAATGAAATAAAAGTTGCATTATATCAGTAAAGTACCAATGCACATTGTGCGCATCCAGAACTTGTTTCAACATTCTATTGTACTCAAAATCCTAGCAATAGAGCTGGCAAAGTCCGATAAAATATTGATTATCATTAAAACTAAGTTAATCCTAGAGTTTAGTCTAAAGATCTCAAGCTTTATCTAAATTAGTATTCAAGTCATAAGCTTATATAGTTTCAGCTGATTTTTATGGATTTTACTAAACCTTATTGAACCAAATGAAATTAAATTGTTTTATTTTGTCTCCATTGACTTTGTGACAAGATAGTTAGAGACAAAATGTGTTTATTTGAAAGACGTGCCATACTATAACACTATAAACCTTTCACTGGTTTTGTTTCCCCAGTTCTTGCAGTCGAGAGGGTGGTAAGCTCTTTAGTCGCCACCTTTGAAAATGGCCACCAAGCAAAACATATCTGCTGCCTAGAGTACATACTAAATATGCTCACTGATTTCTGCATCAACATGACCTGCGATAAAACAGTCCAAAAGTTCCTAGCAGAGGCAACGCACCTTTGCTCAATGCATATCCCTGATTTAACCAGCTGTCAAAATCATTAAATAAGTGAACATTTCCAAACATTCATGGAGATTGAAGTGGCTGATGCTTAATTTTAGGAATTTGTGCTGTCAATACAGAGAGTCTAGGCAGAGTTCATTCTGAGTGGATTTAAGGAGCACTATACCTTTGAACATGAGGGAGAGTATGCTTTCTATTTGCTAATATTTTGCAATATCTGCCCACAAACACTTCTAATTACTTGACCGTGGAAACAGCTATTAATGCTGAACCACATTGCCATTTAACTCTGATGAAGGTTGACCTGCATAATTTCCATTATCTCTTAAAAACAAGCACCTGTTTATGATCAGGTATAATTAAGAGGTGACTAAGTAAAGGTTGATTCACCTCAAACATTTTTAATTGAAATTTGTACTCAGGTGCATTTCGTTATATCTGATGAATATTAAATTAATGTATTTAAAGTTTCTCAATATGACATATAAATAGGGTTAAGAGGTAGAACCTATAAAAACATTCATTTTAATCTACAATTGGACCCTTTCTTTTCAGGATATCACTATATACGTATATCTGGCATGCGATCAATACTGCCACAATTACAAAGTAAGTAATGAGCAGTACATTTCCAAATAGAAATTCAACAACTTGTAGCATTTACTTACTTCAGTTCTAAACATGTGTTACTCTCAACTGAAGAAGCAAAGTTCTATGATGACATGTTGAATAAATCTCAAATGTAAATGAAAGCACCACTCTCTTCTGTGACCAGTCCAATATAAAGGGCACAGTGTGTTAAACAGCCAGGTCTCTGAAGAGCTCTAACATCAAGCCATGAAAGAACAAAAATGTTCTCTGTCAAGTGAGCAGCAATTGGCCATACCCTTCACAGTACTTTATAAATCAACAGAATAAAAGACATAAACTCAAAAATCAGTAATTCATGACATCATAATAAAAGGAACAAAAATCAGCACTCACTTCATCAACTGCCAATCTTAATTGAATGCTACATTCATATCAACAAGGGTCTTTGTCCTCCGACTTGCTTGGGGCACGACTGAATGAGCATTTACTGGCAGTTAGTAATTCGTTGTACAGTCTCATTAAAGCATTCTCAGTGCTGTCCAGCAAGGACAGTGGCACGTGGTCTGCTTCACAGGTGGTTAATGCTGAAACTATACTGTCACAAAGGGAACGCACAGCCCACAGTGATGTGATAACAAGCACCCCTTTATGCGCACAGCTCAAAGTCCCATGGCAGTTCATTAGAATCAGAAAAACATCCAAATTATTCAGCTATTTCGGAGGAGATGACTGGGAAAATGAAGAACCTTTATTGCACTGGAACAAGAACAGAATGCACATTTATGTAGTAGGCAAATGTAATGACCTCGGGAAGGAGAACTAACATCTTTCGCATTGTTAGTGATAATGTAGATGGGCTGTCCGACAAACAGAAAAGCTCATGATCTTATTAATGAATGATATAAAAGTAGCTTTACACAAAAGGAAGAAGACATTGATGTTACGATAGTTATTTTTCTTTCATAATGTTCAGCGGGCTGTGGAATTACACTTGTCCCCATTTAAGCTGGTCTGCAATTGGTTCCTCAAAAACAAAACCCTAAACCTGGGTGATCTATTCCCAAACTGTCAGTAATTACACTTCAAACCGATGGTTATGAAACATACATTAATAATTATGTTTTGTATTACTTCCTTTCCTCATGATACAACACAGTATCCTGAAATGTATTAAAGAAAGTCTGGTAGATTCATGGAGACCGATAGATTGTGCTAAAAATATTCTGATGTCAATGTTTGTGTATGTTTTCAGAGTGTCCTTTACTTGCACTTTGAATGTTGAATGGGAGCAACCATTCACAATGTTCGGACTGATCTGTTTCAGCTCGACTTTCCAGCCTTTTCTCCATGTGCCTTAACTCCCCATATATCAAAAAAATGACTCTTAGCTCGGATTATCTTTGCTGAGATACTCTCTACAGCTCTTCATGGTGAAAAATTGCAATGACTCATAACCACCTGGGAGAAGAAATCCCTCCTCATCCTGATCTTAAATGAGAGGACCTTTCAAAATTTAGGCACAGTTTCAGAACAGAACATCATATGAGGAGAAAACTCCTCTCAAGGTCCAACCTGTTAAGCTGCCTCAGAATCCTACATATTTCAACAAGATCACCTTTCATTCTTCTAATCTTCAAAGATTACATACTCATGCAACCCCCTCATCTCAGGAATCAACCCTACATGAAGCTTTTCTGAATTGCTTCAAATACAAGTATATTCTTTCTTAAAACGAGGGATACCTAAACATCTGTCTACCTAATTACTTTCTGTACTACATGCTAACTTTCTATATGTTATGTATGAGAACACCCCAATCCATCTGTGCCACACTATTCTGTAGATTATCCAAAATGAAAGAATACCCTGCTTTCCTATTCTTGGCACATCAGATTTGTCCATAATATAATCCAACTGTCATATGTTTGCCCACTGGCTAATCTATTTGTATATCTCAGGAGATTCTTTGCATCCTTCTCACCACCCCTCTTGTATCGTCAGCAATTCTGGCTACAATGCTCTCAATTCCTTCATCAAATATAGATTGTAAATTGTTGAGTCTCTAACTGATTACAATTTGCCAATCAGAAGATCATCCACTTATCCTAACTCTCTGTTAGTTAGCTAAACACTACCCATGCTTATATTACCCCCAGCACCATGAGCTCTTACCATGTACAATAACCTCTCAATGAAACTACGTAACACCTTCTGGCTTCCCTTTATGCAAACTGCTCATCCTGTTTGGTGATTTACAAATGTTTTTATATCCTGCAATGATTTTCTTACTCGTGTTTTCCTGCATTTTTCCAATTAAAGATATTTTTACAGATTCCTACTTTCCCACTTTCTTCTTTGTTTAACATGAACATTACATTAGCAAATCCATTGGGATCTTTGCAGTATTTTGGAAGGTCATGACCAATACATTCATAATCTCTGCACCCACTTCATTTAAGACAACAGCATGCCAATATCAGATCCAGGCAACCTGTCATCTTTCAGTCTCATTCGTTTATCTATTTCCCTTTTCATCATGATAATATTTGTTTTAAATTCTTCCCTCCATTTTACCCCTAGATTTTCTTTTGCCATTGGGATGCTTTTAGTGTCTTTGCTGCACAGCATTTGTATAATGTCTCTACAGTACATTTATTCCATGATTAATTCCTCAGTCTTTTCCACTCTTCCCTTATGTTTACTTCTGTACACGGTGAGGAACCATTTATTGTCTGTTTTTACATTTTGTCCGAGCTTATTCTCAAATTAGTTTCTCCTTTTTTGTAGTCTTACTTTGTCAGTGTATAAACTTTCATAACTCAAATCCAGCATCAATGTGAAGCCCAGTGGTCTCAAAATTAATTCTTATTTATTCAGAGATCAACACAATTTTTACTAATCCTATTTCCCCATTTTAAAATGTTCATTCTCACTTTGCCCTCTCTGAAATCTGTGACTCTCCCATCCCCTTTGTTCCACCACCCCCATGACCTTAAATTCAGCCTTCATATGTGACTGCATTGATTTCCCCTTGGTAATCAGGGTCACAGTCACTCTCAGCTTCCTTGCCTCAGGATCATTTCAGGCTGCTACTACAGCTGACCTCAAGTCACATTCCATCATCTTCTGTTCACTTCTGCACCAGGATGCAAGGGCAAAAATACTCATCTTCTTTTCCTGCAACCCGCAGGGGTATGTCCAACTGGACAAGGGGATATGTCTGCATTATATGCTTCCCCATGTGCACGTATTCATAGACTGCACTTATATCCTTACAGATATGTTCCTGAGAACCTGCTGTGAGGAGCACCTGTCTGTAACCCCGAGGATTCTCCAGACCCACCAGGTACAAAGATAATGCCTCCTGCAAGCACTATTCTTCATCAGTCAGCCTGATCCCTCTGACCTTCAGGAGCATTATCCCATCTCCCATTAAGATAGCATCTATTCATTCAGTTGCTGGAAGAGCAGTGCTGACGAATGTCTCTTTGAAAGTCGGCTTCAGATATCCTTTCTGAAGGCCCAAATACAGGCAACTACAAAGACTTGCTAAGCATCAGGAGAGAACAGTGCAATGAAACTATCCAGTCCAGTTATAGTGCAACATTGGAGCACTAGTATGGGTGTTGTGGCCCGAAGGGACTGGTTTCCAGAGGCTAGTATGGACATTGTGGGCCAAATGGATTATTGGGCTGGCAGCTCAGACACACGGGCCTGGTCGGCTAGCATCTCAGTCACTCGGGCCTTGTGGCCTGGCAGCTCAGTCACTCTGGCCTGGTGGGCTGGCAGCTCAGTCACTCTGGCCTGGTGGGCTGGCAGCTCAGTCACTCGGGCCTGATGGGCTGGCAGCTCAGTCACTCATGCCTGGTGGGCTGGCAGCTCAATAGCACAGGCCTGGTGGGCTGGTAGCACAATCACTCAGGGCTGGTGGGCTGGCAGTTCAGTCACTCACGACTGGTGGGCTGGCAGCCGACTCTCTCACTGTTGGTGGGCTGGCAGCCGACTCACTCACGGCTGGTGGGCTCACACACATCACACACACACCCTCCATCACACACACACCCTCCATCACACACACACCCTCCATCACACAGACACACACTCTATCTCACACATACACCCTCCATCTCCCACATACACACCCTCCATCTCGCACACACCCTCCATCTCACACACACCCACCATCTCGTACACACACCATCTCTCTCACACACTCACTCACACTATCCACCACACACTCACACACAACATATATAATGACAGTAAAACTCTCTTGAACCTAATCACGCGGTTGAGCGCGGCCTCTCCCCTGAGCAAGACTTCCGCAGTGAGAGCTTCCATCAGAGGGCTGTTGAACATGGTTTCAGGTCTGATAAAATACATTACAGATTACAAATTAAGGCACTCTTCCTTGATATCATGGCGAGCAATATCACTGAGTTCCTGTATGAGCTCAACAGCACTAACATGTGAAAATTCAGAGCCATCACAACTCTTTTCTAAGTTCTGATCATTAATATTGTTTCATGGATGCATTTAATACCCACCCTCAGGTAAATGCTCTTTTAATTTCTGTTTCCAAAACTTCAATGTTTGCTTATTTTCTATAATGTACAATCATGTTTAAGTTGGAGGACAAACTCTTCCAAAAAAGGATCTATCATATCAACCATCTTCATATTCTGACTATTAGAGAAGGTTGCCCAAGCAAACCCAAAATAAAACATTTGATAAGACCTGCTAATAGAGTCATAGACTGATGGTCAGGGAGTCCTATAGCTCAGAAAGAGTCCCTTGCCCGAACTTGTCCATGCCGACCAGGATGCTCAATCAAAGATAGTCTCATTTGCCCTCATTTGACCCACATCCCTCGAAACATTTCCTATCCATGTACATGTCCAAATGCCTTTTAAATATAGTTGTCATATCTGCCTCAACTACTCCCGCTGGCAGTTTGTTCCATCTATCCCCCACCTTCTGTGTGAAAAAGTTGCCACACACGTTCTGATTAAATATTTTCCCTTTTACCTTAAACCTACACCTTCTAGTTCCTGATTCTCTTGCCCTGAGAAAAAAAATGTAGTGCATTTACCTTATCTATGGGCACTCATGATTTTAAACACTTCTATAAGATTATCCCTCAGCCTCCTGTGCTCTAAGGAATAATAGTCATATTCTGCGTGATCTCTCCAGAGAGGCTAGCCCCTCAGCTTCTGACAACATCCTCTGAAATCTTCTCTGTTCTCATTCCAGCTTAATGGCATCTTTCCTATTACAGGGTGCAAGATTTAAACCAATGCTCCAAGTGTGGCCTCACCAACATATTGTACAACTGTAACATAAAGTCCTAACTTTTATATTCAATTCTCTGACTGATGCAGGCCAATGTGCCATAAGCCTTCTTCACCACCCTATCTACCTGTTAAGCATCTTTCAGGAAGCTATGTACTTATACTCCTAGATCCCTGTGCTTTGCAACAATTTACTGTGTAAGGTCCTGCCCTGGTTTGACTTTCCAAACGCAACACCTCATAACAAATATCAATGGCACAATGACACAAAAACAAAATACTGATGATGATGGAAAATATAAATAAAACCATACAAAGGCAGAAAATGTTCACCAAGTGAAGTTTAAATGAAAGGAAAGTAGATTCTGATTTATGATTCTTCATTGCAACCTGTGGATAACAGTGTCATCCAAAATAATCTCATACTCTCAGCTGGTGAGCCTCGTAATCATTCCCCCACCACTTTCAAAACCCTTTTTAGGCATTTCTTAATTCTGCATTTTAGAATCCATCACTGAACCATCCCATTAATCCTCAGGCAAGTCAACCTTTGTAAAAAAAAAAACGACCTTACAATTCTTCCAAATATTTCTATCAGGAACTATGATGGGCAATCTTATGAAGCAGATTGCCATGAGAAAAACAATGATAACTCCCCAATTGAGCTTTTATTTTACCTTTTTCAAATGTGATCAAATGGAATTGACAGGATTATAAAATTGCTTTTGATGAAAACACGAGATTTCTCTTGAAATATAAAATTGATCAATGTTTAGAAGCCCAAGATAACAACTGAAAAATAATTACATTCTTTAACATTTAAAAAATGAGTACATTGAGGACTGCACTCAAAAGTGTTTTCTGAATATCACATAATAGAAACATAGAAGCATAGAAATTAGGTGCAGGAGTAGGCCATTCAGCCCTTCGAGCCTGCACCGCCATTCAATATGATCATAGCTGATCATCCAACTCAGTATCCCGTACCTGCCTTCTCTCCATACCCTCTGATCCCCTTAGCCACAAGGGCCACATCCAACTCACTCTTAAATATAGCCAATGAACTGGCCTCAACTACCCTCTGTGGCAGAGAGTTCCAGAGACTCACCACTCTCTGTGTGAAAAAAGTCTTTCTCATCACAAAATGGCTGTCTTTAGTATGAGGAACATTATTCTGAATCAAACTCCACAATAACTCTCAACACCAGTGACCCGAAAGGATGTGTTCTCAGTCCCCAACTATATTCCCCATACACTCAGGATTGTACGCCCAAATTCTGCTCTCATTCCATCTACAAGACACACATAACTCTGTAATGGACTGAGTTACAAACAGTGATGAGATGGAATACAGTACACTCCTTTAGTCTTGAGCCTTCTTTACTATGTTAACACTATTTTTCAAAGTCCCATAAGGATTAACATCTTCAAAGGTGTGGTTCCTGGAAAAGCTCGGTGGGATTTCCCTCCATAATCCTGTCAATTTAAATTCTCACTGTTCTTTTGGTCCGTTGCCAGTATATTGCCTTGAACTGCAACCTGAGGAGTCAATCCTTCAAGGGTTCCAAGCATGTTACAAATTGTACTCTTCAACCACTTCAGCCAGTTCTTGCTTAAAGAATGAATGCTGTTATGACCAGAGGCTTTGATGGCGCTCCACTGTGCAAAGGGACATCCAGACCAATAGCTATAGAAAATCTTTATGTATCTTCTGTTCACACAGCAGTTTATGAAATGCCACCTTCTACCTTTTGAGAATGTCATATCCTTCTATATAAATAAAACAATTTTAGGGTGGCATGGTGACGGAGCTAGTAGAGTCACTGCCTCACAGCAGCAGAGGCTCGGGTTCAATTTTGACCTTGAGTGCTGTCTGTGTGGAATTTGCACTTTCTCCCTGTGACCATTCGGCATGGAAAAAAATTGATACTTTTTTTACTCGTAGGTTTAGTCATAGTAGGTCGTAGTAGGTCGGCATGTTAGTCATAGGAATCAAGGGTAGTCGAAGGTAGTCTTAAATAGTCTTCATCATAGTCGAAGGGACGTTGAAGGAGATCGAAGGAGGTCGTCTTCACTCTCCACTATTTGGTGCCCAATTTTCCCAAAGTTAGTCGTAGCTAGTCGAAGCTGGTCTTCACATAGTCGAAGGAGGTCGAAGGAGGTCTTCTACATGGTCGAAGGTCTTCAACATGTCATTTTTTCAAACTCTTCTAAACTCGCCAATTAGGTCGCCCAAGTGGGAAAGCCCCTTTACTTGTCCCTCGTGTGCAGTGGAGTAGTGGCTAGTACCTGGGGAGAGTTGATGGGAATGCGGGGAGAATGAAATAGGTAGGATTCATGTAAACGGGTGGTTATTGGTCGACATGGACTCGGTGGGTCGAAGCAAAGATACTAGAGGAGCAAGATGCGCAACTCAGCGATAAAAGCATAATATGACGTGTGTGATTGTCCACGCCATTTTACCGGACTGCCCCCACACTGTCATGGGGTTGGTGTAAATTGTCTAATCGCCGATGTTGACAACTCAATCTGTCTTTCTTCAGATTCCCCAACAACAAAGAAAGGTGAGGAAATATTATTGTTTTCTGTCGACATTATTCTGTCCTGAAAATGTTATTTTTTGTTCCCCTATCAATACTCAGTGGGAAACTAGGTTTGTTGGTACATTAGAAAGTTACTAGATTTTTTTTTAATAGATCTAAACTTACCACAATAATAAAGTCAGCAATTTTTGTTCTTCTGTACATTTTTGTTTTTGTTTCTGTATGGCAGGAGTCTCCAAAATATGGTCCGAAGGGCGAGAGGGAGAGAAGGGGCAGTGAGAGATGGGGAGAGAGACACATCAGGCCCATCACGAGATTTAAACCTCAGCGGCGGCCTGGGGCTGCTCTCAGTGTTGTTACCGATTAGATCCCTCGAATTGTCAGAGCCGAGACATCCATCACTGGGCCACCGTGAAGGAGGGTGCAATGGTGCGGTGCAGGATTCGGCGGCAGTCAGAATGGGACGGCTGTGCGTTATAATGTGCCATCATTCCTCTCTCTCCCCATCTCCCTCTGCCCCTTCTCTCTCTCTCTCTCCCTCTCTCCCTGTCTCTCTCTATCTCTGTCTCTGCCCCATCTGCCTTTCTATCTCTTCCTCTCCTCTCTCTCTCTCTGCCTGAGAGTTGCAGTCCTGCTCGTGTCTTAGGTCCAAAGAGGATAGAAAGAAAATACTTTAAATGGTCCACTTAAGAAGTTTTAAATAAGCTCTTCTACATTGAAGGTAAATTGACATATTAGTGCCAAAATGCATCTTCACTATACAGGTCTCTCCCCACAACTGAACAATTGCACTTAAATGATATATCATCCATTCTGCAAATATGTAGTTATAACTACATTTTTTTCCTTCTTAGTTAATCCTATATGAGATTTTCTGTAATTTCAGATGTCGACAGCGGGTCCAGAATACTCGTCGACAAGATCTCCTCCACCAAACTCTGGTGTACTTGTCAACCACCTGCCGTCTTTGTTCTGAATGCTGAACTTGATTAGTTTTCCAACAGGCAGACCAATAACAGGCTAAATTGCAATGCAATTCCAACGCTATTTGACATCCTGAACACGCCAAAACAACTGTTTTCCCAATGCCAGTTACTCAAGAGGAAGAATGAGAACCTCCCATTACCCACACAAAATTGTGTAAATGACGATTTATCTATTATTGATATAAGTTGGAAATGTTGTTCTTTGGGGTAGGCAAGCGGTGGGGCTATCATTGTTTGAAATATGTTGAATTTTACATCACTTTCAAAACACTGCGACCCCCTGTATATGTCGTGCACAAAATGATGTGAATTATGTAAATATTACTATAAATGACAGAAATAAAAAGTGTTTTCCTTGTTTATAAATTTCAATTTAGAGTTATTTGAAATTGTGGGGGTTGGTGCAATATACAGCTGACCTACAAATGTGTCGTTATGAGGCATTCACATTTTAAAAATCCATCTCAAAAAAAAGCAAGAAGCTCCCCATATTATTTGACCAATTTATCGACTGAATTTAAATATGTAGGTATGTATGCACTACATTGTGTTACGCTAATATAGAATGAAAGAATATATATATGTGTGTGTGTGTGTGTGTGTGTGTGTGTGTATATATGTATTTATACAAATATGTATGTGTATATATATATATGTATATACACATATATTGTAATATATATTGTGATATATATATATTTTTGTTTTGTGTATATATATATTTTGTATATATATTGTGATTATATATATATATATTGTGATTATATATATATTGTGATTTTATATATAGTGATATGTGTGTGTGTGTGTATATACATATATACACACAGAGATTGAAAGAAAAAGGTTGCTAAACAAATTAGAGGAAATCTGAAGAAAGAAACTAGAGAAACATGTCAAGTCAAGTCACTTGTATTAATATAGCACATTTAAAATACAACTCGCACAACGCCACGCGTTAGGTATACGCCGTCAAGACGCTGCGTACGCCCTCAATGCGCCTGTGGGCCGACAGGATTTTTGGCAGTGCAGCCCCGCGCGATGTCGGGACCAGCCCCGCACAACTCCATACGCCTCGCGCTTCGAACTGGGACCAGTCCCGTGAGACGCAGGCAATCGCATACTGGTGGGACAGGCCCTTAACTTGCCTTTCACACATAGGCACACACAAACACACATTCATATAAATGATATATATATATATAAGTTACATATAAATGATATATATATATATAAGTTAAATTTAATTTTGTGCACAGTGTGTGTTAAAGCAATACAAGGGAAGCTGTGCAAAGATGGGGGCTGGGGAGGAAAGATGGAGGGAAATGGTGGAACGGGGAAAACATTTACAATAAAATTAACTAAAATATGTGAGGTGATGGATACGCTATATCAAACACTGTTCCCTACAACACTGATTACACCAAGGATGATAGAGCAGATTACACAGCGGGTGGCATACCGGAAGTCGCGTTTGCATTAAAAAATGGAGGCCGTGACGTTCCGTTACGTCAGTCCATTGGATTTCGGGGGAGTGGTCTATCTTGCTCCTTTGGGTCGAAGTGCCTGTTTCTGAGCTGTACCCATGTCAATGCTGTTGCAATTTTCTTCTTTCATATCTGTGTTGTGTGTGGTCAAGCAAAATTACAAGTACTTTGCTAATCTGCACATACGTTATCTGCCTTCTGAAGATAAACATTTTACAAATCAAACAAATACACTACTGCATTATTCAATGAAACAGAATGGAATGTTCTTAGCCAGCTGTCTTAAATTAGTTATAGAAAATTGGCAGACATTAGCGCCAAGATAATATAGGCTCATTACCTGAAATGACACATTTAACAATAATTGCATTGGTAAATCACACACCAGGGGTGATTTTAACCCTAAAGTAGTCAGTTACAATTGACAGGTCACTTGTTCACCCCAGACCCATCTGAGTTGATATTCCCAGATTTTAATTATTTCATTGGCAAATATCCCCAGCCAAAATCAGTGGGGTCATTGGATCTCAATGATTGCCATTTTAACCAGGAAGCTTACTGTAAATGTTAGCCAAAAGTGAGATACTTTGCAGGCCAATCCATCAGAGCAAAAGGAAAGCACGAGGGCCTAATATGTTCAAAAGGCTTGTAATATTTTTAAACTTCCCCTTCTGGAGTCAGCAGGAAATAAATGGTCTCCCAGACCAAACACTGGAAGGAAGCTCCGGGCAAGACTAACATCGGACACTGGGTGACAGGATTTAAATGATTTTTGGAAGTTAACATATCTGAAACAGCAGATAAGTTTCTAAATCACACAGATGCTCACTTGGTCTAGTTAAAAATAGGCCCATTGTAGTGTTTTTTTTAAACTATTTTCATTTCACATTATTGATTTTTTTAGAATTTCTCTTTTTTAAAGATTTGATATTCATTCAGTAATTTGAACTATACATTATTGTTAGCATATATAACCATAATCAGTTTAGCTTAATGATGGCGAACCTCTTTCAATGAAATAGGAAACTTTTTTTGTTTTATGGTACTTAAGGCGTCAGATTTCCAGCTGCCCTGTTTGTGCTGTACACATTCCTCCCAACCCTTCCTCTGCTAATAAGTGGTGGGAAAGGGCAGTACAGAAACAATGTCCTTCCAACGCTGGCTCCAGCTCCACACACACTAGCACCATTCTCCCTGTTCTCACCAGAACTCTTTAAATGTAGCTCATTAAATGCAGTTGCAGGATGAGAACGCAGCTATGTAGGAAACTTTTTTTTTCCAATTTAAACACTGCGTGTACTGTTGTTAACAACTGCAAACCCATGTTTGAGAGCAAGTCCATGCGGGAGTGATCATCTTGTTATTACTGACATTCTATTGTAAAAGGCTTATTTTAAAAATGTGTTTCTCATTAAATGGAAAGCTATACTAAGTTAACATTATTTCATAAACAAATGTTAATCGCATGGTGCACATTAAATGCCACTCTTCCAATTTTAGATAATGTTCTATAGATTCTAAGTAGAAAATTATACAGCAACTTACCAACAAATTCTATTTCCCACAGTTTTTAATATAGGACCAGACAATGTCAATAGGTTTACCATCACCTCTGTTGTTTTACTGAAAGCCCTTGCATAAAGAAAACCTTCTAAATATTAGATTTTTTTTGCAGCCCCTAGCGTTATCGCAATATGTCTTACTTTTAAGATTATTTGGTTCTCTAAACCTCTGAAATTATTTTCAGTTTGCACATATTTCATCTCAATATTTATGCCCTCAAAATGTACCATATTACCTCCCATTTGCCATATTAAATTGTATCTCATATGCATCTCCCTAATATACAACTAATAATTCTCATCATCTTGAGGCTGGTTGAAGTTCTGTTTTCCAATTAGGAATCTATTACACAAATGTGTAAAGACTAGTTTGGAATTTATAAAGTAGAAAATCATTATCTCGTTGAATGGCAGACCAAGCTTCATGGGTTGTTTGGCTTATCCTTGTTCCAATTTCTTAGTTCTTACATCTGACTAATTCAGCTGAATTTAGAAACCATGTAACATCGCTGGTAAATGTCAGAGGAAGAGATAAGAGAAAGAGAAAAGAGGAAAATGAATGCAGTAAACTGTCCTTCTGTTTTAATTATTCAGGCTCTTCTGAGCATTTTTGTAACTCTTTAAAAGGGACTGAACTTGATTGAGAGGTTCAGGTGAGACATGCATGCAAAATGACAAATGCCTCAACAAGATCACGCTCAATAACAGGATTGGCATACTAACTTCAAGTACTGCATTGGCAGAAAATCAGATATAAACACAAAAATACTAAAAATATTCAACATGTCAAGCAGCATCTGGCAAGAGAGATTTACGTTTTCTATCAATTATCTTTAATTTTGTTTTTCTATTCACCGACTTTGAGAATTCTAAGAATTTTCTAATTTATATTTAGAAATGCTTTGAAAACTGATTAACATTTTTGTCACATTGTCCACGTTGCTCTTCCTGTTTTGCTATCGTAAATTAGGTTTAAGTTTACACTTTTTATTGTCACAATGTACCACGACACAGTGAAAAGCTGTGTTTTGCATGTTATGCAAACAGATTAGTTAATATTATGCATAAATACAATCATTATACTCAAATACAATAGGAGAATAAAGAGAAAGAGAAGAATTCAGAATATAGTTCTCAGCATCGTTGTGCATTAGTTTTAAAGAAAAATGAATTTAGTTTATTTTCAATTTAGTTTAGTTTAGAGATAGAGTGCGGAAACAGGTCCTTCCGCCCACTAGTCCGCGCTGATCTGCAATCCCCACACACTAACACTATCCTACACACACTGCGGGCAATTTTTACCAAGCCAATTAGCCTACAAAACTGTACATCTTTGGAGCGTGGGAGGAAACCAGAGCACCCGGAATAAACCCATGCAGGTCATGGGGAGAACTAAAAATGTCCATACAGACAGCACCCATAGTGGATCGAACTCGGGTCTCTGGTGCTGCAAGGCAGCAACTTTCCCACTGAGCTGCCCAATGGGGTAAAAGTGTATCGGAAAGTACCCCGACTTGTGGAAGGAACATTCAGAAGCCAGGGAACAGAGGGAAAGATGTTGTTCATGAGTCTGGTGATCCGCGCTTTCAGTCATCTGTACCTTCTGCCTGATGGGTGCAGGAAGAAGAACGAGTGAGCGGGATGGGACAAATCTTTGATTATGTTGACTGTTTTTCCGAGGCAGTGTGAAGATGGAGTCAATAGTGGGGAGTCTGGTCTGAGTGATAGCCTGGGCTACATTTTCAACAATTTCTTGCAGTCTTGGGCAGAGCTGTTCCCAACCCACAGAGAATATGGTCATCAAATAGTGCTGTACAACATCAGCTTAAATTATTTTCAACTGCAGAGAATTGACCTGCTCTACACACTTTTAAGGTCATTGGTGTAGCCTATTATGCAGAATCAAATAGAATTACTGTGATTATCGAGATCTATTATTGACAACATTTACATAGTTTTGTTTGTCAGGATGGTTATGCTCTCAATTTGCTATTAACTTGAGAAAACTGTCACAATGCTGGAGTTTGGTGGGAGTGGGGGTTGTATTTCCACTCCAGTTTCCTTTCATCCTCGTTTAATTATAGCCAGTGAAACACCTGTGAAGTGTTTCTCTCCCTTTCCTTCCTACTTCTGGAGACTATAAAAAATCCAGCCTCAGACTCAATTTCTCGCCTGCCAGATGCTTATCAGTAAAGTTATTCAGCTTCCAAATATATTCATCTCCCCCTCATCAATTCCTCTCTAGATTCTTCTTTTGTCCCTGATCTGTTCCAAAGTTAAGTATTATCTGGGCATAAATGTCCTCCATATTAAAGAATGAGACGGCCAAAGCCAATCCCTGATTCATCCCAGTACGAATGTTTTTATCAGTCCCTCTTTCTGAGTTTGAAATAGAAACTTGTAACAGATATTGATCAACTTGAAGTTAAAAAAACACCATCATCAAGAATAACAGAGAGCTTTGGGAATTCATTTAAAGTGTAGTTGACCTGGAACATTTTTACATAAAGATGTTATATCATGTTGCTCTGAAGTCTCACAGCCTCAAGGACCAAGGTCCATACATGGCCTCAGATACTGTGTAGAATTTACATAGTCTCTCTTCCACCCTCAATCCCTGGTTTACTCCCATATCCCAAAGAAATGTTGGTTGGTAGATGAATTATCCACGTAAATATTCCTAATGCCTAATGTATGTGCATGTCAGGAGAATGTGAGTGCAGAGATTAATGAAAATAATTGAGGGCATGGAAATGCTCTGGAGGCTGGCATAAGCTCTGTATGCTGAATAGCCTCCAATAGTTTGAGAAATATAAAATATTAACATTTAAAAATAATTCAAATTATACGTGCAAAATATTTCACAATAGGGCCCATTTATTTTAAAGCATTTTGCATTTAGCACAAAGGTTTACTCCAGTTCATTTGTAGAGAACTATTTTTATAATCTTTTCCAATGATCAGAACAAGATCTTCTGTACTTGATGCAATAAATTCATATTCATGTCTTTCACAGGAAATAAAAAATAATTTAAATTTTTTTATGATTAGTGGATACAAAATTGAGAAAATTGCACTGGATTTACATCATCAGATTTGGGAAATGTGTCTAGACTATGCATACCAGTCATCAAAAATCCCAACGGCTCCCAGTCATTTAATCTTATACATTTACCCAGAAACATAATGTTTATCTTTTCCCAATATCAATACAAATGCATCATGAATATCAATACAAATAGTCAAATGATATTATGCAATCAAAAGTCACACACACTGCATCGTTAAAAAATCACTGATTACATTTTTAATAAAACTAGGGTTATTCTGAATTATGAGTGGTCTGAAGTCAAGATAAGGGAAAGTTGGTGAAATGGTCTGGCTACTAAATGTACTGCTAAAACACCAAATAATTTATGTTAAATAAAAAAGTAACTAATCTAAAAAGTAACCTATTGAAATGAGATTGCTGATTAATTTCTCTTTGGAGTTTCTTTGCACCAAGTTCAATTTGCAACTTAGCTAGAAGTGGCTGAAATGTGATCTCTGACCTGTGTTATTTTGGCAATCACAATGTTTTGTTATCAGGGCACAGTGAGATTTAACCCCTCCTGCTCATTCTGCTGTGGAAGCCCGAGGTAAAGGAGTCATCACTCTGGAACCTGGAACTAGCTGTGTGGTGGTGTGTCCTGAATGATGCCTTCCACAGTAAAAATCCATATTCTTGCAGCAATTCTGAAAGGAAGGCCAGTGGCTGGGAGGGCAAGAACAAGACTTGGCACCTGCATTTTCCACTGCTCAACAGCTGCAAATAGTTGAAACAGCATGACAAATTTGTGCTTCATGGTGTGTTTAAAGCAGGGTGTGTTGAAAAAGCCAAATCATCTTTGAAAATAAGAGCAGAGGCAAAGCACAACACCCTGGTGTGACACATTAGCAACAGCATGAAGATCCATTTGATACAGTGTGCATCCAGTACAGGATATGAACTGCAGTCAATAAATTGTACATTATTTCCAAATGACATGAATTGGCTACACCACATTCTTCAATTTAAAATTATGTTGTTAGTCTTATATTCTTGTTCCTAAGGCATGTTTTATCCTTCAGGAGCACTGGTCTTCTCAAATTTTGCTTACAACCTCTCTCCGTCCAGTTGTCTATAAAACACAATTCTATGGACTGAAACCTGAAACAGAAGCCTTTCTACAATGACAATTGCAACGATGTCAGCAATTCAGACAGGCAGTCTTCCAAATTTAAACTAAAAGCAGAACCCTCTGCCAATTTCCAACAAAATTGCAGTGAACAAACACAATGCCTTCTAATCAGAATTCCCATGTGGAAAGTGAAAACCAACCAAAGCTGAGCTGGACAAACTTTCAGAAATGAACTGCGGCCAGCCTGTCAAGGTAAAATGCTGTGATTTGTTATTGCAGTCATTTTATCTCACATTGTGCAGGGTCACTTGAATACTTAAATTCTAAAACTACTATTCATTGTGAGGGTGTGCCAGCAATTACAAGGAAGAAGGAAACCACCATTCTTATTTTGGGAAAACTTGCTTGCCGATTGCCTCCAGGCCTTCATAGTTGATTGCTCCCTCATGGTGAAAGGGATGTTTTGTTGTCCGGATTGCTAACGCTACTCGCACAGGGCTGTGATAAACAAGTCCACAGACCCCTTGACTACATTTCCTCAAATCCTACTTCAAATAAGAAATATATACCAATCTCCCAGTACTCACACTCCATCCCATCAGTTCCGACGACGCCACCTTCCACAACAATACTTCTAACAGGTAATCCTATTCTCTTAACTGAGAGTTCCAATCAATAAAACATTGACTACATGCATTTGATTCTCTCCCAGAATTACATCAGCATTTCCCTTGGCCTCAGGAAACGACAGTCATTAACCTGAAAAATAATCTTTGACTGGTTTTGCTTTGTTATCTTTCCTCTCATTCTCCCATCAAGGGGTCCAGGGCAGATCTTCGGAGATATGCACATCCAGGAATTTGAAGTTTTGACTCTCTCCACCATCGTCCCGTCGATGAAGACAAGTTTGTGGATCCTCGGCCTTCCTCTTCTGAAGTCAACAATCAGTTCCTTGGTTTGATTTGGTCTGACATTGAAGCAGAGCTAAGGGACACAGAGATGACGCGGAGGAGGGATCTCTCTATGACAGTTGGGGGAAACCATGTTTACTCAAGTTCAAGGGTATCTCGGATGTCCTAGAATGGATGACCTCATCTTGGGAGCAGATGTGGTGGAGCTGGAGGATAGTGAGTGTAGAGGATAGTGTCTTTGCAAGAGGCAGGATGGGAGGAACTGTAGTCCAGATAACTGTTGGAACCGGTAGGTTTGTGGTAGGCGGCAGTCGATAGTTTGTCCTCTGTGAAGGAGACAGAGAGATCAAGAAAGGGGAGAGAGGTGTCAGAAATAGTCCAAGGGAATTTGGGGGCAGGGTGGAAGTTAGTGGCAAAGTTAATGAAATCAATGAGTTCTGCATGGGTACGGGAGGCAGCCCCGATGCAGTAATAATTGTAATGGAGAAAGTGTTGTGGGATGGCGCCAGTGAACATTTCGAAGAAGAATTGTTCGACCTAACCGACCAAAAGCCAGATTTAGTTGGGGCCCATGCGAGCGTGTAAACAGTTTTTTTTCCCTTAAATGCAGAGGCTAAGCAGAAATGTTATTGATATCTGAAAAAATAGGAAATGATGAGACAAAATGACTGGAAAGGACTTTCTTTCACTTTGTAGAGAGGTCAACAACATGGGGGCCACAAATGGGAGAAAAAAAAATCCCCTAAATAGTGTAGAGAGTCTGAAAGTCACTGCCTGAGAGATTGACAAAGGCAGAAATCCACCTCAGTTTTACAAAAGCTTTTACATAAGAACTCAGTGTAACTGTCCTCAAAGATCCCCACCATAGGATCATGCGCTCTTTACGATGCTGCTGTTGGGCAGGCAGTACAGAAGGCTGAAGCACGGCACTTCCAGGATAAGGAAGAATAGCTAGTTTCTTGCAGCTATGAGTTCTTGAACTGAACTGCATTACTCCAGTCCTGACTCAACACCTGTAAACTACAGTCCACCTCTTGCACTACCATGGACATGTCTGCAAATTGTTTATTTTTGTGCCAATGTCTTTTTTTGCAAACTTTTATTTTTGTGTCTTGTAGATGTTTATTTGTAATAAATGTATAACTTATATGTTTGCATGTTGTCTAAGTCTATGTGCCTGTGATTGTGTTGCAAACAATATTTTCACACTACCTGTGCCTCACTACACCGTATGCATTTGACAATCAACTCGACCTGACTTGCTTTGACTTGCTGCAACAAAGTCATGGCCAACCTCTGGAGAGTGAGACAAATCTAAACAGCTTTTTTTTTTCAGTTGACACCATTCTCTGCCATAAATTTCTATAATCCTAAGATTTTATGCCACAGTTGTGGATATTTAATGGGAGAATGCTAGATTGGTAATGGCCTTCAATATTATTAGTGTTTTATGACATTCGAATTACAGGAGATGACCAGTTAATTTTTGATTTAAGGGATCTGTATTTCTATTTTTTGCAAAACTGAGAATGTGCACAGCCTTCAGAACATGCAGCAGCTTCACCTTGCAGGCAAACAGAGAATGGAAACAAACTAGGCAATACTTTGGGCAAATTTAATGTTTGTAAGTATAACGTACAATTGGCTCTACTATGTATAATCGGTTCCATAGATAGAGTTGAAGATTCTGGCTCCAAGCCACCATGTCATTGCGAAACATTGAATAAAAGCCAAGTAAGTGTCCTGGCACTTAAGATATTTATGCCTAACATGTTATGAAACATATATGACTGAAAATGGTTTAAACTACCTCGCAATTTGTTTCAAATTTATTAATTCAAACTCTGCCTTTTGCTCACAGTATCTTAATATTTAGAATTGTAGAGCCAAAGGAACATATGGGCACCATTATAATTGTAATTAATTGTGTAATTAATTGTGTAAGCTAAGTATGTAAACATACTTAGAATACAAAGGATTTTGATACATGAATGTTCCATTTTCACACAATAGTGTTGAGGAATTAAATCCTAAATGTGTTAGTAAATATCAATTATATAGATATTGAATATTTCTTAGTTACTGTTTGTACGTCAATGGGACTGATGTTGTGCCCTTTATGGAATGTCAACAAATAGTGAATCTTCTTTTTCATTAGTGTCACAAATCCTTCCGTCTGCATTTTTTGTACGCCAGGTTTAGCCTATTGTAAGCAAGTCTGTTGAAATTAAAGACAATCTTGTACTTCCACGTTTGTGCTGGTAAATGAAGAAATGTAGGGCCGACTGACATAGCCTGAAGGACAAGTCTGTCTGCTGCTCTGCTGCTATGCTCATAGTGGGTCAAGCACAGCATGCACATTACGCTGGAGGAATCACCAAGGCTGGCCTGGTGTAGGGTCTGAGACCCGTTTGACTTCAAAAGATATTACAAGGGTGAAGAAATAAAGGACATATTAATGGACTTACAAAAAACTGCTGATATAGTTTTAAGGAATTTTGGCTAAACTTTATTTGTTTACATTTGAATATCAATTGCACTTTTGCTGCTTGGAGTATTCTCATTTCTGGCTTTGTTGGTAGTCAAAGGCTGACAATAACATTGTTGAGTGCGGGATTTCCTCATTGTGTTGCCAATAGCTCTGTTGTTACTGAGACCACCGCAGAGGGTTCTGAGATATGGAGAGTGATTAAGATTGACTCTCCATATCCAAACAAGGGCAGCAATTCAGAGGCAAGGATGTTGTCCCAGCAAAGACAGTCCATTGTAAATTTGTCACAAAGTAACTGCACCCTTCTGAGAAGGATGGTCTGCAAGACTCCACCAAGCTGCGATGTGCAAATGCAGAACAGGATTTTAGAGAAGTTGTCCACTGCTAAGTGTGGTTTTAATTATATTGCAAATATAAAATACTTTAGTTTAGTTGATTGATTTGTCGGTGTTATTCCTCCAAACCTATCCAAGTACCAGTCCAAGTGTCTTTTAAATGCTGCATAGTATCTGCCAACGACCTCCTCTATCATTCCACATACGCACCACACTGTGTGTGAAAAAGTTGCTCCTCAGGTTCGTATTAAATCTTGCCCCTCTCACTTTAGACGTACGTCCTCGTGTTTTTGATTCCCCTACCCTGGATAAAAGACTCTGTGTGCTCACCCTATTCCTATCATGATTTATACACAATACCCTGAGCAATGAACGCCAATGTAACAAAAGTAATGAATTGAGAATTCAGAAGGGCCTTTCCTTGATGAACTGCGAGAATGCAGGGATACACTGTATTACAAAATCTAGTAAAATAGATATGATGGTCAGGGTACTGAAAGTACTTTGTTGAAGTGAAATGGTTCATCAACTTATGGTTGTAATAAACTATTAATATACAGTTCACTTTAAAGGATGTTCACATGCTTTGATGAGATTTCCATTGTAAATATTTACACTATTGGTCCACACTGAAAATTGTGGCAGAAAAAGTATGTTGAAATCTGTGGACTTTCTACAGAATTCTTACAATTGTGGTTGATTGTTTGTGTGTTCCTTTTCTGACTAGAGGCTAGAATTGAATTAGAAATGTGTAGCCACATGAATTACAAGATTTTTTAATGCCAAAAATCTGTATCTCGGTACACGTGACAATAATAAACTGAACTAAACTAAACCTGTTACATACTTGCACTGCTCCAACTTTTGTGCATTACAGAATTTACAATAGCTGTTTGCGTAGACTGTAAAACTCGTTTTTGCAGCAGTATTGTCCTTTTGCACCTGTCAATACTTAATAACATAAATGTGTTACATTCCTTAAGTAAATACATTACTTAAATGTTAAATCTTCTACAGATGAGCCATAGAAAGCATTTTATCAGGATGCATCACAACATGGTTTGGGAACAGCTCCATCTAAGACCGCCGCAAGGAATTGCAAAGAATTATGGACACAGCTCAGACCATCATGCAAACCAACCTCCCTTCCACTTGCATTTACATTTCACGGTGCATCGGCAAGGTTGCCAGCATAATCAAGGACGATGCCCCGGACACTCTCGCTTCTCCCCTCTCCAATCAGGCAAGAGGTACAGAAGTGTGAAAACACACAACTCCAGATTCAGGGTCAGTTTTTTCCCAGCTGTTATCAAGCAACTGAATAATCCTATCACCAATTAGATAGCGGTGCTGACATACCATCTAGCTCATTGGAGATCCTCAGACTATCTATAATCGGACTTTACTGAACTAAATCTTGCACTAAACGTTATGCCCTTTAACCTGTATCTGTACACTGTGGGTAGCTTGATTGTAATCATGTATAGTTTTCCCACTGAGTAGATAGCACACAACAAAAAAAGCTCTACTCTCCACACATGACAATGAAGTAAACTAAACTAAATTATGCACTGTCTATCACTGTTACCATTGTGGTGAAAGGCAGGCATGCATCTGTGAGTACTGACTAATAATTCATCTTTATATCTTGAAAGTTCAGTCACTGACCATATAAGAGGACAAAAAGCATAAGTAAGATTTAAATTTGTATTGTATCTTTCATGGATTTCCTCAGGATTTCCAAAACCATTTGAGTCAATATACTGTAAGCAACTTTCACATTAAAAAAAATTTAGGCAACTAGGTCAGTCAACTTTGCACAGTAAATCACAATGAGATAATAAACCAATGATCTGCTCTACTGGTAATAGTTAACATATAGACATTGACATGAGCACCAACGAGAACTTTCTATTTTTTTCAAATTCAGCCAAGGAATGCTGTACATCAACAATTTTAATCAGCTACCGTTTTGCAGTAACACCCCATCCCAATGAAATTATTTATTGTGCCAATCTTTAACTTATATCTTTCAATCAAAATATTAAGTGCAAACGTAAAATCTTTTAACCATTGATAACTAGTTATTATGTCATATGAGCTAATTGACTCATGGATTTACTTCAACAAGTGCCTATAATATTATAAGAGCTGCCAACTCTCACGCATTGAGCGTGAGACTCATGCATTTTGTCCAATTCTCATGCTCTCACGCTGATCACAGAATTTCTCACGCTCTGTCGTAAGAAATTCTGTGATCAACGCGAATTTCAAAACTAATATCAACTGTATGGGCCGCAGGAGTTGGAGAGCCTGGGCGGAGGGAGGTATGGAAGCAGAAGCAGCGGCGGGGGCAGATGTGGATGGGGAGCTGGGGCTAGCGAGTGTTTGCTGGGCTGGCGAATTGCTCGCTGCAGCTCCGGCCATGGAGCAGCCTCAGTGCAAGAGTCCCGGGCCGTCGGAAGCGTTGTGCTGCTGCCGTGAGAGATTTGCCCTGGTGACCGGCATGGACCAGGCTATGGCTCGGTGCATCCTGGAGGACAACCAATGGCTCCTAGAAGTAGGTAACAAGCACTGGGTAGAAGCGATGGAAGATAGTGGCCGTCAAATGGGGGTGGTTGGAGAAGCATCCTGCTTGCCTGCTAGATTTTCACTGCAGGAACTGTAACTGCAGGAAAAATGTTCCCGATGTTGGGGGAGTTCAGAACCAGGGGTCACATTATTTGAGAATAAGAGGTAGGCCATTTAGGACTGAGATGAGGACAAACTTTCTTCACCCAGAGAGTTGTGAATCTGTGGAATTCTCTGCCTCAGAAGGCAGTGGAGGCCAATTCACTGGATGTTTTCAAGAGAGAGTTAAATTTAACTCTTGGGGCTAGCAAAATCAAGGGATATGGGGGAAAAAGAGATACTGATTTTAGATGAACAGCCCTGATCATATTGAATGGCAGTGCTGGCTCAAAGGGCTGAATGGCCTATCCTTGCATCTATTTTCTATGTTTCTGTGCTTGAGTATATGGCAATAAAACTCGAATACTTGATTGTGAAGCATTCATGCCTGGTGGAGGTATAATGTAGTCATAGTGAACAGGCTCTTTGGCCCAACTTGCCTACACCCGCCACCATGTCCCAGCTACACTACCTGCTTTTGATCCATATCCCTCCAAACCTGTCCTAACCATGTATCAGTCTAACTGTTTCTTAAATGTTGGGATCGTCCCTGCCTCAACTACCTCCTCTGGCAGCTTGTTCCATACACCCACGACTCTTTGTGTGGAAACATTTACCCCTTAAAGTTACCTCTTAAAAATACTTCAAACAAAAAACATGGAAATCATACTTCTACAATGCACTAAAACATGATTTTAATACATCAAATTACAAAATGTCCCTACCATATCCTCCCCCAACTCGGTTACTCCAATCCATCGCCAGGTACCCCCAAGGCCAGTGATCAGTGATCACTCAGCCCCCCCATTTTCAAAAACGCTCTACAGCCCCTGGTTCAGACAGAGAACACTGCCAGATGTGAGCGTGGAACGGAGGCCAGTTGTCCATGATGTCTGGATCCCAATGCTCAACGCTTCGTGTTTCAGATTTGGCTAATGTTATTGATTTGTAATTAGCCTGATTTGTAATGAGGTGACAAAACCTTTATTTATTAATCCGGAATATCCAGGGGGATGGGACTAGTGTAATATTAAAATGACATGCAAGGTGTCAGGCTGTCTGTCACAACATCCAGCCCCGATAACCCATTATTTCCTTCAGTTAAATATTGGGAAGGTAGCACTATTGTCATTTGCCACTCAACTACTATGTTTGTTTACCTCACTGACTATTTCTAAACCTCCCACCCCGTCAAATTCCTTTGACAGGTTGAATTGAAATGCCCCCAATCTCGTTGTTTTAATAATTGAACACGTAGAGGAACATCCTCAAGGAGTGTAATAAGATGGAAACTGTTTCAGATGCGATTGTTCAAAGAAGAGGAATATTTTAAAGGAGTGACAGAGATACTTGCAGGGGAATGTATGAGGAGGTTATTATTTGTCTTTAGTTTTAGCTTGAATCAGGACATCTGAAGATTCAAAGTTTGATATAGTAATTGTGCTGATACTGACTCCAACCAACCACGTAATGAATATCATCCATTCTGGAAGTTTTATTTTTGTGATGCCATTTAAACTTCACTTGGATTTCAATCACTTCAACGTAAAAATAAATGGGAATGGGGAGCTTTGGAACAAAAATGTGCCCTCGGTACATATTAACCGTAATATAATAATGTATGCATGTTAGTAGGTGCAATTAAAACAAAGATCTTTTTATCATTGTTGTGTTATGAACACCACGGAAAATATTATGTACTCTCAAGATCACATTAAATAGAATATTATCGCTTAAATATATATTTATTGGACTTTGCATTTTGGAAAAGTCCCAGCTGAGAGGAAAACAGCAAAATACTGAAAATATTGGGGATGAAAATGACTTCAGGACGAGTTTGTTAGGAAAATGAATGAAATGGAAACAAAATATATATAATGCTGAGTGAGTATAACGTTATGGATGAGAAATTGTGTTCAACCAATTACTGACTTATTTGACAAAGTAAGTAGCATATTAGATAACAAGGAAGCCAATGGATGTAGCAAAGTGCCCCATAAATGATTACAGCATGAAATAAGCACCTGTGGACTTGAACATAATAGGTTAAGTCCAGGGGGTCAGATATGGGGCTTTATGTGTGGGTCAGATATATAGTCAGCGCAGAGGGGCTAAGAGCAATGCCAAATGTGCATCCAGAGTTAAGGTCTGGAATAGTACTAGGTGTGCAGTCAAAGCTGAGACAATGGGAGTGTTCAACATTTGGAGCATAAGCAGGTAAGCAGCTATGATCAGGGTAGAATTGGGGGCCAGGTGTAAGGCTGGACTTAGGGTCAGGAATGAGCGAACGTATGTAACTGGAGTCAGGGTCAGGAGTAGTACCAGGTGGCAGTGAGACCCAGGCTGGTCAACATGGTCCAAGTGCTTGATTATAATCTGATTTCCATACATGAATACACTAAGATCAGTCACGTGCTACACTTGTTGATCAGAGCCTGGCTCTACTGTGGAATGTAATTTAGCCTAACCTTATTCATAGCTAATCCAATATAAAGCAAAAATATCGCATTCAAGTGTAATTTAAAAGACTCACTACAGTATAGAAACATAGAAAATAGGTGCAGGAGTAGGCCATTCGGCCCTTCGAGACTGCACCGCCATTCAATATGATCATGGCTGATCATCCAACTCAGTATCCTGTACCTGCCTTCTCTCCATACAAACTGATCCCTTTAGCCACAAGGGCCACATCTAACTCCTTAAATATAGCCAATGAACTGGTCTCAACTACCTTCTGTGGCAGAGAATTCCAGAGACTCACCACTCTCTGTGTGAAAAATATTTTCCTGATCTTGGTCCTAAAGGAATTCCCCCTTATCTGTAGACTGTGACCCCTTGTTCGGAACCTCCCCAACATCGGGAACAATCTTCCTGCATCGAGCCCATCCAAACCCTTAAGAATTTTGTACGTTTCTATAAGATCCCCCTTAAGTCTTCTAAATTCTAGCGAGTACAAGCCAAGTGTATCCAGTCTTTCCTCATATGAAAGTCCTGACATCCCAGGAATCAGTCTGGTGAACCTTCTCTGTACCCCCTCTATGGCAAGAATGTCTTTTCTCAGTATGCACCACGTTGCACAATTTCACACTGAAAAATGCAAAAGCTCCGTACCAATGGGAGGGGGGACACTTCCCTCCCACATGCTCCCCCCCCCCCCCCCCCCCCCCCCCCTCAAGGTTGTTACGCTCTCTCGGGCCTGGTCTCTCGCAACACTCACCCAATGTTGGCAACCCTGTATTATAGTTTAATAATAGCCAGTTCATTCACATAAAAAATAGAAATGAGAATACTACTTTCACACCCAAATATTACCTGTTGGTGTTCATCTTTCCATTATGGTTACTTGATTCCAAACTTACAAAATGTAGAGCAATTCGTCCAAAACATTTCTCCTTTAACAGAATACTAAAAGATTATAAAGTACCTGCTGAGAGAATGGAGCAGCTGGGCGTGTACACTCTGGAGTTTAGAAGGATGAGAGGAGATCTCATTGAAACATATAAGATTGTTAAGGGTTTGGACACGCTAGAGGCAGGAAACATGTTCCCGATGTTGGGGGAGTCCAGAACCAGGGGCCCCAGTTTAAGAATAAGTGTAAGCCATTTAGAACGGAGATGAGGAAACACTTTTTCTCACAGAGAGTGGTGAGTCTGTGGAATTCTCTGCCTCAGAGGGCAGTGGAGGCAGGTTCTCTGGATGCTTTCAAGAGAGAGCTAGATAGGGCTCTTAAAAATAGTGGTCAGGGGATATGGGGAGAAGGCAAAAACGGGGTACTGATTGGGGATGATCAGCCATGATCACATTGAATGGCGTTGCTCGCTCAAAGGGTCGAAAGGCCTACTCCTGCACCTATTGTCTATTGTCTATTGTCTATTGTCTACCAGAAAAGAACAAATAGATTTGCTTCCAACGTGTAAAAATAAGTTAGTTATTTTATTTCCTTTGGATGTACAAAACTAAAACCAAATTAAGATGGATCATTGAATCATATTTTTTAAATGATTTTTAATATCAGACTGTGATTAATGGGTGGCAAGTGGTCCAGACAGTTGGAAGAAAGGAAACAAGGTCACCTTAGATATCTATAATGCACTAGAAAATAAATGAGAAGAGTCTTTTTTTCATGTGGCAAAGAATCAACTGGCTCTCGTGCAAGTGAGAAGATTGAGATTTATTCCTTTCTTAAACATATTTTGTTTGATGAGGGGCATCTGGTCCACGAATAATGTTCAGAACATTATTATCAGCTCATTCAATATAGAACAATACCAAGTATGATTTTTCATAACACTTCTTTCTTAGATTTCTTGTAACCCAAAACCAGTTTTCACTTAGGTCATGATCACCTGCATGAAAAAGTTTGGAATTGGGGATGGATGTCTTGAACATTTTGATTAGACAGCAACAAAACAACTTGCAAGATCACAGACTTCTACTTTTCCCAGCAAAATATTAATAAGATATCCAGCATGTCTGTGTACTCAAAAAGAATGCCTAACACCACAGATGCAGTAATAAATAAGTAGAAGATCAGGGAAAGAAACATTAAGAACATGGGGTTCATGCACCCCATCTGACTTTGCCAATTGTCTGACTTTGTGTCCAAGACCACACAGATACTGGCATGTTTGGGGGGCCAGTCTAACCGAAGTTTAATCTAAGTGGGCATTAGTGGCGACAGAGGTAGAATTTAGAACGTGCCACCTGACCAGTATGCAGCTTTTATGGAATCCTCTGAACTTTGCCAAGAATAATTTCTCCATCATTTAATTGAGCTGATGGTTGTTAGTCTGTAGACAAAATGATTAAAAGCACATTCAGTATGTGGGATACTATTTCTTTCTACTTCAGAAGCATCACATGCAAGCAACTGAAAAAGTTATTCATCAGTATAAAAAATCAGCTAGACATAATATTCAAGATCTGCTGATAGGTTATTTGCAGATATTATCTGGATGCTATGAAATAATGCATAAGTATAAACTTGTTTATCTGTTGTACTTAATTTACTATATTTTATGCATGGTTTCAATGGTTACGTTAACATAATTATATGTTTAATACATCAATTGCTTTTGGAGAGAAATTTGCTCCTTTTCTATAATCAGCTCCAACCACCCACTGATAAAAGTAATTTATGCACTTCAGCATGGAAGAAGTGCAACATATACAATGTTAAATGCTCAATGAGAACTTTTTTATTTAGGTTTATAATTGGTCCGGCTTGTTTGCTGCTTTTGTACTGACATAGCTACTAGCATTGTTAGACAACTGAATAAACAAACAGTGTAAAGAATGGTTCACTTAATCTGAAATTGGAAGCAAGCCCCTTGAACATTTTAACCCCCCATGTCTGCGGGATGGCCATGTATGGCCATGAAAAAATATTTCTTGTAAGTTTTCTGAATGCTGTTAAGCCTTCTTTTTCCCTAGAGGCACAAGTGGATAGTTTACATCTGCCATAGAGCATTACAGAAAAAGTGAGTGCTGATTTTTCATAAGACTGTCAGCTTCCAATCATTCAAAGTGTAAGCTTCACATGCTTTGCCATAATAAATATTTTTGCATACAACAGCCTCATGTCCAGTTCACTGAACTATGCTGACATTTTATGCAGCAAAATGGTAGAACATAACTTACATACATTTGTGTAACTGTAAAACAAAAGAAAGCATAGCAACTAAGGGCGTAGAACCATTGCATACTAAGTAACATAGGATAAGTAAATACCTGTAACTGAAAATGCTTGAGAATAGAAATTTCATTATGAAAGGGGTGAGACTTAATAATGTAACATCCCATCACAATAACAAGTAATTAAAGCTAATAAACACAAATTAATGAGTACAAGATGAAATTGCAGTGACTATATGTTGCACATATAAATGGAAAGATGTAAACATATTAAGATAAACACTTAGTTTAATATTGTGCAGAGTAAATGACATGGCTTGAACATTTCTACCCAGCAATCAATAAATGGATGCACCAAATTTTCATCTCAGGTCTATTGAACAATAAAGGGACATTTGTTAGATAATGAATCCGAAACCAGTAATCTGAAATCTCATCATCGCTTCATTTTTTTCTCCTTTAATAATTTTAAGAAGCAGGGCACAGAAGAATTGCCAGGTTTCTTGGAATAATTGAGACTGGTTCATGCTTACAATTTAAAGATAATGGCTTTTTGGGTGAACCAGGAGTCCATTTAAAAAAAAAATTAGTCATTTTATCATCTATGCAACTATGCCACACAGGTGCATACAACGCATTTATTTTCTTCTCATGAAGCAGAACTTCAAAATAAATTGGCTACTATGATGAAATACTCTGAATTGTTAGTACATTCATCATTTACAATTATTTTAAACACTATCCTGTTCAAATGTAAAAATTACCCAAGAAACAAATTATAAATGGCAAAAAAAAACAAAGTGCTGGAGTAACTCAGCGGATCAGCAGCATCTCCAGAGAACATGGATAGGTGCCATTTCGGTTTGGCTCCTGAAGGTCACTTTTCCATGATGATGCCTGACTTGCTGAGTTACTCCAGCACTTTGTGTTTCTTTTTGTAAACCTGCAGTTTCTTGTTTCTTTTAATGGTCAATCACAATATGTAAATATTAACTCGCCAAACTAAATATTTACACCAGATGTTTACAATTCTCAATAAAATGAAAGGTTCAGAGAAATCTAAAAAATACTTACATTTCAATGCCAAACATTAGAGCAAAGTTCATAGAATTAATGTACTATGGCTAATCTAGGTTCCTCTGTGAAGATTTAGCCCACCATAAGCAGCAATAATTCCTGAACATAATTTATTCCAACCATAATGGTTTGAACCTGCAGTGGGTAACAGATCTATTTCTTCATTGACACATTTCTTGAAAACATGCACGATCCCATTAAATCAGAATAAGATTTTATTTATTTATTTTTTTCATTTTAAAAGAAGCAATTGAAGCTATAAACAAGAGATTTTTCAACATAATTTATTGTGTGGTCATAGTCATCCAAACTTCAGAAGAACTGAAGAAGATTTTCAGTTTACCTACTGAAGGATTGGAGAAGAACACAAGGGCACATATTAAAAGGCGGAGTATTGAATTTAGAAATACTTCTGGTTCACGCTACTGTGTGATTAAACATCAAGTAATGCGAGTAGATAAGGACCAGAGAACATTTAATATGATCAGAATTGATGAATGCAACAGAATAACCAGGACACACCTGTATTGTGTGGATAAAATGACAGAAATATAGATTCTCTTCCATTTGTGAAACTATTATTAAAGGTGCTGCATGAAAAATGCAATACACATAAATAAATTAAATATATATATTTAAAAAACAATAAAATAATAACCACAATACTAGTGCAAGAAAAATCTTAAGTCCGTAGTGCAATCAAAGCACAGTCCATAATAGTTCAGAGTTGCTCAGGTTAGTATTGTGTAGTGATCAAGCGCTTGATAGTTGCAAAGGAAGAAGCTATTCTTGAACCTGGTGGTCACAGTTTCCTGGATCCTGTAACTTTTTCCCAACAGTTGGAGTGAAATGCCAGCGCGATTAGGAAGGTGTGGGTCTTTGATAATATTGGTAGCCTTTTTGAAGCTGTGCCTCCTGTAGATCTCTTTGATGTTGGGGTTCAATTCCTGTATTTACCACTCTCTTTAATCACTTTAATTCATGTTACTAAACCAGGCTGGATGCAACCTGTCAGTGTGCTCTCTACCATGCACCTATCACAATTTAATAGAGCGTTCATCAACATATCTAATCTTCTCAATCATTAAAGGAAGTAGAAGGGTTGATGAGACAGCCTTCTTTGTGATTGCATCAATATGCCGGGCCAAGGTCAGATCTTCAAAGACATACATGCCCAGGAAGTTGAAGCTGTTGACTCTCTCCACTGCTGTCCCCTCGATGAAGACAGGTTAATGGATCCTCGGCTATCACATCCTGAGCTCAACAATCAGCTCCTTGCTCTTATTGATTGAGAGCAAGATTGTTGTTCTAGTGCCACAGAATTAAATCTTCAATCTCTATCCTGTATTCTTGCTGCATGCAGGTATGATCTCCTTCATTTGTGGATGAGTTGCAAATATAATTGAATATTGCACAATGATTAGTGAATTTCCCCACTTAGCTTATAATGGAAGAAAGGTAATTGATGAAGCAGCTGTATGTGGTTGGGCCAAGGCCTTTGTCTTAAGGAACACCTACAGTGATGTTCTAACTATTGGTTTTCCCTTTAATGCCCACTGACTTCAGTTTGACCAGGCTTCTGGACACCACAATTGGTGAAATGATGCCTTGGTGCTAATCTGCTTCATCTCATGCAATGCATTCCAGATCATAACCATTTCCTGTGTAAAAACAAAATCCTCCTGTCACCACTGTGTCTTTTACTGAATTGACTTTTCTGGTTCTGTTATTAATTTATCACTGGAGTGCATTTAAGAATACAAATTTTAATTCACTGCTATCAAATATTCTCTTAATATTCTACAATGCAAGGAGGGCAAGCCAGATTCTCTGGGCTATCCTGTGCTAACTAAGTTCCATCATTCTTCAAACTGTTCTAATATCCTATTTCTACATCCTCTCCAGATCCTTCACATCCTTCCTCAATGCAGTGACTAGAAACTGAGACTATAGTAATTCAGTGCACATGCACACCCAGGCTGTTTATTTTTATTTACAACCTTTCGAGATGGTATTTTTACAGATTCCTTCTGTATTAATTGGAACAAACAATCACTTCCAACATGCAATCGTGCATTGTGGAAATATAAACAAAGCAGACAAAGTGTTGGCACTAAATTGAAGTCCTTGAGGAGAAGGCAAAATGGGGCTATCCCACAGCTCAGTGCTTTCATTTAAAACCAAATTGCCACTGCCAAAGGTACATAAAATGTCTAAGAGTGAACATAATTTCTGCCATTTATGAATAAATTATTTTTATTCATCAAGGTTAGGTTATGGTTAAAAAAACAGTATGAGTGCAATATTCATCAGCAGGCAATTTAAACCTTGGTGTATCAGACAGCTTAAAAATGTAGGAATATTATCTGTGATAGTGCAGCGAACATCTGACAAATGACATCTGCAAGTTGCTAGGTTATTGCAAGCATACTGTGTTATCAGAAGGCAAATAACAAGAGCACAAGCTTTCTTGGTGTGCTCATATCAGTTTATTCTGCAATACAAGAAATCTTTCATAAGCCAAGCTTTTAGTTGAGGCCAGGGTGGGAGAATGCAACCTTCACATGGTCCACCTGTTTTGACTAATGCAATCAACCCGACGTGCACAAACAAAGATCAAATAGAACAAGTTGACCTACAACTTTAGGCTACGCAAGAAGAAGTTGAGGCCAGACTGCACAATGTTAAATATTAATTCCGAACCCTTGAAATATATGACTCTCCTTCCCTTCTACTGTTACAAGTGGTAAAACAAAGTTCTAGAAAGCTGATGAACCAATAATCCTAAAGGGCCTGTCCCACCAGCATGCGACCATGCGGTGAGCGCGACCAAACTGGAAGCGGGGGCCGCGCGGAGGTTGGGTGATCTCCGTACAGGGCCGGTCCCACCAGCATGCGGTCGGGTGAGTGGTGCATCGTGGCACGAAGTTGGAGCGAAGTTGGAGCAAAGTCCGCGGTAAGTTCGCAAGGACAGAGAGGGACACACAGAGAGGGACACGGAGGCACACAGAGAGGGGCACGGAGGCACACAGAGAGAGGGCCACGGAGGCACACAGAGAGAGGGTCATGGAGGCACATAGAGAGGGTCACGGAGGCACAGGGAGAGGGTCACGGAGGCACAGAGAGAGGGTCACGGAGGCACAGAGAGAGGGTCACGGACGCACATATAGAGAGGGTCACGGAGGCACATATAGAGAGGGTCACGGAGGCACAGAGAGAGGGTCACGGAGACACATATAGAGAGGGTCACGGAGACATAGAGAGAGGGTCACGGAGGCACACACGGAGACACAGAGAGAGGGTCACGGAGGCACATATAGAGAGGGTCACGGAGGCACATATAGAGAGGGCCACGGAGGCACATATAGAGAGGGTCACGGAGGCACACATATAGAGGGTCACAGAGGCACACAGAGAGAGGGTCACAGAGGCACACAGAGAGGGTCACGGAGGCACATATAGAGAGAGTCACGGAGGCATGACGTCGAGGCGGTGTGTAATGCGTCGAAGCGGCTGCGGGCCGACAGGAATTTTTGAACACGGTCAGTTTTTCGAAGCCCCGCGCGATATCGGGACCTGCTCCGCACAACTCTATACGGCTCCAGCGATCGAAGTGGGACCGGCCCCGCGAGGCCGGACGGCTCAAGCGACCACGTTAGGTCGCGCTTGCCGCATGCAGTCGCATGCTGGTGAGACAGGCCCTTAAGGATGGCAAAGCCTCTCCATTTCATTCAAATGGGTTCACCTTCATCCTTTCAATAGGGTTTATGTATGAAGCCTACAAAGTAATTTCATCCCACCAGAATTTTCCTTTCATTTGTTTTTTTTGTTATTGTATCAGATTATATTCCAGATCTTCAGACTTTAAACTTTAGCGATACGGTGCAGAAACAGGCCCTTCGGCCCACCGCACCGACCAATGATCACCCCATACACCAGCACTATCCTACACGCTAGGGACAATTTACAATTTAGAAATTAACTTAGAACCCTGTATGTCTTTAGAGTGTGGGTGGAAACCGGAGCACCTGGCGAAAACGCACGCAGTCACAGGGAGAACGTACAAACTACAAAAACTGAGCACCCGCAGTCAAGAATGAATCCCGATCTCTGCCGCTGTAAGGCAGCAACTCTCCCGTGGCCACACTGTGCCGCCATATTATTTACATGTATGCAGGTGATAGCGGCTAATTAATATGTGTTTTTCAGTGTGTTTAAACTTCGTAGATATAAAAACATGAATTCTAAAGTTATTCCTCTCTACTACCTGGAAAAGTTTGCAGTACAGTGGTACAGCTGATAGAGCTGCGGCCTTACAAGCCAGAGAGCCGGGTTCGATCCTGACCTCTGGTGCTGTCTGTGTTGCGTTGGCATGTTCTCCCTCTGTCCGAATGGGTTTCCTCGGGGTGTTCCAGTTTTCTTCTACATCCCAAAGACATGTGGGTTTATAGGTTAATTGTCCTCTGTAAATTGCCCCGAGTGTGTAGGGAGTGGATGCGAAAGTATACTAACATAGAACTACTGTGAAGAGGTTACTGATGGTCAGTGGGCCAAAGGGCCTGTATTCATGCTGTGTGTCTAAACTCTAAATGCTAAAGTTGTTTATGATAGAGCATCACAATCCATGAATCTACATATGATGTACGTAAACACGTGGAATGGTTATCATGTCTTTGTAGTTCTCTGTGATGTTTCCTCATATAAGTAATGTTAAAATTGTCATATTATCATAATTTCAAAACAGAAAATGATATAATATCCCTCTTAGCATCTTATTAAAAAATGCCGTATGTTCATGGCATGTCATAGTTATGTGCAATATTTCTATGTGAACATAGGCTCATTTACACGAGCCCTGCAGTCTATATGGTGAGAAACAAATACATTTCAGCAGCTCATTCAGTGCCAGTTGAACATTTACAAACCTCTCTCATATAATGGAATAGTTTGCTATGTGAACCAAATTACTAAACCTTGTATTTTCCTTGTCAATAACTTATCCTAAGTAAGATTTTAAACTGGAAAAAATTAAACAAATGGCAGCAAACCAACAAACCTCTTTTCCTTTTGTGTGAGATGAACTGTACCTTGTTTTGCATCTTGATTTTGGACTGAGGAATAAAGAGCCACTTAATTCCATGTTCACATGGCAGCCTGTGTCCCCAGGGTCGAAGGTCTTGTCTGCAGGGCTGTACCAAGGGTCATATGTCATGTATTCAGTTTTGTGCTCAGGCTTAAAGATCATGACCTAACATATCTGTTCAGGGTTGGAGGTCATGTCCTCCCATGTGCTCTGAGCTGAAGATCATGGCCACATGCCCATGTCCAGGGCTGAACATCATGCCCACCCACCCGTTTTAAGGGACAAAGGTCATGACTGACTGCCCGTACCCAGGGTGAAGATTCTGTCCACCTGCCTGTGCTCAAGTACAAAGGTCATGTCCACTCACGTGTACCCATGGCTGAAAGACGTGAAGACTTAATATTTATCAGCTTGGGGGAGGGGGGTGTGTGGGGAGGGGGTTGTGGGGGAGGGGGGGTCTGGTGGGGCCCGGGTGTGTGGGGGCAGGGAATGTGGGGGAGGGGGTGTGAGGAAAGGGGGTGTGTGGGGAAAGGGGGGGTGGTGGGGGAAAGGGGGGGTGTGGGGAAAGGGGGGTGTGGGGAAAGGGGGGGTGTGGGGAAAGGGGGGGTGTGGGGAAAGGGGGGGTGTGGGGAAAGGGGGGGTGTGGGGGAAAGGGGGGGTGTGGGGAAAGGGGGGGTGTGGGGAAAGGGGGGGTGTGGGGAAAGGGGGAGGTGGGGGAAAGGGGGGGTGGGGGAAAGGGGGGGTGTGGGGAAAGGGGGGGTGTGGGGAAAGGGGGGGTGGGTGAAAGGGGGGGTGGGGAAAGGGGGGGGGTGGGGGAAAGGGGGGGTGTGGGGAAAGGGGGGGTGTGGGGAAAGGGGGGGGTGGGGAAAGGGGCGGGTGGGGAAAGGGGGGATGTGGGGAAAGGGGGGGATGTGGGGATTGGGGGGAGGGGGGAGGGGGAAGGGGGGGAGGGGGGAAGGGGGGGCTCGCTCTCTGCTCACCCCGCACCTTCAGCTTCCGACCTCACACAGCAGATCCCGGCTTCACTCAGAGGCTTCTGGTTCAACTCAGCAGCTTCCGGCTGGTCGCGCTGGTCGCCGCAAAATGACTTGCAGCAGAGGAGAATGGTGAGTAAGGTAGCGAAAAATTGTAGCACTATGGGGAATCATTTATGCGCAAATTTAAATACAACGCAGACCAGAAGTAGTCTAGATGAGGGTTTTAGATGAACAATACAGATGATAACCAAAGATTTATTGTTAATCAAGCAAGCAAATATGTGACATATTTTCTTCTATTCTACAGAACACTTTCAGCAAGCATTTGTATTGAAAGAAAGTTCATAGGACTGTATACACATAAATTAAGTATTTTAGTCACTTGCTATTTTTTTGCACAGTGGATTTGCTAAAGAAAATTTGTGGCCAAGCTTTCATGCATCAGGGAAGATATTTATGTACTTGTTTATTTGGGGTAATCTTTGTCCAGGCATCTTGATGGGTTTAGTCTCTGTGTCATCACAAAATGTGGATTTGCTGATTCAAAGTGATCTCAAATTCAAACATTTAAAATTAGCAATCAACCATTTTATGCTTTGGCTGAAACTTTTTCTAGACACTACTGGGAATAAAATATTTTTAATAACTGGATACAAGACGAGTTCAGCAATGGAATTTTACAACTCAGCTCTGATTGTCCCATGGATTTCTTTCAGAAATTTCAACGACAAAACACCATTCTAGTTTGTTGGTAACCAGCCACTCTTATTGTATGTCTCATATGAAAGACAAGAACTGTATCCCCTTTCTGAAAACTAGCAGCAATTGCAAGAATGTCAAGATAGAAACAAAAAGCCATTGTAGAGTTATAGTTACTGAGAAAGTACAAGATATAAACAGAAGCAGACAACTGGCAGGGAGCCAAGAAATTCAATGCAGTAAAATAATAAACATGACCAAATGACATTTAACACGACTTTCCATTTTCAGTAAACATTAGTACTAGCAGCAACTCTGAGCATATGCTTATCTTCAAGTAAACTGCATCCTATATGGAATATTTGTTTATATGCGAAGTTCTGAACACAGAAAACGCTTTAAAAAAGGAACAGG
The DNA here is from genome assembly GCA_035221665.1 of Okamejei kenojei. NCBI lineage: Eukaryota > Metazoa > Chordata > Chondrichthyes > Rajiformes > Rajidae > Okamejei > Okamejei kenojei. The sequence goes on from JAVHYY010000078.1 coordinate 558,321, forward strand.
AGTCGGCCATTCAGCCTTTCAAACCTGCTTTTACTTCAATATGATCATTGCATATTGATCATATTGACATATTGATCATTGACCGCTAATCATTTATTTCAATCCTATACTCTCGCACACACTCCATACTCACTGGTGCCTTTTGCACCTGGAAATGAATCCAGTTGCTTTTGGATATATTCTTTGTCTTGCCTCTACAGCTCCTTGTGGTCGTTAATTTCATAGGTTCACACCCTTCTGAAGGAACAAATTTCTACTCCACCCAATCAAAAATGTCTTAAACAACAAGGAAATACCTTCTTTGCATCTAATCTGTCATACCCTGCCAGAACTTTGCAAGCATTAATAGTAAGATTAAACGAGAACTTACCAAGTTTGAAGGTTGATCTGTATTTTACGAGGAGTCGCGGTGAGGGATTTCGTGAAGACCCCGCCAGCACACATGCGCAGCATCCTTCAAAGCAGCGGTGTGGAATCACAGAACGCACCATGACTAAAAATAGTAAGATGAAGAACGCAGAACTTCCTAGTTGATCCTATGATAGAGGGTGAGAGCGGGGGGCACGAAATCCCTCACCGCGACTCCTCGTAAAATACAGATCAACCTTCAAACTTGGTAAGTTCTCGTTTAATCTTACTATTTTACTTCGGAGTCATGTGAGTGACTTCGTGAAGATTTCAAAGCTCTGTGATTTCACGCCCTGGACAATGTCCATACTTATCACACTGCCACCATTCTGATGGAGCAAGGCTGTTAATGCAGTTCAGTCGAAACTGGATGAAAAAGCAACACAATTTATTAATCAAATAAACAACAAATAACCCCTAATTCGGGGACAGACATTCACTGAGCGAATGTCGCAGGGTCGACCAGTGGCTTATTGTAGAACCGTTGAAAGGTTTCTTCACTGGCCCAGCCCGCGGTGGCGAGGATGTGGTCCATGGGCACATCCATGGCCCTCGCCGCTGATATGGATGCAGCCCTAGTGGAATGAAACTTAAAAATGTCAGTAGCAACTCCTGCTGCATCCAGCACCACCCTGAGCCACCTGGCGATAGTCTGTACGGTCACCCGATGATGTGGAGGTTTGTGGCTGATGAGGAGCACCTGTTCCTTCATACTGATGGCTCCTGTAATCCCGATGTAGTGGTGGAGATGGGTGACTATGCAGAGAGTGGCATCTACAGGGTATGCCCGCAATTCCAACTGTAGCCCATGCGCCCCTGGCCTGTGCTGCTTCAATAAATCTTGGACAAAGAGATTTATTTGACCAGGGGTGGCCGCCATGCTGTCCAGTCGCAGTTTTTGTAATGTCTGGACTCGTTGGGCTGTAGTCAGTGCCACCACCTTGAGGGTGAGCTGTTTCAGTGGTAGCTCATTCATTGGAGCCCAGCTCCTCAGTAGGGTCAGCACGATCCCCACATCCCACGTGAAAGTATATCTGGGTTGGTGTTGAACACTCCCCTCATGAGTTTAGACACCAGGTGGTTGGAGCCTATACCTATATCCAGGTATGAGGACAGCGCACTCCTGGCGCTATTGATGGCACTGTAGCTAAGGCCAGCATCGAAACGGAGGCCAGCTAGGAATTCCAGGACATTACGTATCGTTGCTGTGTTGGAAGTCTTGTTGGTACGTGCACAGAATGCCTCCCACTTTCTGATTTGCGTGAGGTACTGTTTCCGAGTTGATTCTCGGCATGATGCGGAGATGAGTTCCATGGCTCGTGGTGAGATGTCCGCCTGGATGAGTGGTCTTTTCAGAACCTGCAGGCCAACAAGTTTAGGTGACCATGGCAAGGATGACTATCCCCCGTAATGGGGTGAGTAATCAATTTGGAGTGTTTCTCAATCGACATCCATGGTTGTTTTAAAATTTTAACGACCATCGGGTACCATGGTTGTGTAGGCCAGTCGGGAATGATCAATATGCCAGTTGCAGAATCCAATTTAATTTTCTGCAATACCCGACTGATGAGGCAGAATGGGGGAAATGCGTAGCAAAACCATTTCCCCCAATGGATAGAAAACGCATCCATTGCTATTGCCCCAGGGTCTGGTTCCCAAGACACATACGTTGGTATCTGATGGTTCAAAAAGGTCGATATCTGGTGTCCCATAGTGAGCTATAATGTCTCCAAAAATTTGGGGGTTCAACATCCACTCGATGTTGTCATTGAATACTCGTGACCTGGTGTCCGCCACTGTATTAAGCTTCCCTGGCAAATAGGTCGCTGTAATCCAAATATTCCTTTCAATGCACCAGTGCCAAATTGTGTTTGCCAATTCATCACAAGATAGCGACCTGATACCACCCATATGATTGATGTAAACCACCACTGTAGTGTTATCTATTTGGAGGCAGACATGTAAATCCCGTGAGTTAGTACAGTAAGCCCGCAGTCCATGAAATGCCCCCAGCATTTCTATATAATTTATCCCACGTGACTCCAGGAAGGTAGACTCACGAGAATACCATCTACCACCACAACTGGACATCGTATCAGTTGCTCCCCAGCCTTGTGCGCTTGCGTCAGTTTGTCGCACGACGTCTGGTTTGCTGACTATGATGGGTCTATGACACTCACTAATATTGTCAACCCACCATAGTAGCTCGGTTCTAGCCTGTGGTGGTAACCGAATTGGCCGATCAAAGTGCCCAGCATTTGCTTTTAATGCTGTGATCTTTGTTCTTTGTAAATTTCGGTAGTGTAGCGGTCCGAATTGTGCAGCAGGGAATGTAGCTACCAATTTCCCTATTACTTTTGCCGTTTGCCGAATGGTCAGCACCCTGACGCAAGCAAGACTGTGGCACTCTTCTTTTATAGCAGTAGCTTTATTGGTTGGGATGGTAATCTTCATTAACTTGGTGTCTAGAGTGAACCCCAAATAGTCCATAACCCGTTCCGGGTGCAATTTTGACTTGTCTGGATGGATTACAAATCCCAGCTTCCAGAAGAGAGCCTTAGTTGCAGCCACTGCCCGTGTAGCCAATTGGAGGGTCTGACCCACTATGAGGATATCATCCAAATATGCCATAACCATATAATTTTGTTGTCGGAGAAGAGCCAATATAGGCTTTACTAATTTTGTAAACAGCCTAGGGGCTGTGGTGATCCCATTGGGCAATGTCTTGTATTCCTATAATTGATCCTTCCAGACAAACTTCAGAAATTTCCTGTGAGCCTCAGAAATGGGCACCGTATAGTATGCATCTTTTAAATCGATGCATGCCATAAAATACCCTGGGTAAACCATCTGTTTAGCTGTTTCAAAAGTATCCATTTTGAAGTGGGTATATTGTACAAAAGTGTTCAGCTCAGTTAAGTCTATTATAATCCAACATCCTCCATCTTTTTTAATTCTGGTGAAAATGTTGGACACAAACTCAATGGGTTCATACGTTGTTTTACCAATTACCCCTTTTGCTGCTAGCCGTATAATTTCAGCATGTCCTGCCTCCACCTCTTTTTGGGATAGTGTAAACTTCCTATGAGGCGAATGCTGGGTAGGGGGATTTACACCTCCAATAAATTCTATAACATAGCCTTGAACACTTTGTAAAATAATCTGTGGTGACAGTGTTCCATATTTCCAAAAAAAACCGCAATCGCCCACCAATTTGTGCAGGAGGGGATGCTACGGCATGAGAGGAACCAGGCCCCCTTACCTCCATGGTTAGCGACGGTTCCGTACGTACGGTGTTTTGGGTGGACGTTGTGGAGGTTGACGGGATGGCGGCCGCATCTTCCATGCAGGCCGCTGTTGGCCTTGGCCTAAAAAAGGTTGTTGTGTTTGGGGAAGTGGAGGTGGATAGGTCCTTTGTGTCCTGTCCGGCAGTCGTGGTTTCCAGGTTGTGTTTGGCTGTTGCCGGTGGTATGGGTGAAGTCTGGCCGTAGGAGGTTTCTTGAGGCCAGCTGTTTTGGCCCCCTCGTCCAGTTCCTTCACTTGTTTGGACAGTTCTCCAAACAATTGATGAGGCGGTGGAGCGGTTGATGGACGGCACAACCCCGTGAATTTGGGGCTGAGTGTGGGCTTTATGGAGCTCTTGCGCAGGCAGTTTATCTCATACTGGGCGTTGCATAGGAGTGCCAGTGCATCTTGTTGTTCACTGGACACATTTTCCCCGTCCAGGGTCCTAGCAAACGCCGTTATGCCCGTGGAGAGAACCTTTAAGATACGCTGGAGGCGGACATCCTGCATCCTGGTGGCCGTACTCAAGTGTCCCCAGATCTGGGCATTAACCAAGGGCACACTGAGGTTGATACAGTTCTCGGGCGGTTTTATTTTTTCTATGGTATCATTGAGAACCTGACTCTGGAGTTGGTGAGTAGTCAGGTAATCAATGGTGCCCGCCAGTTTGTGGTGCAGGGGTTCCCCTGTTTGTGTAGTAGTGGCAAACTTGCCCACCACGTCCAGCATAACCTCCTCATGCTCTGGCTCAGCGGTCACTGACTGCCCCGGGTCGTCTTCAAACACAGCAGCTGGGCAACTGCTAGCACTTCTGGCTGGTGACGACGAGATGCTGAGCGGGCTCCTTGCACGGCTTGTGGAAGCCCGCGAGTCCCGCTGGAGTAGTTGCTCCACTAAGAGCTCCAACCACTCTATGCGACCGTCCCTGCTGTATGCAGCGGACAAGCCGACTTCCCCAGGCCCTGCGAAATCACTGGGGCTTCCACCATCGGACCACATCTCCGTAAGGTGCTGTCTAGGGGCCGATGGCAGGTTGTCGTGACCTACCGCCCGAGTAGGCTCATAGGACTCCCGCACGGACTCTCCGCTAGTCTGTCTTCTCCCAGACTGTGGCGGCCCACCTGTCTGATACGAAGGCAGGTGAGTTGGATCGGCGCCAGCCCCCAGAACCTGGCTCCCCGGAGTCCGTGCAGGCTTACCTCCACAATCGCCCAATTTTTGGCGTGGAGGCGCATGGTCTGCTGCACTTACCTGCCGGCCTTTTATGAACTAGCCGGAGGAGAGAGCGCACTCCCCCCCCCCAGCCTGCCGATGTAAATGCACGCGACCATATGCTGCGCATGCGTGCTGGCGGGGTCTTCACGAAGTCACTCACGTGACTCCGAAGTAAAATTAGAACCCTTCTCATGCTTCTAAACTGAAGTGACTACAAACTTAATTGAGCTAATCATTTTTCATTTGACAGTTCTGCCATCCCTAGAACCAACTCTATTAATTCCAATTTGCCACCCGGAAAAAGGCCGAATTCCTGAAAGTCAAACAATTTTCAACCCATATTCATAAAGTCTGCACAGTGCCATATGCGTTATTTCTATAAAAGGAATTCATTCCAGATCTAAATTTTGAACCCATGATTCAAGCATTTAGTATTTCTATTTATTTCACATGATCAGCTCTGGTCACATACTACTCTTTCTTCATAGTTTTCCATTATGTTTGGTGTTTAAATAGTCTCAATCTAGTTGAATGTGAAATTATTTAATGAAACAATTGCATAATTACTTTAAAAAATGTTGGGTTCAATTTTCACTTAAAGTTAATTATTTGCAAAAAATATATTTTTGCACTTCATTTAAGTCCGATTTAAGCCTTGCAAATGGTATGGGTGCATCAAAGTGCGAATTATCTTCAAAACAATGGCTCTTTGTCACCAAGTAAAAAGACATGCTGGAAACCTAGAACCATCTGCTCGTCCAGTCCTGCCAGTAGATATTCAGCAGTCAAATGATTATGATGTTATACAAGAAACATTGAACAATCACTGTAAGCACAATGCATCATTAGCAGACCTGTGCAAATACAGAAGTCATCTTAACAGCCTGTTAATTTATGGTGCAGGAAGCTGTAAGTTCTTCACTAATAATAAGAAGAATCACTTATCATTTAAAATAAATCTCCTGGAGAAAGTTGTAAGCCTTAAATTCGCAATAAGTTAAACGTATACTGATCCTCCTTGATCCACAAACTGAGAAACTACCCACATCTATTGGTTCATTGTTGACTCTTAAATTACATGTATTGGTAATGGATGGTTCAGTTTAGTTTATTGTCACGTGTACCGAGGTATCAATGGATGAATGACAGTACAACATGAAACAAGGATGCACATAAAAAGTAATAATGTATCTCGTAATGGAAGCCAAAAAAGGAATTTTAAAGAAATCATAATTTGAACCACAAAATTGAAATTGCAAGCGGATGGTAACCTGCCATAGAGAACAAACAATGCAGGTCTAAAAACACAATTGCATGCCTGGAAAATATGCTGTCAAGAATATCACTGTATTTACTATCATTGAATTTTTAATTATGCCACTAAATGTTCAGCTCCACATTTGTGCAAAATTAACAGTTCCAATTTACTCATTCTGGCAACGGCTGGCTGTGAAAAAGCTCAAGGATTCTAACAAGTCTGTAAAAGTTACAAAGCAAATTGCACAAAAATAGGAGCCAAGCTAAAGGAGGCATCGGGCTGATCGCCATTACTGGTACTTTTAAATAAAAACTTGAGAAAACTTGAGTTGAGAATTTATAATCCCCATACCATTTATGATAAGTGTTAGAAGGTGCCGTAGAAAGACGACTACTGTATAAAATTAATTAGCCAAATCAGACTGAAAAAAAAGTTGTGGTATCCTCAAAGTAAACACTGTTGTTAATCTGCATGTTGAGCCCAATCAGCACATTGAGGAAATGAGACGATGAGCCAAGGGTTGGGAATTTCCAGAGTTTGTGTTATTACTCTGGACTAGACTATTACAAAACAATCATAGCCAGCCTCCCCCACTGGAAATACTTCTTCCCATGCTCTAACTTACAATGAGCTTTGCTCATACATTATCGCTTTCTTTGCTGATGAAAGTTAGCTTCCTGTTAAGCAATAACTCAACTTTTAAAATCCTCATCTGTGTTTTCATTAATTTTCCATGGTTTTAGCTTTCGCTATATCTGTAATCTCCTTTAGCTTGGAAGTCTCTAAACTATGTGTACCTAAAATTCCGATTTTTTTTTCCCATCTCCAAAGAGCCAACAACTTTGACTAATTTTTCCATCATCCTCTCTTAATTATTCCTGAGGCGGATCATCATCTATTCTTCGGCATTTACTCAATACTCCTATGAAATGCTTTGAGACAACTTTGCTACGTTAAAACTGTTATAAAAATAGAAATTATGGTTGCCATCACTGAACTATGTACCTTGCACTAAAAGCTTCTTGCTCTTTGATTTGTAGAGTTTTCTTGATTAGCATATTACTTGCCCAAAAAGTCAACACTCTTGATTAACAGTATGACTATCCATTTAACAGTGTCATCATTCTCATTGGCATCAATCTTGTCAGCATAGCGATAAGGAATTTAATTTAAATTTCTCATTCTTGCAGAAAGATAAAATGACGCCACAAAGACCACAATCATCATCATCATCACCATAATCATACTTTATTAGCCAAGTATGTTTTGCAACATACGAGGAATTTGATAAAGGCCAAGTCATCTTTGACTGTGTCATCAGTCTCGACCTATCCATTATCTTAAAGCAAATACTTCTATTTCCTTTACTCTTGTGTACTCATTGTTTTCTTTGAAAGAAAGTTAAACCCCTGTCTCACGGCGCGAGTCGACCCACGAGTGACCACGAGTTTAAAACAAATTAAACTCATGGTAATCACGTACAATTAACATAGCGGGAACGTCGGAACTCATGGACGCAACTTAGCGACTCGTGGCGCTAACGGCAGGTACCCGGAAAACCTGTTAACTTTTGAAAAATTTTAAACATGTTTAAAGATTTCCACGAGTCAAATTTACTCATGAAGTTAAAATTTGAAACATTTAAACTTGTTGTAAGAACGTTGTGGCCCGTGAGTTTACCGTAGTGACTCTTGAGTCTACCGTAGGTTTGGCCTGTGTGTCAGAAGTGAAATGTTAAAGATTAGTCATCTCCGGAGAACTTGGATAGGTGACGTTTTGGGTCGGGACCCTTTTTCAAACTTTAGACCCTTCTTTCAACCGAAACGTCACCTGTCCATGTTCTCCACAGATACTGCCTGAAACGTTGAGTTACTCCAGCACTTTGTATTTTTTCATAAACCAGCTTCTGTAGTTCCTTGTGTTCCAAAATGTAATGCTTTATAAATGTCCAGAGATGCTGCCTGTCCCGTGGAGTTACTCCAGCACTTTGCGTCTGTCTCCCTGGAGACCTCGTTTCCCACCGTACATACATTACCAACTGTTGTTTTGGCAGCAGCAACATAATCTCCCGGTTAATACACTCAGAGTTGCTGATGCCTAGTTTATGTAGAGACAAGAAACTGCAGATGCTGGAATCATGATCATAAAACACACACAAAGTGTTGGAGGAACTCACACAGCACTGGAGTAACTCAGTGGGACAGGCAGCATCAGTGGAGGGAATGGACAGACGTTGATTCGGCTCGAAAAGAAGAGACCCGATCCGAAAAGTTGCCTATCCATTCCCTCCACAGATGCTGCCTGACGCACTGGCTTACTTCGACACTTCGTGAATTCATGTCATAGGAGCAGAATTAGGCCATTCGGCCCATCGAGTAGCTCCAACACTTTGTGTTTTGTTCAACATGCCAGCATCTGTGGTCCCCCATGTCTCTATTTGACAACTGGAAGAACTCAGCGGGTCATGGAGTTTGAAGACGGACCCTGACCCGAAACCTCGCCTGCCCGTTTCCTTCCACCGCTTTCGTGTAGTCACTTTCTCGCCGGTGAGCTACAACAAGTGCAACCGCCACCACTCCACCTTGGAACTCAGCAGGAACAATATCTTCTACATCAGCCCGGCGCAGTTCGAGAACCTCTCATTCATCAAGTGTCTCAACCTGTCTGGCAATGCCCTTAGCCAAACCCCGAATGGTTCCGAGTTACTTTCCTTCCCTCACCTGGTTGGAGCTGCTGGATATGAGCGCATGGGAACGCATATGAGCATCTGATAATCGAACGGCGTCCCAGAGAAGCATGCAGCTACATTTTTTTTTCCCATTGAGGGTAGGGAAGATTCAAACAAGAGGGCATGACATGAGAATTAAGGGACAGTAGTTTCGGGGTAACGTGAGGGGGAACTTCTTTACTCAGAGGGTGGTGGCTGTGTGGAATGAGCTTCCAGCAGAAGTGGTGGAGGCAGGATCGATTTTAACATTTAAGAGTAAAGTGGATAGGTATATGGGCGTGCAGGGAATGGAGGGGTATGGTCTGAGTGCAGGTAGATGGGACTAGGGGAAAACAAATGGTCGGCACGGACTGGAAGGGCCGAGAGGGCCTGTTTCCGTGCTGTAATTGTTATATGGTTATATGGTTATAAGAGACACGGAGAAGCTGATCATTGGGGCAGTTCTGTCCATGGTCATGGGAAGCTTTTTATAGTAAAAAAAAACTGCATGACATCATTTTTATCCATGTGATGATTTTTCCACACGTCGGTAGTCATTGTTGGCTCAAGAGTAACTCGGGAGAGGAATTTGGTACATCGCAGAAATTAGGAGTAAACGGCAAACTTAGACATACACGTGGGAACCTCACAGGGCTTTTACTTGCCACAACACTTCTTGCCTCAGCAGCTTCCACATTAAACCCCTGTCTCACAGTGCGAGTTTGCCTACGAGTGACCCCGAGTCTTCACTCGTGGTGATCACGTAACGGGAACGTCGGAACAGATACTCGGGAAACTTGTTAACTCGCAAAAAAAATCAAACATGTTTGATTTTTTCCACGAGTCAAATTAACTGTTCAAGTTAAAAATGGAAACATTTAAACTCGTAGTAATAACGTAATGGCCCCGTGCGTTTACCTTAGTGACTCGTGAGTCTACCGTGGGAACTTTCTTATAATCTGTTCGTTCGCTCGAGTAAAGACTGAACCAAAGATAGATACAAAATGCTGGAGTAACTCAGCGGACCCAGGCAGCATCTCTGGAGAGAAGAAATGGAGTCGAGACCCTTCTTCAGACTTACCCGAAACGCCACCCATTCCTTCTCTCCAGAGATGCGGCTTGTCCCGCCGAGTTACTCCAGCATTTTGTGACTATCTTCGGCCTTTCTGCGGTGATCTGCCAATTGTCCTTTATTACTGAGACGCCTGCCCCGTGGCATCGTATTCGTCACTCTGTCTCAATGAACGGCTTTAGCACACGGTTAAAGATCCACCGGAGGGGCAAGTCTGGGGCGGTGGGTGGGATGTGTCCACGTGTGATGCTCCATCCACCCTCCGGGGCCGAGAGTGTGGGATTGGGAAGGAACTGCAGATGCTGGTTTACACCGAAGATAGACACACACAATGCTGGAGTAACTCCGAGGAACTAGCAGCATCTCTGGAGAGATGGGATGGGTGAGATTTCGGGTCGAGACCCTACTTCAGACTTCTCCAGAGATCCCGCTGATTTTACTCCAGTAGTTGGTGGCTATCCCGGTGGTGGGGAGCTGGGCTTGGCCGACTCGCCGCCTCTACTTGCCGGTCAGTCCGGTGATCATCGCCCTCCGCCCCGGATGCAGCGGAGGTTTGCACCTGGTGAGTTGTCCAGCGCTCACGGTAGATGAGGGAGGATAGCAATAGGCCAGGTGAATGAATAGCAGCACATAAATGAGTCGACCTTTAACATTTCTTGATTTTATGTTTTAATTTACAAGCCGCTTCACGTGAGGCAAGTTTTATTTTCAGTCCGAAGAAGGGTCTCGACCCGAAACGTCACCCATTCAACGATAGACACAAAAAAACTAGTGTAACTCAGAGGGTCAGGCAGCAACTCTGGAGAGAAGGAATAGGTGACTTTTCGGGTCGAGATCCTTCTTCAGAAGACGTGCCCTTATCTGAAACGTCACCTGTCCACATTCTCCAGACATGTTACCTGGGCCGCGTTGTTACTCCAGCTTGTTGTGTCTGCCTTCCGTCTAAAGCCTTGGGATCATCGCCGACGTGAAGACAGTGCGAAGCCCCCGCGCCCGGTGCAATGGGCGGGGAGCTGGAGAGGGGAGGGAAGGGGTCACACACATGGCCGGGAAGCAGAGGAGTGGGGGTGGGGTTGGTGACAGACAGGGCCAACAATGAGATGGAGAAATACAGAAACACCGACATGCAAAGGAGACCTACAATAGCACATGACATCTCTCGCGTTATGGCGGGTGATTGTTGCCTGCCCGCTGTTTCTGCCCGTAAAGCCTTGGGATCGTTGCCCTTTGTGTTGGCGTGGAGGGTGAGGGGGCTATTGTGCTGCTTGATTGCCCCCTGCTATCATAGGGACAGTGAGACACAGCAGCTTTTGAGACTGGTGGGCAATCACTACCAAAGTGTCTGCCTGCAGTCAGCACACCTCTCCTACACATGTCTCCCGCACTAAGACCATCCCGCAGAGAATGATCCCAGCATCCAAGAGCCTTGTCTGCCACCCCCCCACCCCCAACCACCCTCCACCTCAACTTACGCCTGGGCACCAAAGCAGCTCAGGACGTGAACCCTGAGCTCCGTCTCCCAACAATCTGATGTGCAACTGATGTGAAAGAACAGCGGCTGCGGCCGGCACCCAGCATGGACTTCTCACACCCTCACACACTTACCTTCATTCACGATTGGCTCAAGAGTAACGGGAGAGGAACTTGGTAACTCGGGAGAGGAACTTGGAACATCGCAGCAATGACATACCCGGGGGAACTCGGTTAAACACTTGATCATAAACTTGAAATCTCGTACATAACCATGCGTCTTTTTTTTCTTTCACTTGGGGTCACTCGTGGGATGACTCCGTGAGACAGGGCCATTAGTCCACTGTCTTTCCTGACCCAAAACATCATCTATCCTCTTCCTGGATGCTGCCTGACCCACTGAGATCTTCCAGAACATTGTGTTTTGCTCATAATTCACGCAGTCTCTTGTATCTCCAGCATCAAAACCAGTTTATGGAAAATGTCTGTTGAATACCTTGGTAATCTTCTTGAATTTATCATGCAAGTGAAATATCCTTTCCACATTTATCATGGCTCATATGTTCATCATTTCAAAAATATTTTCTCTAAAAGTAACCAAACCTATTCAATGGTTCCTGATGGCTAAAATTACTTGGTTCTGCTACTAATCTTATAAATATTTATTTTTCCATTTTCAATAACCCTTTAGTTATGTGAAAACAGAACGACATGTGACTTGCATCACAGCATTTACAAGTTAATTTTATTACCAAAATACTACTATTTTGCTAATAAAACTACTATCCAGTACATTGAAAGTTTTTGTTTAATTGGTCCTCTACGCCATCCTGCAATTATTGCCGTGAGACTATGTTGCACAGTAATCAAAGACATTTTGAAAGTATATGACATGTACTGCATTACTGCAGCTCTACTCTTGTAGCTATCTTCTGCAAAGAAAACTTTGCAGAAGTTCTGCAAAGAAAACAAAGAAAGCACGCGGTCATATATGTAGTCGAAGAATGATGGCTGAAAGTAAATATTGATCTTATTCATTATATATATATTAACCATATTTAATCTCAGGCATCTTTCTTAGACTATCCCCTCATTTATGGAGCTTTCTCTCTTGAATTTTGTGAATGCATGCAAAGTATACCTAGGGCCATAACCTTAATTTCGATAGTTTGTCATTATTTTTCTCCTATGGCCCAGAAATGTCCTCATCTGCCAATGACAGTGCAAATTGACCTTCTGTGCATACCCCATTGTCACCTTCCTGCACTGTGCTGCACGATGCATAGTGGCTGCGGCCACTGAACCTGTGCTGTTCTCTTTCATTTCCTGATAATGTTGCATCTTTCAATATCTGTTTGGAAAAATCTGCGCTCAAAGTAATTATGTTTCAGTCATTTTATAAGTGCCTGTATCCTCTCTACTATTTTTTTTTACACCACAACCATGCTTTTTTAATTGAATACCATCACGTTTACTACCTAACAGGGAAGACTGGTTTTGTTTTATTTTGTTATTCCCCTCTACGGTAGCAATTATTTAAAATGTATCCCTTATAAAGTTATCTGATCTCTGGCCATTCTTGCTATTTTCATTTCTTCCTCTAATTTGTCATTTTACTCTCTATTTCTGATTCCTTCATAGTTCAGTTTCTATAATTTCTATCAGCTTTCTGCCACTGAATGTTAAAGTTTTCAATTTACACTCTCAGCAATCTCAGACACCTTTGCCAATTGAACAATGGTCATGGCCCAATTCATGTGCAATTTATACCATTTAGTTCTTGAATCCTGACAATGTCTTTGCAGGACCTCTCCTTAATGGGTTTTTTTTTCTCTGTTGTGAGGTTTAACATAAAGATCAAAAGCTGAATACTCCCCAATTCCTATCAGATTATTTTCCAGCTACCTCAAGGTGTGGCACAGTGGCACACCTAGTAGAGCTGCAGCGGCATAACTCCAGTAACCCCAGTTCACTCCAACTGTCTGTCTGGAGTCTGCACAGGCAAAGTGGCACAGTGGTAGAGTTGCTGCCTTAAGGGCCTGTCCCACCAGCATGCGACTCCATGTGGCAAGCACGACCTAATGTGGTCGCTTGAGCCGTCCGGCCTCCCGGGGCCGGTCCCACTTCGATCGTCAGAGCCGTATGGAGTTGTACAGAGCTGGTCCCGACATCGCGCGGGGCTCCGAAAAACTGACCGTGTTCAAAATTCTGCATGGCATGGCCGCCTCGACGCCGCACGCAATGCCTCGACGTCGTGCCTCCATGTCCTTCTCTGTGTGTCCCTCTCTGTGTGCCTCCGTGCCCCTCTCTGTGTGCCTCCGTGTCCCTCTCTGTGTGCCTCCTTGTCCCTCTCTGTGTGCCTCCGTGCCCCTCTATGTGTGCCTCCGTGTCCCTCTCTGTGTGTGCCTCTGTGCCCCTCTCTGTGTGTCTCCATGCCCCTCTCTGTGTGCCTCCGTGCCCCTCTCTGTGTGTGCCTCCGTGACACTCTCTGTCCTTTCAAACTTTCCGCGGACTTTGCTCCAACTTCGCGCCACTCACTCAACCTCCGCGCGGCCCCCGCTTCCGTTTTGGTCGTGCTTGCTGCATGCAGGTCGCATGCTCATGGGACAGGCCCTTTACAGCGCCAGAGACTTGGTTCAATCCTGGCCAGGGTTGCTGTTTATATGGAGATGTATGTTCTTCCCGTGACCTGTGTGTGTTTTCTCCAGGTGCTCCCAAACTCCAAAGACATACAGGTTTGCAGGCTAATTGGCTTTGTAGTAGCAAAATTGGCAAAATTGTAAATTAGCCTATTAGCCCAGAGTGTGTTGGATAGTGTTAGTGTACGGGATGATCGCTAGACGGCGTGGATTCGGTAGGCCGAAGGGCCTGTTTTCGCGTTGTATCTCTAATCCTCAAAAACTGTAACCATGTCCCTGTGATCCCTGTGGGCACTAGCTGTTCTATTGTTAGCATTTTGGGTATGTTTCATACAGATTTATTTATAGAACACTAGACCAAGTGGGACCCATTGGGTCCCGTTCCCTCAATGCGAGGTTGCGTGGGGCGGCCTGCGGGATCACACACACACTAACCACTCCCCCACCCCACCACACACACACACACACTAACCATCCTCTTGATATTATATTAATATTATTAATTGGCTCCTTTTACCCCATCCCCACCCTATCCACTGACGCATAGCAGGCGCATCTAGAGAGGGAGGGGGGATGTAGAGAGGGAGGGCAGATAGAGAGGGGCCAGAGACAGAGAGAGAGGGGCAGAAACAGAGAGAGAGGGGCAGAGAAAGAGGGGGCCAGAGAAAGAGCGAGAAGGAGGAGGGGAGGGAGCGGGGGGAGAGAGGAGGGGTGGAGGAAAGGGGAGGGGGTGGAGAGGTGGATAGGGAGGGAGGTGGGGAGGGGGAAAGAGAGGGGGGGTAGAGGGGGTTGGAGGGGGTTGTGGGGGGGGAGAGAGGGGGTGGAGGGGAGGGGTAGGAAGGGGGAGGGGGAGAGTGGGAGGGGGTGGGGGGAGAGGGGGGAGAGGGGGGAGAGGTGGAGAGAGAGGAGGGGGGAGAGGAGGGGGAGAGGAGGGGGAGAGATGGGGGAGAGGAGGGGGAGAGGGGTGAGAGAGGAGGGGGGAGAGGAGGGGGGAGAGGATAGCAGCAGGGGGGAGCAGGTAGCAGCGGGGGGAGCAGGCATCACCAAAGACTGCAAGTTCAGTGGAGGGGGAGACATCTCTCGCAGCACATGAAACACACAGCTGGACACTAACCAACCTCACACACACTAACCACCCCCACATACACATGCACTAACCACCCCCATTGATATTATATTAATATTATTCAATCACTCCTTTTACCCCATGCACCGCCCTATCCACTCACGCATAGCCCCCAACTCACAGGTGCGGCTAGAGAGGGAGGGGGATAGAGAGAGAGGGACACAGAAGCACAGAGAGGGACACAGAGGCACAGAGAGGGACACAGAGGCACAGAGAGGGACACAGAGAGGGATACAGAGAGGGACACAGAGAGGGACACAGAGAGGGACACAGAGAGGGACAGAGAGAGGGACACAGAGAGGGACAGAGAGAGGGACAGAGAGAGGGACAGAGAGAGGGACAGAGAGAGGGACAGAGAGAGGGACAGAGAGGGACACAGAAGGTTAGAGAGGGACACAGAGAGGGACAGAGAAGTATAGAGAGGGACACAGATGCAGGGGAGCTTGCTGACTTTTGGAGCTGGGTGTCCACTGTCATTTGGAGCTGGGGTTTCCGATTTACGGCGTCCTTTGAGTGTGCGGCCCTGCTGCTGCGAGCGGACGTACGTTCTTTCTGCATCTTTTGAAGACACAGAAATGGGGGGTGAGAGGGGGAGGGGGGTGACGTCACTCGCTGCGCGTGGAACATAGCACAGCAGGCCGCGAGGAGCAGAGACATTGTGACGTAATCAGCGAGACCATCTCAATTATTTTCCAAGTTATTTGAAATTTTGAACATATTCATAAATAACTCAAGAAATAATACAGAACATTTTCGCATGAGAGAATTTTTGACATCACTGCATAAATCTCTATCGGAATATGTAAACATTTTACCGTTGGCCCGTCGTGTTTTCGAGGAGATGTGAAACGCACACGAACATCACACAAATAAATACACATCCAAGATCAGAGTGTTATAAGTATAAAGATAAGATAAGATAAGATTTTGTGTTTATAAATATCGTATTCACCTGGTCAAATGCACCTACCCTCCTTCATTTCCTTCACCCGCCCCTTCTTGCACCTGCGCTTTCCCCTAGTGTGTCTACCTTAGAGCAAATTCTGCAGCAATTACTGAACATTATATGGTGATGGGGACGGGGTTAGATTGGAGATGTGGGGTGGAGGAATTTCAGAAACTACTGCCTGTGAAAAGACAAACTGGATTGATATATACTCCTCGTGTTATTGTGCGGGGATCATTGGTCAGCGCAGATGCGATTGGCTGAAGGGTCTGTATCCACACTGTATATCTAAACTAAACTTAAACTAAACTAATCTCACTTGGCCAATCTTTCCCTCCCTCTTTAGATATTATCTAAATGGTGGCCGATTAGGAAAAGGGGAGATGCAACGCGACCTGGGTGTCATGGTACACCAGTCATTGAAAGTAGGCATGCAGGTGCAGCAGGCAGTGAAGAAAGCGAATAGTATGTTAGCTTTCATAGCAAAAGGATTTGAGTATAGGAGCAGGGAAGTTCTACTTCAGTTGTATAGGGTCTTGGTGAGACCACACCTGGAGTATTGCGTACAGTTCTGGTCTCCAAATCTGAGGAAGGACATTATTGCCATAGAGGGAGTGCAGAGAAGGTTCACCAGAATGATTCCTGGGATGTCAGGACTGTCTTATGAAGAAAGACTGGATAGACTCGGTTTATACTCGCTAGAATTTAGGAGATTGAGAGGGGATCTTATAGAAACTTACAAAATTCTTAAGGGGTTGGACAGGCTAGATGCAGGAAGATTGTTCCCGATGTTGGGGAGGTCCAGGACAAGGGGTCACAGCTTAAGGAAAAGGGGGAAATCCTTTAGGAACGAGATGAGAAGGACTTTTTTCACACTCAGAGTGGTGGGTCTCTGGAACTCTCTGCCACATAGGGTAGTGGAGGCCAGTTCATTGGCTATATTTAAGAGGGAGTTAGATGTGGCCCTTGTGGCTAGGGGGATCAGAGGGTATGGAGAGAAGGCAGGTACAGGATACTGAGTTGGATGATCAGCCATGATCATATTGAATGGCGGAGCAGGCTTGAAGGGCCGAATGGCCTACTCCTGCACCTAATTTCTATGTTTCTATGTTTCTATGCTTCCTGAAAATCATTGCAATTCCCAGTTACTTTTCTGAATTTTGTACCGTCTGCAGATTTTACAACAATCACCTTGGTTCCCACGTCCTGAGCAATAACATACATCAGAAATCCTTCTGCAATGCTCCCCTCAAACAAATGTTCAACACTGCACTCTGAGTTTTACCCCTTAGCCGATATCATTCCCATGCTGTCGCTATCCGTTTAATCTCACATGCTTCAATGTACCTGACAAGTCTATCGTGTTGGCATAATAGCATTTCAGTATGTCAAGTTTTGAAACAGATACAAATGGAACACTCACGAGTTCATTCATGTGGAAAATGGGGCAAAAGTATTATTTTCAAAGCATGTTTGTAACTATTGAAAGTTCTCTGCTGTACAACAATTTTCCTACAGCTGTTTAGAATTAAATACATTTTTCCAAGAGCACCACGATACACGATGCCTCCATGGGGGTTACACCTCCTCACCAAGTGACAGAAATCTGCAATTTATCAAACCAAAATTTAAAAAATACATACATACTTTCCTCCAGGACCCTCTGCAGCATGGACTATTTCCTGATTGTAAAAGCAGGCAGATCTATAAATTCTATGCTCAGCTAAAGGGTGTGCAATACTAACTGGTTGGCTCGCCCACCCCAACCATGGGGAAATACTCCAGTTCAAAATTTTGATGTTTCAAACATAAAATAAAATCACTGAAGCCTACGCTGACCTATAAATCTGTGCAAAGCTGCATATTGTTGGAAAGGATTGCAGCTTGAAATCTAATCCAGACCCTTGGTGGAATAGATTTCAAGTTTGCCTCCAAGTGGGTGGAGATGCTGCTATGTATATTCTGTCAGACATTGAGGTACCCATTTTCGTCGACTCCTGCGGTGCTTTAGCTCTGTCCAAAATGCTATTAAATTCATATTTTTTTAAAGTATAAAAAAGTCGACCTTGATATATTTATAACTTCAAAGCTACAACAAAATTGGGCAATATATTCACCATAAGTGGTATGATATGTAAGATTCCGATAAAACATGACATATGTTAAAACACATTTTGTAAAAATCTATTTTCCTACATGATGGAAGTCTAATGAGATTATTTATTTCAAAGTAATCTAATATGAAAAATAATTTATACAATTTAGTATCAATTTTCCTTTCACCACCATCACATATTTGTACAAGTGGAAAGAACTGGAGGAATGCATCTTACGCCTGAGTAATCATTTGTGTTGTATTTGGCTAAAAGGAGTCTGGTTATATTGGCACTGCTTCAGTGACTAGTTCAGACTATGCTATATATTTTATCCATTAACATGATAAATACAAACTCTTGACTGCGGCACAACAATAATAGACTGTGTCCAATTAAAGTGAAGATTCTCACCTATAATTGAATCTGTGCATCAATAAAATTGTAAATATTACGCATTAAATGGGCTTGAATATCATTATTTTTCATATGTGACATTGATGGGGATCAGAGAAAATTGGCTTTTAATAGCATCCCAACAATGGAATGTGAATCAGACACAAATAGATGTGGAAGATTAAGAAAAAAAACTGTCCCAATAAAACTAAAAGAAATCCCATTTAAATAAGATTGATTTACATGCTGTGCGTACTTTTCGAATCTGTTGCTGGAAAGGGTCAATCAATTTATTTCGCTGTTAAGAAGAGTAAGAGCAACCCACTGGATGCCTGTTCAGAATTACAGGCTCATGGCATACAAATCACAGGCAAAATGTTGACCTTGCAGTTCGTTCTTTGACCGTGATCTCATAATTTAAGGGTCGGCATCATACCAACATTCGCCTATATCTCTGATTCAGAGTAACATATTTTATCTCTTTATACAAAACATTGGGCCCAACTTTACTAAAACTTCACACCACAATTATAGTGCTTTCACAGTGTTTACCAATATTATGATCGAGAAACTCCATGAAAATGGCATAAGCAAATGGCATAAGCCTATGTTTACATCGTGTCATAATTTCCTGAAATGTTTATGCTGCTGAACAGTGGCCCTTGGTCAAATTATTGAAACTAATTATTAAAGTAAAGTAACCCAGACTGAGTTTTCCATATTATTGATATTGCAATTGCCACAGTCAGAGCACTGCTGGCAGCCTAGAATTGGTGAAATATTCAGTGAACGAATATGGTGCGTATGGTAACAATGTAAATTAATTTTAAAGGGATTTATTGGAATATTAAATTAATTAACAAAATAAGTGTTTAATGACCAGGCATATTCTAATTTCTCCAGTTTGATATTTTGTTAATATTTAAAAAATTATGATTAAAAGTTACTGAATTTATGAACTAACTATGGATTGGAATTAATAACATTATGTAGCTTAGGACTGTGCTCAGTATAAGACACAACTTTTTTCCATTTTATACCATTCCAGGTGTCCATCGATATATCTGTACTATATTTTTAATACAAATTCATGGTTCAAATTCAGTTGCCCAATCAGTTGACTGGGAGTTGATCTGGAACCATCCGAGTATTTCACAACCAGAAGCCTTGGATGAACCAGGAGATCTTCTGAGGACAAGAGGGCATTCAAGTCTGGCGACGCAGAGGTGTACAAGAAGTCCAGATATGGCCTTGACACGGCCATCAAAAAGTCCAAAAGAGACTTTCGCTCTAAGCTGGAGGATAAGGTGGATGCTCGAAAACTGTGGCAGGGCTTGAATGCCATCACTTCCTGCAAGGCAAAATCATGGGACAGCTCAAGCTACAGAGAGGCATCACTGCCTGACGAGCTCAATACGTTCTACACAAGCTTTGATAGGGAGAACACTGATGTGCCTTCCCGGGCCCCTATATGCAGTGATGGTATTACCGTCACAGTAAGAGAGGCCAACGTCAGAAGATCCTTCAGGGTGGTGAAGCCTCAGAAAGCGTCTGGTATATCCGGTCGAGTTCTCAAAACCTGCGCAGACCAACTGGATGGAGTTTTTGCGGACATTTTCAAACTCTCATTATTGAGGTCTGAGGTTACCACCTGCGTTTAGAGGGCATCAATAATATTGGGGCCCAAGAGGAATAAAGTGACATGCCCCAATGACTATCGACTAGTGGCACTAACGTCCATGGTGATGAAGTGCTTTGAGAGGTTGGTATGGCGCATATCAACTCCTACCTCGACAAGAACTTCGATCCACTACAATTTGCCTACCGCCACAACAGGACAACGGAGGATGTGGTGTCACTGACTCTCCACTCTGCACTGGACCACTTGGACAATAAAAACACAAACGTCAGGCTTTGTTTATAGACTACAGCTCAGCCTTCAATACCATCAATACACATCCAAGTTGGTTACCAAACTCACGGAACTGGGTCTCTGTGCATCTCTCTGCAACTGGATCTTCAACTTCCTCAACAAATGACCACAGTCTGTTTAAATTGGCAAAAACACTTCTTCCTCAATAACAATCAGTATGGGGGCACCTCAACGTTGTGTGCTTAGCCCCCTGCTCTATACTCACAACAATGTTGCCAGACAGAGTGCGAACTCCATCCTCAAGTTCGCCAAAGACACCACCATTGTTGGACGAATTACAGATGGTGATGAGTCAGAGCATAGAAGTGAGATCGATCGAATGACCAATTGGTGCCAGCACAACAACCTGGCTCTCAATATCAGTAAAACCAATGAACTGATTGTGGACTTTGGAAGAGGAAGGATGAGGACCCATAAACCAGTCTATATCGATGGGATGATGATGGAGAGAGTCAAAAGCTTTAAATTCCTGGGCATGGATATTTCTTAAGATCTTTCCTGGACCCAACACACTGATGCAATTATAGAGAAAGCACATCAACGCCTCTACTTCCTGAGAATATTATGGAGATTCGGTATGTCAGAGAGGATTCTCTTGAACTTCTACAGATGCACAGTAGAGAGCATATTGACCGGTTGCATCACAGCCTGGTTCAGCAACTGAAATGCCCGGAAGCGAAGAAGACTGCCAAAAGTTGTGAACACTGGCCAGTCCATCATGGGTTCTGACCTCCCTACCATTAAAGGGATTTAGTTTGTTGTGTGTGTGTGTGTGTGTGTGTGTGTGTGTGTGTGTGTGTGTGTGTGTGTGTGTGTGTGTGTGTGTGTGTGTGTGTGTGTGTGTGTGTGTGTGTGTGTGCACGCTAAACTTTTTTTCCTCATTTATTATATTGTTTACAGTGTACTATGTTTACATATTCTATTGTGCTGCTGCAAGAAAGAATTTCATTGTTCTAATTGGGACATATGACAATAAAACATTCTTGACACAGATTAGATATCCTGCTTGTACATCATTGGATTATCAGTTAGAGACACTGCTCCTAAACACAATCCTATTAAATAAACAATTTTTATGTTCAGTTTATCTTACTGATCATTGTCAATTTTGTCAGTGGGGTGAGATTGTACTCCCGTGGGTCAATTCTTAACTGTATGGTTATACTCCAAGAATTACCACCCTGAGCTTCCGTTCCTACTGCCCCCCTCCCCCCACCCCCTCCCCCCTCCCCCTCATTACCACAGGTGTCCTTAAGCATTTATGCCATCATTGCCAACTAACACCACACTGCAGGTCTGCCTATGCTTTCTCCACACTTACGTTTTGCAACCTGAGACTGATTGAGCTGGAAGCCTGGCTGGTGCAGCTGTCCCATGAGGTAGAATGAACCACAAGCAACTCCTAGGCCTCAGGTGGTAGGTCCTGTGGAACCACTCCGAGATCACCCTGGCGGCCTTCATACGATTTCAATTTTTTTTTTAATGTCCCTGATGATTGGAGACATTTAAAAACTGTTATAATTTAATTTAACAACAATTTAAAAATACTTCAGCACATCATAAAGTACGAGAAATCAAGTTGAAACTTCAAATGTAAAGTAAAATAAACTAATCAATTGCTACATATGCTGGCCATGCTTGGCAAAAGTTGGTTGCTTAGTTATGTAGTGCATCTTACCCGTCATCTCAGGACATACATACTTTCCCAGGAAACAGCTGCACAATCTGACCTCTGCCTCAATTTGAATTTCCTTGCATATGCAAGTGTGAATGGCAGACTGGAGCTGGCTTGTCACAAGGCACTGAAAGTTCTCTATGGAACTGCTAACAATACCTTATTCTGCTCTTTCTCAACTCACTTGCTACTGGAATCTGCATCATTGACTTTTGTTACCTCTACACTGGACGATGTTGTTGTACTCTTTACTGGAATCCCATCTTCCATCCTCCTTTAACAATTGCATCAAAAGTCCACAGTCAATACTTAAATTAGCACCAAATTCCATCTGACGATCATCCAGTCCTTACCAATTAGCAATGGTATGAACTGGACAATTCTTACTGATTAAAAACTTCATTTTTCTTTTCAAATTATCCTATCTATACAAGTATCCCCAATTTTCCAATTCATTGAAATACATTGGCTACTCTTGTGCCCATTCCCAGACTTTAATGCTTTACCAAGAGGAGATGTATTGTGTAATTTGCTATTTCTGTCTTCCTGCTCTGCGTATTGCAACTACCACATTATACTGACTATCTTCTTTTGACAATATTCTCACTGTCTAACTGCTTCTATTCATCCACTGACCAGATAACATTTCCAGTTTATTCCCTCGGTTATTCCTGTCCTACCCTATCAGAGTTATCCCCTTAGCCGCCCCCTCCCTGCCCCCTCCTGTATCTTACCAAGCTATTTATTTTCCTTCCCAATTCTGACAAAGGGTCTTTGACCTGAAATGTTACCTCTCTTCCCACATATGTTGCCTGATCAACTGGATACTTCTGGCACTTTTCTAATTTTATATTTCCAACATCTCCAGTATTTATTTTTTATTTTCAATTACAAATTACTATTGAGCTCTGGTATATTTAATGTATATAAATTGAGAAGACAAAAACTGGGCAAATGCTCAAATACTGAACACCATAGATAAAGGAAAGATGTTTCGCTTGGTTAATGAGCCATGAACTCGAGGTAACAGTTTCTAAATAAGAAGTAGATCATTTAAAGCTAAAATGGGGACAAATTTTCTCACACAAAGGATGGAGAATCTGTGGAATTCTCTATTCCAGAAGGCAATGGGAACTCATTCTTGAAATGTGCTGAAAACAAAGATTGATAGATTTTTTAGATAAAAGGATTCAAACATTAAGGGGCATGGCAGGGTTGAGTGAGGGGATTTTTAATGAATGAGAGATCAGACAAGGGGAACAGTCTACTCCTGCTTCCATTTATTGTGAACTTAAGTTATATGCTCAGAATTGGATCAGGCTCCTGAATCTATTACTTTGTCTAGCCTTTTTCACAAATTCACTTTAAATTACCAAGCATAACATTTTTCACTGACCATGACAATTGAATAGCAACTTTGAAAAAGGCAGTTTTCTTTCCACTAAATATCTCTTCATATATTTCAGAAAAATAATATTGTACTATTGTATTTACATTTCCAGGAATGGATTGTTATCTATAAGCTATTTCGATATGTTTAACTCATCACTTGTAAATAATTCCCTTTAAGTGCTAAATAACTTAGAAGACCATTGCGTCTGAGGAAGGGTCTCGACCCGAAACGTCGCCTATCTCCTTCGCTCCTTAGATGCTGCTGCACCCGCTGAGTTTCTCCAGCTTTTTGTGTACCCTCGATTCTCCAGCATCTGCAGTTCCTTCTTTAAAACTTAGAAGACCATTTACTAGTTTCACCTGTGCATAGCATTTAGTTTCTCAATAACTTACTTACAGTTTAATTATAATAGGTGTTGGTTTTGTAACCTCTGCAGCTAAAAACAGTAATTAATTCTAAAAGGCTTCTTTACAGGGAAATTAGCAGAAACTCATCATAATGATTAAGCTGAAATTTGGGAGGGACCAGTTTTGTGAATGGGGTAAGCTTGTGTTATAATTTATTTTAAACTCATTTTAACACTAGACAAACATAATTTGCACTGGATACAGTTTGTGTCTGAGATTTCTCAGTCTGGTTTTCCTAAATTAGGGAGAAATTTCCTGAGAAATCCAGCGGAAGTACTTTTGAAAGCTGACTGTATACTATACATGCAACAGTTCATTATTGAAATTGTAGCTGTTGGAGCCAGCTTTAAAAAGGTCCCCAGTCCAGATTAATTCTAATTTTGCTTTTGAATGTTAATGCATGTGTTACAGGAATGGAATCGTTTGCCAGGGTCAGCATTTGAATCAAGTGAACATATTTAGGCAAGCTCCTCCATAGGTTTACGCATGTAAAGCCATTGAAGCAAACAATAAAAGAAAAACTACAACCTAACTTGGAGGTGACAAATAATTACGCATTTCAACATGTCTAGGGTTGCAACAGCAGCATTCACCACTGTTACAATTTGATAGCTAGCTTAATTTGTCTGCCAACAAATCCAGCTGGTATAATTCATTACACTGTGTGTTGTGTTATTCTTTACCAGAGTTAGATAATGCACACATGCTGAGCTTATTCCACTTAACCAAATTTGCAGCTGAAAAAGTCTATTCAACCCCATGAACGACTGGTAAACAGTCGAGTCCCATCATGATGCATATTGCAAATTATGTCAGGAAAGAAATGTGAAAAGCTACTTGTCATTAATCATCACTAGAACCTTTCTCATTAGCAGAGATGTCTATAATCAGAGGACACAAGTTTAAGCTAAGATGTGGGAGATTTAGAGTGGCGCCACTAAGAATTTCAGATGCAGAAACCTTGTGCAAAAGACAAAGTGCTGGAGTAAATCAGTAGGTCAGGCAGTAACTCTGGAGGACGTGAATTGGTGACATTTTGGGCTGAAACCCTTCTTTAGAATGACTATAGTAGGAGCTGGAAAAGAGGAAGCGGCAAGAAAAAGTGTGGTCAGTAATAGCTAAGAGGGCATTTGATTGGAGCATGGGTGGACAAAGGCTAGAGGTGAAAAGGAAACAAAACAGTGACAAAAGAGGATGAAAGAAGACAAAAAGGAATCAAGAAGACAAAATGTGTCAGATAGAGAAGACTGAGTAAAATGTAAAGCAAAGGGGGAAGGAAACAAGAGGAAAGGGGTATGGAAGAGTGAGAGAAATGGGTGTGCACTGGGATGGGCAGCACAGGAAAGAGTGGGTAAAAAATATAACTTGTTTGCTATAATTGGAGAATCCAAGCGGAATATGAAGTGCTGTTCTTTCAATTTGCCTGTTGCTTCACTCTGGCAATGAAGGAGACACAGAACAGGAAGGTTGGTATGAGAATGGGAAGGCAAGATAAAATGGTTAGCATCTCTGACTCGCCAACGAGATCCAACAAGCCTTGGCAGATCGAGCACATGTTCACCAAAACAGTTGCCAAGTCTACGCTTGGTCTCGCCGATGTAAAGGAGGCCACATGGGGAGCACTGAATGGTGCAGATGAAGTTAGAGGAGGTACATGTGAACCTCAAAACACTGTTGGGGTTGTTAGCTACCCATATCCATGATGTATTTTTTCTTTAGTAAATGTGGTTTCTCCCTGCAGTTGTGGATAGATCTCTCACCCGTGTCTCCTCCATGTCCCATAGTTTTGCTTTTACTAACCCCCCCCCCCCGATATAACAAGGATAGTGTTCCCCTATTTATTACCTTTCACCCCATCAGCTTCCACATCCAGCACATTAGATTTCAACAAATCTGTCACCTTCAATATAATCCACCATGTCATACCTTCCCATTCCCACCCCTTTCTGCTTTCCGTTGAAACCGCCCTCTGCAACTCCTTGGTCATTAATCCCCTCCCACCCAAATTATCCCCTCCCCAAGTATTTTCTCCTGCAATCGCTGGAGATGTAACACCTGTCCCTAAACCTCCAAGCAGCTCTTACTGGTGAATCAAAGTTACATATGCACCTCCACTAACCTCATCTACTACGTTCGGAGATCCAGATATAGCCCCTTTTCCAGCAGTGAGACCAAGCATAGACTTTCATCTTGAGCATTTGTCCACCCGCCTCCAATCAAAACCCCTGTCATCTGTATCCACCTATCACATGCCAGGTTTTGTCCTTGCCTACCTTTTTTCCAGCTTTCTTTCCCCTATTCTAATCAGTCTGAAAAAGCGTCCTGACCCAAAATGTTACTTATCCATGTCCTCTAGTGATGCTGCCTGACCCCATGAGTTACTCCAGTACTGTGTCTTTTGCGGGAGATTTAGAGTGATAGAGTTACTCCGCACCAAAGCAGGTCCTTTAGCCCAACTTGTCCATGTCAAACGCTTTAACTATCTGAGGCAGCCAGATGCATTTTCCTGGGTCTGGTCCTTATCCCTTGAAACGTTTGCCAATCATGTACCTGTCTAAAAGACTTTTGATAGTACCTGCCTCTACAGCATTCTCTGGCAGCATGTTCCATATATCCATGTGTGAAAAACAATGGCCCTCAGATTATGTTGAATCGTCTAGTTTTAAACTCCCCTGCCCTTGGAAAAAGACTGTAACCATCTCCCTTATCTATACCCCCTCAGCATTATTATCTATATAATTAAATCTCTGATATTGACCACTTCCTGTGTGCACTGCATATTGATTTTAGAAAAAACGCTACCACTTACGGCTGTGATTTTTAGCCATCTTACTCAGAGTCCCCTTCTGCTGCGCAGGACAAGAGGATTTCTCCCATCGATGAAATATAAAAGACTTATTAATGTTTAAAAAGTGTTGAGATTCTCTCTCCTGTCAATCACACCATGAAGGCCATGCCCCTTCTGGTGGGAGGGGGGAGGGACTATAAAACCCGGAAGTGTGGAGGTGCCTCAGTTCTCTGCAAGATGGGGGAGGGAGAGGTCACAGCTCTCTGTCTGAACTGTGAATAATACTGAAAACATGTCTACTAAACTGTGAGTGGTTTTACTGTGAGTGCCCTTAATGTGGTTTGAAAATGTGTTTGAAAATGCAAAAGAGTTTTCTTGGTTTGAAAATGCAAAAGGTGTTTTCTTGGTTTGAAAATGCAAAAGGTGTTTTATGGTTTGAAAATGCAAAAGGTGTTTTTTTGGTTAGAAAATGCAAAAGGTGTTATTTTCGTTTGAAAATGCAAATGGTGACTGAGCCGCCAGCGCAAGAATCCATTCGGCCCACAATGTCCATACTAGCCCCCTGGAAACCAGTCCCTTCAGCCCACACTCATACCAGATCTCCAGAAAGCCCCCCCCCCCCCCCCCCCCCCCCCCCCCACACACTGGCCACCAATTGGTGGAGAGGTGGAATATTGCATTGGGGGACCAGCCCTCCTGTGTGATGCTGGGACCCAATGGGTCCCACTTAGTCTAGTGTATACCTATACCTATTGGGAGAGGATTTAAGGATAAGATTTTTTTCCCAAAAGATGAATAGAATATGGAACAACTGTATCAGGAGCTGGTGGAGGCAACTCCTTCCACAATTTTAAAGTAGTATTTAGATTAAATCCTTGATACTCCATAGCAGAGAAAGCTACAGACCAACTGATGGAAAATGGGATTAATAAAAATACTGGTATGGATGGCTGGTATGGATATGGTTGGACGAAGGGCCAGTTTCTGTACTGTATGCCCATGCCTTAAAAATGTTAGTCAATGCTCACAAACATGACAGCCTGCAAATCCCACATCCCTTGAATGAATAATAAAACATTATAGGAATGACATGTAGGCTTTGGAGAGGGTGAAAAACATATTCATTGGGATGTTGCATAGTATAGTGTCACATCTACAATGAAAGTGTAATTAAAAGATCCGCAACAATCTCTTGGGAGATGGGTAATGCATCGTTGGCAAATGAGAGGCCTGGTGTGCCGTTGAGAGATGTGATGCAAGTTCTTTGTTACAGAGGGATTGGTAAGTTTCTGGAATGCATTGAACAAGGAAGTGGTAGATGCAGGAATGATAAGAGCCATTTAGACAGATGCATGAACTGGCAGGCAACAGAGGGATATAAACTACATGCAGGCAGATGTCTGGTACAGATACGGATGGACGAAGGGCCTCATTTCATACTGTACGGCTTTGCCCATTGCATTGGCATTGTTGACAGCACTTTGGGCCTGTTCGTTTGTTCTATGGTGGCAGTAGCTGATCAGTGTTTTGCAGGGATAGGAGCAGTGGGACAATGGGGTGATCTATGACTGCAGTGGCTGATGTCAACATCCACTCTCGCACTGGGGTAGCTGATGGGGATCTCTGTTAGGTGGTCAGTAGCAATAATCACCCTCAAATACGAAATAACAGATCCAGGAATAGCACATAATGTAATAACAATACTTGCCTTGCTCTGCAGCCTCCATCTATTATGGACTGAGGGTTCAGGACTGGCTTTCGAAAATTGACATATTTGCAAGACACAAGACTGCTCAATATCGGCTAAAATGATTTTGGTTATCTAAGATTTGGAGTACATACCTCATAAGAGGCTTTGATCTATTACCTACGTTGAAGTCATGGTAAAGTGATGGTCTTGTGTTCCATGATTCCCATATGGCTTATTATAAGTATCTCAGCTATTGCTTTTTTAAGGGCCTGTCCCACTTACGCGATTCTTTCGGCGATTGTCGGCACCCGTCATAGTTGTAGCAGGTAGCAGAAAACTTTCAACATCTTGAAAATCCAGCGGCAACCAGAGAAAGGTACAACTGTTTGGGTAACTACTCACAACCATACAGGTGTCACCCTTTTTGTTATTTTTAATGTGTCAAAAAGTATGGTTTTGGTGGTTTCTTTTTTATGTGGGGTTTGGGCGGGGGGGGAGGGGGTACCCGTTTTCTCAGTCTCTTCCTGGTCGAGCAAGCGTCTTTTATCTGAGTCACATCTTCGCCCCCCTCACGGCCTACCACCTGGATTGGCGTGGCCTTTTCTACCAGAGACCGGCCAGAGCTTCAGCAGCGGCGCAGCACTGAATTCCATCGTGGAGCGAGACGATGCCTTACCGGGGATCGTCGTGTTGGAGCTCCAGAGTTTTGGCCCTGCGGCTTTAACATCGTGGAGCTGTGGTTTGCAGAGCTTCTAGCCGCGGGCGGCACTGACTTTAACATTGTGGAGTCCTAGGATCCTTTGCCGAGGATCACCAGCGTTGAATCTCCATCCAGCTCAGCCTGTGGACTTCGGGAGCCGTGGTCTCTGGTAAGAAGTGGCCGTTTCAAAAACTCCAAGCCGCTGAGAGTATTCTCCGTTCCGAAGTCGGAGTTTTGATCAACCCGCTGAGAGGGCCTATACATCGGCGACTGCGGAGGGCTCAAAGGCCCCGACCACGGGTGAACAAAGAGGAAGATGACTGAACTTTATTACCTTCCCTCACAGTGGGCATCGTTTATTCCGCTGTATGGGAATGTTCATGTTAAATTCTAACATGTATTGTGTTCTTTTTATTCGTGTGGCTGTGTGGTAATTCAAATCTCACTGCACCAATTGGTGCATGTGATAATAAATGTAATATGGATACAGATACTCTGTCTGCATGACTAGATACGGGTAGGCATGAGTAAGATTGTATAGATATGCAATGAATTTATAACTGACAAATCTGTTTTTTTCCAAGTGCACAGTGCTTTTTCTATCAATGCAGAGCAATATCTAGCGGTTTTACAAATAGTATTAGGGATTCACACAAACCGATTTTTTTAATCATAAAAAAATGAATTTCTAGCCCATATTTTTCATACAGATCTGAAGATTGTGGCAAAGTGTAATTCCCAAATTACCATCTCAGAGCAACCCTTTGCGTGACTGATTATAAAAATAAATAGTTGGAACATCTGTTTTAGAGAGTGAATAGAATCATGTTGTGTAAATCTGTGCTTCATCCAAACCTACGGTTAAGTTTTCACAAACATTCCACAGAACATTGTGGGCCAAAGGGGTTGTTCTTGTGCGGTACTATTCCAAGGCCAAATAAGGGTAACAATGTTACCAAAGTGATTTTGATATCTTGTTAGCTATTTCTATCTGTTGCCTGGAACTATCTTGAGTATTGAAGAAGGTGAGGAACAAGATACTAAAATAATTGAGCCTCCAAATATGCAAGCATCAAAATCAAACAATTTTCCTTTGTGTATTCTGAAAGATTTTTGGACATACTGAGAACAAAATGCCCATGTATATAGCTCTCATGCTGTTACACTGACTGACAGGAATATTTTGGAATTGCCTTATGGTCCTGTCCATAAGGCGATTTTTCAGGCGACTGCTGGTGGCTATCAGAGTGGAACACATACACACACAAACATCTCTTTCTTCACCAGCCCATCATGTAGGCGGGGGACAGGGTGAGTGGAGGCAGCGCTGTCTGAGTGAAATTCACACGGTGCAAAGCACACGATGCAATGTGATACAGACACACACCGCGACAAACAGGAAGGTTAGCGCTGTAATTAAGAACGTGAAAGCACAGTGTACGGGAAGGGTCGCGTGAGTCCTTTAAAAGAGGGGCGGAGAGACAGGGGGGAGAAGGGGGGAGAAGGGGGGGAGAGGGAGTGGAGACAATTTTTAGGAAGCCAGAGATACACGGCTGTGAAGCTCGGCGGAAATTAACATTACCGGTCGGTTATCCTTGGTTGTGAAAACTACTGTTAACATTTTTTTTCCCCAATGAGCCAATGGAATTCAGCAATCAGCACCGGCTACAACCTACGAGAGCCAAAGACAACCTTCGACCTCCTGGCAACCCACTACCACTGCACCTATGGCACGGGAATTCTAGCTACTCTCCATGGCGGCTTCATTCTGGTCGCCGCTAATTGTTCAACATGTTAAAAAATTTGCTGCGACCATAATGAGGCCGCGACTAGTTCCCAGAATGTGGGAAATCCTCACGACCATGAAGGCGACTCCACCGCAACCACCCACGAACATGTGACGAACATGTGGCGACCATGTGGCGACCTCAATGTCTCCTGCAGTCGCCTAAAATGTCGCCTAAGTGGGACAGGCCCATAAGGATGAACTATTGTGTTGTA
The DNA here is from genome assembly GCA_035221665.1 of Okamejei kenojei. Lineage (NCBI taxonomy): Eukaryota > Metazoa > Chordata > Chondrichthyes > Rajiformes > Rajidae > Okamejei > Okamejei kenojei. The sequence goes on from JAVHYY010000078.1 coordinate 589,523, forward strand.
GTTGTGTACATCATTTTAGTCTTTAAAAATAATCTGTTAGAAAATTTGCTGTACATTTTTGATATTCAAAAGATCTTGTTACAATTTTTTCAATCCTTTCACAACAGCTAAATATTAAGAATCTGGAAATACTCACAATATAGTAGGATATATGGGAGAAGAAAACAAATTAAAGTTTAAAAACAAACAAATGATTGTACAAATTAGAAACAGGAGTAAAGGGCTCCATTGTTTAATACATTTACAGCTGATCAGGTTGCAACCACAACTCTGTATTGCCACCTACCCTGGTAACCGCTCCTCTCTAGTTTATCAAAAAATTAGTTAGTTTATGTCGTTTATTCATGCATAAACTGTATTTTCACCACCTTTGGCAAAGATAATTCCAAACCCCCCACAGTGAAAAATATTCTCTGCATCTCTATCTTAAGTTGATGTCTCTTTTTATACATAGTCTGCCTAGTTCTGGAATCTCAGAATCACATTTCTATATTGTCATATGCATTGGAGTGCAATGAAATTCCTTGTCTGCATGAGCTCACTGAATAAAGAGTATACATTGGAATGATACAGTTGATATAACAATACCACAGTGAATGCAAAACAGATTAGTGTGATGACTGTAAGTGTAATTTTAAGTATTACAAAAAAACTACTAAAGTACTCTCATGAAAGTACACATACTTTCCATCTCCACGCAGGCAAGGCTCTGAGAATCTCTGAGCAAATTCAGAAATAAAATTCTAAATGGTCCTTACATTGCAATGGTGTCTTTCCATTGAAGATCAAGGACAATTTGAAAACAGAATTACCTGTCGGCATTCACTGAACCAACAATCAAAGCAGAAATCATGCCTTGCCTTGTAACATTGACTTTGATCCTAAACTACATGTAGACTGGCTTCTCTAATTGTCAAGATGGAAATTGTTACCTCTCATTCTTTGAGCCTATCCAACCTTTTCTTATAAAATAACTCCTTCCAAATAACTATGTTATTAGCTTTGATATAAATGGGAAATTATGTCTGGGAAGGAGTGAGAAAGTATGACCAGAAAAGTTCAGGCCACAAAGGGACGCTTAGTCACAGGGAATGGAAGGGGAAACAGATACCAAAGATGAAAACTAAATTATTCCCAATGAAGCAGGTCCAGAATTTAGGATTTAATTTGTTTAATACGGAGTAAAAACAAAACCTTGGCTTCGTAACTGTAATTGTGTTTGCACTGGAGTCTTTATTCTGGCACTAATCTAAATAAATTGAACTTGAGAAAAGTTTTAACTCTTACTGTTATTCACCACAGATAGTAAATTTCAGACATTTATTTTCTGAGGATGATCATTGCTAGACAATAGCATGCACTGGTGTATACAAACTAATTTTGAATAGAAACCTATCTCTCTGCCCTCCACAATGAGTGGAGATTTAATCCACTGGCAATTAACGTTCATGATATTTCACATTGAAGGAGATGGAAAAAGTTTATTGTGCTCTCACATTAATTCAAACAGCTGTGCAGAGCATATTATCAAGTCAATTTACGTGCCCACTTTTTTTATAAGCTATTTTATTTTTAGAAATAGCAAATCATCATGCAATTTTATTCATCAAATGTGTTTGACTCTGACATTGTAGAGAAGCAAATTCAAATATGAAATTCTAAATGGTCCTTACATTGCAATGGTGTCTTTCCATTGAAGATCAAGGACAATTTGAGAACAGATTTACCCATCAGCCTTAACTGAACCAACAATCAAAGCAGAAATCATGTCTTGCCTTGTAACAATGACTTTGATCATAAACTACATGTAGACTGGCTTCTCTAATTGTATAGCCGTCATGGAAAATAAAGCCATCTGCATTCAGCAGTTAATGCACAACCACTGAAGTAGCTCAGAAATTTCATCGTCATCTGTCAAGCTGTAAGTATTAACATTTTTTATCGCCAATGTCCTCTAAAACAGATATCTTGGCATTAGAGAGAATGCACAAAGAGCAACTAAATTGATCGCTGGGTTTAGACTGCTGAGTTCTGAGTGAAGGCTGCTGATGTGGTGAATATGCAAACTAGAGAAGAACTATAGATAATCTTTATAAAACTGCTCAAGGTCTTAAAAGGTATTGACAGGAGATATGCTGCAACATTTGGTATAATCAGACAATAGAAGCATATTTACATTAAATGTTAAAATGGGAGGGTAAAAATACACTTTAGATAAAATCCAGGAGAGAGAATATATGGCATGGACAAATAAGAAAAGTAATCACCTAGTGGAAAAGTGGATCACCTAGTCCATGCTTGGTCTTACCGATGTAAAAGCAAGCTTCCCAAGCAGAATAAAAGGTGCTGTGCCTCAAGACATTTGTAAATGTTGGTACTCCTGGGATCTGCAACATGCATCCAGCACCTCTCCATGCAGTGGAAAGGAGGAATTGCATGTTAAAAATCCCATTCTAAAGTTCCAGATGTTTATTGTGAACTTTGAATTACTAGCTACAAACAGGAGAGAGGTTATGAGCAATTAATTACATCTGTGAACATTTAAATAGGATCTGCAACCAAATATAATGCACAGGAGAGTCATAATCATGAAGAGGTACAGCACTGAAACAGGCTCGTCAGCCTAATGAACTTATGCTGACCATCAAGCATTCATTTTTAAAACTCTAACCCCATCTGTGACAGCATCCCCTCCCTCGGATGCCACTCTGATTCCCATCAGTACAGACAGGCCAGGAGAGGCCAAACCTCTGTGCCATTGGTAACAGCTGTGTCCAATTAGTTAATATTGGATTGGCCCATCTGACACTTGTCAGCTTACTCCTTATAATATCCAGGCGTTCCAGCCAGAGAGGAGGAGAGAGTGAGAGAGGAAGAGGAGAAGAGGAGAAGAGGAGGAAGAGGAGGAAGAGGAGGAAGAGGAGGAAGAGGAGGAAGAGGAGGAAGAGGAGGAAGAGGAGGAAGAGGAGGAAGAGGAGGAAGAGGAGGAAGAGGAGGAAGAGGAGGAAGAGGAGGAAGAAGAAGAAGAAGAAGAAGAAGAAGAGGAGGAGGAATGGGGACAGCCTCTTACCTGCCCACAGGCTATGAGGGACTGAGCCCACACACAGAAACAAGGCCTGAGTCATCGGGATTAGCCTGAGACTGCCAGCGTCTCCTCTTCAAGCCCAAAGCTTAGCTGCCAGGACAAGCTAAGACCACCAGCACCTTCTCTTGAGACCAGGACTGAGCTGCTGGTACAAGCCCGACATCGGCAGTGCCGCCTCACGTGCTCACTGACGATGAGGGGCAGCGTCCCCACGCAGTCCTGGACTCCCTTGTCGCTTAAAATAAACTATATTACATGAGTTTACATCCCTGCGAGTATGGGTGCAGTCGTTGTTGACCCAGCATCATCCCCAATGCCACACATCATAACCCATTTTATTCTCTCATATTCCCATGCACAAATCCTCCCACCATTGATTCGACCTCTCACTAAGGGTAATTTGTAGCAGATAATTAACCTACCAAACCTCACACTTTTGGATACAAATTCAATTCAAATTTTTCAAATTCAGTTAAAACAAACAAGCAACAAATGTATAAAAGAACTATTGTAAAACAAGATTTGCATTGGATAACTCCAGTGGATTTAGAGCCAAAATTGTCAAGGATTAAGTATGCAATATAAGCTTAAGAAAAATTGCATAAATGTAATTAGAATCTGCATTTTATTTTGTTTAAGGTCTATTTAAATAATGCTTTGAATTAGTCTTGCATTTTAAACTTTGAACTATGTAATATCTTAACATTTAAAACTAAAGCTCTTATTATTTGTACAGTATTGGGATGATGTTGTACACATTCAAGAGACTAGTTGGAAAAAATCCAAGTTTATCCAACAATTTCTTGCCCTCTTGACAGCCTAATTTAGTGAAATCCCAAGACAGGATATATAGCGTAATTCACTTGAGTAAACAATTGCCTGAGCGTAAATTTACAATCCTTCAGCTGATCTCTGGAGAAAACTTGGATTTCAGGATACACATGTGTATTGAAACCTCAGTGAAAAATAAATAAAAATGTGCTGGCACAATCAAGCTGTTTGGTCCTTGAAAATAGCAGAGAAACCAATAAAATGTGAAAACCAAAATTTATTCACATTGCTTTCAGCTAATTGTGACAAATGCAGTGGTCATCATAATTTAATAGTTTACATTGTTGTAAATGTTCATAATAAATTGATTTTACACTATAATACAATCTACTCTGTCAATTAAATATAGTATTGGCATTTTTTTTAAACAATCCAAGGTGTTCGAATATAAAATATCATACAAACTGATGATTAATTCCCTCAAACCTTTGCATTAATATTAATACTCAGTTTCCAACACTGATGTTTTGTGAGGTGTTGAAACTTTCCTCCCCTTAATAATATCTCCTCTGAGCTTAGGCTTTAGTTCAAGTTCAAGTTCACATTTATTGCTACATGCACCAATTGAGATACAGTGGAATTTGATTTACCATGCAGCCGTACAAACAAAAGAACACAATACACAATAGAATATAACATGAACATCCACCACAGTGGAATCACCATTCTTCATTGTGCTTTGTGGTAGAAGGCAATAACTTTGTCAGTCCTCATCCTTTGTTCATCTGTGATTGGGGCCATGAACCCTCTGCAGTCGCTGCTACGGATGGTCCGATGTACAGGCCCTTTCGTCGGGATGCTCGAAACTCCAACGTCGGGGCGGACGGACACTCAGCGGCTTGGAGGTCCCGAATCGGCCGCTTCCTACCGGAGACCGGAGCTTCACGATGTTATAGGCCGCAGGCCGGCGGTCGAAGCACTTCTCCTGGCAACACCCGGCAAAGGATCACCCGCTCCACGATGGAATGCCCACGTCGCGCCCGTGGCTAGAAGGTCTGCGGACCGCAGCTTCAGGATATCGTAGATCGTGGGCCAGCGATCGGAGAACTTCTTCTGGCGACCCCCGGCAAGGGATCGCCCGGCTCTGTGATGGAAAGTCCGCGCTGCACCCGTTGCTGAAGCTCTGGACCCAACTCCAGGAAAGGCCGCACCAATCCAAGTTGTTAGGCCGCCGGGGAGGGGGGCAAAATGCAAGTAGAAGAAAAGTCGCATTCCACCGAGGTAAGTGACTAAAAAAGTTTCCCCCAATTCCCGCCCCCCCACACTAAACACACTTAAACACACTTTTACACATACTAAAAACAAAAAGTGGAAAGGACAAACAGCTGCTGGCGAGGCTGCCGGCTCGCGGCGCCACCCGACGACGACAACCAGATTTTCTAATTACTAAAGAAACAAAAAATCATAAGCTTATTGTGAGAATTTTCTGCATTTTCATTCCAAAGTTATAAACAGAAAGATTACATTAAAAAGGAAATGCAATATATTATTATTGGATTAGAAAGTAACCATTATGTTCATCTGTGGCAATTTAAAAAATAGGTTTCGTGATTTTTACGAAAACTCCTGATGTGTAAAGCAAAGAATGACAGCCTAAATAAGCTTATTGCAAAAAGAGATAATGGGGTCTTTTGATTAAATAAAATGTCACAAATTGGCTCTTTCTCTCTAAACACCAGCATCTCTTTAAACCTGTAAGCAATTCATCTATAAATAAAATTACTAAAAGGTAGACTCAGATTTCTGTAGCAAGAATATGATCGTTATTATTTGTCCAATTTTCTTTGATTTGTATTTAACTGCCAGATGTTTTTGTAGACTATGTTTTACTTTCACGTTCTTCATAAATTGGCTGTTTCAAGATGTATTTAGAAATATATATATTTTTTAACTGAAATATTCAGACTGTATATTTCAATGCATTGTCTGAGAACAAGGGTTAACCAAATTGAAGATGACTTAGAATGCTACAGTAGGAATAGCAATTAATATTTGGATTCAAAATAAATTTAATTCAAATAAATATGAAGTGTTGCATTTTGATAGCAGGATCAGTGCAGGACTTCATATTAAATGGTAGAGCCCTGGTGAGTGCTGTGGAACAGAGAGACCTATGCAAAATTGAAATGTTCGGCATCTTGGGAAAGGTTTTGGGGGTCTGCGGTGTTTGGGAAATGGGTGGTGGAATTATTGTGATTGCATTCAATTGAGCCCTCCAAGGACAGCATGGCTAGATTGGCTCATCCACGCCACTTCCACATGTCAACCAGCTATTGCTGATGCTCAGTGGCCTCGGTAGTGAAAAGGGGGATAGGAAAAAAGAAAATACATTATTAATTGCACACTGGAGGTGCACATTTATAATGCAAACAGTACATTCTCATACTCATTCATAACCTGCATAATGAGTTTAGAGTCGGGATACACCCATACCAGTTTTAACATCTGCTCTGTTGAGTACTCCAGGGTCTGCTGAGTACTCCATACTCTGCATAGGTCCAGGAGGTGAAAGCATTGATAGAGTATACACAAAAGGCTGGAGAAACTCAGTGGGTGCAGCAGCATCTAAGGAGCGAAGGAGATAGGCGACGTTTCGGGTCGAGACCCTTCTTTTGATAGAGTACATCAGTGGCTTCTCCTATAACTGTTTGTAATGCAGCAGTTGTTCACCGGTGCCAATAGCTATATCACCATCTGATCTCCACCATTTGATCTCCACCATTTGTTACTCATGGACAAACAACTGGGAGAGTGTAATCCCTTTTGGTTTTGATATTGAGCAGAGCTGAACAGTGCAATGAATGACACACTGCATCAAAATTTGATATATGCAAACCTATCAAAATTTGATGTTCTCTCTGCTCCCAAGATGAGGTGTTCCATACCAGGACATCTGAGATGTCCTCATTCTTCAGGGAATGCTCCCAAGTTTTGATGTGCTCCCAAGATGAGGTGTTCCATACTGGGACATCTGAGATATTCCTGGTTCTCACTTTAAAACCTACCAGTCTCCGCATTAAACATATTGTCATCTGACATTTCCGTCCCCTCCATTTGCATCCAGTACCCTTCTCATCATTGTCCAAGATCCAGTCCACTATGGTAGTGTCATCTCAGATGGGCGGAAATCACTTTTATAACATGGGGGACACACAATTTCCTGGTGGGCCGATGACAAGTGTGCATAACTAACAGTTTTATCTCCTCCCTCCTCCCTCCTCCCACACACACACCTTACTATAACAATCTATAACAATCCTGGGGCCTGGGCAAGACTTGAGAGACAGTGAAAGAAGGGCAAAAGTGGTGTAAATTAAAATAGAGATATATTTGAGCTGAGGCTCTAGGAGCTAGCGGCCTCCAACTGGAATCGACCTGGAGGGCTCCGGTCACAGAGCCTGTGGACTTGCCATCATGGAGCTGGCTGACTTCGAAGGCTGTAGTGGCATTGTGGCAGTGACTCGACTTCGAAGGCTTTGGACGCGAGTCCTGTGGATGGTAACGTCGGGAGCTTGCAGGTCCGTGGTTGGTGACCGACTTTCGGGGGCTCCAGCAATATCAGCATTTTCTTCTGCCCCGAATCGTGGGGCTTGAATCGACCTGTTCGCGGGGCCTTTCATCGCCCAACACAGCATTTAATTATCTTCAGAGTCTGAGCGAGCGGACCATGCGGTCGCAACTCTGCAGCGCGCGGTCAATTGGGAACTGGTTGTGGTTTGCTTATGGCTGCTACTGGTAACGTAAAAATACATGTTTCACAAAACATGAGGGGGATTGTCCCCCATCTCTCAAAACATGGGGGGCACAGCACCTCCCCCATCCCACCCCGGGATTTCCGCCGAACTGAGATGACTCATCCGCACACTTGTAACTGGAGTTAGAGCAGAATTTGGCTGTACAGTGATGAATATGCGGGTAGTATAGTAAGAAGCTGACAACACATCCTTTGGGGCACTGAAGTTGACAATTTCCAAGGAGAATGTTTTGTCACCTTCTCACTGATTATGGTCTATGGTCAAGAGGTCGAGGTGAAACTATACAATCACATTTCTATGTATCTATATATTAGCAAACAGTGCCTAATGCAATTGACATTAAGAGCAAACATTAGCCTGCAAAGAGTTAAAATACCAATAGAATTGCACTCATGAAGCAGCTGTAAGAGTGCGTGACAGCCATTCGAACCTTGAATTGGTTTATTTTACTGAAAATTACAAGCGATTTCCTGCACTTTTTTTTTTAAGACTCTACTTACCAATCATATCCCATTTTATTAATTGGCCAGTTGCCAATCACACTCACTCGCAAACAAAGCTTTTTAAAAATGCCCTAATTTTGATTGCCTATCAATCATTGGACTCTCTAAAACTTTGCACACATTAAAAATAAAGTACAATGATCAGTTACTCACAATCTCTCTAGAGAACGCAAGTCAAAGAAAGACCCATTCTTTAACAGCGAGATGTTGTTGTTACTCAGGATCCTGCAAAAATTAAAGGAGAATGTAATTAACATACGTTTGCAAAATGATAAATGGGCTGGTGCAATAAAATAGTTTTCTGTGTCAACACAAAATGATTACATTTAACTTTTATTAAAATACAACAGACTTGGTGACCGAATATCAATGTAATGTACATTCAATGTTCTAGCAGACATAATACCAACTAAAAGCTCACATGGTTACCCTTTATACCATGTTTCACTGTACATTGTAATAATAAAAAATGTCAGTCTCAATATGGCTGCTTGATTTGATTTAACAATGGGAACAAGACAAATATTACTTGCTCATATTTTCCTGAGAAATGCTGGGATTTCTCCATGCAGGTATCAGCTGATTCAGAATTTTGGCGCATACATCCAAGAATACAGTTCCAAATTTTCAGAGACTTGATTGGCTGTGTTTTTACAAGCACACTCTCTTGTCGGATTCCACATAGAATCTGATGGAAAAGTGCCAACTTCCAGCAATTCCCATGTTGAGCTGGCACCGGATAAAACTGGGAGAACAGCAGCGACGAATGAAGGTATAAGCCTGAGATGCAACTTTTTCATTCAGGGGGTGGTGGGTATATGGAACCAACGCTCAGAAGAAGTAATTGCGGCTGCTACGATAACACTATTTAAAAAACACTGGAAAAGGCACATTGAAAGCAAAGGTGCAGCATAGGTTCACGAGGGTAATTCCCGGGAAGGCGGGACTGTCATATGTTTATAGAATGGAGCGGCTGGGCTTGTACACTCTGGAATTTAGAAGGATGTGAGGAGATCTTATTGAACCATGCAAGATTATTGAAGGATCGGATACGCTAGAGGCAGGAAACATGCTCCCGATGTTGGGGGAGTCCAGAACCCGAGGCCACAATTTAAGAATAAGGGGTAGGCCATTTTGAATGGAGATGATGAAAAACGTTTCACCCAGGGAGTTGTGAATCTGTGGAAAGCTCTGCTTCAGAAGGCATCGGAGGCCAATTTTCTGGATGCTTTTCAGAGAGAGTTAGATAGAGCTCTTAAAGATAGCGGATGCAGGGATATGGTGAGAAGGCAGGAACGAGGTACTGAATGTAGATGATCAGCCATGATCACAGTGAATGGCGGTGCTGGATCAAAGGGCCAAATGGCCTACTGCTGCACCTATTGTCTGTTGTCTATTTAGAGGGAAAGGGACAAAACGTGGGAAAATGTTACCAGCTGACGGTGCATCTTGATCAGCACAGAGTTAGCCTGAAGGGCCTATTTCAATGCTCTATGACTGTTTGACTATATCTCTATGCTTGATTATTTTAAAATAGTTATTAAATGATTCTGAATGCCAGAGAAGCGATTTGATAGTTGCCAAAAACAGAACACATAGCTCAGATGGCCCAAATGATCCTACTGCCCAGCAATGCCAGGTCTGTAGGATTTAGAACAAATTCAGAAAGGCATTTCCCACCAGGAATAAAAAACACACAAAGTGCTGGAGTAAATCAGCAGGTCATGCAGCATTTCTGGAGAACATTGATAGGTGACATTTGGGTTGGGACCATTATTCGGCCTGCCTTTTAGTTGGTTACATCAAACAATCCTTTCCCCAGGCATTCACTGGCCCTATCCCCCAACTCTTTCTCCACGTAATCGATGGTAGCTTCGGATTGCTTCTACAATATGATATGATACGATATGACGCGGTACGATACGATATCATACGATACAATACGATATTCCTGCACCTGTTTAGAACCGTGGACATCATCAACTTCACCACCAACTTCCACCCTGCCCTCAAATTCACCTGGACTACCTCTGACATCACTCTCCCCTTTCTTGATCTCCATGTCTCTATCACAGAGGCCAGACTATGGACTGACTAATAACCTACCGACTCCCACATTTATCGAGCTACACTTCCTCCCACCCTGACTCTTGCAATGATGCTATCCCCCTACTCTCAATTCCTCCATCTCCACCACATCTGCTTTCCATACAAGAGCATCCAAGATGCCCACATTCTTTAGTGAGCAAGTTTTCTAATACTCAATCAGAATTCTCTGTGACCCTTGTGATGAATTTGTGACTT